>JAWWTY010000088.1:43320722-43337045 GCA_035222235.1 Margarornis squamiger | reverse complement strand
TTCCCAGGCATGGTGTTCCAGCTATTATCTGACCCTTAAGACAGCTAGCACAGGGTTAGAGGTTGTTAGCTGCTCTAAATGCAAGAAATTACCTAGAAGTATAAAAATCTACAAATTCATGAAATTTGATGCTCTAAGGCATCACTACAAAGGAAATATGTGACACACCCTCTCAGACCTTTGCTCAGCCTGACATTATTCAATGCATTCCAACACTTTCTCTTCAGCACTCCAAAACTATTTGAGCCCCACTCCTTACTGGTGGGGCACATTTATATTTTTGCAGTAGTCTGTCCATGGTAATCCTGCTGACTACATCAATTTTATGTCACGTGAAAGGGGAGTTTTCAAAACCTTTGGCTTTGATCTGTCTCTCAGTGCCCCAGGTTAGCCAAGACCCATGTGCCTGACCAGTCTATTAGTATCCTGTTATGAGGACCCTTCACTAAACATTGCTGGATTGGAGGTCAATTCGACTAAGACTTTCAGGGTCATGTGCAAACAGAAGGACCCCCTCCTGAGTCTCCACACCTTTAAGTGGTCTGTTGGTGTCCCAGGAAAGATACAGGAATACATGCCAAGGGCATAAGAGAGACCTCCTCCAAGGCAGCCACAGCTGAGTATGCTACTCACTGCCAGCAACTGCCAGTGCCCTTGAAGGACTCACACTTCACAGTTTATGGAATAACACTCTGTTAATATAATAGAAAATTGTGGCAAGTTAAGGTTTGAAGACTGCCAGTGATAATATTGGGCTGCAAAAACACAGACAAAGCAGTATACAAACAAGTTACAATCACTAACAAAAGCTAGCTTGAGATAATTATTCAGTATGCATAAAGTATGGTTCTTATTCAACAGGTAATCCTATGGGGGAGAAGGCAGGTTCAGCCCGTTAGGTGAACGTTATGATGAAGTTACAATGGAGTCTTCTCTATCTTCTTCCCATTTTTAACTTTTATACTAATTTTTATGTTCAGGTGGAGCTTGAATGACTCTAGTGATACATCGTGTTTGATGATACATCATACCTTGGAGATAGGTAACATCAGTATTACACTTGAGGTAACTTTTGGGGATGGATCTACGATCTCACCGTGGTCAGTGGTTCAACAACAGGAAACCCTATTTTTATTCCCTTGATCAACAGCTGCTACATGATTTGTCAGCAATAACGTAGCACTGAGTTCCCCCTCTTGCAAAGATTTCAAGAGAGCCTAGATCTACTGTTTGTTTAGGTCTCCTTAGCAAGTATTGTGTGTGAAAAGTTGGACATACTGACTGCATTTCACCCAGGGAGTAGCAACCTCATTTTCTCTCTCTAAATTTCCATTTTATTTTAACCGTGTATGTGACTTTCCACCCTTCTCCATCCTCCATTTTCATTCCCCCTTAACAAGTAGGATGACTGTAATTTTAGTGGCTTTTCAGTTTTCTTTAATTTTACCCATGGTCTTTTCACCACAGGTGGTTACATCAATTATTTTCATCCACTTGCATTCCAGTAGGTAACATCTTTTTTTTTTTTTTTCAATCACTGTTCTTTTCTCCAAAAATGAATAAATAAAAAAACTTAAAAAAAGACCCCAAAACAAACATCTTGCCTTTTTTGTTTTTATATGAATCTGTACAAAAAACATGGGAGAAATGCTATTCTTATCTCCTTATGAACTCAGTGAAGGGGACTTATACCGCAATATCTGAATACAAAATTATATTTTTGGAGGCATCTTATAAACATATAAAAGCCTTTAAACCAGAGTTATATAGTAAAGGTTCTTTTTTTATTACATATGGCCTTAACTACTTTTTCTTTTTACTTTTTTTTTTATTTATTTTTTTTAATATCTAGCAAGTAGTAGCTGAAAGCTATCATTAAAGCAAATAAGGAAACAAACAGAGAAACAAAACATCACAATCAGTTTCACTAAAATGTGTGCTTGAAGCTTTACTCATAAGCAGTTTAAAAAGTCAAGTGCAATGCATTTTTTGCCATCATTACCAATCCACCCTGTTGGGGAGAGCAAGAGCCCTGAGGTCTTGCAGGAATCTAACATGTACTGTGTATATCTGTGCAGTACTACTGCCAAATCATTAAGCCACCTTCAAACAGAAGTCCTAGGTGAGACAGGTGTTAGCACAGTGGGTACCGAGGAGGATAGAGGGAGTGCTGGATGCTTTAAAAGACAAATACTTTAAAACTCAAATTATAAGCAGACTACTACAGATCTTGCTACAGCTGAGTAAGGCTGATGCCAGACATTGATTTAATGTTTGCACACACCAACTCACTAATTCAAAGAAGCAACATGATTTTAATTCACTTTGTCTGTTTTTTTCTATTAAAGCAGCAAGTACTCCCAAGTCTGCAAAAATGTTAAGTTTTGTGGTTACATTTTAGTTTATTTGCCACAAATGGAGGACAGATTTCCTAATACGACAGGTGTTATGCACAAGTCCTTTGACTTATGAAGCCTTTGACATAATCATAAAATTGATTAAATGAGGATTTGTCCATACACACTATAAAAATAGATTAGTTCCTTAGTCTGGTTTCAAAAAAGAAGAGACTAATAATACTCACAGGTCTCATGTTTCACTGTTACTGTGTCACTGTGTTTTGCTGCCTAAAGTATTTCTATTCTTATCAAAGCCCCCACCTTCCCTGATGGATATAAGATAGCAACCCACTAATATGTGGAATCTCTATATATGTAAACTATAACTTGAGAATGTGAGTAACACTAAATAGAAAGTTTTTTGAACATTTGAAATGTGTGCTAGAAGTAAAATTTCTATTTTCCTGTTTTATGGCATGAAATCATTAGCAAGGGGAGAAGCAGGACACCATAAGTTTGGGATTTAAAGTGTGATGCTGTACTAAAAGGCAAAATAATAGGGGTTCATCATGCACTGAAGGATGATGGAGTGTATGACATAAAAGCCCTTTTTAATTTCAGAATTATCTGTGATACATGTTCTGATCTTCTCCAAATGTGTTTAACTGCATTGTGTTTTTGCCCAAAAGGGGTAAATTTGTCAGCTGGACCTGCATGGACATGAGGATCAGAGAAGTCTACAAAACTAAATTATTTTTTTGAATCCATACAGAATTCTAACACTGAATTACTAAAAGGCTAAAACGTAGTCTTTTTTACCTCTTGTCTTCTTATCTAGGATTTCACCTTTAGAAAACACACAAAAAATAAGTAGTAAAGATATTAAATGAAGCAAATATATTTGAAGTGAATTATTACAGTATTACAGTATTTTCTTGGCAAATCCTACTCTTTACAGACAGTTATTATCCATGGATTAACAGATAAATAGAAATACCATTCATTGCATAATTTTCAAGGGTGAATAGAAACTGGAAACAAGGAATATAAAGCTACCTTTATGGAAGTGCACAGATAAGAATCACATGTCATTATTTGAATTCAGTGCACAGAGTCAGCATTCATCTTCCTTCAGTCTTGGGAATGCAATGGCTCATGTTGTTTCTGAATCAGTGCATATGCCTTAGTTTTATACAGTATTGGCAATAATTTATATATGTATATATATATATATTTCTTTTGGATGTGGATTTAATGGAGTTAGGACATCTCCCAGATGATTTTCATCTTGTAGAGAGGGGCAGATTCCCTGGGAGTAGTAGGTAGGAGAAGGTAGGTAGGGTAGTAGGGAAGAAAAGATATATCTCATGAAAATATGAAAACAACCTATTCCTCCATAACAATACAGAGAAAAAGAATTGTCAAAGAGACACATCAGCCTAATTCAGAAACTTTGTTATTTTGACTGTCAATAGAACACTAGCATAAAAGTGGTTTAATTATATATTTGTTTTATCTATGGAAACCATGTCCCTGTAGAAAAGGATCTGGAAATTGGAAAACATAAGTCCTATAAGTTGAGCACTGCAGATTGTAATACTCAGACTGCTTCCGATATACTAAGGAAGACCAGAAATGGTAGTTAACATGATGATACCAGGCAAAATTAATGTTGCATGTCCAGAAATTTTTAAGTTTTAAAGAGGGATCTCAGAAGCAAAGTCCACAAAGGCATTTGAGAAAAGACTCTGATAAAATAGTGAGATTAAAAGACTTCCTCAGTTGATGTAATTGCTAATAATATCCATTTGGCAATCACACCAGTCAAGAATATTAGTACGACAGAGATAAATTTAAACCTTCCCAAGGAAGGAGGCATGTGGAAATTTCCTTCCCAAAACCCAATACAGCTCTCCAAACTTATTTGATACTCTTGGAGTTTGGATATCATTGACTCACACAGACTTAAACATTATCATAAGGGGAATTCATCAGAATTTTGATGGAAGCACCTGTAAATTGTATTGATTTCACTCTCATAGGAAAGTCAACAATCATTCACCAAGAATCTCAGCAGTTTTTAAACAAAACAGAGGTCTATGAAATTATCTATAGTTAATACACGTTTGATATTAATCTACTGCATATTTCTAGAAAAAAATTGGTCTTTTGCCTACCACATACTTTTTCACAATAGGTCTTTTGCCTAGCACAAATTTTTTGAGTTCCTGTCTTGTACAGCAAATGGTCTGTCTGTCTCATATTTCTTCAGTATAACACATCCAGACTTCAGTTTCAACATGACACTAGTATAGTGTAAATAATTGACTATAAGACTGACAAATGGTGGAAGCTGAAATATGTCAGTGAAAAGTGCCAAGACAGTTTACCCTTTTTTTTCTGGTGTTTGTTTGGATTTTTTGTTTGTTTCCTTTTTAATTTTTCCCAGAAAAATATACTGGCACTACATATCATCATGATTTCAAGATGCATCTCTGAAAGTTTGATACGAACCACATACAGATCAAGTACAATAGGAAAGACACTATTCAGCTACTCAATGAACCACAGTTGTACTACAACTAATAATTTTTTTCTTTCTTCTTGAAAATTTAGAATTGAATAGAATAAATTAGACTATTTTACAGGGATTGTTTCCCATCTTATATGTATGGGGTTGACTATGTCTGAGTGTATAACTATTCACATTCATTCCTATTTCATTTCATTCAGTGTTTTCCAACCTACTCATTTTCTGCCATCCTTTCAATATCAGCATATTTGAAACACTTTCCTGCATAGTGTTACCTACACATTTGGGAAATTTATTCTTTATTATTCAGCTTGTTGATAAAAATACCAAGTATTATTAGACACATGGAAGATCAGATTTCTTTTTTGACATCAAATCATCTAATATGATTCTCCTGTATTATCTTTTTCAATATATTTTACAGTGGTTACATGAAAGCCACAATTCTCTTTCTTATGACACAGTGTCATCATGATTACCAAAGAACAGACATCAAGCTGAGTGGTGCAGTTGACACACCTGAAGGATGGAATGCTATCCAGAGGGACCTGGACAAGATCAAGAAGTCAGACTATGGGAATCTCATGAGGAATCTCATAACTAAACCAAGTGCAAGGGCCTGCACCTGGGTCTGGTCAACCCCTGGTATCAATACATGCTGTGGGAGAGATTGAGAGCAGCCCTGCCAAGAAGTACTTGGAGGTGCTGGTGAATGAGAACTTGGACATGGGAAGACAATGTACCCTCATAGCCTAGGAAACCTGGGTTGTATTAAAAGCAGCATGGCCAGCAGCTTGAGGCAAGTGATCCTGCTGCTCTGTTCTGGTGAGACCTCACCTGGAGTGCTGCATCTAGCTCTGGGATCCTCAGCAGAGGAAGGACATTGACCTGTTGGAGTGATCCCAGAGAAGGCCACCATGGTGATTCAACTGATGGAGCACCTCTGCTATGAGGAAACATTGAAGAAATTTTTGTTCAGCTTAGAAAAGAGATGGCTTCAGGGTGAGCTAATTGTGACCTTCTAGTACCTGAAGGGAGCCTACAAGACAGAAGGAAAGAAACTATTTACTAGAAAGTGTAGTAACTGGACAAGGGGAAGATGGCTTTAAACTGAAAGAGAGTAGGTTTAAATTAGACATTAGAAAAAAATTCTAGGGTGGTGAGGCACTGGAACAGATTGCTGAGAGAAGTTATGGATGCCCCATCCCCACTAGTGTTCAAGATCAAGGTGAATGGGGCACTGAGCAATCTGATCTAGTGGAAGGTGTCTTTGTTCACAGCAGGGTGTTAGAACTAAATTTATCTTTATGGTCCTTTTCAAACTAAAACATTCTATGGTTCTATGACATGTGACATGCACTGCTTCTATTTAGTCTGGAAGGGCTAAAAGTTTGTTAATTCAGTTTTATTCCAGCATGTCTGTTTTTAAGTAATTCTAAATTTTTTCTGTGTTTTATGTTACCTTCTAATTATTTACAAATACCTCAAAATGTTGTCCCAACTTTTTTCAAGATACAAAAGTTAGGTAGAATAGGGTGTAATACTAAGGCTTTCCTTTGTGAGAAAAAAAATAATAGAAAAGTCATTTTTGAATAAATTAAACAATTCTGTCCAGTACTGTGCATCTTGAGACAACACTAGTGATAGGCCTCCAACTAGGCCATGTGCCACTGATTACACCCCTCTGGGATCTGCCGTTTGGCCAGTTTTAAGAACACTTCTCTGTCCCTTCATCTAGTCCACACTTCCTGTGTTTGCCTGTGAGGATGTTGTGAGATCACAGGATCTTAGGTTGAAAAAGACCTTCAAGATCATCAAGTCCAACCTTTGACTGAATGCCACCATGTCAAATTAACCACAGCATTAAGTGCCATCTCCAGCCATTTCTTGACCACTTCCAGGATTGGTGACTCCACCACCTCCGTGGGCAGCTCATTACAATGCTTAATCACACTTTCAGTGAAAAAATTCTTCCTGATGTCCAATCTGAATCTCCTTTGGTGCAGCTTGAGGCCATTTCCTCTTGTTCTGTCATTAGTTGCCTGGGAGAAGAGGCCAATCCTCACCTTGCTACAACCTCCTTTAAGATAGTTGTAGAGAGCCATAAAGTCTTCACTGAGTCTCCTTTTCTCCACGCTAAACAGCCCCAGGACCATCAGCTGCTCCTCATAGAACTTGCTCTTTAAACTCTTCACCAGCTTTGTTATCCTTCTCTGGACTTACTCCAGCTCTTCAATGTCTTTTCTTTAATGAATGGCCAAAAACTGAATTTGAGGTGTGACCTTATCAGAAACCAGTACAGAAGACTCATCTGGTTGGCCACTATCACTATCACTATCAGTGACACAAGCCAGGATGCCTTTGGCCTTTTTGTCCACTTGGCCAGATTGCTGGCTCATGTTCAGCTGACAGCTTTCCACCTATTCTGCCCCAAGCCTGCAGCACTATTGGGAGTTGTTGTGACCCAATTGCAGGACTTTGCACTTCACCTTACTGGACCTTGTACCATTGGCCATTGATCCAAGCCTGTCCAGACTCCTCTGTAAAACCTTCCTAGCCTCTAGCAGGTCAACATTCCTGCCCAATTTAGTGTCATCTGTGAACTTGCCGAGGGCGCACTCAATCCACTCATCTAAATCACCAGTAAAGATACTAAACAGAACTGGTTCCAGTACGGAGCTCTGGGGAACATCACTTGTGACCAACTGCCAGCTGATGGAGCTCCGTTCACCACCACTCTCTGGGCTTGACCAACCTGCCAGTTTTTAAACCAGAGAAGAGTGAACATGTCCAAGCAATGGGCTTTCAGCTTCTCCAGGAAAATGCTGCAGGAGATGGTTTCAAAGGCTTTGTTGAAATCCAAGTACGCTACATGAACAGCCTTTCCCTCATCCACTAGGCAAGTCACCTGCTCATTAAGGAAGATAAGTGTGTCAAGCAAGGAGATCAGGGTGGCCAAGCACAAAGTGCTGAAAGCTCTGCTGAAATCAAGATGGACGATATTCTCCACTTTCCCTGTCCTTAAGTGAAGCACTGCATAGGCACTAAGAGAGTTAGTACACGTTCTGCTACCACTCACCAGGAAGTGTGTGTTACCAGCTGTAACTATTCTTACAAATCCTTCTTCTGTAATAGTATTCTTGGTTTTCCTCTGTAAGCATCATATCTTCCCATCTGGGAAAACAGTAATTCTTTGGTTAGATGGTTATGATTTCATTTTGGATAGGATAATTTTTTGGCTTTTTGTAGAAAATATATTTTTTTATGCCTATAAATTGAAAAGGTGCAGTCCAACAAATCAGTGGAGAATGCAGGAAGCAAGATGTATTTTTAAATTGTTGAGAAAGTGAATACTTTTGCAAAAGCTTATTTTGAGTATTAGGCTACCATAATCAAAGACCAAGATTGCTGGTAAAATGTATGTATTCATATGGTACTCCCTAGTTGACCAACACATTTAAAACTTCCTTCATTAAAAGTTCTTCTGCTTATATATTTATAGAATAATTTCTTATTGGTAAGACCAATCACAAATATTGCATTTTCTGTGTTGACATTTTGGATTTTACTCTCATGCTATTATACTAACTCTTCTTGTTAACGTACTGGAGGTATCACTATGCTGACAGAAGCAGATTTTGGATAGCCAAAATGGATTAATATCACTCCATAAATACCTGATAGGTCATACAAGACATGAAGAATAGCTTAGGACAGGTTGTGATCTATTCAAGAAACCCTGTTAATACCTCAGATTTCAGAACTCTCTGGTTTAAGCTTTAATGTTAAATTTTACAGAGTAATACTATATCAGTAATAACTGGTAAAGAGATAATCATCTTCTACGGTAACTTGCAGCCCGAGCTCCTACTGGAAGGTACATTTTCTTTTTTCCTCTGCACATTGCAGCAGCAAGAGACAATAAGGGAGAAAATATTTCTTCCTTAGTATGTTCTGTCACTTAACATTTATAAATGTTATTTCTTACTGGCTATTTAATGTTAAGATTGGCAATGTGACACAGGGTGGAGAGAATTACAGTGATGAGACCAAACAATCTAATTACTCTTTCACCTTAGTAAAGTTCTTGTGAAATACAGCATCTGATTCTCATTTCATAGACTTCCACTGAATCTGTCAGAAACATGCATAATTGTGGAAAGTTCTATTAAAAAAATCACAGAACACTTGAAGTTGCAAGAGACCTCTGCTGATCATTTAGTCCAATACCCCTGCTAAAGTAGGTTCACTTAAAGGAAGCTCCACAGGAACACATTTACATGGGTTATGAATATCTCCCACAGAAGGAAATTCCACAACATCTCTGGGCAGCTTGTTTCAGTTCTTGGTCATCTTCAAAAAAGGAGAAGTTTTCCCTCATAATCAGGTGGAATTTCGTGTGTTTCACCACTGAAAGAGTCTGGTCCCATCCTCTTGGCACCTGGCCTTAACATATTTGTACACTTTGATAAGATCTTCTCTCAGATGTTTCTTCTCCAGCCTTAACAAGCCCAGATTTCTCACCCTTTACTCATAAAGAAGATGATGCTCCAGTCCCCTAATCATCTTTATAGTCCTCCATTGGATCCTCTCCAGCATGTCCTTGTCTTGAACTGGACACAGTACTCCAAGTAAGGCCTCACCAGGGCTGAGCAGAGGAACAGGATCACTTCTCTCAGCCTGTTGGCTATTCTCTTCCTAATGCACCCCAGGATACCATTGGCCTTCTTGGCCACCAGGGCACACTGCTAGCCCATGGACAGCTTGTTGTCCATCAAGACCCTGGAGTCCTTCTCTGCAGAGATGATTTACATCAGACAAACTCCCAGTCTGAAATGGTGTCTGGCCTTATTCTTCTCTGGGTGCAGGGCCCTGCACTTTCCTTTGTTGAAGTTCATTAGATTCCTCTTCACCCACTCCAGCACTCTGGGGTATCAGCCTTTCCTCCCAGTTTTGTATCATCTGCAAACTTGCAAACTCTGTCCCTTCCTCCAGATCACTGATGAATAAGCTGAACAAGACTGTACACCTGGGGCACACTGCTGGCTGCGGACCTCCAGCTAGACTCTGCAGCAACTCTTTGAGCGCTGCCATTTGGCCAGTTCTCAATCCACTTCACTGTTCCGTTAACTAAGCCCCCCTTGCTGGGCTTACCTACAAGTGTGTTATGGGAGATGGGGTCAGAAATCGTGTTGAAGTCAAGGTAGACAACATCCATTGCCCTTTCCTTATCTCCCCAGATAATCATGCCATTATAGAAAGCCATCAGATTGATCAAGTATGATTTCAAAGTCTTTTGTTCCATGTTAAAACAAAGAAATTCTTACAGATTGCGCACTAGTGACTTCAAGACTGTAAGGAGACTTCCTCACTGCCTTTGCTTTTTTGCTGCACTTGATATTTTAAAGGCAGATGTTTTTCAAGGTTTTACCTAACTCCTGTAGAATGTTATTGTGCTCGTACTAATAGATAGTAACATAGTTATCCAGAATCTTGTAAGAAAATCAAGAAAAATTTTGGAAAAAATGAGAAAAGGATAGAGAATTCAGTTAACTAGCAAAGCCCAAACCACACAAATTAAACCAGTTGCTATTCTGAAATTTTCTTTAAATATATTTGTTATCCTTCATGTTTGTGAATAATTAAGCCAGTTCCTGTGAATAATAATATAGAACTTTCAGAGTCCACTGGCTTTAATTCAGTATGACTGGGACTATGGGAGACAAATACTGATGATATTTCCTTAAACAGTCCCATTTGCTATAGGAGAATATTTTATGTTTAAAAAAAAAATAAAAAAAATACTTGTATCTGCATATTTTTACTAGTTTTCATATTCTTTTTTTTATTATTATTTTTTAACATAAAAGTAGACTTTTTGTAGTGTTTAATTTTGTTTTAAGACAAGGCACAAACATGTACAAGAAATGACTTAATGTGGCATTCAGCGCTATGGTCTAGTTGGCAAGGTGACAATTGGTCGAAGGTTGAACTTCATGATCTTGGAAGTCTTTTCTAACCTAAATGATTCTGTGAAGTGGTACAAAACATATCACTTTGAGTCTAATTGCAAAAATATAGAACCGTCACAGATTCTTAGAAATTTTCAGTCTACTTTGAGGAGTACCTTTAACTAAATTCAAGACAAACTAAATATCAAAGAAGAACAATTTACCCATTTACAGCTATAGCTTCTGTTTATCCATAATGTAGAATGGAGCACCTATTATGATCAAAAGTGGTCTCTTTAGCACAATGTATTTAATATTGCATGTCTTGAAAATGTCTTTCTTCTCTGTGTGTGTAAATAGAGCATTTAACATTTTTGTTAATCTATTTTGATAATCAGTATCTTTAAATCCCATTCTACTATGGCCAAAATACAGACATAATATTCCACTGCTACAAAGCTATGGTAGAACTGCAAGTTTTCCTTCCTGGCAGTGATGGTCTGCATTTGATGCATTTGATTTTACCAGTCACATAGAGATAAGTCATAGAGTAAAGGATTTCAGAAAGAGGAAAAAGATGGCTTTGTCCATTTCAATTTCATGAGTGAAATCTATATTTTTCTCTTGTCCAGTTTAAGTCCTTGTTTTCAGAACATCAGAAAATATTTTATTCTCAATATACTAAAAGTACTTTTTTCTTTTTTTGTTGTTCATTATTTTGTCAAGTGATGTTCAAATACTTCTATATTGTCTACATGTTTAAAGATGTCTCCTTATGATATAACTCCTTCACTGAGTGATAATAGGGTAGATAAACACACTTATGTGAATATATGTATGGTCACACTTTACTGCAGGTTCAGTTATCTGCACTGAAGAGAAGTGTGTAAAAAGCTTGAGTTTACAACACAAATCAATAAGATACTTATATAGACCTTTTCCACTGCTCTCAAGTTTCATAGTTTTGTGAAAAAAAACTTTGAAATCTCATACTCTTAAAAGTAGTCACTCAGATGATCTGAGTCAGCATGAGAATGTAGTTTTCCCAGTTCCATATTTTTGCACAGATAAAGTACTGTGCATCATACATTGACTTCAGCAGCAGAGTGAGATTCTCTGTTACAGCTTTTGAGGGTTCTAAGGAACAAAAATCAATTAATCTGCCATAGGTTGCCAGTTTCATGTGTATCTGTCAGCTACAGAAGCAAAATTTGCAAGGAATCCCATCTAGAAATAATTATCAAGCTAACAGCTTCTATGGAATATCAACATCGCAAATCTATTGTATGTTTCCACTGGGAATCAGAAGTTGACCATTCCTTTACTTTCATCAGAAATTCCTGTCTGTAAATTTTCTACTACTTAAGGCATAATATACTAAGAACTGCAATGACGTGACTAGCAGCAATCCCTCTGGCACTATCTTTCATAACTATTATATCTCTACAGTGCTGCATCTTCCATTAGCCTGGAATTTTCTTGTCATTTCTCGTTGATTCTTGGATGTGTACATTATGTCTTGATTCAACTGGCAATACAAAAATGAATCACGCACTCACAAACCTGAAAATGGACTACTTTTTACTTTGAGACGGAGTATTGTTTTAGCACATTAAATTGTTTTTCCCTGTCAGTGCCTTGAAAACACTAGAAAGTATGTTCTTTCTGTACTCAAATCCTGCACACATATACTTTTAAATATTAAGTACACTGATTTTTTTTTTAAAGAATATTTTATCGTTCAATGAAAATACATTTATTTACCCTTCAATGGGCATCACTTTATAGAAGCTTTGTACATAACAGTAACATTTTGAAGTGAATCAGGCAAAATATTCATATTAGCAGTTTCCCTTTTGTTTGGGTGAATAAGAAAATTAAAGACAATTAGCATTGAAATATAATTACCTTGCCTAGAGAATTATTGATCCAACCGTCCTATCTTTTGGCATCATGCATCATATTTAAAATGAAATGCTTTGTTCAGTACCTACAATCAATCAATTAATGTCAATTATCTACAATACATTAGTAGTGCCAGCTTTGCAAGGGGACATATTTACTTAGGTTATTTTCACAGAAGAAAATAGGGGAGTTTTGTGTTTCTATGAAATAAAACACATAATGGCAAGACATAAAGAAAGTTTAAAATTAATAAAAACTTTCTGGAAAACAATCATCCTCCAAACAAAAACTTGGTTATTGTTTATATTATTACATGTGTCGATCCAAATCCTCTTGTTGGTCTCTTTTGTGGTATCTGGTCTTACTGTCATCACTGCATTTAAGATTTTTAATGATACTTTGCGGTAAAGATGGTCAATTCCATTTCACAGAAGGAAAAGCAAACCCACAAAATTATCTAGATTTTACATAAGGATTTTCTTTCAGTTTTTATTTCAAGATTTCTAACACTTTTTTTTTTTTTTCAGTGACTAGCCCATAAGAAAAATGTAGGAATGACTCAAACCAAGGACTCTCTTCTTCATTTTCCTAGTAGGTGAAACTTGTCTTAGTCAAGGGAATGCCCAATTTAAGAGCCTTGATGAGGTTTATCTAGGAATTAAGCGCTGAGTTGTCCAGCTGTAGCAATATGTATTTGAGACAAGCAAAGAAGCTGAACTTCAAAAATTAAAAGGTATTTTAAGTTTAGAAATGGAATTTTCCAGTTTTCAAGTCTCGGACATATAGTCCTATCTTAAGGTTTTACTCATGGTGGAAGATCTAGACTTTACTGGAAAAAGGATAGAAGTAACTCAAGTAATAGAACTACTGAACTAGTCAATCATTATCATTCTGTTTATTAATTTTACAGTTTATAGATTATTTTATTGCTTTGCTTCATATTTTCATGTGAATAATTATAAATGTAATATTGATGTTCTACATTCTTTCTCAGCATCTAACATTCTTCACATTTGAATCTCTTGCAGCAATTGCACTTTATTCATATCAAGAATAATTATTGATATCTTATGGAATAGCTATATTAGCTATATTCTGATTACAAGTAATCACTGTTAGTGAACTTAGGTCAAGAATCAGCAATTGCTAGCAACCTGTCTCATAAAATGGCCAAGGAAATGTTCTGTTCTCACTTCAGTTAAATGTGCCTATAATTTATTTACAATATTGTTCACATGAAAATAAAACCCAGCCATCTGAAATCAGATGGTTGATATGATATTATTAATAATTAACCTAATTCTAAAAAGCAGACTAGAATGGAAAAGTACTGATGAGACACTTCAGTTTTTAACAAGTGTTTAGGGCACCTGACTATGAGTACAAAGGTTTAGAGTTCCATCTGTCCTCTGGAATCCTACTGCAAGTTGCCTACCTGAATAGAAAAGTGTATGCACCATCTTACTCAACCTGAAAAGTCAAAAGCAACTAGATGTGATATTAGTAACATCGTAATTTAAGAGCTGCTTGCTACAGAGTCAGATGTGTCTTCAGTGGACTAATTCAAGTTCCCCTTGAGACAATCATGCCTTATTTCTTGCATGAAAAACACAGATATGTTTCCAGGTTTTACTTCTATCTTAAGGTTTATACATTTAACAGACAGAACTACATGGTTATAATTTTCTCCAAACTGCTAGGAGACCTTTATTTCAAGGCAAGTGAGGCTGTATTTTGTACCAAAAAAGAAACCAAACTGATATTGATATATAATTGAACAAAATTTAGCTCCTCAATTCAAAATTTCCAAATAAATTATTACTACACAACTGTAGTCAGTTAAAAAGCATTTAAAAGGAAAAAAACCCCGCAATAACTGGAGATATTTTTAAATAATATTAAGATCAGAAAACAGACAAACAAACAAAGCACCAAAACAAACCAAAAAATAAAATTTATTTTATCAATGTGCTGAGAAAGTTTTTATTGAAACTTAGGCCTGTTTTTTGCAAATACAAATAAAGTCAGATAATAGTACAATTTTGAATTTAAAACCCTGGCCTTATATGACTCTCAGATGCCCACTTTTGTCCCCACAGAAATTATAAAGTCATTCATGCTTCAATTTTAGATGTATTACTTTCTTTTTAGTGATGACACCAAGAAAAATAGAAGGGGGGTGGGGGGGGGGGGGAGAGCAGAATATTAGTAAAATGTAGGTGAAATGAATTTGTCAAAAGAGAATAAAAAATGATTCCAGCTTCTGATAAAGCACACTGATGTGTATTTTATGCACAGTATTTCCTACTTTTGTTGCACAGATGTTTCACAGTAACTGAGAGTGCAATACTGATCTTAATAATAATATGACCTGCCATCATTGAGGAGGATTATGTTATGGAACCTATTTTCCTGTGAATATATGGTTTCGAATTTTTGGTTTTTGAGGTTTGTTTATGTGCTATCATATAATGTAGAGTCAAATATTACTGTCTCTAACCCTTGCACTTTATACACCTACTGTTAAATAGAAGAGGATTCTCTAAAAATAAATATTACAGAACACAGCCTATATATGACATTAAGAAACTGTACCCTGGAGATCTTCACATCTCTGTGTGTGATCAAGTTCTTTGTATCAAAGCTTTCTATTAAGATTCTTGTGCAGAAAAAGAAAGTTATCAGTTAATTCTCCTTTATATACCCTAGTATTCTTATGTTAATTATTTTGTAAGGTAAAACATTTTAAAACAATTTCCGTAATGGATTTATTTGTCAAGAATTTTTGTCAACATTGGTTGACTCATGATCCATGTGATACACAGACCCCATGAATAATACAAGTTATGCCAATAGCTCACTATAATTGCTTTCATAATAGAGTAACTCACAATTTTATTCTAGGCAGAGCACTTAAGAGGGAAAAAAAGAGGAAAGAAGCATCTGAAAACAGACACACAAGCAGGGACTGAGTAATTCACCAGAGGTAGTAGAAAGAAATGGGCCAGATTCACGAGCAGAATTGCAGTCTGCTGACTTCCATTTCCTCCCACTAGCCACTACAAAATGATAACTCACACTTTTGATAGCTAAAATAGTGCAAACTGTCTCAGTGAGATAGTGGTATACTATTCTCTCACCTCCTATTATTTAATTTAAAATTCTTTATTTTAGTGCACCGGAACAAGGAGATAAATGTTTAGTAAAAAGGATTCTTAAAATATACTGAAATGACTTTCAGGTGTTGTGAAGCTTGCTTGTCTTTTGACTTTCCTGAAAGTTCTTCTGCTATGATCTATACTTGTACATCAGCTCTTAGTCACATTACAAGCAAATACCTAATGCAAAGAAGAATATATATCAAACTCTTGATTACTTCAGAAAAAAATGGATGATCATTAGTTTTGTCAATACTGAGTAAAGAGACACAGAAAAAAAAAATTAAAAATTTGGTGGATGTGGTGGTTTAATTTTCTTGGGTTTGGTTTAGGCCTTCCTTGGTTACCAGGTGATAACTGAGGAAGTATTCCACACCATTTCCTTCATGTAATCTGGGGTATATAAGATGGGGAGTTTCCTCCCTGTCTCTCTCTCT
>JAWWTY010000088.1:43291495-43320622 GCA_035222235.1 Margarornis squamiger | reverse complement strand
TATTGAGCTTTTCCCTGAGTTTACAAGTGTATCTGTTTTGTTTGGTTTTACCCATTTTTGTCCCACTTCCCTTTCCCCTTTCCCCTTTTTCCCTTTTGGGATTGCTTTGGGATTTGTTCTGCAGATTCATAGTGTTTGATTGTATATAGTTGTCATATATGTGAATATATATATATATATCTTTAATACAATTGTCTTTTTGGTACTTTTTTTCCCTTCTGTCTTAGGGGGGATGAAATCTGTGTGGCCTGCAGTTGGGTTTGGCAGGGAGCCAACTCAAACCTCCACAGTGGAGAACAGGAAAAAAGGCAAGGAAAGATAAGTACATGAGAGGAAAACAGAGACCTTAGCCAAAACAAGTGAAAAAGAAAAAATCAAAGTAACTTAAAAAAAGCCTGATCAAGAAAGATATGTGAGAAGCAATAAATAGGATGAACATAAAGCAAAAAAATAAAAGTGACTTGAAAAATAACTTGAGAACAAAGTTAAGGCTGATCCATATGTGACTGCAAACTTTTCATCTTCCTGCTGCCAAATGGCATAGTAAAAATTTATGTACATCTTTATAACAGTACTTAATAATATTTGCACAATGCAAATAACATTTGCATGTAGACAAAATATGAAACATTTCTCAGTCCCATTTTACCAACACTTTTTATTCAGCAGCTTTTTAGAAACTGGTATAAAAGTGATATATGCTTGTGTAATCTAGTTGGAAACATTGATTGATGAAAATACCATCAAAATTTCTACTGTAAACAAGCACAATGGGTAAAGAGAAATATATTTTCATTTAAAGGTGGCTTTGAGTTTTGGAGGAGAGAAGAGCACACATTTTATAACTTAATTCTAGAGCAAATCAACCTTAGGAGTTTTAAAAGTCAGAAATCCCCTTGAGAAGTCACACAATACTATTGTGACTACTGAAAACAGTGCTATTGCATTCCTTTATTTTCTTTCTCCAAGTATATGTCTATGCCACTTGTTTTAAGTAACATTTACACATCTGTCTCTCTCCTTGTAGAGCCAGACAAAAACTAGCAGGAGCGAAAACTTCCCTTGAGAGCACAGCCCAACAGAAAGCTTTGTAGACAGGTAGGAACTCAGACCTTGTGAACTTTGTGCCACTTAGTAGTACTATGGATCATTTCTCTTCACCTTTTCGATGATGAGATCTCTGGCTTTATTAGATACAGATGGTATATACATAGGTATGTCATTCTTAAACCAGAGTTCTAAGAAATCTTTGAAATTTCCTAGAACAATGGCTGCAGTATTCAGAACACAGACACAGATTTCTTTACATTGTTTTCGTTAAGTTTTATGAACAATAAGTTTTAAAAGAAAACCCAAATAATTAAGCTAGGCAAATTAAAAGGAAAAAGATAAATTTTAAAAAGAGATTAGACATGGTACTTCGAAGAACCTCTCACCCTGAATCCAGATGAACAAAGTGATGTTGTCTGTCATTCCTGTCTGCCAGCTCCAAACAGTTTTAAACATGTTTGGAAGCATAAGCATAAGACAGAACATCTGTCAAAGCTGCCCTCAAAGACCTGCCTGATTCTTAGCAATTCCTCTATTGCTAAATCATTTTTCATCTTGACTCTGCTTTCTAGGAAGGCAGACCTGGAACAGGATCTAACAAGCTCTTCCTTGTCACCTCTGAGCCACAGCTCATTGATTAAAATGGTCTATAGCCTCCCCCTTTCTGCCATCCTCCTTCCCACACAGTCTATAAAATTACCCTGGGAAAAATCTAAAGGAAGCTGAGTGGGTGTAGTGCTGTTCTGAGTGAGACTTGAATGCTAAACCCTAAAAAGGGCCTAGGAGGGTTATATTTTCCTGTCAACCTGGTTGATTGTGCACTAAAATAAAAGAATTCCTGTAAGGACATTTAGAACTGGATCTCAAAACTGCTGTTATTCCCTTGCATGCTGCATTACAGAGAATCCACTTGCTCTGGAGGGACAGAGAGACACCTCAGCAATTTTTGTCTTTGGAACTTCCAATTTCTGCTATGAGTTTGTCTTGAAAGGAAACAGCACGTGTAGATAAAGAGGGTGACACAGAAAACGTTGTCAACACTGCAAGAAGGTACTAAAGGATGATACATATAAACAGTATATTAAAGTTTAAATTTGAAATTGAAAGCTAGCACATATACATTATAAACTGTAAAATAGGAATTTAAAGATATTAAAATATAGATTTAAAACTGCATGTCCAAATAGTTTTAAATACCTACTTATTTTGCACATTTGTCCCAGTACATATTCCTTTGCATCATTTAGATTAACTCTAACATGCTGAATACTGGAAGTCAAGTAAAACTGAGTCACAAAACCCACTTTTTGGTCTACATAAAGAATACAGACAACAATAATTTCTCCTTATATATACCTTTTTTCTCTGTATTTTTCTCTATGAATCAACATTCTAGTCTCTCAAGTTTGAAAGATTTTGAAAATATACCAAGTCAAAAGACAGGACCAATAGAGTAAAATATTGACTGTCAAAATGTAAACATATGAAATAGATTTAGTTTTATAACAGTTTTCATAATATGAGTATCAATGAGTGGTTGAGATGTGATTCAACCAGGCTTGCATGGGCAGAAGATGGTACAAACACACAAAATGTGTCTCTTACAGTAAAAAGGCCATGAGAGAAGTTCCAAAGTTGCAATATTAAAAGACTTCAGAGAAAGAAAAACAACTATTTTGCTCAGGTCCCAAACAACCACTAATTTTCACTCATGACAGATGTAGGTAATAGAAAAAACAGAGCCTTATATCTGCATTGCACTCTTATCTATAACTTAGTTCCGGAACATGGAGGCACCAAAAGTCCTCCCCACCTTCCCATGGACAACAAATGAGAGTCTGAGTTACTAAGTAGCTTGAAACTAAATGTCTTCTTCTGAAAATAACAGCAGAAGACACATGTCAAGAGTGAAGCATTTCCTGTTATGAGGTCTCATTCTTCCCCAAATCCAGGATTTACTTTAATTCATGGGCAAAGTACTTGCATTAAATAAATGTGTGATAAATGTCTCACAAAGATACTATGTCAGCCTTCTGAGAGCCCAGGCACCACTATTTCCATGGATGTAATTCACTTCCAGGTGTCATGAGACAGATTTCCGGAAACCTATTTTGGGAGAGGCCTTCTGGATGACAATTTGAGAACACAGCTGTTGTTGCTGCCAGCCCAGCTGTCTGCTTCTGCATATACTCCCATGAACCACAGGAGGCTCACAAATACAGGTTTTGCAGCCAATGATCCACAGACAGATTGTTGGCTGTTTTGCAGCTACAAGGCAGAAGGACCATATGTGGGGATGCAAAAAAAAATATAATTTAGGCATATACAGGATTTTCAGACTGATATGGGAACCTGAGCAGAATTTGCTTGCTTTTTACTTTGTGCACAGGTACTTACCCTTCCTAGACTCATGCAAAACAGTAAGAGCTCAGACAAGCTCTGATCTCTACAACCCCTAGCTTCCTTCTGGATCTCTTCCAGAGTATTATTGCTTAGACATGGACCACACTTCATACACTGACCACAAAGGAGAAAACTGGAAGACTAAAGTTACATTACACAGATCAAATCAGGAGAATAATACCCTGTGTTAAAGACTGTTGTAACCATACAAAATATTTTCTTTTCTATTTTTGTGTGATACTTTGGCTTAGGAACCAAGAGACTAAGTGTTATTATCTACAGAAGAACTATGCCTAACCACTGACAGAGGGTCACCTATCTTTACAGCTTAGGTGAGATCTTGATAAATGACAGAATTTATGAAAAAAACTGTCCCTTATGGTTGTGGATGCTTGAGTCAGAAGATGATTAAAAATAAAAATACTAAAGATACTGTTTAAATAAACACCTTAAAGAATTATTTACAGGTTTGAAATCTACAGTGGTGGGTCAAGGAATCCTATCGGTGCACTTGATCCACAGTTGTCTTTATTTTAAATGTAGTTTAATTACTGACAGTAGCACTCATAGAAAAAATTGATTTCAAGGTATGAAAAGGTAGTTAGTAGTTAGTGTACTCTTTTTCTTTTAGGGAACCAGGACAAAGGGCTTTTATTTTCCTGGTATGCTCAAAGTTTCAGTACTGACATTTTCAGAACCTTGTTTGTTATGTTCTATTACCAGAAAACAACAGCAACAGGAAAAGAGTGTATGAAATCAGACTCACACTCAGATATTGATTAGTGCCTTAGTTATCTATCAAGGATTTAGCATGTTGACTGATGAAAAATGAGATACAACTGCTTGATATTGATAGTAATGGGCTTTACATCAACTTGAAATATGAGAGGGATATGTGTTTTTTGGTCAAAATATTAAGTTATACCTTTAAGCAATACGTTTCCTTAAGTTACTGATGAGGCATTTTAAGACCATATATTTGACATGCAGCTTGGAAATAGTATAGTAATTTTACCATATGAATACCAGTGTTTATTGGGTGATTTTCTACTCTTTCATATGTTTTTGTGAGTATTAAACTGATAAAATATTAGTATCAGACTACTAAAGTATGCAGACTGATGAAATATGCATTTTATAGATTTTAAATATTTCATATATATTATATGTATATTTACTAATTGTTTTATGTACCTCAAGTTAAAGTACTTGCATGAATAATATATATAGTTTGCTTGCTGTCAGATGCCAGGCTTGTCCACGAGCATATTGTAGGGGTTTTACACCTAAAAGATGTAAGGCCCCCAAAATCCTCCTGATGGATTTATTAAAAGGTCCTTAGGTTCTCTTATACCTGGAGGCCACACATGGGAAAAACATGATTATGTTTTCAGAAGGTCAATATAAAATACTTCTACTGGCTAATTTTGGAAACTAAGGAAACTTGGCAGAAGTTTAAAGCATTTAATCAACTTAAAGCATTTCACAAAGCATTACTCAGCAAATTCTAACCCATCCAGGTTTGAGTTACCCACATATCAAGAGAAGGACATTAGGATAAGAAGAAGTAAAGGAACAGAGAGGGAGAGAAAGAAAGAAATATAGCTACCACCTTAGGTCCTGTGTAGATCCAGCTGACACAAATCCAAGGACAATAGGACCATGAACACATGGAGGCCTTGTGGTGCTAGTTGTATTTGCTCTGCACTCCTGTGGCCAACTCGCCAGGTGGGGCTTCCAGCCTGCAAACCATGCAGGATCTGGGTTAGGGATTCCAGGGAGTGGGGTGCAGAGTTTCAGGTGTGTCAGTGACTGACACATGCACCAGAGGCTCTTAAGGAGGTGAGATATGGGAGCAGAGCACCATTCCACCTTGTGAAAACCAATCTAACCCCTCCCACACACAGAGACTTTTTTCAAGCCAGTAATAACTTGTTTTCAATCTCTTACATTTGCACATGCATGATTTTATATGGACTTACGTTATATACACATATAACTTGATGTGACATACACATTGTAATTTAGTAATGCATACATATATTTTCAGTCCTATATATTAGTTATGCACATACTAGAAAATAGAGAAAAAAAACAAACCAACCAAAAAAAAAAAAAAAAAGGCAGATTGATTAGTTGATCTCCCTGTCAGAGATCTGCAACAAATAAATCCAAATAAAATTGTATATGAATCAAAAAGGAAGAAAGAAAAAGTTAATAAATGTAAAGCTCAAACCTTTAAAACCTCTCCCCATCCAGTCTATAGTAGACCATTTCTCAAAGTTTGCACTGAACTATTTCTTCAGGGAAAAATGCTTGCACTTGTCTTGCAGCTAATCATTTATGTTCTATGAAGAGCAAATGATCTAAGTTACAGCAACTGTAACAGTTCCATATTCTCCTGGTTTTAAATTTTATCAAATCTTTAAGTAATAACTCTTTTTTTTTTTTTTTTTTTTGCTACAAGTCCTCCACTTAATTGCAATACCTAATTACAAACACCTTACAGAAGATGCTCTTCATTTGTGCAAAATATATTCTGTAGCATGGTAACAATAGTTGGACAAGATTTATGTCATTCACACAATTTCATCAGGCAGTGCTGCAGGCGAGGAAATTTGTGCTGCCATAAGTACCACAAAGATTTTTTTATTATGTGACTCAAGGAAATATGTTTTCAAATTTCTTTTAAGTTAAAATTTGAACTTCATTTATAAATAAAATCATACACACACACACACACAAAGATTAATTTCACATGTATACATGTACCTATGCATGTGCGTCTGTATGGACTTTACCACATAAGTTTGTGAACAATATTTTAAGTCTATTTAATGCTAAGATGACTGACTTTTAGCTTGTCTTTAGATAAACTACAGTATCCAGATTATACAGACTTTATATATTCAGTTCCCTTCTGTAGAAGTCTTGCCTTCCTTATGCAGTGTTGTGAAGTTGATTAAGCACATGCAACTTTCTGAAAAGTATAAGAATTTTTAAAAGATAAATATTTGTAAGTGTGAGGCATATACTTTTTCTCTAGCTAATGAAATAATATCACAAATTAATAATGTGACAGTAAAAATGAGTTTATTAAAATTCTGTTTAGGTAGATTTAAAGTGAGTTTCTCTACAAGTGGAGGTAAAGTATATTTCAAAGCAGTTAGTCCACAGTGAATGACATAAAGTGGATTACATATTTTAAGACTTGAAAAAGAAATATAATTTTCATCAAGAATCCTCTGAGACGAAGACCTCTTTTTAATGCATGAGAGTGGGAAAGAGGCTCTGTAGATTGTTCTTTTTTCTGTACTTTTCAGTGTCTGTATTACATTATGCAATTCACTTGTAATCAGCCAGAACTCCTGTTTGAGACAAAAATAGGCCAGGTATGCTGCTGATCTGTTCCAATGTAGTAAAATCTATGTTCTGATAAAATGAAGAAAGTGAAGAAAAACTTCAAGATGCTTGAAATGTAATTATATTGACGCAAATGTAGCTAGCAAGACAGTAAACTGTTCTTGAGGAGAAAAAGAGAGTAAAGTTATATAAAATAACCACTGATATGACTTTGAAACACAGAACTGGCTATACCAACAATGATAGCCATATTTTGCTTAACATCACTGACAGGATATCTGTCAAACTGCATATGGTCAAATGTCTAAACCAAGCTGCACAACCACACAGAGATTCGTGAAGGAAGCAGAATACTCTCCCCTGTTCTTTGGCTACCGACATTTCATTTTCTTCCTGAAAGACCTCATGTGATTGCACAGTATTTTGGTAGCTAAAACTTTTTTTTTTTTTTCTCCCAACTGCTACTCAAAGTATTAACACAAAACCCCATTTTGAAGGACATGTTTTAATGAAAATTAGATCTAAACTTTCTTAGTAAATTCTAACCTAAATTTTCACATTTTATTTTTTTTTTTTTCACTATTTCAGCTACACCGTTTTTAAAAGTATTTTTTCTGAAAACTAAGTAGTGAAGATCCCCCAAATCAGTCTATTATCTCTCACAGATGGCATGGGCATGCAGGTAATACATCAAAGGTCTATATCTAAAGCTATTTAATCACATATAATTTGCAATGTCAGATCACAATCCCGAGTTTAGGTGAAAGAGAGATCATTGCATTATAACAGAGAGACAAAAGAATAGAAAAAGTGTTACCCTTAACCAAGTAAACTGCTTTTATCTTCAAAACAGATAGAATCTGTAAGTTTACAAAAGTTGGAGAATGTAATGCTGTCACTGTTGAGTTTGAGTGTTCTTGGATTCTAAAGATTATTTTGAACTGAACCAGTGAAAGCTATGTGGAAAGATACCAAAGGGTCAGTCTTATCTAAACAGCATAGATCAGACATCAATACTTTCTAACACAGTTCAAAGCAGAGAAAACTCTTGTCTTGAAAATATAGATAATTTCCTTAACAGTTGTTCTTGAGTTATAGTCGACAAAAGAGTCTACATTTTGGTTGCTCATAAATGTATTCAACAAATCTTTAAACAAGAGGTACACCATTGGCTTTTTACAAACTCTGTAAAAATCTACTGAACTTTGTGTCTTTTTCCACTTAGGAAAGACGATATATTTCCTGATCTGTGGTAGGTAACAAGATGTTTTGACCTCTTCAAAGGCTCTGATCAATTCCTTACATCTGTCTCTTAGCCTTATTCCACTCTTTTTAGCACTATGTCACTCTCCTTCCCTGATTTTCTCCTAGAACTGAGTCAATAAAAATCTTAAAAAATGAACGTCCTTTTTCAGAAGGTGGCCTTTCTACCTCTGAGCAGTCTGGTTGTGAGACTGCTACCTGATTCTACTTCATTCTTTTTAAGAGAGTGTACTTCTCTCAATTTCTTCTCTGAAAGAAAGCTGTTCCTCTCTCTGCAAATCATATTCTATTCTTGAGGTCAAGAGAAAGAAAACACATGAAAAAAAAACCCCTATCAGCTAAGGCATTTCTATGGAAAAATTGGAATGTTTGAATCATTCACCCTGTTCTAGGTAAAAATTCTATTTATGGAGAACACTCCATAAAACACAGTTTTCTAAACAGCACTCATCACTGAAATACAGTAAAATCAGTTACAGCAATGCTCAGTATAATAAATGCTGTCTGTGAAGTTATATATTTTAAAAGCCACACTGTCTCATGGATCTTCATAAACTTCTTTCCAAATACTTTGTTATTATCTCTGAATTTTTTGTGACTAACCTGATCTGCTTCTATGACATGGGTTGGAATCAGATGATACTTAGTTTCCATCCAATCCAAACTATTTTATGATTTTGTGATGATTCTGTGACTGATTAACCTGATACTCTCCTATGACCAAGTGACCCACTTAGAAGAAAAGGGAAAGACTGTGGATATTGTCTACCTGTAATTTAGTAAAGCCTTTCACAGCATTTCCCACAGCATTTTCCTGGAGAAACTGGATGTTCTCAACTAGGACAGGTGCACTGGATAAAAAACTAGCTGGATGGTCAGGTCCAGAGAGCGGTGGTGAATGGAGTTACATGCTGCTGGAGCCTGGACACCAGTGGTGTTCCTTGCAGTTCAGTATTGAGCCTGGTCCTGTTTAATTAGTCAATGACCTGAACAAGGGAATCCAGATTAGAAACTTAGTCAGATGGCTCACGGACGACACAATCTTAAATGAGTGTTGATTTTCTGGTGGGTTGGAAGGCTCTGCAGTGTAATCTGGTCAGACTGCATCAATGGGCTGAGGTTAAGGATATGAGGTACAATAAGTCCAAGTGCTGGGTCCTGCCCTTGAGTTACAACAATGTCAAGCATCACTGCAGGCTTGAGGAAGAGTGTCTGGAAAGCAGCCCATTGGAAAACGAAATGCAGGTGCAGGTCAACAACTGGATGAACATGAAGCTGCACTGTGTCCAGATGGCAAAGAAGGCCAATAATATTCTAGCCTGTATCAGAAACAGTGTGGCCAGCAGAACTAGAGCAATGATCATTCCCCTGTGCAATCCTGAGGTTGCACCTTGAACCTCAGATTTGGTGTCTTTACTGAAGGAAAGACATTGAAGTGCTGGAGTGTGCCCAGAGAAGGCAATGAAGCTGGTGAAGAGTCTAGAGAGTAAGTCCTGAGAGAAGCAGCAGAGTGAGATGTGTTTGTTTAGCCTGGAAAAAAGGAGGCTAAGGAGAGACCTTCTCCCTCTCTAAAAGTGCCAGAAAGGAGGTTGTAGCCAAGTGATAGGCAAGCCCTTCTCCCAGATAACAAACAATAGGACAAACGAAAATGCCTTCAAGTTGGACTGGTGGAGGTTTAGATTAGATATTAGGAAAAGTTTCAACACTGAAAGAGTTGTCAAACATGGGAACAGACAGCCTAGGGAAGTGGTTGAGTTACTGTCCCTGAAGGTGTTTAAAAGATGTGTAGGTGTAGCACTTACAGACATAATTTAGTGGTGAATTTTGCAGTGTTGGGTTTACAGTTGTGCTCAGTGATCTTAGAGGTCTTTTCCAATCTAGGATTCAGCAATTCTAGTTATTTCTCAGTTTATGTTAAGTCTGTGTCACTATTTCACATTAATACTGCAGCATGCACTCCACAAACAACCTCAATATTAGTTTATTTATACATTTTACAGTCATTTGCATCTAGCTTTAGAACCCTGGAATTTATTAAGGTATTTACGCCATGGATATTTAATATTCTTTCTGTCAGAAAAGAAGACTGACGCTGAAAACGCGAGGTTGCTAAGTTTCTGTTACACAATTTGAGGGTAGTGCACTTGGAATAATTTGCTACCAGTTTCCTTGTGCATCAGATAACTGCATTTCAAAATGGTCAGAGAATTCTATTGAAATCATTCTTAGCTTTATGCTTCCAGAATATGCAACTTTGTACAGACTGGGAAGTAGACTTTAGATGAGAACTATCTTATTTTACACTTATGCCTGTAACTAAAATGAATAATACAATCTTTCTTTTTTCTGAGTTCTTGAAAAAATCCTTGTATGCCAAATTTCACTTTTTTTTTTTTGTTTTTGTTTGACAAGACTAAGAGAGAAGAGGAAAGGCAATATCCATCTCTAAAGCACCCTGAAAACCATAGATTAGAAAAATGTGGGGGTTTTGGGTTGTTTAAGGTATACATCTATTTGTATGCTTTTTGTTGAAAAATTCTAAGTGAAATTTGAGACCAAATTGTTGATTTTGAATTTTTTTTTAAGATAATAAATTCATAGCCCACCTATAAAAGATAGTAGAAACAACTAATACTCATAACAGAAATGACAAAGTAAAAGATCCCAGTGGTCTTCTGAAAAGCTAAGAAAACAGAGATCTACATGGCTTGTGATCATTAAACATCACTGACATTCCTCACAAGATTTAGCAAGGTTAGCTTTGGAAAAAATCCAATTTAATTAGTTGCAATATGTTCACATAAATTACTCCTGCGCTCTCATGTTTTGTGTTTTTGTTTTTGTTGTTGTTAGTTTGTGGGTTGATTCTTCAATTTTATTTTTTTTTCTTCACTCTTGTGTTTAAATAGTCGCCATTCCATTCTCCATATTGGGTACCTCATGGATTAATACTTTTGGGAAAGATTTCCAATTAAACTTACTACAAACATGTAATATATTTTTCCTTATGTGAAAAATGAATGAGATATAATATCAGTCAACCAGAAAGCAAGACAATGAGTGAGGTCATTCAATTAAACCATAATTTTATTAACTTCTCTAGGAATTTCACATTAATAAATCATATAACCCAGCCAGTTATTTCTCTGTCAACAATTTCACTTAGTCAGAGCTGCTAGCCGCCATTGTCAACACCCTACTGCCATTCTACTCTTAAAAAGCTTAAAGACAGAGACAAATTTACTTCTTCCTTTACTGTGTCTTTGTTTCTGATTTCTACTCATTGATTTTCATTCCCTCTTTTCATTAAGGACTTCCCCCCCTCACTCTCAGCACATTAGGAAAATAAATCCTGTCAGTAAATTGGACAAGTTCTTCCCACAGCTCAGTGTGTGCAGAGAATACATTTTGCTGGCTTATAACTGAACTCCACCCAGCCTTTACAAACTCAGAAAGGGGAGTCTCTCCTAACATCCAACAAGTCTGGTGGCAAAACGGGGTCGTTGTCTGATGCCAGCAGTCTACCAGCAATGTTGAGTCTCCTGGCTGGAATTATAATGGATTTGCAACTACACCAGTAGGTTAATCTTCCTGGAATCATGAATATATATTCTATACCATGATTTACCCCAATGAGAACACAAATTGGAGCTGTGGTTCTTAGCTTTCTTTCGTGTTCATGTTTAATTAATAATTATGTATCTAGATGGATTTTGCAGCAACCAGTGTCTAAAGCTTAGGCGAATCTAAACTGTCCAGTAGGAAAGCCCTGGCTTAAATGCCTTTCTTCCCAGGAAGACACTAGTCATGTGATGTCCTTTTAAAACACTACTTTGAAAAGAAACCAAAGAGATTATTTTCTGAATGTGCAAATTAGTGAATCAATGTTCTCAGGCTAAAGGAAAAACCCTTAAGTATTGTTGGAATTCAGATGTAAGGTACAACTATATTAGATGAGCAGACGCAAATGTGAATGGATGGAGCTGCACTCAAGAATACCTTTACGTTTAACTAACAAGTATGAGGAACCTTTCTGTATCATCATTCAGTGGATGATATCAAACTCCTTTCTCTCTGAACCACAGAGATCTGTTTTTGTTTTTGTACTCCCACTGAAATACTGATATCCTCTGCACAATGTGCAAGAGCTGGAGAAGAGACCATCTAGTAGATATTCAGACCAAAACTCATAATGATGTAAATTCATCAGGGCTTCGGTTCAGACTGAATTGAAGCACTTACTGCACTTACTCCCCAAACCAGCATTCATTGTATTTCTGTAAGAATGTATATAAACAGTGACAGCAGAATCTGAGGAACACCCCATCTAGTAGACCATCCAAGCAGGTGGAACGCTGTGGAGACAGGTATCCAATACCTGAGAGAATCAGCTCTACTGGAGGTAGTCTACAGGGATTTGAATAAGGAGCAGTAGATCCAGGTGAGGTCCAGTGTACACAATCCATGTGATGGAAGTTTATACAGAACATCCCACCATCATATACCAATTCACTGGCATTGATGTCAATGAAAGAAGGAGAACAGTGCTACAGGTGACTATCTGATTCTGGCAATATGAAGATTATATCTCTTTTGGTCTCTACTGACCTGCATCTCAACTGTGGAAAGACTGTCCAAGACAGTCGCAAAAGACCTGAGCAAGTTGGAGGGGAAATATCCCATGCCCCATCAATGCAATTCAGAGTCTGCTATTTGGAGCAATTAACCCCCTGCTCCAGAGAGAGCATATACACCACGAGGTAACCTGTGGTTTTAGCTGTGTTATCATGGAGATAACATGAGGAAACACAATGGAAAACCCACCTCTGCCCTAACAGCATGGGTATGTGATTTGAAAGAAAGAAGCACCATGGGAAGTTCTTCAGGAATAAATACCACATGAGTTTCCAGTGGACAAGTCCTCAGAGAGAGGAGAAGGGCTGATGTTGCTTCTGATCTGCTTGAAGGGACCTCCAGTCCATATTTACACTAAGTGGCCTGAATGTTGGTACACCATTCAGGTGCTGTGCCAGACATGCTGGAACTTCAGTACAAACTGGAGTTCAAGACAGCAAAGTGGTTCCACCATCAATGTTGCTGATGCATTTTTCTTCAGTTCTTTAGCAGCACAGTGCAGGCCACAGCTTGCTTTTACCTGGGGGGATATCCAGTACACCTGGAACTGACAGCCTGTGGGGTGGAGATACAGCTACACCATACGGCATGGTCTAATCCATGCGCTGATCTGCACTGGAAAAGAGTGAGGCTCCAGAACACTTGTAATACATTGATGAAAAGAGTACATTTGCATATTACTGGACTCCATGTGGTGACCAATTTTGTACGAAGCTTTTGCCTTTCTTGTTCACTTTGTTATTAGTATTAGTTGCTGTTACTGCTGTTTTCTTATTTATTGCTGCTTACAGTAAGTTGTTATTATCTCAACCCATGATCTTTACTTTCTTTGCAATCAGTTGTCTTCTCCAGCCTGCCACATGGGGAGGTGGAGAGGGAGAATTGAGTGAGCAAGAAGCACATGTTTTGGAGTGTTTCAGTGGGAACACTAAATTGGGAAATCCCATTCCTAAACCACAACAAGGATCCACAAAGCAACTCATGACAGTTGCTCATGGGATAATTTGATAGACAATAACAATAAAATTTGATTTTGCTTCTCCCACAACTATTTATTTTTTTAATAATAATTATTCCCTTGTATGTTTCTAATATTTCCTTTGTAGACCTGATTTGAAAAGAATTTTCTATCAGGTATAAACATTTGTGTATTTGTGTTCCTGAAGCAGTCTATAGTGCCTAAGTAAGTTTTAACACTATTAATTTCTGTTTATAATAAAATACAGATGCCTTGCAAAAATACAAAGTTTTTTGACAAGGTCTCTTTTTGACAATTGTGCATATATTATTATCTAAGCAAATCCATACTGATCACTCAGTTATTCTTTTTTCCAAAATAAATGCCCTTATGCTGTGCATTACTGTAGGACACCCAAATGTTTAAGCAAAGATAGCACTGGGTACCTGCCATATCAGAAAGAATATCATAAGTACTTACTCTTGACACTTTCATATTTTTACTTCTCTTATATCAGAAAAGACAGGTCCATCATAAAACATTTGAGGATTGCAGTAGAAAATATATTAATGATGCTGTAAATCATAGCCATATTAACAAACACTGCTCTTGTCATAGAAAGCTGAATAGCACCAAGACAAAACGAGGACAGAACAGTGGTCCTCAGAGCATAATTAACCAAAGACATGGAAAGCCAAAAGTCACTCATAACACAGTCACTTTGTGTCTGGCCCCGGTTTGCACATTTTAAGAAAAAGCCAGTTATGGAAGTATTCTTGTTTCTTGCAATCACTTATGCTCAGAGAATTCAGGACCAAGATAACTGTAGTATACTTTTTCCTGCTAAAATAATGGCATTAAATATATCAATTTTTAAAATATATTTTTACAGGTAGCCTCTGATTAATCCTCCATGAAATTCTCTAAAAGGGATTTTTAAAAAATCCCCTGGAAAAAGCTCAACATTTGTACTTTCTTCCAAAACAAGTGAGTACTAGATAACGGCAGATTTACTAGTAGTTTAGTGAACAAGGAGGCTGCTCTCTCTTTCAGAACATTTCTGGACCAAAAGATCTACAGGTTAGGTAATATGACAAAGAACAGTTCTTTCACATGATTTCCTACTGAACCAGTTTATGTAATTTCATGAGAGAAAGTTATGTCTGAATTAGAAAATAAAATATCACTCAGACTTTTCATTTCAATTGGACTTTGTTGCATGTTTTGTTTATTGAAAACTTTTCTAATAAATTCAAAAAGTTAAATATTTCCAATGAAAGCTTTGTAACATTTATGAGGAATTCTTCTAAATTACGTAATTTTAAATGGAACACATTCAATACTAGGAAAAAAAAAAAAAAAAGATTTAACAATGAAAATGTTGCTCTTCTAAAAAGTCCTTCACTTTTTTCTTTTCATAAACCTGAAAATTTCCAGCATCTCTGAAATTTTCCTTTTGTCCTATTCATGAAGAGAATAGAAATGGAAGAATCAAAATAATGGTCATCAACTTTATGTCACTCATACTACCCACTTTAACTATTTTAAGGCAAAGCTATTTGCTTTTATATCTCTTGAGGTCATCTTTTGATGTCAGTTAAAATTATTTCAAAGAAAGCAGATTTAGAGTCACTCAGGTTTTTTTCTTCAACCAACAAGAAAACAATGCAAGAGTTGAGAGATTGGACAGGGCAAACTTTTAAAAAATATTTGCTTCTTATATTAATTTTGAATAATTGTTGGGGTTCTGGTACTCTTCAGTGTCATTTTCAAATTTTTCGTGTTTCAGTAAGTGTTCATTTTTCATGCGTAAGCTGCCCTTGTATAAGATAACTATAATTATAGCTGTGCTATTTTCAAGGTTATAGTTTACATCTTTTAGTGAAACACTGTAAGGATTCTGCTGCAAGAATGCACTTGGGATTCTGTAATATGGAAAAAGGGAACAGAAGTACTAAGGATTTTCTGAAACTCAGCAAATATTTACTTTTTTTAAAAAAACTATATATTGTAGTCAAAATTTGGTTTGCTGAAAACAAGGAAAGGAACAAAATATTAAGATCAGAATTCTGTTAATTGTTTATGATTCATTTAATGTGTGACTCTACGGTATGCAAGCCAATTTTTTCTCTCATTTAAGTCATTATTAACTTAATGGATCCCATGATTTTCAACAGGATTACTGTAGAGTATGTAAGAGCACATGACTTGCCCTAGTCTTACCAATGACATTACAATAACTGTTTGAAATATTATCATTTGGCTGGGGAAAAAGCCTCATAACTGAAGACAAATCATACTAAATATATTCACATCTTTTAAGAATATCTTCTCTTCTGTCTAACCCTATAACTTCAAAAGTTTAGATTGGATATTAGCAAAAATTTCTTCATGGAAGGGGTTGTAGAACATTAGAACAAGATGCCCAGGGACGTGGTTAAGTCTCCATCCGTGGTGGTATTTAAAGGACGTATACATGTGGTGCTTGGAGATGGGACAGTGGACCTTTGTAGGGTTAGGTTAGTGGTTGGACTTAATGATTCTGGAGGTCTTTTCCTAGCCTCAAGGATTATATATTTCTATGAATCTTTAAAAATGTAGCCTAGACAATGCAGGTTTTAACTCAATTGGATAATTGCATGATGCTTTCTCAAGGGTACTATTGTTCCGTTTTGTGATAAAACCTTGTATTCTTTTCTAAAAATATTAAAGTATCAGGGAATGGCAAAGGAGACCTTAGAAGGCTTAGTGCAGGAGTCCTCGTTTCATATCTCACATCCTTTGCTATGAAATAATTTCCGTGACCTCTATGATTTTGTCTAATATCAGACAGCAGTGCACTGCACAAATGAATTCAGTCCGTTCCTTTCTATGCTTGCAAAGTGTGTCTGAAATTGACAAACAAGTTCTTTTTATTTGCTTTTCAGTATGAACAGAGATCAAAAGACAAGCCTCAGTATAACTTGTCACAGTAGATATATTTAGCAAAGAACCATAGAATCATGGAAAGGTTTGGATTGGAAAGGACCTTAAAAATTATCTAGTTCCAACCCTCTCACCAAGGGCAGGGGTGTCACCCACTAGATAGGTTGCTCAGGGCCCCATGCAACCTTGCCTTGAACAGTTACTGGGACGGGGCATTCACATCTCTGGGCAACCTGTTCCAGTGCTGCTCCAGGTTCAGGAGTATTCTCACCCAAAAAATAAAAGATGCTAAAACACAGCTGAAGCAGCAAAGCAAATTTATTAGTAAACAAAGCGAATGTATCCTGTTACTTGTAATAGAAAATCACACATACTATCCCTTGGAATCTTAACAAGCTGCTGAGCAGGGGAAGGAGATGGTATTTGGCGCAAGGGATAGGTAGGCAGTGCAGTTTCAGGGCATCCCCTGGATAAAAACAATGCTCATCTGGTCCTGCTCACCTCCCCAGCCCAGGTGCACACCTTATATCTCCTCTCCCTGGAGTGGAGTCTTACCAGCTGCAGTATCAGCTCATGGTCATGCATACAAACTGACGCTGCAACAGCTGAAGGTGCTGACTCCAGGCTAACAACGGCTCTATTCTCTATTCTTCCTTTGTCAAAAGCTAAGTTCTCATCAGTTTCGTGTTATACTAATGTTTCTTTCTCCAAGGTTGAGTTTTCCACAGTAAAACTATGTAGTATTTTCTCATACCACATCGACAAGCACAACCATGGACCAAATATGATAGGGCCTTAAACGCAACTCTGATCCCTAACACAAGTGCTTCACTGCCCTCTGAATAAATAATTTCTTCCTGACTTCTACTCTATATATCTCCTCCTTTCTTAAAACCATTCTGCCTTGTCCTATCATCATAGGCTTATGTAAAAAGATGCTCTTCCTTTTTTTTTTTTTTTTTATAAACCCCCTTTAGGTACTGTAAGGCTCTGCAATAGGTTATTACCAAAAGCTTCTCTGTTCCAGGTGGAACAACTGCAGTTCTCTCAGCCTATTTTCACAAGAGAAGTGCTTCAGCTTACTGATTATCTTTGTGGACCTCATCTGGACTCACTCCAGCAAGTTCATGTCGTTCTTATGCTGGAAGCTCCAGAGCTAGATGCAGTACTTCAGGTGGGATCTCACGAGAGCAGAATAGAGGGGGAGACTCACCTCCCCGCACCTGCTGATCACACTTCTTTTGATGCAGCCAGGATGTGGTTGGCTGCCTGGGCTGCAAGCACACATTGCTGGCTCATGTCCAGCTTTTCATCCACAAGACCCCCAAGTCCTTCTCTGCAGGACTGCTCTCAATGAATTCTCCCAGTCTGTACTAATTTCAGGGACTGTCCAAGCCTATGTGAAGCATAGGCTCAATAAGCACTTGGGCTTATTGAACTTCATGAGGTTCTCTCAAACATGTCCAGGTCCCCCTGCATGTTCCTTGACATTGTTTCCATGAGGACCTACTTCATTTAGCTCTGGTTAATAGCCAGAGGTATAAAATAAACGTGTTAAAAGGATAGTAAAGAGTAAGTCTTTTCATAAACAGATATACTATGAACATTGTATGTTTGTTGGTTGTTTTCCTTTCTCATTCCACTGACATTTTTCTAGCTATAGTGCTTTGAACCATTTACCCTCTTCAGTTGTTTTAATTATATCCACCCAATGTGATACATGTTTAATTGGATTTTAATCAAATGGTAAATCCTTTTTTAGCAGCAAGTTTAACAGGAATGTATTTCTTTGTTGATAAAGTATGGGGTGCCAGATCCAGCTACTAAATAAATACTAGAATTACATTTAAAACCCATGTCCTGAATGATATTCATGTTCAGAAAGCAGATGCATTTAAAGCATAATAGAGGAAAGCTGTGTACATGTATACAATAAGCAAGAAGCTGGTATTGAAGTGTTCAATATGTCCTAATTATTAAATTTTTTTTTTTTTTTTTTTTTTTTTTTTTTGGTAGAAAAGTATTTTTTCCTTAATCTTTGCATGAATTCTGTATGGGACACATAGTTTTCAAGATACCTTTGCTTCAACATATGTATTCTAGAAAAGAGTATCTATCAGCTTTGAGAAACATGAATACATGCTTAAACTCAATTGACTAAAGAAAATAAACCATCCTAAACATAAGTGATTAATGGACAGAACTTTTAAATGGTAGCAGAGAGAGCCATCATTATGTATAATATCATTATGTATATGTAATAGCTACATACAATTTTTCTAAGATATCTATTTCAATGAAAATACATCTTTACCAAAATACCACAAACAGAAGCAGAATGTGCAGCCAAAAGCCACATCATATGTACGCATGCCCACACAGGAAAAAAACAAAACAAAACAAAACCCAAAACTCAACACAAAACCCCAAAGGAAATTTAAAAAGGGCAAATAGGAGAGAAAGGTTACTACAAAACTGAAGGTATAGACCAAACTTGCACAACAAATCACAGAACAGATCTAAGTATGTAGTGGAAGTGTCCTAAATCTCAGATCAAACCCATCAAGAGGTCTGTATTTCAGAAAGCATTGCTCCAAGGGCAATTGGTATCCTTTGACTGATGAAGCTGTTAAAAAGACAATGTGAGCAGCCAGGGTTCTCTTCAGCATTTAATGGGGAAAATGTAAGGAATATATTCAAATTGAACTAAACTATCAATATTTAGTTCTGTTTACAATCAAGTAAATGAAAAATAATTATTAAAAAAAATCCACTTTTATAAGACGAAAAATTTAATGTGAATGATTGATGTTGGGCATTTACAGGAGGAGCAAAGCTAATGAAATTCTCTCTGCATCTGAACATTTCCTGGTGAAGATCATTCCCTTTCAGGGTGTGAAATTGATATTCAGTAGCTTCATCTCACTTTGGAGAATGTCACAATCATCAAACTGCATGTTTTCTGAAATATCCATTGTGTATTATTTTTTTTTTTTCTTTTTACACTGGAACAAAGAACTGTGCCTAGCTGCTTCACTTGTGTGTAGTTTTAGCACAGAGCTAATCATGGTACTCAGAATGACTCTTCCAGTGTGTAAGACTTTGAGGAAGTGGAACTGCTCCAAACAAAAGCTATTGACTTACTTTATAGTTCCCCATATTTTAATTACTGTGTCATGTAGATATGTTTCTAGACTTACAATTTTGAAAATAAATAATTCAGAAGTGAAGGAAAGCATATTTATAATGAGTTAGACAAATAAAAATAATGACAATTTTTGCCAAAACCTTGTCCAAGTCTAGGGACTGTATTTTGCTTCTAAAATACAGTGGGTTTACAATTTCCTGGGAAACAGAACATCTTGATTATTTTGATTTGAATTGGACTAAAATCTAATATCAAAAGAACAGCATTCTCAGTAAGCCTAGTGAAAAGGAGGTCTAGAGCAATTATGAATGAGATTCTTTGTGAAAGACATATTTATGCATAATCATATTTGGCTGCAATTTTCAAAAGTACTCAAGGGCACTGGAGAACTGATTTCTGCAAATGCACTTGAGCTTGTTATTTTATAATTATGGAGAAAAAAATAGTCTTTATACCTTTAGGAATACAGGAACACAGATTTGGTAAAACTCTTGCCATCAGTATAGCATGCCAAGTCTGTGTTTTGGTCAAATAAATAAAAGATAAGCAAAACCTGTCAATCCCCTTTCAACCATCCTTTTGCTTATAGTAGCATTTCTATTAGCATTGGGAACTTTCCATTTCTTCACATCTACATTTATAGGGCTTAAATCATATCTTTCAACAAATACATCTGCACCATTATAAGTATCGACAATATCAAATTTACATTTTCCTGTTAAAGGTAGTATGACATACCATCAAACTTCAGTTATTAGCTGTTAGTTGAATTTAAACAGGTTTTCAATTGTGATTTTATATGATATTAAAACCACTTTTTTGTTCTTAAGGTTACTTTTCACTATCCTATGTCAAAAACCCAATGATGAAAGTTCAAGAATTTTCAGCATGGATCATCAACTTACAATTAAGCTGGTACTCTGATATTACAATGAACTGTTTGAAGAGTTTTCATCTCTTCCTGACAACTTTCTTTCTGCTCCTGACATATTTTGAAACACTTAGTGTGAAATGCACATTCTCGGAATCTTTTGAGTAGGTAATCTTTCTTGTTTCTCTCAAATATAATCTATATAGTGCTTTCAATGCAAATTATCAAGATTTATGAATCTGAAGGTGCTTAACTGTTTTTCTGGATTTGAAAGTAAAAGCCTTAAGTATCCCTTAATAATAGAAGAATCTAGAAATCACTGTTGGAGATCAATCATCTTCAGTACTTTTACAAATCTTTCTGATAAGAATTTGAGATCAAAATTATATATAATAGCAAGCTCTTAAAATATAATTCTTTCTTTCTGAGGTGACAATTGCATAGAAACCTCAACTATTGCATCAAGATTTGTAATACTACTACAGCTGGCAAAAACACTACATGCTAACTGAGGCAAAAAATAAGAGCAGAGTCTCAGATAGGGACTGTATGCTATTAGCAAATTTAGAAATATAGATAAAGTTTCCTGAAAGACACTGGGAACAAAACGCACTGTTTACAGCATATTTTCTTTCAGCTACATACTCAATGAATTGTTAGAGAGAAAGAAAGTTGTCCTCTTTCCACTGCCTTTGTTGGCTCAAATTCATTTCATTGGCACAAATATGACATTACTAGTCATTACATGGATCAAGAACACAACTTGGCAACATCAAAATTCACTATCCAGTCTTCACGTACCGCTTTGATTAAAGGCTGTAGCCTTCAATGCCATCTGGAAAGGATGTGAGGGCTATATTCCCTGTTCTCAAACTGCATATTAAATTGTAGATCCTAGTCCTAACCTTTGCAAGTGAGCTCAGCTACATTGCTTCAGACACCAAGGCCAGATCACTCTATTCTTAACCTCAGGCTGTGTAATAAAGTCTTCTTTTTCAATGCAGATGAGGGCCAACTTTTACTAACTCTAAATGGATGAACCTCCTGATGTCCTTGTAATTAGTACCACACTATATTTTTTCCATTGTTTTCTTAAAATCATTATAGCAATTGCTTGTATAATCATGCAATCACAGAATGGTTTGGTTCCTAGCACAAATCTACGATCTTCTGCTTAAAACCATTGCCCCTTATATATACTGCATATATATACCCTTGTAAAAAGTCCCTCTCCAGCTTTCTTTTAAACTTAAAGTACTGGAATGTGACATTAGATCTCAGAGAGGCTTCCTTCTCCAGGCTAAACAATCCAAACTCATGCAGTCTATCTTCACAGGATACTCCATCCCTCTGACTATCTTGGTGGCCTTACTCTGGACTTGTTCCAATAGGTCCCTATCCTCCTTATGCAGGGGACCCCCGAGCTGGAAGCAGTGCTCCAGGTATGGTCTCATCAGAGTGGAGTAGAGGGGCAGAATCACCTCCCTTGACCAGCCAGTAAGGCTTCTTTTAAGGCAGTTGGCTTCCTAGGCTGTGCTTCTTGTTCACCAACACCCCCTCCTTCTCCCCATGGATGGTCTCAATCTGTTCACTGCCCAGCACAAGCAAATTCTACTCAAGCACTGACTTGTGCTTGGATTTGCCCTGATCCATATGCAGCACCTGGCACTTGGCTTTGTTGAACTTTATGAGTTTCTCATGGGCCCACCTCTAAAGTGTGTTGACGTCCCTCTGGATGGTATCCCTGCATATCAATGACACCACACAGCTTGGTCTTATTGGCAAACTTGTTGAGTGTGCACTCAATCCAACTGTCCATGTCACCAATGAAGATGTTAAGCCAAACCACTTCCAGTACCAGCTCCTGAGGAATACCACTTGTCACTGGTCTCTATTTGGACATAGAGCTGCTAACTGCAACTCCAGTCTACCAATATGTCAAAGCCTTGCCTCTCTAATTTAAAGAAAAGTAAGTCATGTAGGACAGTGTCAAATGCTTTGCATCAGTCCACATAGATGGCATTAGTTGCTACTCCCTATTCATCAACACTGGAACTCAGTTGCATCAGAAAACTATATTTTTTAGGCACAATTAGCCCTTAGTGAAACTATATTGACTGTCACTAATCATCTTCTTTTCTGCCTGTTAGTATAATTTTCAGGAGGATCTGCTCCATGATCTTGCTGTGCACACAGGTAAGATTGACTGACCTGTAATTCCCTGGGTCTTCTGTTTTTAATTAATTTATTTTTTTTAAAAATATGGAGGTTATATTTCATCTTTGCCAGTCAGTAGGACCTTCACTTGACTTCCATAACTTATCAAATGTGATGAATAGGTCCTTAACCACTGCATTTGCCATTCCTTCAGGAACTCACTGTAGAGTTTGGAATTTTGCTTAGAACAAATAACACTTATTTCAAAACAAAATACACCAAGTAGTATTAGTGGTGTTTTTCCCCTATGAGGCTAAATGAAAACTGAATATGTAATGATATGAATCAGAATGCATGTCTAAGAATTTTCTAAGTAAATTTTCAAAATAAATATGTCACATATTAAAAAAAAAAAAAAAAATTTTTTCCTTCATCTGCCATATCTCTTTCTCTTGTATTCTTCAGTTCTCAAAAGGAACAGACACAGCTTTCATCCTAACAGGCATATCTGCACTCTAAAGATATAGATAGGTGTACAGGATATGGATAGGTAAGCACATAGGTAAGTAGATAAGTAGGTTGTAGATAGATGATAGGTAGGTAGGTAGATAGATAGATAGATAGATAGAGAGAGAGATAGAGAGATAGAGAGATAGAGAGATAGAGAGATAGATAAAATATTCTTTGTATCTAGCATATATGAAATAGATTAATTGATTCAGCTACCTACCTAGGTATTGGTAAAATATATTTACACACGCATATTATTTCCTAATTTATTTTTTTTAGGGGATAAGTAAGAAAATAAATAATAAGTAAGGGGATAAGTAAGAAAATAAAGCAGCATATTCTAGCTATGTTCTAATTAAATATATATACATATATATATATATATATAAGGAAATTTAAAATAAGGTTTCTGGGCATAAACATATTAGCACCTTCATAAAGGTGGGCAAAGGAGTTTTTCTCAAATGATTGAATAAACTATATTTTTCAAGACAGTTTTTCAGAGATAACTAAATAGAAAAATAGTGCAGAAAAAAAATTAATAATAATTCCTCCCCCAAAAAACACCCCACACCACAACCCAAAACAAACTCTCTTTTTTTTTTTTTTTTTTTGTCTCTGATCAAGGCACTGAAAATAAAGAAATTACTTCCAGATTCAAGCAATGTTTAAAATTACTAAGTCACAAAAAGTAACATTTATATATAAATGGAAATGACTTATTGTAGATTTACTCTATGCCAGTGTCATGAAAATACTAGTTCTGTCACTACAGTCAACATTAAATTCCTCCCTTCTTCCCCTTTGAAACAGAAGACAAAAGAAAAAGATAAATCACCTCATACATCTTAATCCGACCCATGTAGAAAGAAATACTGACTATACATACACATGGCTTGCTTCTCACATTAAACAAAAGCCAGCTATGAGTGTTGCCTCTGAGTCCCTTCCAACTAGGCATTTTCTGCAATTTTGTCATTCTGTGCTTAAAATTGCCAGCGAGAAGAATTCAGATTGGATTTAAAGATATGGTCTCCATAAGGGAGGCAGCCAGAGTTGATGAAATATCAAGGCCACTCCTTATCCTCTTCTCTAGTTTCAATCTTTCCAAAATGCGTGTAGGAGAGAGAGAGAACCTAACCACAGAGCCATAGGAGAGCCAGAAGAACACAAGTACATCTTTTCTGTAAATAAGGTAGAAAAAAATGTGCATATTAATTAGAGAGAATTCCACATCAAAATAATAAGATGAATCCTGTAACACTTTGCATGAAATTAGATAAATCTCTTCCTATGCAGTATTTCTTTTCAGTGAACTAAAGATTTAAATGAAGCATGTGCTTACCATATTTAGTTAGAACTTGAACTTCAGAACAACTGCAAAAACTAGCAGAAGAGAATTAAAATTATATTAATAAAAATGGAAATTGACAGGGAAAGAGAAAGAGGAAAAGGGAAAGACGGAAGGGAAAGAAGGGGAGGGGATAGGGGAAGGGGAAGAGAAAGGTGAGAGAAGGGGAAAGGGGATGGGGATGGGGAAAAGGAAAGAGCAAATGGGAAGAGGGGGGAGTGGGAGTGAAGCTGTACTGGAAATACAATCAATAAAAGGTACAGCATTTGCAAAGATAAGGACAGATGTCTATATTTAAAGACAACAGGATCCACCCAGAAATTGTTAGACAGATTTGTACTTTGGAAAAAAAAGGCATGTGAATTCAACAAAGTTAGTGTCTTGAAGCAAGTCAAACCTCATAATGAATTTGCAATCTAAAAGTGTAAACTAAGAAACATACAAATTTAAATTGCTTGCTCCATAAGCTGAGACATGAAGTCCAATTATGGAAGTTGTTTTCCTTTAGTTGTATTTTCTGATTATTTTTCTCTTATCTGTTGAATTTTTCGTTGCCTTTTTTTTTTTTTTTTTTTTTTTTTTTTGAGAAAACATTTAGAAAGTTGGGAAGAGATCTTTTGGTATGTCTTTAGAAGTGAAGAAGACTGCTGCATAGGGGGAAAAAAAGGTATTTTTTGTGCCCTTCATGTATAAAATGAAACTGTACCACAGCACCAAGACAAGGGGAAAACATGTAAGTGAGGAAAATCTTCTAGTGGTTAAGATAATGCAAGAAATTTCTTGAAGGGTTAAGGAAACTTAGGTTGTGATTTTGTTAATATTAACAATTGTCTTCAGTGAAAGTATTGTTGATCCTCCTTTGGAAGATATGAATGTACCTAGCCTTTTTCAAAGTTTACTTCTCGGATAGTCCTCCACAGTGCCCTAGTATTTTTGATAAAAGATTTAGGCTGAAATAAGAAATAAGGAAATTATTCTGCAAAGACAAATACCACTACTGCCCACCTAAAGGTGTTTTGTTGCAGCATGCTTCCTATAAATTATTTAAAATCACTGTTGCAAAAGATAGCAGGACAACTTAATGACACAGGTGATTTTGCTCTCTGGTATGCAAATGCAGTAACAATCCACTGTAAGTCATCCCTCAGTATTCTACAGTTTTGTCTAAATTGCTCTATTTCTATTTTATGTCTCATTCTCATTTCTCTAACTGAAAATAAAGGACCATGTTTAATACAGAGATGGACTTAGATTCTTCCATCACATGAAATCTCCGTATGTTCTTGCATCCTATGGTGCCTTTACTTTTTTGTGTAACTCAAAACCCTTACAGGATCTGTAATTTTCTTCTGCTTCATTTCTTAAACTCAACATTTTTGTGAAATATCTAAACATAAGAAAACATCTGAAACTACTGAACTATTTTCTCCCTGTCGTGGGAAAATATCCTTTCCAACCAAAATATCTTTCTCATTTTAATTAGGCAAAAGTTCTTCTCTAATACATATTGATATTCAGGAGTGATATTATTATCTGAAAATTTAATATAACAATACTAATACATTTTTCTAATCTTGAAGTCTAATTACACTGGTTTTGAATATATGTTGTAGAGGTCACTTTCAGTGGGTGAAATTGAAAAAGAGATTTATATTAGAATAATTTGATTTCACATATCCCACTGGACTGTGGGTTGTTTAAGGGGGTCTTCATTTATGGCAGGCAGAGAAAGGGGGAAAAGGAGGAAACGGATCTGAAAGGTATCAACTGGAAGTCTTATTTTGTTCTTGTCTCATTACCAATTAGTTATAAAAATACTTTAAAAAAAATCCTTCAGAGAATTTTCAGGTTTAAGATGATATTTTAAGTTCTTTCCCCTACAATTTAATGGGAGCACAGTAGCTAACTTGCCTAGTGCCAAATGTTGACCCTTGAAATTATAATTCTAATATAAGATACATTCTCAACAGGGAATATGTACTTTGCTAATTTTGAAGAGAGGAAAGGAAGAAACTGTAGGCATTAAAACAGGCAAATGCAAGCATTTATGTAATATTTCACTTCTTTCATTACTTAAAGTACTGAGGTCTCTGGTTCAATTTCTCAAGTATTAAAGACTCATTTTATCATCCCTGCACAAATGCACCATCTGAAGATAAGAGAGATGTGTTTGTAACAGCTGATCACTGAGATGCAGATACACAATAGAAGGTTATACCACAAAACCCACACATTCAGAATAATGCAGAAGTTACATGATACACCTTTCTCTTTATTTCTGTCAAAAGACAACACACTACGCATTTTTAAACTGTGTACAAACCTCAAAATGTATAATATATTAAGACAAAACATTACAAACTGAATATTAAGACAAAACATTACAAACTGAAAGTTAAGTTTGCATCAAAGTAATTTTCTATTTCTTCCTTTTGAGAAAAAAACTGTCATTTCATGCTGCTCTAATGGCAAACAGAATTTGCCTGTAGAGCGTTAAGAGAAGTTCCTGCTTTCTTCATGCATGTGAATGAACCACCACAATATTAGCAAGAGAAACAGCCAGAGATGTGTCCCTTTGCTTTGGCAGGTAATGCCCATTATAAATATCAAAGATCAAGGGAACTGGAGTGAGAAATTTATAATTTTGTTTGCATATTTAAACAAACATGGTATTTCCTAACAAGAGAAAGCAGAGAGATCCCTTCAAAGACAAAAAGTTAAGTTTCTAAAAATGTGGTATCCTGACATTTTTTTTTTATTTTTTTTTTCTTAATAGAGTAAACCAATAGTTTCAGGCAACCTTCAAAAGTCTGAAAAGAAAAGGTTTGGGAAGGATACACTGCAAAGAACTGGAGAGTTGACACAACTCGCTGCAATTTGAGAAAATGATGGAAGGGTAAAAATTTATTTATTTTTTTTTTAAATATTATATTACTGTGCTTCAGAGACAAATCATGTCTGGCTGTGATAATTAAGCTGTTACCAAAGAGAAGTTGAACTGCACAAGACAGCAGCAACTTCCCTAAGCCCTGTTCAGTTCATGGTGCAAGTCTAATAAATCGTTTCACAAACTCCCAGGTAGGCCACTCCAATATATGGATTTTGCAGACACATCTTGGTGTAGGATTAGCCTGTGTCTTTGGTCTGAACACCCTGAAGAAAGCAATATAGATGTAGCAGTGAACCACTAGATACTTATTCCCTGATCGTTACCATAAATACCATTTAAATCATGTTCCAAACTGAGATGTAGCTTCAATTTGTGGCAATGTGGTATTCAGAGCAAAGTCTGCATGCCCCAAATGTTATTTTTATGCACAGAATAAACAAAAATGTGTCACTTTGGAAAGGATCTGCTATAGAAAGTGGATGGAGAAATGATATCCTATTTTCCAGTCACTTTATTCACTTTGTTATGCTTTACATGAGATAAGTGAAACCAGTCTGTTTCAGTCTGTTCCCTTTCTCCAGCCAATTTCTCAATCTCTGTCTGGAGATATTTTCTGCATGGGCTTTGCTTTTTGCATTAAGCTGGGTTCCGTAGTAGATAGAGTTGCCTCAGTCTTTCAGAAAAATGAAATTTATTTCTCTGGAATGGTGTTTGAATACAACAGAACAGGACCATGAAATAGATGTTCAAATCCTTGGAGTATGACTTTTAATTGTCCAAATCTATCCTCCATAGGCATATGGGACTGCCAAAGTCTGAAACATAGATGACTTCACTTCAGTAGTAGAACATTGCATCATGTGCATGTGACAAATATTTTTACAAAATCGCTTCACTGTGAAATCTTAATTCTGTGAGCTCTGAAAAAAATGCTGCCAGAACAAGGAGAAAGGCAGAAACATTTGCCTTATAAAACAAAAGAAAACAAACCAAGCAATTTATAAGTGAGCATAACACAGCAACAACTATAGAAGTTCCCCAAACACTTCATTTAAACCTAACATTTTGCAAGAAGTGAGAGAGCTACTTTTGAAAAACAGACACAATTTCATTACCACTCCTGACTGTTTGCATAAGTGTGCCAAATTTCAAATTATAGACCTCTTATGATTTTTATAATCTGTTTCAGTATTGCCCTGCTATACAACACACAAGAGAATCTTTAGGGAAGTACAAATGGGAGCAATTTTATCATCATTCACTTCCTTGCGTATTACTTTCATTAAAAACTACAGCCACTATCAGTATTGTTACACTTCTGAGAGTATGTCAGTGCCTTGAAACAGTCATATGAATGTTTCTCTTAAGGTTCTCTCCCTCTGTAGGATATAATTGGTGTATGCCTACTTTTTATTACTTAAAAATCACGGGTTTGAACACAATTTTAGTACAGCTGTTTTCTGACTGGTTCTCTGTGGGTTTGTGTTTTTCAGTTTTGTTTGGATTTATTGTTTGGTTGGTACTGGTCCTGTTCTCTTTTTACTTTTTGGGGCAGGGGGGCCATGGGAGAAGGGGGTAGAAACATTAATAAGGCCCAAATCTA
>JAWWTY010000088.1:43279842-43291395 GCA_035222235.1 Margarornis squamiger | reverse complement strand
AATTTTGTGCAGGGCATATCAAAGACAAAAATCTTCGCAAGGCTTGCACAGTGTTAAAACTATTGTTCCACTGAACAACTGAAACATATAAGAAAAGAAAAGCATATGATTCCATGGCATTTGCAAAGCGTTAAACTTTACTGCTTATGTATATTCCTAAGAAGGGTTGTTTTCTTGCACACATTGCACCAAACTCTGAGCAGTCACCGCAGAAGATACGTATCTCCTCCTAATGAGTTAAACTGTCAATTCCACTGTTATTAAGTCTGGGGAAGAAAAAATGAACATGATTTGACATGTCTGAAAAGTTATTTGTGAAACAAGTGTAATGCATGACAGATTCTGAATAAGAAGGATAGTATCCTAGTGGCTGCTCTCCACCACCATTGTCCACAGAGTCAGGGTCCAGGAAATTTCAGCATTCACTGAACATTCAGTATTCTTCAGAAATAATGCACCCCAGATTGCACCTTGTGTTTAGTAAAAACTGAGGCTAGAAGTTAGCATCAGAGACAATGGAGGGATCAATGAAAATAGTATGAAACTCAAGCAGGCTAGACTTGATCAATAATATAAATATACCTTATATACTTTACCATCATATGTCCTGTAGCTAAAAGGAAATTTCAAAAACTAAGGACATATTCAGGTGAAAGAGGGAAGTAAAATTTGATTCCCACTTCCCTTCTATTTTAAGGGAATATTTATTCTATTTTTCTACTTTTCTATTTCTAGTTTAATGTAGAGAATAAACCCCAAAATTCATCTGGTTTATTTACACAGAGGGGAAAAAAAATTCCCCAAAACTTAGAAATCTTTCTTATGAAAGTTTCCATACAGAGATACAAAACTTATATTAAGTATGATTAATAAACTTCTCTACATATTAATAAAAAATTCAAATGGAGCCTCAGGGTTTTAAGTTTTGAAACTTTTCTTTTAATTTTATCAGCTACAGTGCTCTGTCACAATATTCCATCCCAAGTTATTATTCTTAGGGAGAAAAAGGAAAAATAGAAAAAAAGTAAGGTAAGAAGAAAAAGATAAAAGGAAAAAAAAAGAAAAAAGAAAGGAATAAGAAATTAAAGAGAATAAAAGGAGAAAGGAAAGAAAAAAGAAGAAGGAGAAAATTCTGACTTGGCAGCAAGAGATTATGTACTCTTCATTGTTTTCATCTAGCTGCCTGGTGTTCAAGTACATTGTCATATACCAGAGAGAGCATAAAATTATTTCATTTTTTGTCATTTAATTGGCCAAAGTCACAACAGCTGTCACTTTTCATGTGAATCAAATTTCTGCCTCAAAACTTGTAACAGAACATTGACACCTTCATAGTAGTAGTGGTACCATTATCTGTCTTTTTTAATCTACTTGGCTTCCTCCCCCACACTGGTGCTTTTTGCTTTTATTGGATCTGCCACAGAAACTTGTCTGGCTATTGATTCTGTAGAGTATGCCTGTTCAGTATTGCAAGGTCACTCATAATTGCACCTAGATTGTTTTCTTTTCCTCTCCCTCCTCCTTTCTCTAAGGAAGGCAACTGTTCTGACAAACAGCCATGCTGGCATACTGTGAGCTGGAATTTTACCAGCAATAAAATGAATTGTGATCATTGAGGGAGAAAATGTGGAAAGAGAAATTAAACCTGCTCTGGAGTGGTATCTTTTTGGCTAATGGGGCACTACAAAGACAGTGGCAGAGAAAAGTATTATCTTTCAGAAATAAAAGCCCAAACTTACTAGGTAGGCAGTAAAATAAAAGCTAAGAAGTGTTTTACAGCATCAAGGGCCTAAAATTTTCTCCCGTTGGGATTTTGTGATGTCAGTGTTTTGTACTTCTATTTCAGCTACCGACAGGGATGGCATTTGCAGCTTTATGCCCTCTAGTCACATTCACACCTAAATGACAAAGTCAGACTTTATACTTTTCTTCATTTCCTCTTCACAGTCCACAGTAACCTTACTGTAGATCTGCAAAGAAGGAGAAGGGACATTTTCTTCCTTTTGCCCTCCAGTTATGTCTTGAGTGAGAAAGAACACTGCAGTCATACTTAATCCCAACAGAACTAGCAAGTCTTTACCATATTTATATTTTAAGCATTAAAGAAATTCCTGTGGTCTTCAGAATCTTAATACAGTGTGTGGGGGAATTTCTGTCAAGAAAATATAAGTTGTCAATAATCCAACGACTCCCTGAGAAAAGAGAAAGTGGTTTCCGGGCACTTTATGTGATCACACCCATTCTGTCATCTGCTGATACAGGACCAATGGAAGTGCAACACATTTTTCTAGCTAAGATTTATTTCCTACATAGCAGTAAAATTTATTAACTGCTTGACATTGAATTCTATAAACATGCAGACGTCAGAGAACTAATCAAAATTCTTATAGAACTTGAAACAAAGATAGACCCCAGAAATGGGGATCACTAGAAACTGTTCAGCACCTGCCTTGCTTGAGTTTTATCAGAGAACACAGAGTTGTGTTCTGTTCAAATCACTGGACCTGATCTTAGAAACTATATACAAATAACTTAGTGCTGTTAATCAAGACTACGGAGACATTTGAATAGAGCAAAATGGCCTTAAGCCAGTAGTTTCTGTAAGCTTCAGTGACTAGGTCATGAACAATGAAGCCCAAAGAGTTTAAGGTGAAGAAAGGAGTTAAAGACCCCTAGAGGGAGGCTGAAGATCAGAAACGACCACCTAATCCTGATGCCAAAAGAAGGTTCTGGAAGGCTCCACCCAGACTCTGCCTAGTCATTAATATGCATATATTGTAATCTTATTACTATGCAAAACTGTATTTTGTAATCTTGTAGTGAAATGTGTAAAATGGCTCCTTTTGCACTGTTGATTCGAAGCTAGTTTGTGCAACAAGAGTTGGCTACCTTTCCAGCGCTGCTTGAATAAATACCTTTGCTGCTAAAAGAACAAACTCTCTTAGAAGTTTCTTTCATACCGGGGTTTTTCGGTATCAACTAAACCTTGAGATTAATTAGAGTAAATGTGAATCCATATTTCTGGTACAGTAATGGTTGAACTCAATGAACTTAAAGGACTTTGTCAGCTTAGATGATTATATGATTCTATGATATGCTTTACGCTTCTTTATTTTATTCTCAAAGCCATAGGTCCTTGGCATCCAAACCCACCACATCCTAGTTTCAGATGGGATAGAGTTAATTTTCTTCTTAGTATTTCGCACAGTGCTATGTTTAGGATTTAATATAAAATTTATGTTGGTAATACTTGATCTTTTAATTGTTGCTGAGTAGTACTTAGTTTAAATAAAGTCTTTTCCATTTCCTGTGCCACTGAAGAGATGCACAAGAATCTGAGCAGAAGCACAACCAGAATAGGTGACCTGAACTGGCCAAAGGGGTATTCCATACCCCTTTGCCATGGAATGTCATGCTCAGTAAGATAATCTGGGGAGAATTGTCTCACAGGTGCTGCCCACTGCTTCGGGACAGGCTGCGCAGTCAGGAATCATGAGCAATTGCATTCTGCATCACTTATTTATCTTGTGGTTTGTACCTCTCTCTGTGCCTTTTTCATTATGACAACAACCATAATAACAGCAATAATAGCAATTATTACATAATTTTACTTTATTTCAATTATTAAACTGTTCTTATCTCAACCCACAAGTTTTACCTTTTTCTGATTCTCCTACTCATCGTACTGTGGAGGTGTATCCAGGGTGTGAGTGAGCAGCTGCATAATACAGTTGTCAGCTGGGGCTAACATACCAACAAGTAATTCCATCAAGTGTCATTTCCAGAAGAAATACTCAAAATATTAAAAAAAACCTAAAATGTGTGCAATAGGCACAGAGCTGTGTCTTCTTATTTCATTTTTATCTTTTACCAAATCATAGCAAATATTGGGTCTATAGAGAGCAATAGCCTGGTGAATAGGAAATCAGTGACAAGGACCCTTACTGTAACATAAGGAAAGTTTATTTAACTACCACATATAATCATCCTGAAATAGATGTGATAGTAAGGAATAACAGTTCCTTGCCAGCCTAGATTTAGTTTCTATGTTTCCAAACCAAGCTCCTTTTTCAATAATTGGCTTGACTGAAAAATCAAGAGGATAAAAAAATTCTTGTTCACATTTTTCCTAGTGCAGCTTCTGCTTTTATAACGATGGACTACAGTCTTGCTCTTATTTTGCAGTACTGCATGTTTACCATCTTATCTGGTAATTCTTGCCATAAAACTATTTAGAATTAGATTTTCTCTTATATTATTCAAATTAAATCTGCAATTTCTAAACAAACATAGGTACAGATCACACACCTTCTGGTAGTTCAAAACACACAGAACAGTTTTGTTTATTCCTCATCCAACTCCCCCACCACCCTTATTTTTGAAGACATCATGTGAAAGCTAGATTAAAATTTCATATTGAACATCCTTCTTTTTAGGATATTATAAAGAGGGCAGTCAAATTCCATGACCTGACTTCTGTAACTGAAATTCATAGAACTCCTCCTGTTTCAGTTGATTGAGTTCTTTACCTTACTTTTTCATTGTGCAAAAATTGGGCTGAAGAGCAGCCTCTGCAAAACATCTTTGTCTCATTGATCATCAAACTGAATTCTTCTGCAGAGTTGTTCAGATTTTTTTCTTTTCATTATGTATTTATTAAGGACTCTGAAGAGTTTGCTTAACAAAAAAATAAGTTTTTTAAATGAGTTAAAACTCACTTGAAAATTCAGGTAATTTTCTCCGTTGACATGTTCGTTAAAGAGATATTCATATGTCATATTATACAAAATTGTAAAATTTGATGAAAAATTATTCCAAAGTTCAGAGTAAAATAAGAATCTTAGATATGTAGCACATCTAAAAGACTAAAATGAGAATCTATGTGTCCTGGTTATATGTGACCAGTTTGCCACTCTGTGGGTGTGGCCAGGGCTATGTATTCTACATGCTCTATGTAATTTCTGAGGAACTGTTAATAATGGATCATTTGCAGCAGCTGCTCAGGGCACACCTGGCCCCTCAGGCTACAAGCTGGGTGTTTAAGACCTCTGTGAGATAATGAAGTTTTCCTGTCTTCACACCAGTGACTCAGGTGTGATAACTTCCCTCTGGGGAGTCATTGGCACCTTCACAGCCAGCCTGAGGGGTCATGTCTGATAATGGGCCACCAAGGAGTATCCCATGACTCAGAGAGTAAATCACTCATTCTGAAACTCCTCACCCTGGGGGAGGTATTTGGCATGTCCACCTGAACCTGAGCATATATAATCTTGAGATTTGGGACTTCTGGTACCACTCGTTGGATCCAGAGCAAGACCAGAATCTCAACAGAACAGTGACTGTCACTCTTGACCAGACTGTGGACATCATCCTCACCAGCATATTTCTTCTTTCCTTTTACTTTTTACTCAGGGGACCACGTGGTGCTCAGCACAGGGGCTGGTGAGCTCTATTCTGCTCACACCCCACAGTGCTGGGTTGTACATCTGTTTTTGTGGGTCAAATGGTTTTTTTTCTCTGTATCGTTGTACTTATTGTTATCTTTTTATTAAATTGTAATTTTGGCTTGTAATCTCTTTTTGAGTTGGTTTCATTTCTCCTGCCAGTTTACCCTGTTTTTTAACTTTAAACCAGCACACTATGTTATTTCAAATATTTCACTTTGAAGTCATTTTGGACCAGATAATATTGTGTGGTATATCACTTAAGTGTATAAGCAGTAAAATAAAAGAGTTTACGATGCAAGTGAAAGGATGTCCTGCATCTGGTTATTGTACAGTACTCAAAGATCCTGTGTGAAACAAGCTGAAACAGTTTACTTTCTTTCAGATTTTCTTGGCCTCCTGAGCTATGAAGAATACTTGATCGCATGCTCCTACTTCCATTTCAATTTTTCTGCCATCATGTTTTCCTGAAGTTGTTCCTACTGTACTACTGAATAATGATCAAGCCTTTCAAGGGTCCTGAAGATTAGTGCATTGCTGACAGCATCTTGCTGCACTATCAGGAAAGTTATGAAGGAATTCTTATTGAGTTTATATTAGTAAGTCTTTGAAAAATGAGAATATTTTTGCCCTGGTCTACCAGTTCAGATCCAGCCCACACTAACAACTGCTTACCTCCCTTAGTATCAGATGACCTGTTGCATGGAATGAAAGTCCTCTTTGTAATTCTTTGACCTGAAATGGGGATTAGGGGAGGGGGAAGGTGGGAGGACTTGAGATAGGAAGAAATAGTTTGGTGGTAATTTTGCGGATCAGAGATATCTTTTAATTAGTTGGCATACAGTGTACTTAAATGCTTAATTTTTAACAGTAATCCTTCATGGCAACCCAAACGATTTACTTTTAAGACTATTTGTGACCATTGTATTTAAATACTAATATTTATTTTGATCAGGCTAACAAAAGTATAACTCTAGGAGCACTGGTACAAAGCATCATTTTGTTTGTTTCAAACTGATGAGAACAGAAATTGCAAATTAATTTCTGCTCATACAGCATTGTTACAGTGAATTTCTGCTAAACTTGCAAAATTACAACTACATATTGCTCCTCTAGATCTATAATAAAGTGTGAACCTTTTGGGAAGAAATTCATTCTTGATTTAAAATTAACATCTTTGAAGTTTGTCACACAATTCCTAGGGGTTGAATCAACCTACACCAATTTAAAGGCTAGGGGTTGAATCAACCTACACCAATTTAAAGGCAGGTGAAAAGATCCAGCTTTTAGAATATAGTGCACTGTATTAAGAAAAGAAACACAAGTAGCATACATATGAATGACTATTCTGTTAACTTTGAATGCTCCTTTTGAGTCTGATCTTGTGAGGTTTTTCACTTTGACTGTAAAGGTTCTTTCTAATTGTAACTCATATCAAGCCCCAGTTAAGTAAAATTTCTCTTAGGGAAGTAAGTACATTCAAACTTTGCCAAGACATGCCTGTGCAATTAATTACTTTTGACTAAGTATCTGTACAATTAATAGATAAACACAAAAAATGCTGAAAGATCCATCATATTTACTCCACATTACACTTGCAAATAGTTACAACAAAATGTCATTTGCCTGTCTTTATTAAGGTTTTTTTTGTTTAAAAAATCATAACACTTCACAGTGAAGATATAATTTTCAGCTCACATAGAGAAAATACTAGGTAAAATTCTTTTTTGAGTTCTAAGATAATTTCCCCAGTCTGTTTTTTTGTTTGGTTGGTTTTAGTTTTTTTGGGGTGGGTTTTCTTTGTTTGTTTTAACATATAACAAGATACATCCTTTTCCGCCACCTTATGTTATTCTTATGGATGTGTTATAGTACATACATTTGCATATGATCTTCCAGTTACTCTGAGTGCATTGGCACACGGGTTTGGTTGGCTTTTTTGTTTTGTTTATTTTAGGTTTCCTTGTTTATTCATTTTTAAGACAGAATTGGAGATATTAAACATGTTAGAAATGAAGAGTTTTTCTTTTCTGTCTGAGAAGCTGAAGTTAACAATTCTTGTGTGAAACAGTTACACTTCTAAAGTTTTGTATCTTAATTACGCACTACATTAGGTTCTGAAAAACCATGCCTTATGCAAAGCTAAATGTAAATATTATCTGCTGTGGATAACAGAATTTGTACTACTATTCACGTGTTTAAAAGCCACCACTGGTCTGTCTTGAAAAAAATTCTTTTGTCTTATTTTTCCAAAACCTTAGCTGCTATTCACACCAGTGGAGTAACAAATGAGTCTAAATACTCTCAGAGGTTAAACCAAAGTGCATAAGCTTATAACATATATTTCACTGAGCTTTCTGGATGTACACTAATCAGCATAAAACAGCTGCCTACTGTCTTGCTTATTACCTTCATATATTTACCTGCATTCTAATAAAGTCTTTTACATTGAAATAATGGTTAAATTTTTGGTTCATTTAAAAAACATTAACATCATTTTGGAATGAAGTATAAACTTTGGTGTTTCTCTTTTACATTTTACAGTTGTCTTTGTGACTTTTGAGTTTTGCGTTTTGTTTTGGTTTTAGTTTGTTTTTCTTTTTGTTTTTGTTTTTTTTTTCCCCAAAAAATTATAGTCTACAAACTCATAGAACAATACGAACAATGAAAAATCAGTTTTTCTTTAGTAATTCAGAAAATCTTAACAACTTCTAGAACCATGGATATGATTTTTTTCCCATTGTGCCAGGCACACCTTAATCCCATTTCACATTAATATTGATATATTTAGTTCAATTTTAAAATTAAAAATATTAATTATGAAACCATTTAAAAGAAGTAAAAGGTAATTTTTTCTTATCGTCTTATAAATAAAGATATTTTAAACTAAATACATTATTAATTTTAAAAGCATTACTGTTTTAGCAAACTGCCTTATCTCAACCTAGGAGTTGTTTTCCATCTTATTCCCTCTCCCTTGTCTGGGAGGGGTAGTGATAGAACGGCTTGATAGGCACCTGGTATCCAGCCAGGGTCAACTCACCACAGTCTTTTTGCTGCTCACTCTTTCCTTAGAGTAAAAAAAAAACAAAACAAAACAAACCAGCAAAAAAACCCCCATAAAACCAAAACAAACAAAGAAAGAAACAAAAAACAATTAGTTTTTCCCCCTCCTTTTCTGTGGCTATGTTTTTTTATTTTTTATTTTACTGACCCAGAATTAATCTTCAGTGAATTGTTAATGATTAACAGTATTCAAAATACGCCCATACTTTCATGATCTTTGCTATTATATTCCATTTGAACTATGTATCATAGAATCATATAGTCATAGAATGTTTTGGTTTGGATTGGTTGGTAACACTCCTGCCATGTACAAGAATTTCTTTGACATGGTCGATTGGCTCATAGCCTGTCCAACCTGGCCTTGAACATTTCCAGTGGTGGAGCACAAATTCTCTGACCACTAGTTCCATTGTCTTACCCTTCTTGTTGTAAAAATTTCCATCCTATCTCTACTGTCTTTAAATTTAAAACCAGCACCCCTTGTTCTGTCACTAAAGGCCCTGATTAAAAATATCTCTGTCTATTTTATAAGCCCCCTTTATGTATTGAAAAGCTGCAATAACGTCTCCCTGGAGACTTCCCTTCCAGAGGTTGTACAGCCTCAGCTCTCACAGTTTTTTTTTCATGGCAGAGGTGTTCCAGCTCTCTCACCATTTTTGTGGCCCTCCTCTGGACCCAGTCTGACAGATCAGCATCTTTCTTGTACTGGAGACCCAAGAGCTGTTTGCAGCATTCTAGATGTAAAATGGAGTAGAGGGGGAGAATCACCCGCCTTGACCAGGTGACCATGTTACTGGCACAATTACCATAAGGCACAGTTAATACCATACCTGATCTTCTACTATCAATTGCCATTATTACTGTTCAACTGGAAAAAAAAAAAAAAAAAAAATTAAGTAGCAATATTAGTGTACTAAGACTGCGTTCAAAAAATGTAGTTAGTTTCACAATGCTTTTACCTTTATGAGTCAAACAGCTCTTCATTTTTACTTTGTGAGTTGTTGTCAGCTACTACTCCTTATTCAGACATGGGGTGTACTTTTAGGATGCATATGACATACTGTTTCAGACAGCAAGCATTCTCAGTACCCAGGCTAAGCAAATAACTGGGCTACATTTATCAATATGTTGTAGCTGGTATGATAACAGGAGCTGCATGTTTTTAATATGAAATGTAATGAAAGAGTTGAGCAGTTCCCAAACTTAGAAGTTTTTCCACCTCTTTTCTGCACAACACTGAAGTACCCTGTGGCAATGTGTAGACTAGCGAGAGGAAGAAATGATTGAGATGGATTACTAGGCAGTGAGAACAAACAGAAAACTGAAGGAGAACTGTTATGAGAGAACACAGTTCTAAGACTGTTTGTAAGATCACAGTCTCAGAAAGCAAAGTTAAGTGTAAAACTTAACAGAGCACAGTTAAAGGCAGAATTCAGAAAAGATGGCATTATCAGAACGATGCCCTAACAATTTGAATGGGCAAAGAACTAGTAGTGTCACAAAAGACAGATGTTGTCTCAGCCTAGTTTATGCCAAGGTATCTCGGAGAACTAACTTTGTGTTACAGTGTAAATATAGTATTAAACACTTAAGAAAGGTCTTTTTAGAATCTATGATTAATATTTGATAATTAATTTTGATAATTAATTAATTATGATGATTAATTATAATTATAATTATGATTAATTATTTGAAGGCCTAATGCAATGCGCTAGTGTTGAGTAGGAGACTATGTGACATTTATACACAAAGATATTAAAACAGGCAATGGAGGCAATACAGAAAAAGGCAAAACTGCAAGCAGTGTGATTAACAAAGTTCGGAGCAGTAAAATTAGGCATTGGCAGGCAGTGACTTTTGTCTCTGGTATTAGAAGTCCTTTGTATTATTCCCAGAGCCTGCTGCTGGAATATTGATAGATTTCTATTCTCAATGATCGTACTCCATATTCAAAGGCAAGGAAAAACAAAATTAAACCTCTTTGTCAATGCAATGGACACCTCTGCTTCCTAGAAACTAACCACAAAGAAATGATGGATGAGGCAAACAGGAAGTTGTAGTGGCATTCTGTCCTTTGATCAGATCAGATCCTGCTCCCTTTCTAACTACAGACAGCTGGCTGATTAGGAGATATGATTTGAAACTCAGTTTTGACAGATATACGCAGCTACATAGGAGCAATAAAGCAGACAGCACTCTTCAAACACCAGTTGTTTTCATTTTATGATGCAAAGCAAGTAATTGTTCAAGAAAATTATTTTAGTAGTACAGTTAAAGTAGAGTTTACTTCTTATAATAAACAATGTTTTACAAGAAAGAGCAGGGTAACTCATTATTCTTGAAAGAAGGGACATCCAAGAGAGAACAACTCATTCAAATGAGCTTTCAGGACTTACGTTGCATTTTTTTACCTTTCCCAACACATTCTATTAATCTTCAGTACTCATAAACTGTGGACAAGAGAGACAGACTGAAAAAGAGAAATAATAAGTTCTAGGATAAGCAAAAAAAAAAAAAAAAATACATTAAGCAGCTTTATTTCATTGGCATATGAGAAATGGAGGAAAAGAGTTGAGGCAAAGTAATGGATAGTCTGAAAGAGTTTATTTCAGAGATGATCATACCAATGACCTCTGTCTGTACTATTTTTAATGCAGCTTTTACTGTGTTTCTGGAAAATCAAAAGCAGATATCATGTAAAATTCATTTACAAAATAAAGTGCAGAGCATGTTGTATATGTCTACTGACCATGCCTCATCACATTAAATGTTTTGGTACCATGACCAAGTAGGGAGAAACAAAACCAACAACACAACCATTAGTGAGATCTTTATGTTTTGCTGATGATGCCTTAGGGTTTTCATGAATTTGTAGATTTCTATACTTCTAGGTAGTTTCTTGCATTTAGAGCAGCTAGCAACCTCTAACCCTGTGCTAGCTGTCTTAAGGGTCAGGTAATAGCTATAACACCATGCCTGGGAAACATGTCCCAGAGCTAAGACAATTAGATACCATGTTAGTCAAAACAAGAAAGCAAAGCCC
>JAWWTY010000088.1:43216875-43246668 GCA_035222235.1 Margarornis squamiger | reverse complement strand
TTTTTTTTTTTTTTTTTTTTTTTTTTTATGTCAGAAACAAGTGCCTAACTGAGTGCAACTCAGAACACAATATGATATTCCATCTATGCCTTGTGGGCAGGAAACAGGCAGTAACACCTCTGTCAGTTCTCACCAGCCAAATAGTTGATGTTCACTGGGGAAATATTTCACACCCTTCAAGATGTGTAACTGTATGACTGAATTCCTAATTAGCAATCCAATTTACTCCTTCAATGTTTCTATATCTTTTTTGCAATGTCTTATCAATATACTTACTTATCCTCAGCATGCCCATTGCCATAACAACACCTCATTTTGATCTCTTCCATCACTCTTTTAATTGTAAAAGTTTTCAGTTTAAAGCTAGGTTGTATCCTTCCAGGATTCTTCAGAACCTGATGATCCTTTGCTCAGGAGAATAATGACCTTTTCTATTTGTCACAGTTAAAGGTGGTGATTTGGTACCTGCTTACTGCAAAATAACATAGGAGCCCATATAGGCATATCTTCTTGAAAGCAAATAAAATATAGCATCCATTTACAAGACACTTAAGCATGGACAATCTTAATCCAACTTGGAGACTCCATAGAAAGATAAATTAATGGTTGAAATTGCTACAAAGTGGCACTTGACTGGGAATTTGCATGCTGGAGTTCACTGTCTTTGTAAAAAAATGTGGTTTAATACCAGCACTGGCTATAGAGGCTGTAAAGGGCTTTACAGAACACACCCATTTAGTGAGAAAATTTTTAGTCCTTTGTGGTTTAGTAATCTGAACAAACTAGCTTTTGTAGGCTGAAATTGTATAAGACAGATATAAACAACACGTCTAACAGCCCCATCAGCTACAATGTAAGCAAGGTCACAATCATGTTCATGTATCTTCAGTGCCTTACGCTTTAAACACTGTTGGTATAACCTTCCCTCTCTTTCTTTGTCTGAATAATCAATTGTCCTGTAAGTAGCTGCTAGTTATTACCCTATAGACTCACTGCAGAAATACTCTATTTTTTGAGTAATCATTAACAAATGTCCATTTATTGAAACTGGCTTGGGAGAACAACAGTGGAAATCTAAAAGTTAAGGCACAAGTAGGATTATTAGTACAAATAAAAATAATTAAAGTATCATCAACAAATAGAGCAGGTTCTTTAGCTTTATTTGTAAAGAGAATAAGGGACAATAATTGGCAACCTTGTAAGAGCCACAAGACTTAACAATGCAAGTGCCATTATTCTTTATCTGCAGTGTTTGGGTGAAAGTGCTTGTTATTTGTGTATTTGCATTTTAACTAGCTCAGAGAGAGAGGGGGAGAGAAACAGACTCCATTTAATTCAAACAAACATATATTTGGCTTTTCATTTACATCTTACATTCCAGTACAGTTGCAGACCAATTGCTGTGTGGAAAACAAAACAAAACGAAACAAAAACCAAACAATCAAACAAAACTTTAAAATAACCCCCAAAACAAACAAAAAACCCAAAACAAAAACAAAACAAATAAAGAAAAAGGAACATAACTGCAAAAACAAATGCTACATTCATCTAACTAGTTTTAATACTTAGTATATTACAGTAATTATCTCATACCAAAAAGGTGGGGTTTGAGGTTTTTGAAGGTGATGTATTTTAGTCAGCATAATTTCAAAAGCATGAGCAAATGTTACATATGAAAACTGCAATACCAATCAAAATTTATGTCTAACAAACATATCTCATTTGTTGCTAATTTGTTTTAATTCTTTCCTGTTCCAGAACATAAGAGATACAAACTAAAAGTTCATTGACATTAAAAGTAAAGAAGGGAACAATCTAATAATCACTGAAACTGATATATTACAAAATTTACAATGATTACTTTAATACTAAAGTATTTATTTGCATGTGAGTAGAAAAGTTTAGCTTTCTTTCTACACTTCTGTGAAGTATTTATCAATAGCTGTAATAGTTTGACCACTTTTTTCTTTATTTTTCAACCAGTTTAAGCTGCAAACAAATGACACATCTCTCTATGATTTTGAAGCCCTCTTCAGTTAAGATGTTGCATGTTAATGAACTCCTTATTTTTCCTCGTAGTTTCCTTCCATGCAAACAGGAAAAAAACATCTCCACCAAAAAATTAAAGAGAGTCATGTGGTAGGATGCATTCATTGTTAATTGTTATAAACTGCAATATTATTCTTCAACTTTCCTGGAGACTCCCTAGGGAAATTTCTCTTATGAATGTTCCTCTTGCCCCTACACACCTGCAGGGGTATCTGAATTTTTTGGAAGACACCTTTTTTATTGTTTAGGAACACTATTTCATCTAGTGGTAAACCATATAAACAAGGCAGTTGAGCAGTGTTCTTGACAGGCCTATGTCTGCCATAGAAACATCATTTTTATGTGCAGTCCCTCCTGTTGCATAGAACTCCTTTGAAAAGTCAGAGGTACACACAGCACTATTAAAGAAGTGTCTAAAACCCTCCCTTCACCATGTCTTCATACCCTTCTGCTCTGCTAGCTAATATTTTTATCCAAAAAGAAATTGGTTTTAAAATGTTTTCTCATCCAAATCTCAGCTAGATATCTCCTGGGGAAAACAGTACTTTAGATGTTTGTTTTATTGTGTTGTACATGCCAGGCAGAGAAACCTAGTTTGATTTTCACAAATGATGTCACTTTAAGCTACTTGAAATGTTTTTACAATAGCATCAATCATTCAAAGCCCTGGCTTTTTTTTTTTTTTTTTTTACCCTTGCCAACACAGTGGTTTGGGTCTTGGGAGTCAGAACAATTTGGCTTCTTGAAGCCCAGTGGTCTAAAGCCTAAACGAAGGGATAGGTGATAGCTTTGCATTTCGATGTGATGGCTGGGGAGAGGATTTGGGGATTCTGGGGCGGTGGCTTTTTTTTTTTTTTTTTTTTTTTTTTTTGACAGTGAGCTACACCTTTGTTTTATGTCTGCTTGGGTGCCCAGCCACAGCTTCTTGGGCTGGTGGCAGCACTTCGAGGGAGGTCCTGAGAGAAAAATCACCACTGCCTGGATTGGCTACAGACTCATCGAGGGACCAGCACCATTCACAGAGGAGTTGCTAACCCTCTCTGTAATGTTTCTGGATGAAAGACAGTGAGAAGGTCCTTTCAGTGCCTGTGGGAAGGATTCCAGCCCATCCCATGTGAGCTCTGGAAACAGCACCTCTCCCTGTATGTGTTTGCTTCACCAGAGCCTGGCAGAGATTCTGATGGCCGCCAGTGAGTCACTGCAGCCCCTGGTGTTTGCAAATACACCGGTCCCAAAGGGGCAGAAATGACTCTGAAAATTTTGGTTATGGTATTGTCATTTGTTCTGTTCTGTTTTTTATGTATATATTTATATACATATTTGTAGTAAAAAAGTGTTATCCTCTTTTCTACGGTTTAAGATTAAAGTCTCTGAATTTCAAAGGCTGTGGTGGCTTGAGGAGAGGGAGGCCCTCTTCCTAGTCCAGAAGTATTCCTCACTTTCCTTAATAGACATCTGGGCTTCGTTTTTTTTTTAAAAAAAAAAGGAAACAAAAACCAAAAAACTGAGACACCCATAGAGGTATCTTGTCCATGGAACCAAGACTAAGGAAGGCTGAGCTGTCTCTGATGTTGGGGGTTTCATACTCCTACTGTTCAAAGCCCTGAGCAGCCTGCTCTGACTGTATGGCTGAACTGGCAGACCTCCTCAGAAGACCTCCCTGTCAGCCTGAACTTTCTTGTGATCCTAAAGCCAAACAAAATAATATTCTTGCAAATAAAATTTGATAGAGACAGTTTCTTGAGATGGCTATTCAGTAACTAACAGATTAGTACATCCCAAAATAAACTCATCAAAGAGCATAACCTCAGCCTCCTGAGCCCAAATTATTTGTCAGTTTTACATGTATGAAAGCAGTGATAAAGTGTTCTCTGCCTTGTAAAACTTAATTTTTACTGTTTATACAATTTTTTCTGCCATGAGAGTAAAAAGTAAACATATCCTCAACTGCTTTTCTGAATTAAGAAACTTAAAATTCAAATCTATTTAATCTACTTTAACATTCTACCAATTTTGTATATCACATTTGAAACAAAAACAACAAATAAAATTTAAAAAAAAAACACACAAGAAAAACCCACAAAACAAAAAAAGTCAGTAAAAAATAGCTTTGTATAAGCAAAGTCCTCACTTTATATATCTATTTGCAGTCAGGAATAAGAAATAAATTTATTTCATCACAAAAGTAAAACAGGTAAGTTAAATGATTGCTGCATGTCAGTGCAAGTATATCAGGAGTGAATATATGCATTCCCCTTCTCTTTTCACATTTATGCAAACATTTTTTTTCCCTTTCCCCCATAAGATCCTTTGGGGGTACATTGGTGATCAGTTGCTTCCATATAACAATCACCTCCTTTGAAAATGTCTGCTCTTATTTTTCATTTTGGACAAGACGAAATGTCAGTTAGGAGAGGCTGGTAACAATACAAGGTAGAAGAAAATAATATTTCTGGATATTTCTGTCAGACAGTCATTCAAAAAGGTCACATTGGTAAATGGGAATTTTAGGCAGATAAATGAAGCATAAGATTAATTACAAGACTTATTGGGGAAAATCCTGCTCTAAACAGGTGTGTCCACTTGGATGATGTTGTGAGGGAAAGTAAAGCAAGTGGTTCCAGACACTTCTTTGGCATTAGAGCCATCTTACTGATGCAGGTTGGCTAGGTGAGCAGGTATGCTGCTGAGCATAAAACACAGCACAAACTGGCAGAGATCCTGCAGGAGTAGGACACTGATTCCTTTATCCTTTTTGTTTTGAGATCATCTGGCATAACTGCACAGCCAAGAGCATAAAAAGATCTTTTTCCTAATGATTCCTGCAAGCACAGTGGAAATGCTCAGTCACACAAAACCCTTTTCAAAACAGATAGAAACAGGATAGACTGGGTCTATATGTAGAGGTTTATCAGTTTATTTCCATGGGACTTCAACTATCTGCTTTAGGACAAAGAAGTGTCACTTGAGGTTACACTTGACTAATCTGAACTCACTAAGAATATTTTTAGAATGCATAAGTAGGAAGAAATTTCTGTACATTCAGAATTATTGTTAATAAAGGTACTGTAAGTGCATAATATTGCACTTACAGGAGGAATAAAAGTAATTTGATTAAGACTAAGAATTAAAGTGCAAGAAGTGCATGATTCCATTTGATAGATATTGATTTCCATTTAGGTTTGCTAAGTATGGGTAATTGGCTGGGTGTTGTGAATAATATTAGAAGTTGTGAATAACAAGGGCATGTGTTATAGATGTAATTTTAATGAATAGAAGAAGACTGAATTTTAATGACTAGAAGAAACTGAACAGAATTGAGAAAAAAACCCAAAAAACCAAAACACTTGTAGTTTTCTCCTTTAGTTTAATCCTGGTATTCTGGATGCAAAGGTGAAGTTTAAAATGACATAAATAGAATTATCTGTAATTTGAGTAAAGTGGTAAATTGGGTCAGACCTAGGGACGAACTCTATATTTCAGTGTATGCATATAGACTAGATGAAGGCTGAGGGATAGGGAGAACAAATTATTGTTTTCAATAAGAGTTACTGTTAGAATAAATTTTCATGACACATATTGTACTCAAGTATAATGGCTTAACCTGTATGACTTATCATAAAATTATCTGCCTTGCAGCCATCAGGATTCTACAGATTTAAAGTTCAATCTGGCAGAATTTTCCCATATGGTTTTAAGACAGAGTAACTTCATTGTAGGAGAAACTGAGGTGGAAGGGCGTAGGTGTCTGGGTGAAAGCATATTAAAAACCGAATCAAGGAATGCGTAAGGTTCAAAGGGACTGCAGTGAGTTATGTGGCCTAACTTCTCCACTTAAGTGTGGTCATCCTAGAGCACATTACACAGAATTGCATCCAGAGGGTTCTTGAATATCTACAGCGAGGGAGAATCTACAACCTCTCTGGGCAATCTGTTTCAATGTGTGGTCACCCACATAATAAAGAACTTCCCCCTCATAAACAGGTGGAATTTTCAGTGCATCTTCTCCTATTGCTTGGCACAACCAACAGGATTTTGGCTCTATCCTCTTGGCATCCTCCCTTCAACTCATGTACATTGATGATGTCCCCGATAAGTCAACTCTTCTTGAGGCTGAGCTGGCTGAACTCCCTTAGCTTGTCCTCATAAGAGAGATGCTCCAGTCCTCTAATCATCTTTTTTGACCTCCACTGGACCCAATATAGAAGCAGGTTGTTGTCCACGAGGACTCCCAAGTCCTTCTCTGAAGAGCTGCTTTCCAACAGGGTGGCCCCCAGCATATACTGGTGCCTGGGCTTGTTCCTCCTTAGGTGCAGGACCCGGCATTTCTTCCTGTCTCTCCAAAATGACAAGATCCTTCTACAGGGTTGCAAAGTACTCTGGCGAATGAGGAAAAAAAAAAAAAAAAGGTAAGAAACAAGAAAAAAAAGGTTAGCAAGAAAAAATCTGCTTAGCAATCTTAAAGTTCTCATCCAGCTTTTCAAGGATTGGTACTGTTCACCCCTAAATGCATATATAAATTTGGTACAAAAGTGAAGATTAGATCTGAGGGGGGAACCCGTAAAAAACAAATCCCACATGCAACCACTTAAACTCCCTGTAGGTCAGGAAAAAAACTTGCCAGTTTCAAGTATAAACCCTGTAAATCTCTACTTCATCAGAGATGTATGAATATAGCTACAAAATCTAGATGCAACACATTGTGAACATGCAAAGGTTGTATGTGTTTTCTTTGCAGTTGTTACATGTCAGTGATAATTGAAAGTCATTTTTTCTGTAAGACTATTGCACCTGTCCATAAGGACATGAATGTGGCACCTGTACATGTAAAGACAAACATGTCCTTACATCCATTTAGACAAGTTCTTTGCTAGTGCAATATCCTTTTATTCAGTTGCCACAGGACTTCTTAAAAACCTAATATGGAAGAAGAGATACATAAGTGAAGAGCACATATGAAGATTTTTTAAATGTAAAATCCATTTTTATAGTTATCACTATTTATTTGTTTCTCCTACACCATGTCTTCATTTCTCAGAGAGATGCCTTTCATTTTGTCTTATCACTTTGATCCCTATGAAAAGACAAGTTCATATCCATATTGTACCACTAACATATACTTCACGAAAAGGTCCTCAAGATCTTGTATAAGTTACGGGAACCCTGGTTTTAACCATTAGGACATAATAATTTAAGTATTCACAAATAGTTGGAATAGCTATGCAATTGTTTTTGAAGGTGGATATACAATGTAGATCAACTTTTGTTACAAATTACATTCTGAGGAGGTGAGACTAGTTTTCGTTTGAGCACACGTATTCCAATGTAGTGTTAACCCTTTTTCATTAACTCCTCAGATTCAAGCAATGATCTACAAGCAGCTCTGAACTAAAATAATTTGTTAGAGCTCTTTCACGTAAAATTTCACATAGAATTTTTCAATGCAGCTACAGCTGAAGGTGGTAACTATCTCCATACAAGGGCATTTTTTATAGTCAACAAAGTAAATTATGTTCTCCTAGTGCCTTAGTTTTGGTTGTGTTTTTTTTTGTCTTTTTGTTTGTTTGTTTGTTTGTTTGTTTTGGTTTGGTTTTGTTTGTTTGTTTGTTTTTCTTTTTTTTTTCTTTTGGCAAGATTTATGTATATTATAGTTGTTAAAATATATGAAGAGCTGTTCTTGAGCTCCTCTTAGTACTACCAGAACTTGAAGATTATGTTGTGCCTCACTGAAGAAGAACTGTTTTTTAATTTTGCATAAAGACTCCTAATCCAATTTGTGATGATAAGATATAAAATAAAAGTGAATAGTCAACACATAAATATACAGGTAGTACAGGGGTAACATTTTGAGAATGCTTCAATGGTGTAAATATCCTAGTCTCATTTGTTTTAAAGTAGTTTAGAGTTTCTAGAAGGAGATAATAACGAACTTACTGAAAAATGCAGTTTAGAGCTTTATTATGTAACAAGAACAAAGTGAATTACAAGAACTCTTTCCAATATATGAAGTCCATTTAGGTAGTATTTCATGTTCACCAAATCTAATTAATAGTGTAAACTGTGCCACTACAGTACAAATATATCCAGATACGCAGAAAATTGTGATTTTGTAAGAAAAGATTTTTTATAGTTTATTATATTTTTATTATATTTTGGATTATAATTATTTCCCAGACATATATTTATACATTTATATATACATTATATATATTCATAGATTTATATTTTCAGGATGGAGTTCTACAATTCATTCCTTCTGGCCACAGGAAAGATGTTAACTGTGAAGGCTCAAATAAGTCCTAACATGGAAGCCTTACTGTTTAATATACTGCATGAAACAAACTACCTTAATGCGTCTTTCTTCTTCTTGGCATTTTTGAGATGTGGTAGTATAATCATCATCATCAACAGCAACTGCAATGATAGAGTGAATCAAATAAGAGAAAAACATCAGTTAATGATATCTCTCTTTACTCCAAGTTAAAGATACTGCACATTTTCTTCTGAAATCACCAAATCACTGACAAGTTACGTGTCACTTGACTTCAAGTTAGCAGATCTAAAAATAAGCAGTCTCCTCAGCAGTGTGACACACACACAGAGCAGATACAGGGCAAAATCACTTAGCATTTGACACATACACTTTTCAGACACGTTGATAATAATTTCTGAATAAAAGCAGAAGGGATTTTAATTTTGAAACTTTTACCAGTATTATAAATAGATGAAAATTGCTTATTATATCTTCCCTATAAAGGATTTAGTGGTTCATATTGAATAATGTAGCTTACATTTATATATGAGTACTCTGTGTGTATAGTGGTGCTATTTCTAAATATGTTGACGTACATTTTGACGATGATTATGATGGCACAGTGTTGTACAAAGTGTACTGTAGCAGAGGAGCATAACATTTACTTGTCTGTTTTTAAGTGTTTTAAAAAGAAAAGAAAGAAAGAAAGAAAGAGAAAGAAAGAAAGAAAGAAAGAAAGAAAGAAAGAAAGAAAGAAAGAAAGAAAGAAAGAAAGAAAGAAAGAAAGAAACTGTCTGTATTGTAGAGAGCAGGAAACCTATGGTAGGTACTCAGCTCTGTTACTGTCTTGTAGCCATCTCATATATTCTCTTCTGACTTCCTCTCTCTTGCTGCCATTTCCTGTGTCTTGTATTTTGATGGCAAACTCTTTGGAGCACAAACTGTTTCTCACTTTCTACAATAGTATAGCATCTCATTGCAGGAGTTAATGCATTCTTGCCTCCTTCCAATAAAGTTTTGGAGACTGTAATATTCCTACTGGCAACACTGAATTTCAGTATACATTCCAGTCTTTCAATGTAAGTCTTTCAATGTCTATTTATTCTATCAAATAGAATAGGAAGTTAGGCAAACTCAACACTACAAGTTGGGATGACCTAAGTCCAGACAGTTCTTTTCTCTGAATTCCCATGTTGTTCTTTTGAACAGTCTGTTCTTTCTGGTGCATTGTTTGGTCAAAGAGTAAGACCCACTGTGTAAATAAGCACCCAATTAAAAAATTCTATTAATCTTTGTTAAAAAGAACACAAAAATAAACAAATGAAGCTAAATACTCTTGTAATTCCATTGCTGAAACAAAAGATGCAGCGATCAGCAGAATGCCGCAGAATTTTAAACTACAACACTTCTTTAGTCATCTTAGCTATTAAACAAACTTATCATTTCCTGAAAGAAATTCTGTTTCAATCTCTAATTCTGTTAATCTCTGCACATTTGAGTAACTTCAGTGGAATATAACAAAGCTCCTTCTGAAACTATGGCTAGTCATGTTTCTAGCTTTTAGTAGGTTAAACAACTGAGAATTTCAAAGCATCTGTCATTTACTGGGCAATAACATATGACTAAACTTGCAAGAATAAATTATGACAGAGTATCAATTTACAAGCAGGTGATTGGAGACAATTATAGTCCTATAGATTATTTCAGAATTACCTCTCTTATTTTCACATCCTGTGATAAGTCAGTTAAAGATCTAAAAGATCTGTTTCTATTGGAGGCTATATTAATTCCGATGGTCAGAGCACAAGTTAAAAAAATTATTGGTGCTCAACAGATAACAATGACTCTATTTTTAATTGTTCATATGTCTGTATATGTGCATCCTCCTTTGTAGCTTTGCAAGTACTTAACTACAGACTTGATGTGAATAACAGAGTAAAAACAATTACTCTGTTATTCCAGCCTGGAGCTGGAAACCATACATTTGTTAGGGAAGCTACCCCTTCACTAGGAATATTGAAGAAAATTCAAAGTTTGTAAATCAGAAATACATTTGAACTACTAATAAAGTAATTTTGTCATGTAGAGAAAATAGTTTCATGCCATACATAAATTTAACACATAATAAAATATCTGATAAAAAATCATATTAGAGTTTTTTGTTTGTTTGTTTTTTTAATTTGAATATATAATAACGGCTCAAGAAAGAAATATAAGTTTATCAAGGTAAAATATTGTTAGTGACTCCATAGAACCATGTAGCTATATGAAACTTGCAATGACTATGGGCTATCAGCTTCAAGAAGACAGTTAAGAACTAAAAAAAAAAAAAGAAAACTTGAAAGCAAAATGCTCTTATCAGAATGTTACTTACAGATCAAACTACAAGATCTTTCTGAAAATGTATTTTTGTAGTAGACTGACATACCTCTCCCTTGTGTTTGAAAGCCTGACTCATTTTCTACCTGTAAGATGATGTAGTTAAATATGGCAATATTCTGAATCACAGCCTTGAATAATATTCAACAATATACTTTCTGAAAATACATATTTACAAATAAAAAAAGCCATCTTTCAGAGTAAATTCATTCAGCCTCCTGGATTAAGCTGATTTGCATGAGCATTGTAGAGAGGAGAATTACCCCCTGGCATTAAATCCAATCTCCACAGATGGTCTTTTTGATCTGTTAATCAGATTTCCTGTATCCTTAGATGATATCTTAATTGCTTATGCCCTCACATTAAAAAAAAAAAAAAAAAAAAAAAAAGTTGAAAGCTATTCAATTAACCTTAAGGAGCCAAGAATAAACATTTACATTTATATGCTTTTCACAATCCTGTGAAATTTTATTCAATGTAGTTCACCAGAACAGAAGAGTACCAGAACAGTAGTAGTATCTTAAGTGATAAATATACTGAAAGGTCTGCATGTTTTCCTTTACTATATTTGCTTCTAAATTCTAGATTAAATGTCTTTTCTAATTGTATCTGTATTCAAGAAAATTTTTTTTGTGACATTTTCAAAGTATATGGATTACTGTGCATATTTTACACAAAACTGTTCCACATATTAGAGACTTTCTGCATTTATTGTTTTACAACACAAAGTCTGCTGGTTCTGTTTCCACAGATCTAGTAACATCTTTGAAAATAGTTAAGAGATTTTAGTGAAGAAATACTATGGCTTCTTCCTTCTCTGCAATATATACACTGGTAACAGCAGCAGCTGCAGCAACTGAGGTAAGTCTGGGGGTAAGTTTTAAATTGGGCTCTGCAGGGCATTCCTGAGCTCAGGGACACCCAAGCAGCAGCACAGAGCCCCATCAGGACCTGGAAGTTCACTATAGCCAAGCAGGTGAGGAGAAGGAAGAGCTGGGAGCACCACACGACACTTGAACATGGTGAAGGTAGCACAGTGAATGGAGTGAGTGTGTCATTCAGGGTGGTTATGGCAGCTCACACATGCAGGACAAGCAGGAATGTGTGGTCTCCCTCCCACCAGCTCAAGAGGAGAATTCAGGAATGGTTTCTGCTCAGCAGGGTGCTATGCACTCTGCATGTGTCAGAAAGCACATGACAATGAAAACAGAGGTGCTGTGGAAACATGCAGGGGTCCAAGGGAGGGAATATCAGAATCTGGAACTGGCATCTGAGGGAACAGAGATAACACCTGTGTGAAGTGTCAGCAGGTCAGTGTTTGATGGTACAATTCAAAGAGGAGATGGAGAGATTAAGAAGTATTAGGGCATCTAGGAAACAGGTTGTCTGGTGGAGCTCTTCTCTACTGGCTCTGAGGCAACTGTACAAGCCAAATGCATCTCAGAAAGTGGAGAAGCCTTTCTCCTCTGCACAACATGCAGGACTGAACTTAGGTGCTGGGTGAGAATGGAGGCAGATCCCTGTTTGGTGTGGCCAGCAAATCTACTACCAGCCTCCCTTCCCTCTCCATGTCCCCGTATAAAGAATAGGTATGAGTCTCTGGAAACTGAGGGCCAGGAAATTAATGTTCTAGATGAAGGACCATCTAAGGGATAGCCTAAGCAGATTCAGGCAACCAAACATGCCAGCCCTTGTACTCATGAGCAACTTCAACTTGCCAGATGTCTGCTGGAAATGCAATACAACAGAGAATAAGCAGACTAGTAGGTTCCTAGAGTGTATGGGAGACAACTTCCTAACACAAATTGTAAATGAGCCTACACCAAAGGAGATGCCCTGCTAGATCTGCTCTTTTTGAACAGAGAAGGACTAGTAAGTGACATGAGGGTTGGTGGCCATCTTTAGCATAGTGACTGTGAAATATAAGAGTTTTCAATACTGGATGAAGTAAGGAGGGGCAGCAGTAGAATTTCCATCCTTGACTTCAGACAGGCAGACTTTGACCTGTTTAGGAGATTGACTGACAGAAGTGCTTAGGAGTCTGTCCTGAAAGGCAGAGGAGTCCAGGGAGATTGGATGTACCTTAAAAACAAATGGCTAAATACTCAGAAGCAGGCTGTCCCCATGAGTAGAAAGGCAAGTTGTTGGAGAAAAAGACTGTCCTGGTTAAACAGAGAACTTAGGCTGGAGCTTGGGGTAATGAAGAGAATCTATCACCACTGGAAGGAGGGTCAGATAAGTTAGGAGGACTATGAGGATGTTGCAAGAGCAGGTAGGGAGAAGATTATAGGGCCAAAGCTCAACTAAAACTTGATTTGTCCAAGGCAGTTAAAGACTACAAAAACAGTTTCTGTAATTACTTTGGCAACAAAAGGAGGGTCAAGAAATCTTCATCATTTGTTCAATGCTGAGGGTAGTGTAGTATCAGGGGATGAGGAAAAGGCAGAGGTACTTTTTTGCCTCAGTCTTTAATACCAAGAACAGCTCTCCTCAGGATACCCATCTTCCATAGTTGTAAGTTAGGGATGGGAAGCTGAGTGAAGCCCCGTAGTCCAGAAGGAGATTGTGATCTGCTATGCTAGGCAGACACTCACAAGTCTATGGGCCCTACATGCCCAGTGTAGTGAGGGAACTGGCAAAAAACTTGCTAAACCACTCAATTATCTACCAGTAGTCCTGGTTGACCAGAGAAGTTCCAGCAGACTGGAAATTAGCAGATATAATGCCTATGTACAAGTATGGTTGGAAGGATGATCTGGAGGACTACAGAACTGTCAGCCTTACATTTGTGCTTGGCACGGTTATGGAAGGGTGCCATTACATGGCACATTCAGGACAACCAGAGGATCAGACACAGCCAATACTGATTTATGAAAGGCAGGACCTGCTTGACCAACTGGATCTTCTTCTATGATAAAATGAAGATGAGGGAAAGAATGCAGCTGTTGTTTATCTAGATTTCAGTAAAGTGTTTTACACAATCTCCCACAGCATCCTCCTAAATAACTCTCTGCTTGAGGCATGGATAGGTACCCACTGTTCATTGAGCAGAAAACTGGCTGGGCCCTGAGAGTTGTAGTGAATGGACCTAAATCCAATAGGCAGCCAGTCATAAGCAGTGTTCCCCAGGGGCCCATCCTGTGTAACATCTTTATTGATGATCTGAACATGAGGATCATGTTCACACTCAGTAAATTTGCGGATGACATCCAGCTGTGTGGCATTGTTGATCTCCTTGAGGATAGGAAGGGTCTACAAAGAGATCTTGACAAACTACATAAATGGGCCAAGGACAAATTCATGAGATTCAATAAGCTGAAGCTGTATTTGTTTAGTCTCAAGAGGAGATTCAAGGAAGACCTCATCACTCTACAACTACCTGAAAAGAGGTTGTAGTAAGGTGAGGGCCACTCTCTTCTACCATGCCTACAAATGAAAGGACAAGAGGAAATGGGCTTAAGCTGAGACAGCGGAGATTCAGAATAGATACAAGAAAAATTCTTTTTGCTGTTAGGGTAAGACAGGTAGTCAGGCACTGAAACCTAGAGAGGTGTCCTAGAGACATCTGGATTTGGCACTGGGTGATAAGGCTTAATTGTTATGGGGTTACAGTGGTAGTGCTGAGTGGACAGTTAGATTGCATGATCTTGAAGGTCTCTTCCAAGCTTGATGTTTCTATGATTCTGTTTGAGACAATCACCACCACTACACTACTAGGTCCAGTATTTTTGCCTTTAAGGCAAGAAAAGATTCAAGACATAGATTACCAAATTTTCATTCTCACTATGTAGACATGAGAACTTTCCTTGTCTTTATACTAGTTGGAGGAAATTTAGTTATTTCATTTGCATATAACTATTTTAGCCATTTCTCTTTCTGAATCAATTAGCATTTGTTTATAGTATTTGGTACCTTCATTTTTCTTCTCAGTCTGTACTCTGTAGGATTTCCAGCAAACCTAAGACAAAATTTGCATTCTTACAGAAAATTTCAAGAGATTAATGTATGCATGCAAAAATTCATGCAGGAATGATAGAATATGATGACTTCATTTAGAAATAAGTGAAGCAACCTACATGCACGGAAGCTTGTAAAAGTGAAAAATTGACTCAGTAACCATAACTACACTATATGCACCTGATTGTAATGCTGATTCCAAATTGTCGAACAGCTGCCAATATTAGAATAGATACTCTGAAATGTAGGCATGTACTTGCCAACTACTGCATTAGCCAAATGGACTTTTCAGATTAGTCACTAAAGTTTTGAGGAGCATTTTAAGACTCAGGATGATGGTTGATCATTATTATTAGGTTAAAATTACTATCTGAATCATAACATATTATGCAGGATACTCCTTTATATCTCCATTTTACCTGCAGCTGATAGTTTTAAAATGAGATTATTGCATCTAGCAACATAGATTTTTGGAACATTAATGTGTATGTTATTCTATTAAAAGGGGGGGGGGGAAGGGGGGATGTTAGATCGTGTGTGCAGTACAATCTGACTTAGTTTTTAGACAAAAAATTCAAAACTGAACAAAAGTAAAACTGGAATAGCAAGTGAACCAGTTACCAGTAATATTAAGTATATTTCATATCGCAGTTGCCTTTAGCTGAAGTAGAAGCCACAGTTGCTCCCACACATCCTTATCTATATGGATGAAAGCTGGGAATCTCTTGCCATTTTTGCAACAATATCAGAAAAACTCACAGAAATATTTTAGACAGAACTTAAACTAACTGTTTAAGAAGACAGAAAAGAACATTCCATTGTTCAAGTCTACACTCTTTTTTTTTTTTTTTTATTAGTAAAAATGATAGCAACAGCACAACAATAATGGAAACAACAGTAAAAAATATGTCTTGCCTTCCAAAGCATACCTGTGCCACAAGCTACTTGTATATCCTTAAGGATCAGAAAGTGTGGTCCTATTTTTCTACAGCACAAAATAACTGAAGCTAATAAAACAGTTCAAGGAGAAACTGTGCAGTATACACAACCAGTAGACTCAGAAGCACAGTCCAGGGACATTTACTCACCTATCTGGATTTGCTACTTAAATAGTGTTATGGCTGTTCACGAAATGGAATATGATGACATAGGCATGTTGAAGTCATATGAGTTGTATTTTTTACTTTTCACTTCTCCTTCTAAAATCACAATTAACACAGTCTTAACACAATCACAGAAACTTGCTTGGTCTTCAAGCTGCTATTTTTATGTTTGATGAACATAAGCTATCACTGCATGCATAAGCAGCTCAGTGGATTGCAATGCACTTTTGCTATTCTGTTGACACAAAGACTCAAATGAATTGACTGAACTGAGTGAGAAGTCCCTATGGAGTACTCAGTAAAACATGGATCCATTTTGGATGCTTCCTAGAATTGCTCTGTCAGATAAAGATCTTTCAGCAGGTCAATTTTTCATCTGTCTTAAAGATTGCCTTCGTGCCTTACCTCAGCTCTCTGTCACATTATGTCTTTTGGCGACTCTGACTTCAATTTCTTTAGTTTGTCATTTTTAGGTTTTGTTTTGATTTACTCCATGGGAATTCATATACCAATGGTACTGAGGTTGATATTTGAAAATGCAAACACTATATAAATGTTCATCATTTATCTAATAGCTAGCACAGAGATTTTTTTGATTTTTTTTTTTTTTTTTTTTTACAAAGACAGTTTGTGTCAGCACATACAAATTTTTAATGTGTTAACCACAGCAAAACTTATAGTATGGAAAAGCTTAATCATAAATGCATTAAAGGAGGAATAACCTCTACTGAAAGTACAGTGTATACCACAAGTCACCAAAAGTTTTCAGAGTTGAAAACTGATTCTTGAGTTCCAGTACCAAAGCTTCCTGTACAAATTGACAGAAAAAGTTAGCAAAGCAGAGTGGCCCAAGATAACATAGGATGTTTTAGAGAACTTAGATTGGTAGATTAACTCTCCGCGAACTTCTAGTTTAGTCTGGGCTTTCCCTAAAGGGAAAAAAACAAAAAGGAACACAGGACAATCCTAGTTTGAAATATTGATTTCAATATTTAAGATTCAAAATATTATAAAGTATAGCAAAGAAGAAAGAAGCAAAAGGCTTAAGCACACCTCATTATACATGTTTATCATGGGGAGGGAAAGTTGTTTCTCTGCCTTCTCTTTCATTTCAAATGGAATGGTTAACGAAGTCAACAGTATGAGAAAAACAATATAAGCTTTATTTAAAAAAAATAATCAAGTCAAATTATACATGATATAGAGAGACTTCATACTGTGCTTTTTCAAGAGCTGAATGATGTCTTGTCTTGCTTCCCCAGTTATCATTTTTTCTGTCATTCCTGTCTTCTCATTTTTTTCCTCTTTAGTCTTAATAAGTACTAATAAGTATTTTTATCTCCTATTAAAATTCAGGGTTTAATCTCCCTTCCCATTTTCCCACCTCCCTGCCTCCCAAGGCCCTTTCTTGCTTAGTACAACAAGAAGAATTTTATTGCTGTCATTCCCTTCTTTAATGTTTCAAAATAGTAGGTCACCATATGCAAATTACAAAATATGTTTAAGCTTTTCAGTGCAGTTCTCATTTGTCTCACCTGACTGTGAAACTATTTACAAACTTACTTTTTAATGCTGTTGCTGAGAAGAAAGATTCATACTCCTTACTGCACATAAAATTTTTTTTAAAAAAAAATTTCTTGGTGAATTTCTGTGTTTTTTGATAGAAATTCTGAAAAGAGGACATTTTCCATAGATTCAGCTGGATTTCACTAAACCTCTATCATTGCAAATAAAATAATATTTAGAACATAAACATTGTAATATCTGCTAGGCTATGCTGGTGTTCAGAATATAGTATTTAGAGAAAGATGGAAAGTAGCAGGAGAATGGTTTCTTGGTTCCTTGGGCTTTTTTGAAGGGTTGTTCTTTTGTTTATTTGGTTTCAGTTTTGCATTTTTTGGTTTGATTTTTTTTTTCCCCCCATAGCAGTGATTTATTACTGCCTTATTATGAATCTGAAAAGAGATACTTCACTAATGATTGGTGGATATTGTCAGTGTTACCGTGTCTTAATTAAAATAGAATGTTGTTACTGATAAAGAAAGCAGACATATGTTTCCCAGTCAAAATGCTTTATGATTCCTGACAGCTGGTTTCTAAACAATTGTTCCTAAGCACAGTTGTTAAAAAGACTGTCAAGTTAATCTATAAAACATCATAGATCCCTATATTTATTCTCCCCTTATAAAAGATTTGGTAATGGATCTGACCCTCTATGATTTTATCACTGGTTGCTGAATTAGGAAGAAGCGATATAAATACCCATGTACTCACTTATCACTTTGAGAGGTTTGGAGTTTTTTGGGATTTGTGGGATAAAGTGGCAGTAGTTTGGTTTTGGTTTTAGGTGAACAAAAGGAAAATGGTTTGCTTCTTTAGTTCTACAATGGTACCAATACTGCATTTCTGAAAAATAGCAGCAGTGCGAAGTTCCAAGGGTAAACATTCTTTCAGGTTTTGTGTTTAAATTTAAACACATCAAGTATTGTTTTGTCTGGAAGCTACTCCTGAGTAAACTTGAATATAATGGTGGTCACGCTAAATGTTTCTCATGCATATCTTTTGCCGTACACATGAGAGACTGAAATGTTAAACGTTGCAAAAGCAACAAGGTGCCATGCTGAGGCCAGATTTGCACTCTCCAATGAAAGGGGAGGACAAGACTTTTTGTGTGTGTGATGGGCAAACTTCTGATCTCCTTAAGAACAGCCCAGGTGCAAAGGAAGTGTGAACCAGCATGAAAGGATGATAACTACAAATCAACATTTGTTTAGCAACAAGCTGGTATTTGAGCCAGATAAGGGAAAAGGCCAAAAAGAAGCAGATTGTGCAAAGTGAGATAATTACAGAATCACAGAATATGCCAAGCTGCAAGAGACCCACAAGGATCATTGAGTCCAAGTTATGGACCTCCACAGTACCATCCCTAAGAGTAACATCATGTGTCTGAGAGTATTGTCCAAACGTTTCTTGAACTCTGTCAAGCATGTTTTTTATCATGCCAATTTCCTCCCCTACACAACTGACTCAGGTGTAAAACTGCCCCCAGCTGTAGGAGGTATTAGAACACCCACACTGAAGGCCCAAAGGTATTCATCCCTTCTAATAAGGCACAACTGGTGCAGTGACATGAAAAAAAAGAAAAGTGTCATGTCTTAGATAGCATCATAAACCATCAAAGACCCCCAAAGCACCCCCAAGATGGACTCCTTGGGCCTTCCAGTTTGATCAGTGGACATCTAAATTACAAGAATCAAGTCTCATACTGGATCCATGAATACAGATATATTTCCTCTCCAGTATCTGTTCTTTAGTAGAGAGTAGACAGTATCTTCTCTTATAGTCTCTTTATCTTTGTTGTTTTTCCACATTTATCTTGATATATTTGTATTGTTACATTTCTATAGACAATAACCAAAACAGCCACATATGTCCTTTCCATTGAAACAAAATTGTCTTAAAATAAATTTGCCATTTATGTATGTCATATATATATACATATATAAACCCTGGTCATTCAGTGTTGTTTCACTCTCTCCACCCCAACGGATCTATTTTAATAAGAACGTCAGTTCCCTGCTGTCAGAGAAGGGTTGTAATACTCATGGAGACAATTATGGTGGCAAAATTAAAAAGTAATCCGGTTTTACTGTGATATTTACACTACCCCATAATCAAATTATGTGGCAAATGAAGGACTTCACATTATTTTGATATTTTAAATTACTTCAAATAATAATAATAATAAAAATCAGAAGCAACATAAGGAGAACATCCTCAAAACCCAAAGAAGAATCATTCCTTACCAAGTATGGAGTTCATCACATCCCAGCTTCATTCAAGACTGTGCTTCTGAGGAAAAGAATTTTTTTGATTTTTGTTGTTGTTTGGCTTTTTTTTTTCTTTTCTTACAAGTAAACTATCAGCATAATATTTGCTATTCTTCCCCAAATCATGAAATTTGCTTCTCTTCTAGCTGTTAGCTGGCACAACTCACCTTCGCTTCATTATACTGATAGACCTCATAATTTCAGAACTACAATTTGATAATAACTGCATGCCCCCACAGCTGAAGCACTTGAACACATAAGCTTGGTTTGATCAAAAAGCCCATAGCATCCTCCTGTAGTTAGAATCAGAATTTATTCAACATTCAGAAAGTCAGAAAAAAAAGTCCATAACTGAAGTTCATGCTGCCTGTTATTTTCTGGATCGTTGCTATTATAATGTAGTGTATTTACTTTAGATTATATGGCATTACATTAACACTGAAGTAGGATAAGAAAAAAAGCAAAATATAACTGTTAAGAGGCCACAGTTACTCTACCACAGTGAGTGCATTTTGAGTTTCCAAAAAGACATTGGGAGTATAAACCTATTTGAAATGACATGCTGACACATGAATGTAGCTGATTTCTTTGTTTGTTTTTTTTTGTTTGTTTTGTTTTGTTTTTTTGTGTGTGTGTGGTTTTCTTGTTTGTTTGGGTTTTTTGTTTTGTTTTGTTTGTTTGTTTGTTTGGTTTTTTCAGGGTTTTTTTTTGTTTGTTTGGGTTTTTTTATTATTGTTTTTTATTTGGTTGGGGTTTTTGGGGGGGGAGGGTTTGGTCTGTTTTAGGGGAGTTTGTTTGTTTTTTGGTTGGCCTTGTTTTGTTTTTTTTTCTGTTTTTCTCTTCTTCCTAGCAGGTAACCTTAGCAGTACCATTAAGAAGGGGAAATTCACGTGGTGAAGTTCTGAAGTTTGAGGTTTCCAGTCCCATCTTGTAGTAGTTTCTGTGTTGTTTTGAGGAATAAATGAGACCTGAAGTACCAATAGAACATGAAAAAAGCCAAAATAATCTGTGTCCATTCTTTTATCACACCTTTTTTTTTTTTTTTTTTTTTTTTCAGAGTAATATAAATCAATATAACATAGTCCATGTGGGACATCTGTTATTGTAGATAGCATCAGAGCACTCTTGATTTCCTTCCTTTGTTGAACTGCATTTTCTATTAATTTTCTATGCTCATACAAGTCATAAAAAATAAGAATTAAGTCTTCTGCCTGGAAAAAGGATCAAATGTAACTGGCAATGGAAGTATGCATACAAACAAATGTATTTCAAACAAAGTATATGTTGCAAATTTGTTCTAACTGTTCTTCAGTCCATTCAGTTACATTATAGCTATGTGTTTTACTTTAACTATACTCTAGAAGTGTACTTATAAAAAAAAATTCCACTTCAGAGGATGTGAATGCCGAGGTTTCCCTCAAAGTACTTGCAAATGCCAAGAGTCAGTTTTGCAACAGAAAAATGACACAGCTTCTAAAGAATATAAGCCTTGACTAAACCAGTATCATTGCCATCCTGTCCCTCTTTCTAGTGTTCCACAAACTTTGCTCCATTTGTTTTCTAAATATTTTTAGCATTAGAAACTGTGCAGAAAGATGAACAGCTGATGCTTAGTAGTAAGGTAATGTTTCAAAGTTAAGGTATCATATAGCTGTCAGTCTTAAAAAAAAAAACAGTAACAAAAAGAAAAACAACAAAAAAAAACAGAAAGAAAACCACCAACAAAACACCTAGCAGCAGCTCACCAAAATCTTCTCATTTTTGTTCAAAAATGGAATGTTTTGGAACATTCTCTGCAGCCTTTTTTTTTTTTTCTTTCTACATTTTGATATTTTTCTTATTTCCTTGATCAAGTTGGTCTCTTCTTTTTTTATTATTTTTCCCCCTCAGGTTTTAAGTGGATGTATCTTGAAAAAGTTACACATTGTTGTGAGCCATACTGTAGCTTTAAATTACAAGTCAGAGCTGGTGTTCAGGTTCAAGTTCAGATGAAAAATATCCTTGTGGTTTTCTCTTAACTCTTCAAATTCAGATAAATTGACAATGAATATATCAGAATTATACACTGTGGTTTAAGGTCTATGTTTTTTTTATCCAGTGTGTCCACAGCTGATAGAGTTTTACCTTACTAAGAAGGAAGGAGAAAGCCTGATATCCCTTTGTCATGATTTTTGAGGAATTTCTACGCTTCTCTGTCTGAAATACTGTGATATTAAACAATACAACTATTTTTACAAGTGAGTAAAATATCATACTTTTGTTACTGTTGAATTCCTATAAAGGTATATGTAAGCTGCAGACATATTATTTAAATACGATTAAAGCTGCATGCAGGTTCATCTGATATACTTGTGTGCAAATGTATTTTCCTTTATATCTAGACAAATACTTTTTTGAAGCTCATAATTATAGAGTTACAAATACCTGAAAACCTCTTTACAATGTCATAAATCTGAATAAAATACTCTCTGTGAAAAATGACTCATTTGTTATAGAAATTTCTTTATATATAGAATTAGAATATATTATTATATATTGTACATAAAAGTCCATCTCAATCTTCTTCACTTATACAATAGGAATAGCAGAAGTCAGACTTTCCAGGACTCTAAACACTCTTGAGTTCTTTACAATAGTTTAAAATAAATTTCAATACATATTTTTTTGGTTTAGGTGTTTCATACTTGCTTTGGTTTGATACAATTTGAATTTGAAAACCGATTGTGACAAAGAGATTGTGCATACTATCCATATGTTGGTATCATGAGTATGACACTACTAAATTGTGTACACATATGGATACCATATAAGAGTTTTTTCCTATTTCTCTGACATAGTTCTTAAGCAGTTACTTATGATAAATCAGCCTTCAATTTCATTTTTCTACATACTGCATATATGTATACCTAAGTCTATACACAAAGATGAGAAATAAGTTTGGAAAGCACTGCAGTAGTCTGCATCCAAGTCACTATTATATTAACTTATTTTGGCAATACTCCATGTGTGATATTTATTTTTTTATTAAAATTCTTGACATAATAGCTTACTGGCACTAAACAAAATATAAGTATATTGAAAATACCCTTGAAACACCCCAGATGACAGCATTACTATCATCAGTAATTTTACTTTTTTTTCTTCACTAAAACCAGAGCTTTTAGAGCAAGAAAAGCTACAAAAGCCCACTTGAAATAAATTAGAGCAAATATTAGGTGGGGACATTTTTCAAGGCATTATTGTTATTGTGACAATAGGAATAGGAAAGGTTAAATTGATCTCTAATATTTGCACAGCAACAACACATCTGTGTACCTAGGTGTTGATAAAGACAGATGGTACACAGAGCAACACCTGTCAATGCAAAACACAGAATATGCAATGTAGGAGCTGAAAAGAAATCATTTGCGCCAGATCAAAGTATTACGGTAAGTCTACATGTATCACAATGTGTCGAGATTACTTTTCTAAAATTAGAATCACAAAATCCTGAAACAGTGCTATCTGATGCAGATTAGAAAGGCTTTGAACAATGCAGCTCTGTAAAATGGAATTACTCAGATGCTGCTGAGTATCATCAGTCTTTTAACACGAATGCTGGAGAGCAAACAGAACACTAAGATAAGTATGCTTCATTGTTGCTGCATCAGGGTCTGACTGAATAGCTTTTAGATGGAAATTCTTTCAGTATAAGAGCCACAGCAATGTCAGTGGCAGCAGCCTAATACATTTTCAAACCTCAGTACAAGGAAACTCTACGCAGGAGCTAAGCCCAAGGTCTGATATGACTTCTTATCTCAAGCATTATGGTACTGGTCGGAACTGAAAACACTGTTCTGATTACAGAGGAAGTAAGAAGATGAGGTGATCAAGACAATTACTTTCAGTGGGGTTAAGCTTCCTTGTCTAGAAACTAAAATCATATTGGTCATGCAGTTGTAGAACGGGAAAACACATCAGCATGATAACAACATGGACTGATAGGATGACAAGGATAATATTTCTGCTTAGGAGGCAAGGATACAATTCAGTACAATTCAATAGTTAGAACAAATGGCGACATGAACTCTTTTACTAGGTTTCTCTTCTTAATAGGAGCCTTCAATAGAAGTCTTCAATTATTGTCAGATGTATAGTACCCTGCTACTCACTTACAAATGGCTTAATGGGGTGTTCCCAACATGATAAAGTGATAAATCACAGAAGTGCCAATTAAAATGGAACACTTATTGTGTTGATCATTTAAAAGTAATATTAAGCTCTCATAACATTCTTTAAAAAATAAAAGCTATAATAAAAGGCTGATATACTAAGCTTCCTCTTCACATTACTACCTCCTGGTAAGAGGGATTCTTACAAGTCTGATTATAACTGAAAATCTTTTGCTTTATCATTTTCATGTTTTAAAATTTCAATGGCTCCAACTGAAGGTATTCTTCATCTGACAAAAATGAACCCAAATACTCTTAGGGTATTCTTGTTATAAATAATTGGCATTTAATTAAATTTTAAATTTTCAATACAGTCTTACTCACATTTACTCAAATATCTCTTAGTCCTCTGCTCACTAAACAAAACATGAAGAAACAAGTTGTAATAAAAGTGGAGAAAAAAACATCTCTGGTATTCACTGTGAGGATGAAAGTACCAGTTACCACAAAAAAATTGAGTAAAAATTTGTCTTAATAAGACCTGCTCTTTATTGTCTCCCTGTTTGACAATCTGTGGATTATTGGTCTGGATGAAGTTCAGATATGGCTCTTTATTGTCACTGTAGACCTTTTTTTCTTTTTTTATTTTTTTCTTTTTTTTCTTTAACCAAATTTTTTTCTAGCTTTGTCATGAGAAGTCTGTTTCACATCAGCCCAATTAGTCATCTTTATGCTAGTCTAGGGTAGTATAACTGAGAATAAAAGCAAACCGGCCTTTTCATGGGTCCCATGTTTTTTGAGACATATGGGCTCCAAAAGCTACTTGTAAATTTTCATTAAGGTATGGTGTTTATAATTTCTGTCTGAGCAGAAGGGCTTTTTCCACCAAACATCACAATTTCCTTTTTTTATTGATATTTTCAACTTACTCTCCTTTGAAAAATGCAATAATTATTTTATAGTTTACCAACACATTTTTGCTGCAGCCTATTACATGAACAATTCAGGTTCCAGAATTATATATCACCATCAACATTTGTCCTTTCTATTTTATCAGTGCTTTGCTAGAGAAGTTAGCCTTTCCTTCTCTCCTTAACTTCTTTCATTAAGAGCTTAGGTGGAGCAGCACATCTATTACAATTGTTATGCACTAATCTTGCTTACTGTATTATTAGAAATAACAGGGCACAACAGAATGAAGCTTTTACCTGAATTTGTTTCATTTATGGATTTTTGTTAAAACCATAAATACAGATTTTCCTCACAGTGTGTGTGGGTTTAGCCATGCAATTTCCATTAATATTAAAAGGAATCACACGGTTAAGTCCCTGCACACCACATTGAAAACACTCTTTAACGTTATTTTAATGAACATTCTTTTATGACTAAATTATTTCAGAGTAGATGAGCAGTTATTATCTTCCTCAGTAACTAGAGACTGCCCACAGGGTAAGTTTCTCTAATATTCTCTTGCAGCCCCTGTGCCTTTGCCATGTTGTTATGGGACCTTTCTAGCTATAAATGATTTTCATTGCAGTGTGCAATTAGAAACTAGCCAACATAGTAAAGCAGCAAAACTTGATTTTGGCTGCAAGAAGCTACCCATGGGGGTCTTTAATTTATGCTCTGTCCTTTTTTGTATAATCAAGGTGGTTTTTTTAAAATGTGCCCAGTTTTTTCCTTAGAGGGAACATTTGTCTCCTTCTAGAGGTTTATTCCACCTTGTTTGTGGTTTAAAAATCTTTCAAGGTTGTTTTGGATAGTCATATGCATGATAACAATAGAAATCTTTAATGGACATTGAAATTGCAATTTATTTATTTATGGATACTTACTGTTTGGTTTTGAAACATGGTAAGTTACACCCAGAAATCCATTGCATAGTTAATTAGTGTATGTGAACTGTGTTCTGCTTATCAAACACACAGATTACATTTATTAGCAACTATCTTGTCTTTACATAGAAGTGGGTACTACCAGAGACCTTATCACATGCAGGTCATCCTATTCCTGCACTACCCTTTCTCTTTCTCTGCCTTCATAGGAGGACAAGATTTCATTTTAGTCTTATTGCTGTATGTGGGAGCCCTACAGACAAAAATTTTTGTATTGAGGTGTTGCTAATGGTACTCAATTTAAAAAAAAAATAAAAATAAAAAAGATTGATTAGATCTATAAATAATATCTGGAAATTGATATGACATGAATTTTCAGAAAGGAGGGGTTTTTTTTTTGTTTGTGTGTTTTTTTTTCTTTTTTAATGAGTCAATGAAATAAATATTGCTTATACAGTCCCAGCTCAGTACTTAGTTCAAGTAATATTTTGGTAATATTTTGTTAGTTCTAGAGTTGTTTTAGGTTATTTTTTTTTCTTCTTCTTTCTGCTGTACTCATCCTTCTATTTAGACCACAGAACTAAGCCTTAGCTAACACATATATATAATATAAAGCATATTTTGAACTGCCTCCTTTACATGGGTACATTCCCTTGGCATGATGGCAAAATGTAATCTATAACAATAAAAATACCATTCTGTGGTAAAGAAAATTAAATCAGTTTTATAATTTTTAGAAGGCTACTCACTATGCAATTACTTTGATAACCTAGCCATGAAGCAAAAAGAGTAGACAACTGCAAAATTTTGTTGTTTTTTCAGTTTTGTTTTACCAACTCACACCAGATTTTCCTGTTTTATCTCTAGAACACGTGAAAAAATCTCTTACGTGAGTTATGTCAGTATTCTTCCTGGGGATCAATATAATAATACCCTTATTTAATCTGTAGACTGTTATAACCAAGGGATTCAAGAAAGACATTTAGAGTGTCCTTGTTTCCTCAGTATGATCCCACATAAGTGATTTCTTTGAGATCATGTTCTAAAGACAGAGGAAGTTCAGCTTGTGAATATATTTAAACTGATTAACTTCTATTGACACTAGTTGATCTCACAGATTTGTGTCTTGTTGCTTACTAATAAAGAGTTTATGTGATGTGTCACAGCCTATGACAATAGTAATGAGCATTAACCAAATTATTTGACTTCAATTGATTTTGTAACACATTACCTGAAACAAAGGCATCCACAGACTCAATCAGTTCTAAAGGACTTTTTCAACAGCCTTAGGAAGTAAAAAGTAGACTAATAATTTAGTAAGCCTGGATATTTTTTTTTCTTTCTATTTTTTAAAGTGGGAGTTCTTAGATATGAATCATACATATTTCAGCATAAAATAACAATTTCAACAGAAAATTTATTTCAATATACAGTAATTGTGAGTTAAACATTGTTTTTGAAAAGTGATCTAACTATTGAGTAGACATTTTCAGGTGCTCTGTGACCTTTTTCCCTATTGATTTCTGAAAATCAGAATTAGAATTGATTAGAATAAATGCGTATACTCTAGCTAATTTTGATATTTCAGTTGCAACTTGCTTTGTGTAATGCCCTACTCCCTTGATCTAATAATGAAAATGTGTCAGTATATTCTCATTAAAGAAACAAAGTAAACAAGTCCAGACCTCCTGAGGACAGAAGGACTACAATATGTGAATGTAAATTGCTAAGCTACAATCCCCATATCCAATGAAAGTTTAGAGACCGTATATATTAACCAGTGTTTCTGGAAATTTAAAAAAATTTAAAAACCCCAAAACCCTACAACAGACGAACCTGAAGTATGAGTGTTGTGGTATATTAGAAGAATAAAGTACAAACCAGCATTCTAATTCTGGTCTTATTTATTATTTTGATTTCCACAACAAAATATATATTGTATTTGGTCTTGGGCTGAATTAAACATGACATTTCTGGGTTTTAGTTCTGTCTCGGTTCTCAAGCTGCTTCAGATCCCTTTGAACTGAAGTGCTAATATTGACATGCCAGACATCCTGAACTAGTATCATACATGAAGGTGCTTAAGGCATATTCGGTCTTATCACCCACACAGCTGATAAACTTAATGCATGGTATGAGCTCCAGTGCCAAGGCACTTAGTTGGACAATGATTTTCAACCCACTGATTAACCACCTTTTGGATTAAGGGTCCAGACAATTCTCAGTGCAGCTAAAAATCCTACCAACGTCCCCTGTGCTTCAAAAACTGAATGTTAGGGGAAATAATGTCAATAGCATTAATAAAGGTATATTACATGGTGTTGTTAATGAAGCTGGGCTTTCAATCATAGTAGGCACACATACTGATTATGTGTGATTGTAGTGCTACTCTTTCTAACTAGCTTCATGTCTCACATTATTTCCTATGATCTTCTTCAATAAAAAAATGAAATTGATTGGACTTTAAATACCTAGAAAAACCAAGGACACATTCTGGACCATTTTATTACAGTTGCCAGATACTCTTTAAATCACCAGGAATTTTGTAAGATTTCTGTTAAACTTTTTGGTCTTGTAATCACATCACTAGTCTTTCAGCACTCTCAGGTGAATTCTTTCTGTCTCACAAAATCTGGTAACCTATAACTTCCTTGGTAGACTCTTATTACTGTTGGTGATTGTCCTTCTTATCAAATCATGTTCTTCCTTTTTTTCATCTGGAAAACCAAAGGTTATTGATATCCCTTTTTGTCAGGTATCATGCCTCCACAGTTCTTTGTTTTATTTTAGAATACTGGATTATAAAAAGCCCTTCTAAACATTACAGATGTCAGGAGATAAGGTTCTGTAATAAATTTGACATTGCTCACAGACAGAAAACAGTGAATATAAAGAGAATATTAAAAGTAAATATAAAAGTAGTCAATATAAAAGTAGATAATTAATTATAAAAATACTTTTTGCAAAAAACCACAAGAACTCCCATGCACAACTCCTTTTTCAGTAATTAGGTACAAAAAGGAGCAAAGAAAAGCAATAAAATATACAGATGAAAATATTGAAAATGTACTTGAAAAATCTACAGCAGAGTTCAGAAATAAAAAGCTGTCAACAGACACATTGTTAAGTAATGGAAATTGATGTGGAATTTTAAATTAAATTTGAGTTCTCTGAAAAGAGAACAAAATACTACTGTAGAAATCCCAATAAAATCTTGTGTTCATTTGCAGCAGTAGGTAAGAAAGGAAAAAAAAAACCAAACACAAATAAACAAATAAAACCCCCAGCTACTAAAATGATAGAAAATCCACAAAGCAATTTTGTGAATAGCATAACATACAATAATCAGCTTTATGGAGCTTCAGTGAATAATGACCAGCTACCAAACAAATTCTCATTGATAGTGTATCTCAGCTCACAGAAAACTTTCTCATTTTAAGTGAATACCTTGATTCTCTGTATTCTGACAAGAAGGCTATTCATAAAACTGAAGGAACTAATGTATATGCAAGATATCTTCCATTAACATCTTTGTTTAACCTCTTTGATAACATTTTTGTTGGTGACATGGACAGTGGAATTGAGTGCACCCTTAGCAAGTTTGACACCAAGCTGTGTGGTGTGGTTGATACGCTGTAAGGCAAGGATGTGATCCAGAGAGACCTTGACAGGTCTGAGGGATTGGCCTGTGCAAACCTCATGAAGCTCACAAAGGCCAAGTGCAAGTGGATACACCTGGGACAGGGCAATATCAAGCACAAGTACATGTTGGACAAAGAATTGAGTGAGTGGAAAAAGGCTTGGTTAGCTGATGAGAAGCAAAACATGAGCTGCAATGTTTTGCAGCCCAGAGACCCAGTCACATCTTGGGCTGCATCAAAAACAGCATGGCCAGCAGGTCAAAGGAGGTGACTTTTTCCTCTCTGCTGTGCTCTTGTGAGACCCATCCTGGAGTACTAAATTCAGCTCTGTGGCTCCCAATGTAAGATGAACATGGACCTTCTGGAGTGAGTCCAGAGAAGGCCCAGGAAGATGATCAGAGGGCTCAAGCACTTGTACTATGGAGACAGGTTGAGAGAGTTGGGGCTGTTAAGGCTGGGGTAGAGGTGCTTTCAGAGAAAGCCTTCCAGTACCTGAAGGGGACTACTAGTGAGCCAGTAAGGGACTTTTAATGAGAAAGTGTAGTAACAGGACAAGGGGCAATGGCTTTAAACTTGAGAATGTGTAGGTTTAATT
>JAWWTY010000088.1:43203297-43215592 GCA_035222235.1 Margarornis squamiger | reverse complement strand
GCAATGTCTTTAAACTTGAGAATGTGTAGGTTTAATTAGATATTAAGAAATTCTTTACCATAAGAGTGGTGAAACACTGGAACATGTTTCCCAGACAATTCTTTACATTAAGAGTGATGAAACACTGCAACAACCTGCCCAGAGAAGTTATAGAAGCCTCATCCCTGGAAATCTCAAGGCTGGGCTAAATATGGCTTTGAGCAACCTGGTCTAGTGGAAAGTGCCCCTGCCCATGTCAGGGGAGTTGAGACTAGATGATCTTTAATTCCCTTCCAACCCAAGCCAATCTATGATTATGTGATTCCCAGATGTGACTGAAATCACTTCAGTATAAGCAGAGGCATGTGATATCTATAAATCAAAGCTACTCTAAACATGATGTAGATAATATTATTACTTTATCTTGAAATTATAGTTCATGTTGTGTTCATAAACTATGTGTCTGAAAACAGTATTATATTTTTTTTATTACAAGACAGAGCTTAAAACTATGCTAATTATATGTGTGAGCAAGGTGACCACTCAAGGGACAATGGGCACAGATGTACATCCAAGTAACAAAAAAACTGGTGGGAAGTAGAGCAGATAAGGGGCAAGAGCCTACAGAATGAAAAGGATGACTGACAAAACCAAAAAGAAGCTAAGCAATAGTAAGCAGATGATGGAATCCAAACAGAAAAAATCCATCATGCATACAGAAGATGGATAAGAAAACCAGCCTATTAGTTCAATCTTCTATTGTTAAAGGGCTTTCAAGCATGATCACTATAACCAAATTAATCAGAGGTTTCATCAGAGGCCATCACCACCTGTGCTAACTTTATGTCATAGGCTCCATGGCACTATATTCTTGGAACTGGTTTAGAATATGAGTGTTAAAGGGTATTACCTGATGCATCTATATAACTTGCTTGAATATCAGTGAGCAGGAGTTAGTAAATGCAGAGGTAGACAGAAAGACCATGGGCTGTCAAGTAGACAAGCAGCAAGAACATGAAAGCCTCTGTGGTGGGTTGACCTGGCCAACAGTCATATACTTCCTGTGTGCTGTTGACCCTGGCTGGATACAAGGTGCTCACCAAATCAGCTCTAGCACTCCAGGACAGGGGAGAGAAATTATGGCAAAAATCTGAGCTAAGAGCACAAAGAGATCTCTCGCTAACTACTGTCACAGGCAAAACAGATCCAGCTTGGGGAAATTAATTGAATTTATTACCAATGAAACCAGAATAGGACAATGAAAAATTAAAACAAATGTTTTAATATCTTCAGTTCACTCTACCCTTCTACCTGGGCTCAACTTCACTCTCAAATTCTCTACCTCTCCCCCACCAGCAGTGCATTGGGATGGAGAACGGCTGTTGCAGTCAGTTCCTTACATGTTGTCTCTGCAGATCCTTCTTATTTTTGCTCTTCCCTTGCTCCACTGTAGGGTGTCTTCCACAGGAAACAGTTCTCTATGAATTTCCCAAACTCAAGTCCTTCCCATAGGCTGCAGGAACTGCTTCAGCACGGGTCTCTTCCATGGGGTGTAGTCCTTCAGAAACCACCCGCTCCAGTGTGGGTTCCCCACAGGGGCACAAGTCCTGTCACAAAACCTGCTACAGTGTGGGCTTCTCTATCCATGTGGTCACAGGTCCTGTCAGGAGCCCGCTACAGCATGGGTTTCACATTGGGTCCAAGCCTCTTTCAAAGCCTGTTCTGACAAGGGGACCTTCATGGGCTGCATATGGATATTTGTTCCACCATGAGTTTCCACAGGCTGCAGGGGCGCATCACCAGATATCCACCATGGGCTGCAGAGGAATCTTTGATTTGTGCCTGGAGCACCTCGTCCCCTTCCTTCTGCACTGGCATTGGTTGTTTCTCTCATATTCTCACTCTTCATTTCTCTGGCTACAATTTACTCTTCAACAGTAACTTTTTCCTCCCTTCTTAAACACATTGTCCCAGGGGTCCTACAGCTATTGCAAATAGGCTCAGCTTCGGCCAATGATGGGTCATGAAGCTGGCAGGCATTGGCTCTGTCAGACAAAAGGAAAGCTTCTGTCATCTTCTCACAGAAGCCACCCTATAGCAAGGGTTTTGCTCCCATGAGCAAAATCTTGTATCCAAACTCAATATATGAGACAGTGACAATTTAATAGCTAAAGCAAAACTTGTACAAGAAAGCAAAGCAGAAAGAAGAATTCAGTCACTATGTCCCATTGCAGAGATATGCTTATCCACTTCCAGTAGAGCAGGGTGTCAGCATGTATAATAGTTATTTGGCAAGAAAATTGCTATAACCATGAGCATTAACATTACTATAACCATTCTTCCTCTTTTACCTGAAGCTTCATTTCCTTCCATGTGGCAAAATTGGATCAGTTGTCTCAGCTATGCCCCAGTATAAATCTCTTACTCAAAACAAGCCTACTCACTGTGGGAATGAGGAGGACAGACTGAGAAAGAGGAAGGGCCTTGACACTGTGGAAGCATTATTAATAATAAAAGGCTTTATTAGTAATCTGCTAAAGAAAGCATGTATTTTCTGTGCTACTGTCATATTTTACACTATGTCTTTTGCCTGTTTCTAAAAATTAAATTTGGGCTACTTGAAAAAAGTGACAATTATAAACATATTTTGTTTAAACAGCTTAGATTTGAGTGATGAGATTTTGTAACAAGGGTTTCAGATAAGGAGTCTGACAAACTGTACTTCAGAAATTTCACAGCATCATTAAGGCTGGAGAAGTCACTTAAGATCATCTAGTCCAAATATCAACTCAAAATCCCCATAGACATCCCTAAATCATAACCCCAAGTGCTACATTCAGACACCTCTTGAATACTTTCAGAAACAGTGACTCCACCACCCCCCTAGCAACTTATTATAATGTCTAAACACAGTGAGAAAATATTTTCTAACATCTAATTTGAATCTCCCCTGGTGCAAGTTAAGGCCATTTCCTCTTGTCCTTTCACAACAAAACCCAAACTAGCAACAACAATAAACTAGACAAAGAAGTATCAGCCTTAAAAATAAAAAAAAAAAAATGTAGTTTAACTATGGTGCGTATATATATATATATATATATATATATAATACATATATATATATATATATATATATGTATCTATTTGGTATGTATACCTCTTATATGAGAAAAAAGAAAGTTGAAAGCTAAGTCTGTGAGACATGTCCTAAAGCCGAAGCATTAATTTAATCATATAGAAGACTATTTTTCCCATTGAGGTGCTCCTACTTTGAAAGCCACTTCATACAATTGTATAGTCTACTGACTGACAGACCTACTTGTAAACTTAAAAACAACTGTTTTCCTCAGGAGATTAACAAATATTGAAATATAATTTGAGACAAATAATTAATTCTTACTATTAATAGTTGTAGTGGCAAAAGCACTTAAAAGTTCACTTTTTGCTTTACTATCTCAACCTGAAGATCAAATGTTAAGCAATGAAACTGGTTTGGGTTTTCTCTACCTCGTTCTCTTCTGTCACAAAAAGGCAGCATGCATTCTCAGTGCTGCTAGATGTCATATATTGGGTTTGCTTCATTTAATGACTCCCCACAGTGTCACACCTGCCTGCCACCCAGCTTGTTTTAATGTACCTTGTCCCTTTCCTAATAAAAAGAAGTGTCTTTATGTTTCCAAAACAAGGTTCCTTATTAAAGTATTTACAGAGATGCTGCAATTGCAGATAGCATTCAGCCTATAAAGTTGTTATATATGATCATCCCCAAAGGCTTCTCATCTGAATTTTGTTTCTCTCTTCAACTTTCAAGAATATTTTCACATTTTCTTTTTTTTTCTTTTTTTTTTTTTGTTTTGCTTTGTTAACTTGTTCATTCTTTTAAACTTGTCTCCTTTACATCTTTTTATGTTGTGATAACAAATGATAATATTTTGGGAATAGAACTTTGAAGCATGCAATCTGGTAAGGAGGCCTGACCCTTACTGCTAGTCCGTTCTGGTCTGTTACTAAATTTATCCAGTGAAATGGCTTATTTGAAACTGCAAATTCATCATGTATAAAACATTTCCTTCAAACAGTTGGATGAATCACTGATTGAAAAATGTTGAAAGTGACTTCTGAAGGTCTAATGTTTCTGCTCAAGCAATGTCACCCAGAGTCTGGTTGCCCAGGGTCAGACAACTTTGGGGTATTTGCAAGGACTCCCCAGACTCTCTGATCAAAAAGTACCATTGCTTAGTCATGCGTATAGTAAAAAAAAAGATTTTGCCTCATATTCAGGCAAAACCCCTAGTGCTTTAGTTAGTGACCCTTGCATCTTGCCCTGTCATGAATAATACCAAAAAAGATTGGTTGGAAGAGCCTGCTCAGCTCAACCATACTTCAGCCGGTTGTCTAAGAGAATCTTATGGGAGACAGTATTGAAAACCTTATTGTAATCTGGTTAGACAACAACTATTGCTCTCCCTTCACCTACTAGGCCTGTGATAGCCGAAAGGTTATCAGGTTGGCCAAGCATGACTTACCCGTTGTATATCTGTGCTTTCTAGTCTTTGATGTCTTTCTTGCCCTTAATGTGCCTGGAAATGGTTTCCAGGATGAGTTGTTTCATCATCTTCCCAAATGCTGAGGTTGACCACTCTATAGTTCCTTTGGATCTCCTCTTTGCATTTGAAGTCAAAGTTCATGTGGACTCCTATCTGATTTCCTGATGATCATTGACAGAGACTTGAAAGCTGAAGACTAGAATAAAATAAACAAAATAATAAAAAGTAATTTTTTTTTTTATTGGAAATCAGGTTTTATGGTTGCTAGGAATTCCTTTGTTTGTATTTTTGCTGTTGAAGAAATTTTCATTTTTTCTGTACACCATTTTCTTGTACAGTCTTGTGTATGCATTCTGTGTTTTCCTGAGTTTATTTCTACTTTTTAACCTACATGTCAGTTAATTAATATAGTCCAAATTGTCTTGGTCCTGGCCTTGTTCTTGCCTTCTCAGGTATATTCTTATCCTCTCTGTCACTGTGCTTGTCTGCTCTCTTCCATTTTTGTTGTTATTCCCAGCCTGTCACTAACAAATTCAGTGGGTCTTTCATTATAAATAAGACTGGTCTCCTGTGTTGCTGCATCACACATCTCTTTGGTAATTGGAGCTGGGTCTGCTTTCTTGCATACAAAAGCTTTTGTCTTCCATGTAACAGAAACCTCTTTTGCTTGACATTCTCTCATTTTTTTCTGCCTTTTGACTACCATTTCCCCTGTCAGTTTTTAGGAGATTTATCTCCATGGACAAGAAACACACTATTTTTTCTGCTGTATGACTCCTGCAAATGGCTGCACTATGATCCCCAAGATGTTACTTGGGACTGAGTGGCTGAAACTGTGCAATAGTGCCCCTTCAAAAAGGCAAGAGTCTTCTGCTTTATAAAATAAGCTCTGGGTTTCAGTGAGGCTTTCTTGGAGAGTATCTTACTGTAACAACACCTACCAAAGAAAGGGTATTAATTTAAGAAGAGGTTCTTGTATAAAATATCAGTATGAAATTAGAAAATAGAGACTTAAACTACTTTCCAGACTTTTAATAGGATCACGTTGACATCAGTGCAGATGTAAAGTGCCTTCTGTTCCCATCCTTCCCCACATAAATTTCCTCTTGGACACCTAGCTCATGCAACTGATATGTTCTTGGTTCTTTTCTCATGCTCAGTCCCCGGCATGTGCAGTATGTGTCTTTCTCATGATGCCACATCTAAAGTATGTTGTGATGACTTCCACATGGAAAAAAGGCCTCAGTTTCAACCTTTTTGGGTTATGTGTACTTAGAAGTAATCTACTATCTTACTATAGGATCATGAGTTTTTTGCATCCTGACTTTATGGTCCCAAATTATGTCTTTATCAATAATTCCTTTTCTGGTAATAAGGGTGTCAAGAGTTGTGGTTTGTAGTCTATAGATTTATCTCATACATAGATCAGCTTACATTGGATATCCATGGAAATTCACACTTGCCAAATAAAAGCAAAACCTGTCATAGTTCTGGAGCATAACTACTGAGTATTCCACAGCCATTCTGAATGCTACACATGACAAACAACTCTGTCCCAGATACAGCTGACTGTCTAGTTCCATCTCTGGTAATGTGCATTCGCTTGTTTAGTGCAGACAATGTCAGTCATTGAAAACTCTCAATTCATAATATATCTCAGTTTTTTCAAAACTTTTGATTGTTGCATGCTATGTAATTTCTGCCTGTCTGCCATGACACATTCAAGAGTCCACACAGTGAAACTGAGACCAGTACTTTCTTAGGTGTTCTCTTTCTGCCCTGACTGGATTTGGAATTCTTTATCTGGAGCCCCATATGTGTTTTGTTTGTGTGGTTGTTCATTTTTTAATCCAGTTCAGCTGCACTTGCTGATACATTCTCATTCAGAGCACATTGTAGAACATATGCCTATGAATGATTAAACTTTACAGGACTTTTTATGGTTCTTTTAAGGGGGTGGTTGAGAATACTGAAAGGACAGGCTCATTTTTGCACTGAACTTTGACTTAAGGCTTCCTCTCCCAACAAAACATAGCGACCTTCAGCTCCTATCAATGACAAGACGTACTGCAGTTGTTCTGAGACACTATTTAGCCAGGATGATGCAGACCCAATAGAAGCAGACAAGGAGAAGAAGGGGACAGAAAACCAAAAGAAGATGACAACAACAAAACTAACCCAAATCCTGGAAGACATACAATATATTTCAAATTTATTAAGTTTCTTAAAACTGGAAAATTTTAATTGGAAGCAGAATCACAGAAAGTGATGCATACTATTCACTGAAAGAATTAACTCCAAGGAGAAAAAAAAGAGAGAAAAAAAAAGGTATTCAAACACAAAGTATTATGGAATTCCATACTTTTGAGATTTATTCAGAAGTGGTGTTCATTATATATTAATTGTAGATATTAAGAAAACAGTTATTCTATTATTTAATAAAATCTATTTTAAAATATTCTATTTAATATTTGGTTGCCAGTGCAACTGAAGAAACAATGTTCATCAGTGCAGTTGAGGAGTGACAGCAAAAATTAATGCAGTCATAATAATATAATGTGGTATAATATGACCAGCAAGTTGTTTTTTTCTTGTTAAATCACCTCTAACCAAAATATTAACTACTCAATTCCATTACTGAAGTCCTTTTTCTTACTCAAATCATTTTAACCTGAACTCCAGTAGGAAAAGTTAAATAAAACCTACAGCTGACTCCCTTTTTACAGTACCTTGATTATTTCTCTTTCTAGGTAGTAAAAGCAAGTTTTAGCCCATGAAACTTTGCAATCAGTTTTGTATTTTACTTTCCTTATTCTGATTCAGGCATTTGGCAAGCATTTGGCAAGTTTAAAAGACTTTAGAATTTCTTTTATAAATATTCCACTTTACAACTACTAACATTCAGTTATTATTCTTTTCAAATCTTACTTGTCTGGAGATCACCACTTGTATTAGGTGGTTGCTTTATAGGTGTCCTTTAAGTTAGTAAGGCCTGATCTAGCTTCAGTTACCTCAGATTGCTAAGTGTTTCTGCATACAGGAACATACTAAAACATCATAAGCAATTAAAAAAAAAAAAAAAAGAAAAGAGCTTATTCAAATACGTGAAAAAGCTGTAATTTAAGAGTGGAGCAATGCAATTTATAACACAAACATCTTTCTGTTAGCCTCATTAAACACTACATTTTTTTTAATAATTTCTTTATATAAAAACAATTCACTATACTCTAATTAATGTAACATAATTAATGGGACACATAAAGTTCTCAGTATGGGTGTGAATACTAAAAATATTGTGAAAAATGTTCTGCATAATGATTTGCTCTATATTTAGTAACATTTCATTAGTGTGCATATATGTCAGCTGAATAATCTGCATACTTAAAAGCCCACAAGTACTCATGGACATGATCAACTGTGATGCCTTTCATGATTAAAGAGAAAAAACATATTTAAATAGTGTTAGAGGTTTGGCCAAAACCTGCTGAAAGCCAGAAGATTCAGAGAAAGAAGAACATATAGGAAGAATATTCTTCCTTGTGTCACCCTAAGAGTGCTGCAAATATACTTCCTAACAGAGAAATTTGGAAAAGATAGTGATTTAGCACCCATTCTAAAAAATGAGAAAGAAAATGCATTTTTGCATTAGTTATAGAGTTTTTATCTCTCAATCCAGAAATACGCTGAGTCATTTTGATTCAATAATGTTACAGATACAATAGCCTAAACTGTGTTTATGTGCAACACAATTTCCATAACATTCATTAGGATTTTTTTGTAAAACGAAGGAAGGAAAGGGACAGGATTAATTTCTAAAATGCTTCCTGCTGATTTCTAATTATTTGTCTTAGATCTCTATCTATTTATTAGTATGACTGATAGTTCATAGCATTTGCAAGTCTACTAGTTTACATTCTCTAGAGATAATGATAAAATTCCCCTTTTTACTGAATATGTCTGGGATTTCTTATAATAATAAGATCAGATGTCAGCCAAAACCGCTCAATATTTCTACTTTATAACTTCCTATTCTAATGGTAATGCTGATCCTGGAGCTGTTGTCACAGAAAAATAATACCACAATGTCTTGGAGAGCCTCTGGCACTGTGTTCTATGTAATGAATTTATAACATAAAGTACATCTTTTAAAATTACTTGACTCATCAGAATGTTATATCAGATACAGTTAATGTCAGCATTTTTGCATGCTCTGATATAAATGCTAACATAATCAGGTATCACATATCACATATCCTATTGCTATTGCAAATGGAAAGAAAAATATTTTTGAAAACACATTTTCAGCAAAAATATGTATTAAAACCAAAGTAAAACAATATAAAATCCAACCAGAAAGTCTTCAGGAAAGGGCTGATTTTGAAATAAACTTCTGGAGTTACACAATCCACTTGTAGGTAACATGGACTTTTTATGTACAGAAAATAAAAATGAGGTATGAGAATATCTGTGCATGTCTAATCCACTTTGTTTTGGATAACATAAAATGTAAAATGTACATAAACTAGGATGTCAAAGAAAGCATTGTGAGGGTTCTAATAGCGTTATTATTAGTATTTTAAGTACAACTTTTTCTATTTTTTTAATTTTATAAAACAAACTATAACCAAGGAAATAAGTGGTAGATAATGCAAAAAGAAAAATCAGTGAATTAAAGAAAAGGGAATGATACTTCTCCAAGTGCAAGAAGATTTTGCTGCTCTAAAAGTGAATGAACAGATGAGGTGTAGCAAATAAAAGGTTGTAATAGGAATAATATTTGCAGTATACTGGTTATTTTAAAATCTTTCTCTGATAAAAGGTTGCAACTCTCAGAACCCCTATGATGACTATACAATTATATAAGCTCTCCAGAGGGACTGAAAATTCTGACTATGGAAGAAATTTTGATTCATGAGATCATCTGAGCACCTTTATTATCTCTCTTCTAATCAGTTATTAATTGCTCTAAAAAAACCCCCACATTTCAAAACCTTTAAAGTTTGTCAGAAAGAAATTGCAAAATTTAAGATGGGATTGATCAGTGAAACAAAATTTTCTGGCTGAGAAACCACAAAAAGTGTTTTTCCTGTAGTCAGAAAGCAATGCTAAACAGACCATTGGCAATATTGTTCATCAATTACTATTCCTTCTTTGGTGAGCAGATTCCCAAGAAAAGCAGCAACTACAAAATCTTGACAGTGTAAAGCAAAGCTTCAGTAAGGCACACCACTGAAAAATACAGTACATACCAAAACCTACATTGATGAATAAATTAGGAGAACCAAGAAAGCATTGACCAAAACCAAAGTCTGAATCGGCAGGTCCAGAGATATGTGAATTATTATTTAATTATTTGATGTGTAAGTTATTATTTTTGGCAATCTAAAAGCATTTAGGAGTAAATGTTGAAAGCATTTCAATAGATGTATTTTTTTCTCAATACCAAAATTGGAGCATATACTGGAACTAGGGCATACTGTTCAACTTTCTGGTCACACACTCCTGCAGATTACATATGTACACTTTAAGAGAGTCTATTTTAGCCTTAAATCAAGAAATCTCAGTAATTTTTATGTCTTTTAAAATAAGTTCTTCACATCTACAAAGTTTACTGTGTTCTGTTTATCTGAAGTCACTTATTTTGTTCTCTAGATTTTCACTCTGTGCATATAAACACAATAAAGCAAAAAATGCAGTAAATAGACCCACCTTCATACAGCATATTTTCAAGAGTTTCAAAAGGAAATCAAAAAGAACAGACAAGATCTACACAGTATTTTCATAAAGCTAGCAAAACCGAGCAGGCCATTTGGGTGAAAAACTGATTCCTAAGTGCAAGTCTGTCATGAAGTAAGCTTTTCTGAGGAAGCTCCACCAGGAATGCTTCTGATCATCACAGCTTTAACAGTGTGCTGGGGGCAAGATGTTGATTCTTCAGATTATTTTATCCCAGGCCACATAACCCTTTATAGATTAAAGCCATCAGGAAGGAAAGATTGTTCTGTGATTATCACCCCTAGGGCTCAGAAAATTTGTGTTAACAGCCCTGTCAGAAACTGTCCAAGCAACTTCCCATAATGTGCGTTGTTTCCAGCATCCAAAAATGAAATAATTAGTACTGATTCAGCCACAGATATTTCAGGAGGATAAAAAAAAAATAATTCTTCACTGTTACTAAAGGCCTATAAAAGTGAGAACCAGCTCCTCTAACATCTCCCAGTGGAGACACAAATGAATATTGTGAAAATATATGTCCTTCATAACTTTCAGTTTTGTTCACTTAAGTAGTCAAACAGCTTAAGATTACTCATGGATTCTCTCCTAGGATTTCATCTTCCAAATGTTTCTTTGACTAATTCCCTTAGAAAAGCTCTTTTTTTTTCTTTTCTTTTTTTTTTTTTTTTAAATATGAAAACAAGTCCCACCTGGCCTATGAAGCAGGATGAATTAGGAAGTACTTGATGTAGTTTATGGTAGTACTTGATGTAGTTGATGATAGTTTATGGCTATCAGTTTAGATACAGTTATAGCTGTCACCATCCTACAAAACAAAATGAAACAAAAACAAAACAAACAAAAAAAGCTTTCTTCTGAATTGCAGACCAAGTGACATTTGTTAATTTGTTACAAGCCTACTAATATGAAATTTGGTTCTCTGGTGATAAACAGCACCTATTATCAAAAATAATTTGTGTTTTAATCATTCATATGTTACCTACACATTCACTTTAGTCTTATTTCATTCTCCTAGCAAAATAATTAGACATCAATTTGATCCAGGAAGAAGTTTGTAATTTGATTTCACTATCTAATTGGCTTTTTTTTGCTTCTCTTATAACTGTTGCAGCAATGCCATTGTCCTCTTTGACCACAACACCAACAATACACAGTGATACTACAAGATGCTCCGGAACTCTTCCCAAAAGTGAGGTTCAGCAGAGCCTAGATGTTTATGTGCTAGAGCCATTTTGAATGTCCAAATGGCTTTGCTGACTGACATTTTCTTTAGTTTGTTGCCATATAATTTCCTTTAATTATGAAGTGTCTGGTTATGCATTCACCCAGACCCTCTCATTAGTTGTTCATAAAATAAGTGTGCAGACCCTTCTAATAATAAAAAGAAAATATGTCCAGTGGAGATAATTTTCCATGATGTCACCAGATATGTTGGTAAAAAAGGTTACCAGTGCCTGGCTATACAGATTGTTTTCATTTCAGATCTATACTTTTTTATATGTCTAACTCCCTCACTGAAGTAGAAACATGAAATTCTTTATGTAACAAACACTGCTAGATTTTTTATCTTGTTACATGAAGGATCTTCAGAATTCCTCCAAGCCCTGTGAGCCACTGCCAAGGAGCATACATAGGTAGATACCTATAGATTGTATTCTCTAACACATCAAATACTTGCCTCAATAGTACTACAACCTCTGTCTCCAAAACACTATAATCCCACTCAATCAGCATAAAAGTAAGGGACAGCTTGCTAACACAGGAAACAAATGGGCATATTAGTGCTCCTTCTAGTCAAAAAGGGTACATTTGGTCAACTTCTACTCTCTTTTAAATTTGTAGAATTAATTTTAAAAATTTAAAAACATGGTGTATGACAGCTGAGTAGGAAACGCTCCCCCTTCCCCCGTGGTCCCAGAGATGTCCCAGGAAGGAGACAAATGAGGTCAGCAGGACAGGAAACAGAGAGCATTTATTCCCACGGTCAGGGTTTTTATGGGGTTTTTGGGGAAGTGACTCACACCAATGAAAAC
>JAWWTY010000088.1:43180554-43200342 GCA_035222235.1 Margarornis squamiger | reverse complement strand
CTTCCCCAGGTGAACCCCCCCGCTCTCCCAGCCTGGCTCCAGAGCAGCCCTGGGATGATCTCGTGGCCTCCTCTGGACTCATTCCATTTTATCTTCCTTTTCCTTTTCTTTTTCTTTTTTTTTTTCTTTTCCCTTTCTTTTCCTTCTTTTTCTTTTTTTCTTTCCTTCTTTTTCTTCTTTTTTACTTTGCTCCCTCTCCCCTTCCCCAGGGGCAATCAAACCCTTTTTATGGCACCTCTGTAGCAGTATGAGCAATGGTGTGATGGAGAAGATCCAAGAGATCTTCTCACCACTGGCTAGGCATTTCTGGTACACATTCCTTATTAAAACTCTAAGAATTCATCCCAGCTGAACAATATAAATACAAATAATTCAATGCTGAAAAAAAATAAATAAAATAAAATTACAAAAAAACCAAACAAACCAACAAAAACAAAACAAAAAAAAAAAACCCAACCAAACAAAAAAAAACCCCAAAAACACACAACCAAAAAAAAAAAAAGGAAGAAAACTTGCCACAAATGTAAGCACTTTCAAGATAGGACTAATTTTGAAGAGGGAAAAGAGCCTCCAACCTTTTTTTAAATATTAAGATAAAGATAGAACAAAAATCAAATTTTAGATGAAATCTAACAAGGGTTAGTAAAATGAAAGGTCAGAAACAAAAATCTTTTGCCAGCATGATGGAAAGATGGTCGACTAATAAGGACACTGATACTTGTGATATTTGGTTGAAGGATTTAAAGATGACAGACATTCTACTGGAATCCAGTTTGATTCCTGGTTAACAATTCATGGAGATGATTACCACCAGTTGTTTTCATGGCTACAGGGATGAAATGACTTATTAAATGTATATTACCATTATATAATCCTCAGTTGTGAACATCATATTCACATACACACAGTGTACGAAAAACTCATGGAAGAAGGGAACTGCTAGTGTTTTCAGATTCTGTTATGATATTAAAAGCTTGATTCTCTTTGTGATAAAAGTATAAAGCAACAAAAATGAAGCCAGAGCAGCTGATTTATGCAGCTGTTACAGCAAGTGCTTCAATCATATTTAGTCGTCATTTTACAGCAATAAATATAAACAGTGGATAACATTGAGATTTACATGTTGAACTGCCAGTTTTTAGGAGGTTTTTTTTCAGCTAATGAATAGCCAATATGGAGATCTTTCAAAAAGATTTTTCTTTTTTTCTGAGAAATAACAGATTATAAAGAAGGCATTGTATTACAAACTTCATATATTGTTTCAAATAGCAGGTCTAACTTTTAATTAATTTGGTTTTGCTTCAAGATTTAGAATGCCATATAAAACTATTGTTGGAAAATTAAAGAAAAGGAAAAAGTACTAATGAAAATAGCAATAAAGTGGCCAGGAATAAAGCAAAGTAGCTACAGACTCACAGGAGAACAACGTGACAAAACAAAGAGGATCATTGTTCTTAAAATGTGAGAAACCCTTAACAGACCAGGTACTGCACAGGTTTTCAAACAAAGCAAAGGAAGTTCAGCTTGACCCAGCTTATAGAAGGTCATACTCCCTAGAATGCTGCTTTTAAATTTAATTTAAAAAATAAGAAATAAAAGTTTCTCAAACATTTTGGATGAATGACTTTCAAAAGCATCCACATCTTGGCATTAATATATCTCTCAGTAAACACTGATTTACAGCCTCTGATATGGTGGTTAAAGGAACTTCTGTAGCATCAAAAATTCACTTGATTATGCAAATAAATGTAAGTTATCATGTTTAGACATGTTGTCTAAACAATGCATTTTATTTAATAGCCACTGTCACTATGCAATTTAAAAAAATCAAGTATTCGTCACATTTCTAATTGACTTCTGTCAATGTGTTAGGCCTCTGAAAATCAGAGACAAGTCTCTGTGGGGCTGTGGCACTTTCAATTATTTTTTTTAAGAGTAGCTCAAAACATTATTTTATGTTAGCCAGAACACGTGATAGCAAATAATCAAAATCATGATGTATTGACAACATTTTTTGCAAAAGTGGCTATTTTACAGTGAAAGTAGCATGAGCTATAAAGAAAATGAACCTTTTCCTTTTATGAACCTTCCTCTCTCTTTTTTTTTTAAAGATCTTTCCATAAGATATTCATAAAATAAACATAATATTAAGCTAGTTGCATAAAATTCCTTGCAGTACAAAGACAGCAGAATCCAGCAGCTCTTCATATTGCCAGATCATACACATCTGCCAAAAGTAGTTGCATATTCTTCCTTAGCTAAAAAGAAAAATATGCAAGTGTTGAGTACAGTGAAGATTAGAGACTGTGACCCAGAGAAGATAGAAAAAAATTTTCTGCTTGGGTTTTGCAAGTGTTTGTGGTCTTTTTAATCCTTATTTTTTGATTACTGGGTTAACATTTTGGCCTCTGGCTATAGTTTAAATTTCTGATAGTATTTTCTAAACCTTATACTCATTAGAAAAGTGTTACAATTGCAATTTTAAAATTTTATTCAAATAAGTATTAGCAGTAAATTAAAATATACTTTATTTTAAAGTTTATTTCATTGTTTATTATTGAGAAGATTTTATTTAATGCTTATCTAATTTTTGCTATCATGCCTTTACCACTAAGCTTGATTTAAAAAAAAAAAAAAAAAAAAAAAAAAAAAAATCCCTTGGGCAAATTAACGGTCAAGTGAAGACAGAGGTGATTTGTACCACATATCAAGTAGTGTTGAGCTGGCACTAAATAAATCTGTCTTTTAATATTTAATGATCTTTTTTTTTCAGTGCTTAAAAACTCTGTAACTGAAGCACCACACAATGGCACCGAAGTCTCTCTTAAAAAATATTCCTAACCTAGGTTGCTTCAGGATAAAAAATGAAAGGAATACAGCTATTTAGATACTAGGAAGAGAATTTGAAGAAGCCATTGCTCATTTCTTTCATGGCTGGAACATGATATTTTTCTTTCAATGTAATTTTTGCTAACGTATTCTTTTAGCTGTCCTTACTATCATGCGTGTTGGAGCACCAATGACTGATAAGCAATCAAGGGGAGTTTCACATATAAGTGGGTGATATAAATAGCATAGAAAATCAGCACGAACCAGACAAAGTGAAGTTCTAGGAATTTTCAATAGCCAAAGAAATAGAAGGAAAAAAGCATAATAAGTTATATTAAAAATAAAAAAGCAGCTTGATTTCAATGGGTAAAGACTACAGTTAGTACAGATAAATTCAGGCTGCTTTTAAACTTTGTGGGTTGGTTTGCCAGTCTTAGTCGATCATGAAGTCATGGAACTCCAATCTGTATATACGGACAGCCTACAAACAGCTACCCATGCCCTGTGTAACGCTCTAGAATTGATTGTATAATACACGCCCATCTCTGATGCTGGATACTATTATGTCTTTGTTCCTGTGAAGATTGACAGCTCCCTCTGCTGTTCTCATGATGAGGTGAATAAAGTCTAGTTTTCCAGCACACAGTGTTGGACTTGCAGTTTGTCAATTAATGGCTATTAGCCTGGTATGCTTTCAAACACTGGCTGGCATTCAAATGCCTGATGACACCTTTAGGACACCTGCTTGGACAACCAATCCATTTCGAAACAGAGCTTGATAGTGTTATTAAAGCAAGGTATGAGAATCAAAACCTTTTACCTTTGTTCTTTCGTCCCCCTTTTTTTTTTTTTTTTTTTTTTTTTTTTAAGCTTTCTATTTCTGTTTATACCCATCTGGTCTATTTACCAAAGATGCAGACTTATGAAAACTGTGTTGCTTGGCAATTAAAGTCTGACCCAAGGAACTGATATTAAAGCACGGGATAGATGCTGGAACATACTCATCATTCTCTTCAAATCCAGAAATATCTTCCTATATGTCTCTGATTTTCATGTCATCTTCACCATATTTTTCTTGTAAATATTGCACAGTTCATGAAGTCAGATTGGTGAAGTCTCTTTATTTCATTTTTCTACTCTTTAGGTGTACTCTTGCTAATTCTTTATGATGAAATATATAGGCTAAATAGACTGTGTACTCTATGAAAGAAAGCAGAAAGAGAAGGTGTGTGATACATGTTCTTTAGGATGATGTTTAAGTAGTAATGATATATGTTAGACTAAATTTTTCAGGCTGCACTTATCTACAAACATTTGGATAGTACTGAGCAAAAAACCCCACTGTATTATATTGTAATTTTTTTATATTAAAAAAAGTCCATGCAAATACAAACAACGGTATGAATCTAAATTTTGTCTGTGTGTCAAATTCAGTGTGATTTTTCCTCATCAAATTCACACATAATTATATATAGTTTGAAAGTTATTTAAGTACTCATCAAACACAGCAGGCTTATATCATCCTTAAAGTCAACTCAACATATGATGTACTTGCTGTGTACATCAATAGTACTACGTATAAGAATTCCTGTACAGAAGTTCTGAAAGTGAATCTCCTTCTGCTGTAAATACACTAAAAATGCAGGTCAACTTTTTGAAACAACAGTGTCTGAGCAATTCTTTTCATGGGCTGGTTTATCCTTTCCTTTCCTTATCATGCACAATCTTTCATGACATTCCCGTATGAGAAAAATCTGGTAATACCACTAAGAACCATTAAAATGTCTATGAGGTTTTTTGTTTTGCCTTAGTGAAAATAAAATACAGAACACTAATACAAAATACACAGAAGAGGCTGCTGCCTTACTGTCTCATAGTCTCAGTCAATCAGTATATCTGGCAGTCTATCTATTTAAAATTTATAAATAATTTAAAATTATTCATCACTAGATAATTTTCCAAAGCATTTCACATGTTATTTGAAGGATTATAGGCCATTTCAAAATTTTCTTTTGAACTTTTCTGTTGGAGATGTAAACTTGGTATTCATGTACTGAAATATGTTAACCTCACAATTCTGTTTCAACAATCACTTCTACCAATTAGGTAAGTTTGTCATTTACAATGACAAAAATGTTCCTGCTGGTTCCCTGGAGGGTTGCTTTTTTGTGACTCAGAACAAAGTAATATTAAATATGGTAAAGATTTGCCTGCAAGCCTTAGATGTTGTTGCTTCTGAAGGATATTTATGGACAAGCTCTGTATTTATTTATTTATCCCCTAAGTACAGATACTGTTTACCAAGCAGGTGTTCTCAGTACTACTGTATCTCCATGATGTTCTACCAGAAATGCTATGTTAGTTCTCATTTCTGATGTAATCATCCCTTCATAGTGGGAAACAATAATCAGTGAAAGCCAGAACCCTCTGCCATTGCACATTGCAAAAGGAAGAGATATTACAATTATCATTATTTTAATGAAAAGAGGTATTTATCTGTTTTTGCTGATGAATCTTGCTCTTGCTTTTTCTTTTTACAATGTTTGTATTAAAATGGTCTTAACCTATTTCCTTAAAATAAAACAAAGACATGCACATATCTCACTTTTACTCTTTATTTCACCATATCTCTGTATGAATTCCAATTTTACACCACTTTCCAGTTTTGCATCATTTTTTCCGGTTGCAATTGCCTTAGATGACCAATCACCAGAAAGGGTATGATGTAGTCCTTCTATTCAATGACTACCTATCTACACAAATGGTACCGAAGGGTTCTATATCAAAAGTGAGAGAACTACACCTATCAGATGTGTCTCCTGTACCCCAAAATGCATAACTCTATTTTGTATTGTCCAACACAAAGTTTTGTTTTTCACAGAATTTTCACAGGACAAATATCTTCTGTACCCACTTTCCAACATTAGCTTTCATTCTACTAGATAATTTTATTCTTTCTTTTACATGATTTTTTTTCTATTGTATTTTTCTCTGTGGTCTTGAAGAAGGCACTGAATAGTCATTTTAAAGTAGGCACCGTTAGTAAATCCTCTCTTCTCAAAAGTATACATTTAAAACATGCTATATTCTCAGATAGAGTCAGTTTGTATACACAGTTTATTGTTACAGCCCTGTCACTATTATGGGATTATCCTGATTTCTATTCTGCATTGTAACTCTCATCAAGACTTAGGGTCAGCATGAGCTACCTGTTAATCATGTTCTCACAAGAACCTAACAAATCCTCTTTAATTTCAATCTGGTTCATTTTCACTTGTTTTGTAAAATGTGAGATAGCCAATTACACATGCATAATGTTGAAACCTTTTGTAACTCTCTATTAACATAAACTTATTTGAAGTCATGGTGCATTTGAGATCTCCAACAGAGACATTACATTAATATGAGGTATATAGCATAAGTATTTGAATTTTGTAGCAATTTTCTTCTAATTTAAACCAATAAACATACTAATACAATGGTATAACAATGGTTGTACAAATATTGTTATCCAGATAGTGCCCTTTTCTCTAAAGGGCATTTCAAAGTTCCCTGAATAAAATATTCCTACATTTATAGTCCTTTTCTAACTCATATGCATTAAGATTCTTGTCCTACTTTCCCTAACACCCCTATTCAAAGCTGCAGCATTATCTTCTGTGTTTTTCTCCCATTTGCCTATGTAGACATTATTATAAATATGACTCAAGAGCAGCCTTGAGAAAAACAGCAGTAGCTTAACACAGGTTTGTTCTTATAGGTGCAGAAAGAAACAAGTAATTGGAATAAGGGTGTAGGATAAGCATGGGCAGTAAATGTAATTCTATTCAGCATCCCCCTTGGCAAGGAAGGGAGGCATTTTGACAGTTTTCTATCTGCCCTACTTATTAGTACAAGCCTATGAGATTGCAATTCTCATATTTTCCTGATATTCAGTACCTAATTCCTGGATGTGGTTACATCTCCTTCTTTGCGCTTTCCCCATCATGTCCTTGAGCCACAGTCATTAGGCAAACCTAAAGATGAAAACTATATGGGCACAATTCCTATAAAATTATATGGAGTGTTCTTGTTTTAGTGCAGGTGTGTTAACTCTGCATTGAAATACAAAAAAATAAAACAAACTAAACCAAAACAAAACCACAAACCCTCCCCTCCCCAAAAAACCAAAACAAAAAAAACCCAACACAACTACCAAAGAAAAAAAAAAACCTAACCAACCAACCAACCAAAAAAACCCAAAACAAACAAACAAACACACAAACAAAAAAGCAACCAGCACAGCCATAACAAAAAAATCCCAAAGCACCACTGACCAAAAGGTAAAATTTATGTTTATAGAGGTATCATTATGAACAAAGAGAATTTGTGAGGATAGTAGTCTAAGACTGCATCACAATCCCAAATTTTCTACATATACTAAAATTCAACAATCTTGCCTATGTCAAAGTGTTTGTAAAAATTATACTAAATCAAGTGTGATATCTCCTATATCAAAAGAGAGTATGTCTAACTGCAATAATGTTAATATTCACTTACAAAGCAGAAAAAAAGATTGATTTAATGTAGAAAAATTCTTTTGTTTATGAATGGTTAACTAGGTATTGCTGACAGTAGCAAGAATTCACAGGGATGCAAGCTTCAGAATAGTGCTATGAATGTCAAGTCTGACATCTGTATTAATAGATAATGTGTGATGACTAGAAAAAATAAAAGGAATTACAGAATGTGAGTTTATTACATGTAAAATGCATCCCTTTTATATTTCACAATTTTTAGCTACTATAGTAGTTGTAAATACTCTATGACTTGCAGGAAGACTGATTAAAATAATAAAAATTCCATAACAGTGGATTTTACACCAAGTTACTTAGATATTGTATTTGCTTTCTTTAACAAAAACCTAAGAAAAATGAGGAGAGAGAAGTAAAGGCATCACAGATATTGATTAAAAAAAAAAAAAAAAAACAAACAAAACCAAACCAACGAACCAAACAAACAAAAAAGCCATCCTGCCAAAGCCCCACATGCTTATTGGAGAAAAGACCCAGGAAAAATGTCCTGAAGAAAATTATGAGGGAAAAGGGACATTAGCTAACAAACTGATAGAATATTCAGAGAGATCTTCAAATATATCCAATGAAAGCCAGCTACAGAGATGGAGGGTTTTGCACTGAGACACTGGGAAAGTGTCCCTCAACAAATACAGATCAGTGCAACTAATGTGAGGGGGCTCACAGCTTTCTCACTGACCCATTACTGAAACAATTAGGTTTAGTACTGTGGAGCATATTTTGTTCTGATTTACAGGACAGGACGAGATCCTCTGGAGAAAACAGGAGAATGTGAATTATGATTTCCCAAGGATTTTCCTTTCAATATACTCAAAAAACAAATGAAATCCTTCCATGATCTTAGTGACCTTTGGACTGTTTTGGGTTGGTTTGTTTCTTTATCTGTCCTTTCTTTTCTAAAAAGCCTTTCCAGAGAGTAAGAGAGCAAGTCTCTGTCTGTGGAGGAAGGCTAAAGTACTTATTTCAGGTTCACGTTGGTTCTTATCGGGAAAGTGCATTTAAGCACTATCACTGATATGAGATTAGATTTTGTGAGATTAGGGTTCATTCACCCTTTTCCTGCAGACTGTTGGCATCAAAACTAAAAATAGACTTCAGAAGTGATCCAGGCAAATAGATCCATTATCAGAAGAGCATTAGGAATGTAAATGTTAATAATTTTTCTAACAAATATTTTCAGATGATGTTCATTTGTAAACTTTTTTAAAGATTCTGAGTTAACTGCTGTAAATGAGTATGCTTCTTGCTTTCTCCTTTCCTGTCATCCTACAGCAATTTGAAGACTCTACATGCAATTTATTAATTTGTGTTAATTTCATAAAAATTGCCACAATGTGTAGTGAGTTAGCCAGAGACTGACAAGGACCATGACATATGTGACCTGTTCCCGTTGAAGAAAATTCAAAGCAAACTAAAGAAACCATGAGATTTAACAACTGTGCTCTGAATATTGAAAAGCAAGGATATAAATAGAAATAAAAGCTCTGAACAGAGGATTTCTTTGGCTTTACAAGAATTAACAATAAGGGACATTGCCAAAAAGAGATAGAAGAAGTTATATATTCCAAAGAAGAAACCATTAGCAGAAATGTCTTTGAATATTGAAAGCTGGTTGGATAGTTTCTGAAGACTACAGTAAAATGGTTAAAAAAAAAAATAAATAAAATCAAGTGTAGTAATGACATATGAATATTTTGAGTTTTTTTATAAAGATACAACTTTGGAATTATTTGCTTCATTTTTGAAGTATCAGTACTTACTGGAAGTCTGTACCAGGTTACATTATGCTACTCTGGTGGTAATAAAAAATTTTAAGAGATGAACAGAGTATTCATTAGGATATGGTATGAGTCCTTTCTGTTTCCTGCAGGTTAAAAACAGTGTATTGAATTTCTGATAGGAGGGTACCTTTCTTTCCTTATGTAAGAAAGTATGAACAGAATCACCCTTACCTGAGATAAACATGAGGAATATTGTGGATTTAATGTGAGTCCAATGTTACAAGTCCACTGCGAAATCCAGCAGAGGAAGAAGTGACCGAGAAGTGATATTCAGCAACCAGAATGTTAACATCCCCTTAATGGATATTATTTTATGCCTTCAGTTTGCATAGAATTTCACACAGTCTATTTTTATTTGTAATGCAACTGACATGCTGAAGGAGAATAAATTTCCAGTCATGTGTCTACACATGCCATGTCTACACACGGCATCTCATTTTGTATTCCAGTACCTTAGATGCTCTACGTGCTCAAGCTCCAGCACCTTTGAAGGATACTGAGGGTTCATATTTTTTAGACCAAGGAAGGAAATCTGGGTGTGAGGGCAGGCTGGTTACCTTTTTGTTTAATTTTATTTTAATGTAATATATAGGAATACAAAAAGAAAGCTTTATATTTTATCAGAAGGAAAAAGAGCATTTCACTGGAACATATTAATTATAATATAAAAAAATTAAGGAAAAAAAATCCTAATTCTAGAACCTGTGTCTAGATACGAAAATATCATATGACTGGGAAGAATTTAAAATAATTTGTTTCAAAAAAATCAAGTCCTGCAACACCACTCCCCTCACCCCCCAATTCTTTTGTCATATACTTCAAGAGGACAATTAAATGCTAAAATCTCTAAAACACATTGCTACTCTGCCCTGTGTGGTAAAATGCTTCCACTAAAACCTTCTAAGAAATTTACATGTACAAATTAACAAAGTTCTTAAATACTGATCTACAGCAACAGTGTTCAAAGCTTCAGTCTACAACCTGTGACCCTTGCTACTTTACTACTGCTTTACAAGCACAAAAGACAGATATTAATTTCTGTTATCTCATTTATTGTAACATATTTCAACACTTTCATTGTTAAAGATGAGAAATTAAGATAAAATAAGCAGTTTAGGGCATGACCAAAGAACGAAGTTTAATGAAAATGCAAATTGCTGTGTGACTTTGTGTTATGCCTTGGTCTGCCTGGCAGGTTTAGGGGAAGGTTGGTTGATTCACTCTGGGCAGGGCACAGAAGAACCAACAAAATTCTCAGGAGATTCAATAACAAACTTTTACTTGCAAACTTTAGAATATTAAGGTATAATAAGGTACTTGACAAATTTTAAAACATCCAAAGTAAGGCACTTCAAAAACTCTAATTTACCAAACTTAACTTGTCCAGTTTTAATTTATCCAGACATAACAAAGCACTTGCTAAGGCATTGACTGGGGTGTTTTGTGTTTTTTGTTTTTTTTTTTTTTTGTTTTGGTTTGTTTGTTTGTTTGTTTGTTTGTTTTTTATCTGTTTTACAATAGAAGAAGAAGAAGAAGTTAGGAGAAGACAGAATGAGAGAAAGAGAAGAAATAAGAGTGGAAAGATATTACCACCTGTGGATCCAGTGACAGGACATGATCATTGTAATTTAGGTGTCTGAAAGCAGTCAATATGATGGTCACAGTTTTGATCTGTTGGGGGTGGGGGGTAAGCCTTTGAAACATATAGTTCGATAGGCTAATATACGCTCAGGCTAGGTGGGAATACCTAGATACTTCCACTTTTTGGGGGTAGCTTTACACTGTCTGATGTAACACCATAGATCACAAGCAGTCCTCTGGTGGAAGCTCTCAGACATCCCTCTGGCGGCATCTTGGGGATCTTTGATGATTTATGACAACTGCCTCTCATGTCAGCTTAGCTGAGCTATTTATAGCCCATCAGAAGGGATGAGTATCTTCAGGCCTACATGCCAATGTCCTAATATCTCCCCTGTGGGAACTGCAGTGAGGATTTTTACACCTAAGTCAGTTATGTAAGAGAAGACATTAGCACGATAGAAAGCACTATCCCAGCTCCATAGGGTCTGCTTCTTATTGGCCTCTTCCCTTATCTGGCTCAAAACCCAGCTTCTTGTTAAACAAGGGTAAATTTGTCATGGTCATTCCCACACACTTACATCCTCTGCATCTGGGTTGTTTCTACGCACATTGTCAACAAAGCACCCCCTGCTTTTGCAGATGGTCAATTATTTGAGCCATTAACTGTTAACATTTCAGTGTCTTGCACTTAGCAACACAAGGTGCAGGATTTTGCACATATTGTGACAAAGATGAGTCTAACATTATATTTAAAAAAGTTATGAAATAAGCAATGACTTCACAGGGTTGAAGTAAGTTTTTATCCAGTAAAATTTGTGTTCCTGCACAATGCCCATAAGTAGTGTACTGGAAAGAGTAAGAATAAGACAGATACGATGTTTTCCACAGATATCCTCCATGTTTCTAGCAAAGTGCATGTGTTGGACTTTCCAGGCCAGATGTGGGTTTTGTGTATTGGGAAAGCTTCATAGCATTTCAGTTCCCCTGCTTAGCTGTCTTTATTTAAACCCATGCCAACAATCAGCATGTACCCTGATCAGTCTCTGTCTACAGAGGACAAAGAAAACAACTTCTTACTGTGTAGAATCAACTTCTTCTACCTTCACCTGATAATCCCTGGTTTTCACTCTCCAATGACAGAATAAAAATTTTTTCTGTGTGTGTCTGTGCTTCATTTACAGATTTGTAGCCCTCTACTATAAATATCCTTAGCAGTCTTTCTTCCAGCTGCTGTATCCTAGATTACTGCAAAGCCATTCCATAACTCTGAGCATTTTCAATCTTTTCTATCTGGAAACTTTTCTGTTCTATAAAGAAATTTTTGAAAGGCAACACAAGAACTGCACTCAATATTTAAAAGGACAACAAAACAAACAAACAAAGCATCGCAGTGAAGACTTCTGTTCTGTTTCTAGTAATTTCCTAATGTTCCCCACTATTTCACCTGCCATTTTTTTTTGTCTTTAATTATTACTCCTGCTCACTGAAACGTACCTTCATTGCAATGCCTTTTTTTTTTTTTTTTGAGTGAAAATGGTAAAACAGAGGCAAACAGTTTCTACAGAAAATGTTTGAATTCTTTGGCAAGTCCATCACACTGACTTTAATGTGCAATGTCATTTTCCAACCATTTAAAGATGAAGAATTTAGCATAAGTAAAAAAAAAGTTCTCATCTTACTGCTTACTTTCTTTTCTAGACCAGTATAAATGGGTTGAGCAGAACAACTCCAATCTCATATCACTGCAGAATTCCACTGATTATACTTTTCCTTTCCTGGCACTTAACTTCAGTTTTCTGTCTTTTAAATAGTTATATTTCAAATATTTACCTTCTCTATACTATGGCTACTTACCCTCCCCAGTAATCTTTAGTGAGGCAGGTTGTCACAAATCTTTCGAAATTTCAGGGGTATGTGTTATTCACCTTTTTCAGAACAGTCAGTAGAGTTGAAAGTAGAACTTCCTTGTACAGAAACCATTCTGGCTCTTCATAGGGACATCACATTTCTGCAAGCATCTTTATTTATTTTATGTCAGATGATTAATAACTTGACAAGTTCAGGAATCAGAAGTTTCCAAGGAGACCTCTGGACTTTCTTGACAGCCCTTTTCAATAATCATACCAAGGTACTTCTAAGTAAAACTTTATAGAGTGATAACCAAAAGGTGTCATCTTAGTAAGTAAATCAAGTAAGTAAACCAAGTAGCTTCAGCCAGCTTTTCATGTTAAAGTATTCTAATTAGAAGAATTATGAGTCCATGCTTCTTTTAAACTGCAAGTGATATGTACAGTTTAGTACTGTTCACATGTGAGAAAAAATGCCTCGTAGCTAGCCTCTGTGCACTATTACTGTGAAGTATACTATTATCTGGGCTTTTTTTCTCCCCCTCTAACATTACAAAGATGCTAGGGAGTGAGTTAAAAAAGTGTTAGCTCCACAATATCAAACCAATATGGCTAACTATTCTTGTTCTAAAGCCTTTGTGTAAATAATATGTGCAGGGCTTAAATGGAAAATTATTCAACTCAGGGATACCAGAAGTGATATAAGATGATCCTGTGCATTGATTTACTGATAAAATAAGACACCACAACTGTTTCTCAACCCAACACCCTTTGCCCCGCAAATTCAAATGACTCTCACCACCCTCCTATTTGGAGGCACAGTCCTAAGTTCAGAATAAAATAGGGAAGATGAAACAGGTTTCATACTTACAAGTTTTACTGCTCTGGACTTGAGACTTGTGGTAAGTTTGGGGTTTTTTTGCATTTTTTTCATGTTGCTTTCTTCACTTACCATGCAATATGTGATTGCTTCATTTATTATTTTTGTCCTATTCAAGGCATGTCCAGTTTAGCAAATGCATATTACCTTCCTGCCCCGCCGCTGTCCCCCCCACCCCCCGGAAATTGGAATCATCACTTAATTTTTTTTTTTTTTTCATCCAATTATTATTATTTCTGGATATGAGGAAAAGAAATTACTGCACAATAGCATGACAGAAATAACAGTTTGAAGACTAAATGTTTTCCAATAGGAATTCATGAAACATGAATCCAAGTTAAGTTTGTCCTATCATTTTTATGTATTACTCACAGATCTTAGTCATTGGCTTGTGAACATCCATACAAAAAATGTATTTGTAGAAAACAGGAAACCGCTACAGCTAAAGTCCAAGTGACGTATATTCTTGGAATGAAATGAAAATTGAGAGACTCTACTGGATTTGAGAAGTGCTGAAAGTGAATATTTGAAGTTAAATTCCTTGCTAATATAACTCCAAAGGATTTAGTTGATTTCTGCAGATAATTTGTCTCGTAATGTACATAACCACTTTTGGTAGGAATGGAACTAAATCACCAAACAAAATTATGAAATGTTTTTAATACCTGCAAAAATATAGTGTTTATACAAATTAGAGATTAAATACTTGGGGTCAGTTTTCATTTGGATTTGAAATGAAGCATTAGAATTTATTCTAACAAATATATTCAAATGGAATTTTATGAAAACCATGCACAATTTTTAATGGAAGAAGAAATAGTATTAAAAAAGAAGACATTCAAAATTTCTAAGAAATGCTTGGTGAAAAGGCATTTGAATCCTTTCTTTTCTCCTTACAACACTTTCCTGAGACAATACAACATTTTCCAATATAGTTGACAAGTGGCACAGGAAGGGGTGTTTCAGAGCAAGTAGTCAATACAAAGTCTGCGTAACTTAAAATACACTCCCTTATTCACTGGTCAAATGCTGCAAGATACACTATTTACATTACAGATCAAGATCTTTTACAAGTAAGGACTGGTGTGTTTTTTTGGTTTTGTTTTTTTTTTTTTTTTTTTTTTTTTTTTTGGTTTGGTTTGTTTTTTTTTTTCTAAGTATATAAATCCTATGTATGTACATACACATAAAGTAATTACCCACAATAACACATTACAGATCGTGGGGTTTTTTTTTCTTTGAAAACTATAAGAAACAAAATTACTTCACAAATGACTGTGAAGACACATAGTCAAATCACTCATTACTCTAATGATCATTAACTCCTATTGATAACAAGGTCTTCTGGAACTATTGTAAGCCAAGGTGTATAAAAACTACAAAAAAATTCTATGAGGTCCAGCTTGCTGATCAATAGGTACTCCTTTGTTATGCTCTGAGTTAAGTAAATAAATTTATTGATTTGGAAAATTATGTGTTCTTTCACATTCATAGCAGTAATTAGATGCCAAACTGTTCAAGAGATGAGGTAACATGTAAAGAAAACATTTTACTCTGATGAATACAAAGAATGTTCAATAAGTTTCCCCATTTTCAGTGGTAAACTCAGGGTCTTAAAGAAATTATGCATAATTTCTTCTTATCTCTAAGTTTTATTGTGAAAATTGATTTCACAAGAGAAAAGAGGAGGAAGAGTTGATACCCCTCTGTCAATTTTATCTCAAATTTTGAACTACTCTTTTTTGTCGAGAAAGAGGGATATTAATTAAAAAACCCCGATATATTACTATAAAAGTGAAGCTTACATATTCTTACATGAGAAAGGGGCAGAAATGCAAAGATTTCTTGTCCCACCTGTATTAATATATTTTTAATTGTCAATCAGTGCCCCCAGAATATCAAAGCCATTTAAAGCCCAAAACAGTCTGTTCACGTCTCACCTAAAGAGACTCTTCGCTAGACAGATTCACTGTGATGGACAGGACTTTTGATACCCTGACATGGGGATTACACTTAATAACAAGGGAGAACCTTGTCCATAAAGTTTTCCTACCAGTTATGAGGTTGCCAGCTCCAGAAACAAACTGGAGCAACTCCAGCAGTTCACGAAATAACTTTTATTAACACAAGTATGTGACAAACTACTGTAGGGTGAACATTGTTGGTTGTAACATTTAACTACATGACTGCACTTAACTAATAACAAAAACCTAAAACCCAGAAACATGCTCTACAACACAACACAGCTACCTAAGCCTTAATAAAAAACTCAAGCAACCCCCCTCCATGACCGATCAATTTTCAAAGACTAGAACAAAATCTAAACACAACACAAGAAAGAAGGAATATAGCCGCTTCGCACTAACACACATTTTAACTCACTAAGATAAGGAACTGCACACCTTAAAGCAAAACCATGAACAATGAATCAGCAATAAAGTACAATCACAATAACAGAGAGCATATAATGTAAGATATATATACCTGGTAAGTTACAAGGTATAGGGCAGGTAAAAATTAGCAAAGTAGCAGTGTACAATTAGTAAATAAGGTATCTGGAAAGTAAAGGTGAAAGAAGCTAGTCTATAAGGCATAAGGCCTAAAGCATAAGGAATAAGGTCAGCAAAGAAAAGCTGAGTAATGGTTGCTCACCCTTACAGTGTCTGAAGGAGTGTGAGGAGACTGGGCAGCTCGTTAGTTACCCCAGAGAGATGATGGAACTTCTCCCTCATTTTGTTCATGTCCAATCTCTTTTTATACTTTTTTTCTTAGGCAATTGAGGGAACTATAGTCAATAATCATTTTTAGGGTGACAGACAGATGACATAGGCCTGAGGGTTGGCTCCCTGTGTTCCCTTAGGATGTTGCAAAGAAAGGCCATGCTATTTCCATAACACTTCATTCTTTGTCAATCCTATCAGTCTGTTGGTGGGAAGTCTCCTCATTTTGTTGAGGACTTTCAGGAAGCCACTGAGGTCTCTTTGTCCCTTTTTGTATAACTCATTATCCTCTGACAATAGATTTCTGGGACTGCCTAGTCCAGGTGCTGAGGTGTGTGCATCACCAAACAGGAGTCACCAGGGCCTTAAATTGGTCTGTCACCCCATACATATGCACACATATACATATACACATACACACATACATATACATAGATGGAGAATGTATCAAACACAATCATAAAACAACATAGTACTAAAACATTTCTGCTTGATTGATCTTAGAAAAAGATCATGGATTTGATAGCTTGCCTCCAATATATGAAAAGCATAATTCTGTTAAGATTATGTGCTAGGTGTACATGCTGATATGTGAGACTTGAAACCCGGGCAAAATGGGATGCACTTTATGCTAAACAGCCTGATGAAGACTCATAAAACCATTAAGGCTGGGAAGGACCTTTAAGATCATTAAGTCCATCTGTCAACCCAGCATCAACATCATGTCCACCACTAAACCATGCTGCCATATCCACATGGTTTTTGAAGACTTCAACATCACCACTTCCCTGGGAAACCTGTTGCTATGCTTGACAACCCTTTTCATGAAGAAATTTTTCCAAATATCTAATCTGAACCTCTCCTGGAGCAACTTGAGGTCAGTTCTTCTCATCCTGTTACTTCTTACGAACCCCCACTTTATCACTACTTCCTTGCAGGTAGCAATACAGAGCACTAAGGCCTCCTCTGAGCCTTCTCTTCTCCATCCTAAACATACCCAGGTCTCTGAGCCACTGATACGACATGTGCTCCAGACCTGTCACTGGCTCTTGCCCTCCTCTGGACATATTCGAGCATGAGTGTCTTGTAGTCAGGGAAAAGAAATATGCAAGGAAAGTTAACCATTTAGATATTTATAAGAGCATTCTGTTAAATATCTTCTTAAAAAGAAGTGATAGATTCAGAAGAGCAATACAGAAGTTTGGAAATAACTTTTTTTAAAAAATTCTGATCTTAGTAGTAAAATCTGAAAAGCTAAGAGAAGTCCAAAAGGGCGTAAGCTACATCTAAAAAATATTTAAGAACTGATGACTTTTGCATAAAAGACATGGAATTTTAAATTACATCAAATTTTGTACTTTACCATTGACTACAAGGCTATATAAATATTAGAAGAAATACTCAAAATGCTACCACAGAAGTTACCTGAGAAATCTATATGCAATATTTTTTGATGTTTCTTTTTAATTAATTTTCTTTAAGAGGGGACAAAAAAACAAAGCAGACAAACAAACATGTAAAACCAAAACAAAAATACCAACACTAAAGAAAGAGAAGTAACACAGTGTTAATGAGATTCAAACAATAAAGTTACGATGGACTGCAGATAAAAGAAAAATCCGTTTCTCTGCATGTTAATCAGTGAGATCACAGTTTTGATGAAAACACCAGAGGGACTATTTTGTGGTCTGTTTCTACAGTGAGTGAAAGGAAACAAAATGAGTTGTTTTATACTGAACACTTAATGATAGATGATGCATCCTTTGGGATTAACATTAGACCAATGGGGAAGTAGATACTTAAATAGCAAGGGAAGTGCTACAAGATAATTTCAAGAAAAGACAGATATATAAGTGCAAATTATTATTTATTAGTACCTTAGAGTCAAATTTCTTCAATTATTATTTTACACGTTCTAATTTTAAATGGTAAGGTATCCTTGTGCTTAAACAATTACAAAACAAGGGTAGGAAAAAAAAAAATCCACATTCTGCCACTTATCCCTGCATATCCTAGTTCATCCACGAAAAAGATTTTGAATTTTCACAGGTGTGGAAATATCTCATTTTAGGGAGGATAATATGGATAGAAAGATTTAGGGATTTGTTTAAACATTAGCTGATTAGTGTTTTAAGGAATATAAGAAATGCTTACGTTGTAGTTTTTAAGGATGAGGAGGATATTGTTAGGTCCTGAGAAAAACACCATACAAATTCACAAGGATTGCTTGTCACATAAACTCTATAAAATATATTAAACTCCTATTTCCAAGAAACATAAAATACTTGTTACTGAAAAAATCAGATTAAGAAATAACAGAATTATTGATCAATTCACTACACAGAGATTATACTTCTTTTCTGGAGTTACAAACTGTGCCCAACAATGTATGGATCCTTTTGGCCGGCCAACATCAAAACAACAAAACAAAAACACACACACACACAAAACAGATCTGAAAACTTGAAATATAGATTGTACAAGTGGAGGAAAGAACAGCAAAGAAGAGCACTAGTCAAAGCTCTGGTACTGAGAAGGACATTAGGAAAAATCCAAACTTCAAAAGTAATACAGTGACTTTCTTCTATAAAAGCAAGGGAGAGCTTTGAACATGACAGAGCTGTTTTTAATTCATGGCATTGCAGGAAACACTACTGAAATAGCTATTTCATTGACATACTTTAAAATGTCATGGAAACATGGAAGTGAAAACACAGACAGGAAAAAGGGATACAAGAATGATATGAAACCTCTTTTACAGCAAGATGATTAGGGAAACTATTAACACATTTTTTAGATTTTTAGTGTCTAAGGAATATATAATGAAAAGTCACTTCATCCATTGTCAGTGTGGTGCTGCTTTTGAGGTAAAATAAGGCTTCATTTTAACAATATAAGAAGTGTCATAAATCAATCCCACCTAACGGCTTTGGCATGCAATCAAATAATTCACAAATGGAATTGAAGGGAAATATCTGAAGTTTAAAAGGAGAGACCCAATGAAATTATTCAGATTTTGATGTTACTGTGTAACTGAGTGGAAGGTTTCATAATGGAGATTACCTCCCTACCTTACAAGTATATTTTAATACAAAGATACAATCCCAAAGAAAAGTGTGGTATATTACAGAAACATGTTAACCTGAATACATTACTATCAGGTTTCAACTTTAATTCAATATTTTTACTTAAGGTTCTTGAAGCCCTTTGATAGCTACACAGTTTCAGGTATTGTAAGAATACAAAGTATTGGATAGTCAAATAACAACTATGAGTACTGATTTTTACTGAGTTTTCAGAGCTAACACACTTTTGCTACGGATTAAATATTTTATTGTGCACTGAAGAAAGGAAAAGCACAGGTTTAGTATAAAGTCAAAAGACAATCACCATTAAAACAATGGTGAATATAAGCAGAAATTGAATTGTGAATAATGCTTCCAGAAAAATAGTTGTTCAGGTGTGTGCCACTCATAACATGGAGATCAGGTGTGTGGTCGTTTAGTTTTCTTGGTTTTGGTTTAGGCCTTCCTTGCTTACCAGGTGATAACTAAGGAAGTATTCCACACCATTTCC
>JAWWTY010000088.1:43159087-43175171 GCA_035222235.1 Margarornis squamiger | reverse complement strand
TTTTTTGTTTGTTTTCTTTTCTTTTCTTTTTTTTTTTTTTTTTGTTTTTAACCTCTATCCTTCTTAGGAACTTTAGATGGCTATGCTGGAGCTTTTGTTTGGTGTTCTTAGCTTTAGCACATTGATTTGCTTGCTTGTTTGTTTTGTTTGTGTTGCCAACAATACTTTTTTTTTTTTTTTTTTTTTTCAGTGTACCAAGCACACAAGTGTCAGATTATTCGGCAAGTTGCAGGATATGTTTCTTATATGGAAAACATAATATTTAAAGGAGACAATATTAAGCAAAAAGCAAAAGAAGAAAATACAAATACAGTATCCAAGGACAAATATCATTCCCACTCTCCAATGTTTTAGCTAGTATTCCTGAAAAATAGAGATATAGTTTATTTCTAATATTAATTCTATTTGTCTTTCATTATTTTTCTTTTTGCAAGGCTCAGAATTCTGAATGTGATTTTTTTGTATACTGGTGACAAATTATAAAATGCTTTCATAGTAAATTTTTGGCCAGTGGTCACTCCAGCAGAGTTTAATAACTGATTCAAGATAGATCAGACCAGTTTCAGTTCTGTAAATTCATTTCTGTTCCATAGGTTTCAAGTCTTATACTTTGCAAAGCAGACTATTACTATCACTGTAGTCTTTTTGATGATTATTCTTGTTACATTATGATATCCTGTACATACTGAATTGTTGCAATGCATAAATCTTAAAAGTCAGGTAAATGTGATAATAAAAATGAACAATAAAAAAGTATTACATTGAAAAGTGTTACATTATACTTAACTATTCTAATGGTTAGAAAACAACACAGTCCTCTCAACATGATTTTTTTAAGATCTCTCATGGGTAAAGCAGTAAATGGCTTGTTTTTAGCAGAAGACTATATCTTCCAGGCCAAGCAATTAGAGAATCATGCTTTATCCAACAGGACTCTTTTAGAGATATTCCTGGTTCTGCAGTACATTCCAGTTTTAGGCAAAACTCTGGACAATGTTTCTGATCTTTTACACAGTGTTGTGAGTTGAATATACTCATGATTCACTCCATTACTCCAAGTAAATAAGTTCCAGCACTTAATGCTGAGTGTTTGGATTTGAATCATGAATTTCATCACAGAATCTCAGCTCACAAAATACTTGCTATAAGCTGTCTCTTGCATAACAACAGCTTCCAATGCCTTCTTCACAATCTTGTCCCTCTTGATATGTTTTATTTACACTGGTGAATTTTCATCTCTGCTTGCCACAACTTTCTGATGCTTCTGTACTAGTTCAAGAAAACAGGACATACCGTAAATATTCTTACCCACTGACTCACTTCAAACATCAGCAAATACAACTGCTTTAAATGTGACTCACTTTAGACAGGCATTACCCACCAACACTGATTTAGGTGGGCATTCTCCAACAACATTGCCGTAATATAAAAACTTTCTCATCATGGAAAGGCTCTCATTTCTGTAAGGATACTCAAAATAGATGGAACATAATTTCAGCTCAGGGATAAATGTCTTACCTTCTTTATCCCCAAAGAATCTGGAGTTCAGGAGTGCCTGACTAAGTCTTCAAATTTCATTTTTGCGCCTTTATCATAACTATTAGAATTATGCTTGTTTACTGAACAAAAAAGGTTTTAAAACTTTTCTCTTTTCTGGTGTGCAGGAAAATTCCGTAATTACAACTATTGTGTGCAATGAGGTAAGTTTTTTGTTATTTTTTTTTTCATTTTAGGGAATGGTTAGGCAATTCAGATTTTTGCATTCACATATTGACTTTACAAATAAGGGATAGAAAGCTGTCAGTCCCTCTTCAATAACTCTTATTTTGGTTTTAAGTGATTGAAATACCTTGGAATCTTTATTTTTGGGAGGGTTGGGGCTGGGAAGAGACAAGTAGTAGTTTGACGGCTGGATAATATAAGACCCCACGGTCCAACCTACAACCTCACTGAAGGGGTTTTATTTTAAAAATATAAAAGGCTCCAAAAATTCATCTGCTGAATTTTGTAAAAGGGCTTTCAGTTCTTTGGTACCTTAAGAGAGAGTGCAAAGAAGAGGAAGCTGCACATATTCTCAGGAGGTAAAAAACAACACGCTTTTACTGGCAAACTTAAGAAAATAAGGGAACTTGGCAAAAGTATAAAGAGCAACATCCAATCAAAGTAAAGCATTCCACAAATCTCATTGACTTAGCACATGCTAATCACTACAATTTAGCAAAATGTAACCCACCCAGTCATAAAAAAAAAATAAAATACTCACTCCCCTCCAAAATATCCAAAATAACAAAAAAGGAGATAGGAGAGGAAAAAGAAAAAGACAGAATTAGAGCTGGAGTTCCTCACAACTGCACTTCACGTCTCCACGTGTCCGAACAAAGATGGAAACCACATGTTGCTGCTTTTATGTGCTCTGGCCCACCCTGTGGCCACACCTTCCCCCCCGCCCCCAGGCAGGACTTCTCATGTGCCAGCGAATCCGGGACAGGGTTGGGGACTCTGGGGTGTGGTGTGGGCAGTTCTCCCAGTGCTCAAGTTCAGGGACTGAGGCTGTCCCAGGGGTGCCCAAGGAGGCTCCAAGGAGCAAGCTGTGGAGAGGGTCACTACTCCACTTTCATGAAATTCAACCTGTCCCTTCCCCTCCCCCCCACTCTCCCACCCCCACACATACAATTTGGTCCAAGTCAATATTTAATATAATAATCCAGTGTTTCACAGGTAGAAAGAGTAGCACAGGGTGTAATTTCTGTGCCTTTACTGATCCACTTTCTTCCTGGCCTCCTTGGTGAATATTCACTTTTCTAAAACTGTATTTTTTGATAGCAATGTTTGTGCAGTTCACTCTGTGCCTTACCATTTTGATCTTTCAAACACAAAACCAATTAGAGGACATTGCCCATTCATAATTTGTTTACTGTGTTTGAAATATACTCCAAGGCTTACAGCTGGAGCTCTATTCTCTTATTAAGGCTTGTTCTCCACTTAGGCATTACACAGGCTTTATTCTTGCTTGGCTTGAATCTCTACTTACAAAACTCGACTTTCTACATAGCAATTTTGTTTTTTTTTTTTTTTTTTTTGTCTTTTTTATTTTTTCTTTCACAGTAAAGCCCAACATGTAGTATGAACTTCGACAGGGTGCTACTGCAAATCCAGGAGACAGAACAATGCAAAGTCAGTCTCATTCAACCTGAGTAACATTAGCAATGCTGCTGGTATCTTAAGCATGTGGATCAGCTGATGGTGCACTATATTTTTTCATCTGTAAGAAAAAACAGAAAGACTGTTTATCTCAGATCACCATGTATACTTCAAGACATTTGGCTTGTCCCCCTACATTTACACTGTTGCATATCATTCCCCGAGATGTCCCATTTTTCTTCCTTTTTTTTTTTTTGTTTTATTTCTACAGCATTTTCATAAATGAAAGTATCTGACTCACTTTCAGAAGGCATACTCTCTACCATCTAACTCAAGGACATACGAAAGTCAGACACAGAGTACTGAAGTAAGCAAATGTTTTTCATTGCAGAAGACTATAACCACTGCAATAGATTTCTAACATCTCAAAAGTGTTACTTTTCAAGCCACTTAGAAACATTTCCTGATCATGAATTTAACCTGCTGATATTTGTAATTAATATTTATTATTATTTATTACTATAGTCACTAAGGTGACTTTAAAGTGTCATCTCAAGTTAGTGTCTCTTCCAGTTTCATTCCTCTCTAAAGATCTTAAAAAATTATAAAGGGCCTTATTGGGATGTCAGATGGACAGCCAGTATTTATGTTTGTTTGATGCCTTGAGAAAAGAAAGTATTTCCTTAGAATTTCAACCCATTGTCATCCTTGGAATTAAGCATCATACACAGCACTATGGTTTGAAAAGACAATAGCATTAATATAAATCAATCATCTTATTGACTAATAAGATGGTTAATACAAATTAGTAATCTTATTAACTAATAAGATCTGTGGTATGCTGTCTGTGAATATTTGGAAATTGCAGTGCCTCAAACACGTTTGGTAACAAACTAAATTTTAAGCACAAACAATTTGTAAAAAAACTGTTAAAAATTATTATAAATAGTGCTTCTAAATTTATTCATACAGAAAATTTATTGAGGGCCTTTAGGAACAGCAAAAAAGACTAACTAAGGATATGGTTCAACACAGTCATTGTTAAAACTTCAGGCCCAGAGCCTGCTCCCAAATTTAGTGGTATAAATTATTTAAGCATCTGCAGCTTAGATTTTGTTTCTCCAAGAGACCTGGTTACTATGACAAAGTTCCTATTTACTCTAACATTTTCTAGGGTGCACGTCTGACTATTTCTAGCTAAGAGGTCTAGACAAAGAAGCTAGACCAGTCATTCTGAGGAACTGACCCAAACTGCTTCAACTATATATCTCTCAAAGATCATACTGAGTTCTACTGAAAGGCATTTGAAGGACAGCACAAACATCAGGCACAGTCAGCATGGGTTCTGAAAGGGAAAATCCTATCTAACTGACTTGATATCCTTCTACATAAAGGCCACTTGCTAGTGGATGAGGGGAATACATTGTTTTTTTTTCTGGATTTAAATAAGCCTTTTGATACTGTCTGTCACTGAATGAGTTGTCCCACTGTGAAGAACCAGCTACATCTGGCCAGCAACCAGCCACCAGTGGTGTTTCTCAGTTCTCAACTTCAGGAGCAGTTCTGTTCAATATTTTTATTAATGATTTAAATGCAGGACCTGACTACTCCATTAGCAAGTTTATCGATGATATTTACCTTGGAGCTGCTTAAGGGACAAGAATCCTTGCAGAGGAACCTGGGTAGATTTTAGCACTGGGTAATCATCGATAGCATGAAATTTAGTAAGAATAAATGCCAGATTCTGCATTTGGGACAGCATACCACTAAACACAAGTATAAACTGGGGGAGAAGTGACTGGAGAGCAGCCTTGCAGAATTGGATCTAGGGTACTGGTAATATTAGGCTCAACATGAATGAGCAGTATGCCCAGGCAGACTGCACCCTGGGGTACAGCCAATACAGCATCACCAGCCAATCAAAAGAATTGATTGTATTCAACATTAGCACAGCCTCACCTTGTGTGAGTACTGTGTGTGGCTCTGGGCCCCAAAATTTAAGAAATATGCTAAGGTCTTTGAATGCACCCAGAGGAGGCCAACAAAGCTGGTGAAAGCACTGGAAGGCACATCCCATGAGGAGTGACAAAGTCTAGTCACTTGAACTTGTTAAGTTTGGAAAAAAGGTGCCTGAGGGGTGACCTTATTGTTCTCTGCAGCTTCCTGAGAAGAGGAAATAGAGGGATTCCAATGTCTTCTGCCTGGTATCCAGTAACAGTACAGATAGGAGGATCACTGACATTAGTAATCATTTTTTACCAAGAGAGCCATCAAATACTGGAAAAGGTTTCCTAGAGAGGTTGCCAATGGGCCAGACCTGTCAGAGTTCAATAGGAGTTTAGACAACTATTCTTCCCTCGCTCCTCTCCCCTCCCCTCTTTTCCCCTCCTATCCCTTTAACCCATCAGATTAAAGTCAAGTCAAAACAGGTAGCCCTCAGCAGAGCAGGCCGTCTGAGAAATGTTCATAGGGGAACTAGGTATAAACAAAGCTACAGACATCCAATTCTGCTTCAAGATTTTTATGGTGCCCATCCAGAAACACCATGATAGAACCCTGATAGAACAATTCTAGAATTTCTTCCAAGACTACAAGGCTACTACTGTATTCTCATATTTTGTCCACTGAAAACTTCTCAGTGAAGGCAGGCTCAATGAATGTATTTGGTTATCTGAACGAACAGTGCACAAATCAGAAGTCCAAACCTGTAACAGAAGTACCTAAAACTATATTTCTGGGGTGGGAAATATGAAGAGGAGAAAGGAAAGCTTTGATACAAACTTTAATGTGGTGGGATTGTTGGTGTTATTACACAAAGACTCCTTTCAAGCACTGAAGGATTATTCCTTCTAATATGGTTAGCTTTTAAAAGTACAAATTAAATTAGCAGTGTGTATGAAAATAAGAACTTATAAATTCTTCAATATATTAGAAAAGATATTATTGAAAAGGCAGTAGACCATTCTTTTGCTATGCTTGGGGAAGGACAAATAAAAAGTATTGGGCCATATGGGTACTGCTATTAAATTCTTATTAGCAAAAGAACAGAAAAAAGCAGAAGAGAAGGGAGGCCTTTCACATATGAAAAGCTGAAAGCTACATCCCAACCTCCAACAGAAATATGCACTTTATAAATTTTTTCTGACCTTGACTTGCAGAGGAGGATTCTATATACAATGACACCTGTTTTCAGTCTCTATGATTGCCATTTTTGCATCTTGGATAGAAAATAAAATGAGTAACAATTATAACTCAACTGGCAAAGCACACATAATCATGCTAATGAATAATGTATGTTCAGTGTTAATGATTTCATCACTATGACAGGTAGTATAGCTATCTAATTAATAATGTCAAGCATTTCCTCAAACATGTAAGACACTCCTAGAACTGAAAGCCAAAAAAGGAAAAATAAACAGTAAAACAAATGAAAGAAGAGAGCCTCTTGCTTTCTTTATTTTGTTTTTTCTTTGTCTGAGCTTCAAATGAGGGCAGGTTGGCAATATGATAGAGAAAAACTTTCAAGCCTAAGCCACAGAATTAGTCATTGCAAATTTCCTTGTTGGTTACATCTCTTGTTGGTTTATTTTTAGGTAGTTTTTGATTTAAGCTACCTGAAGCAGTGATTTACCTAAGAAGAATTTGTAGCAAACCTGCTGAAGCTTTGTTTCCTGCCATGATTTATGAGAAAAAGGGAAAAAAAAAAAAAAAAAAAGGTCAGAAGTAAGAATATGTGTTTCAAGCTTCTTGTTTCCTTGCTCAACATTTTGTAGGAAATTATTGAATATTTGCTTAACTACTGTAACTCCTAATACATTTTAATTACTTTCTTGTCACAATTCAGATTGAAGGAATACTTTTTAAAGTAGCATTTGAATTTATTTTTTTTTTAAAGTGCCTTTTTTCAACACATCTCTGAAAAGAACTCGAGTTCTTTTCAGAACTCGAAATCCCCTGCCTCTCTCTACCCCTTGTGTGAATGGCAGGCATGAAGAATCAGAGGACTCTCAATTTGTTTTCCACCATTTCAAGAACAATGCAGATTGAATTAGAGTCTAGCATGGGTTTAGAAGCCACAGTGTCCAAAAGCAACACGTCTTTGGGCAGAGGAAGATGAGTGACAAATAAAAACTTTCAATATTAACTTTTTTATTTTGTTTTGAAGGACAGTCAGAGATATTATATTAACAAAGGTGTATAGAACAGAAATTGACTGTTTATTGGGTCCTTTCTCTGTGGCTTTCCTGTTTTTCATAACTTATGTTTTTTAGGCAAGAAAGGCAATTGCTTGTTCCTGCCCTGTTCCAATCAAGAGCCACTCTTCAGCAGCAGAAGGTCACTTTAAACTTAGCTGAAATCAGTTTAAATTCTATAAAACCTACTTACAGTGCTACAGGGAGGGTCATAGTTTTTAGTAGAATAAACAGCACTCTGTAATTCTGGTAATGCCGAAGAGCTTTGAGGAAAATCTCTGAAATTTATAATCCATTTACTGCACCCACACCATTGTCTTTTCTGTGTATTTTAGAGCATCACAATGACTATGATTCTGAAAGTCCTCTTGACAGTAAAAGAAATTTAAAGTCTGCAAGTGTCAGAAGAACATTGTCTAGATTCAGTTAAAACAAGAGTAGATGGTAAAATATGCATAAAGGTGCACATACTGCTACACAAGGGATGCTTATTTCAAAATAGATGGAATGTGTGAAGGCTCTTGTCTGGCAGAAGCATGCAAGGTGCTTTACAGAAATGACATGCACATAGTCTGTCAGGTAATATGGGTCAGATAACTCTCTTGGTTTATTGAGTATTCCAGTGCACTTTGGTTCTGAGGATGGATAGTGCCATGTTAAGCTTGCCAGATGTAAGGCACAGCAAGGACTGTAATGAGAGCTGGGAGCAGAAGTACATGTGAAAATGAGAGAGCATTCATCTTTTGGGAGGAAGAAAAAGTAAGGAAAAGGAAAATGGGGGAAAGCCATCTACTCACAGAAAATAACAGAAAAGGGTACACTTCTCTGCTACACAGGAAACACAAAAAGATAACTATGAATTATTATATGGGGATGATTGTATTATTTTCTGGACTAACAATAGACTAATGTCTCCCTCCCACCCACAGAAACACATGTAAGAGTGTCTAAGTTCACAATCACAACCTCCATCCATCCACCATCTAAAGCAGGGAATATATCTAACTCACAGTTGGTTTTAGAGCCCATCATGCTACTTCTCACAGGCTTCTGTATCTTGTGAATATATGAAATTTTGATACTGCTCCTGCCTTTAGTCTGACACTTTGGACTGACACTGCCAAGGCACATATTTGTCTAGCACAATGTCCATAGCACAAAAGCTATGCTATGAAGGTGTGTTTTCTAAGACTGTCCAACAGATTAAGCAGCCATATCAAAGCCACAGTTTTCTGTCACAGGATGTGGCACAGGTATTTCCAACAGAATTTTTGCAAAACTATAAAACAAATTATTTCTTCCCACGTGTAAGAAAAACAGACATTTTGACAACACCAACTTAATGAAACATTTTTTTTTTCCTGTCTTAGTTTCTTAATGAAGACAGAAAGACATTGGAGTTTAGTACTGACTTTTATAAAGTAGCTAAAGTTTCCCTAATACAGATGGTTTCCCTTTGGAGTTGTGCAATATGTCAGCCTGAGATAACTTTTTTTTAAAAAAATGCTCCTTTGAATACCATTATTCTGAAAATCCAGGTATTGGAAAACATATAAATAGCCAGGAGACAGAGGAGGTAACTTAAAAAAAATAAGAAACTTTTATTTGAATAAAAAGGAGAGTTCACTGAACAAACTTCACTGAGGTCTCTCAATTCAGTGGAGGTCACAGCCCCTTTAATACCTTTGCCCAGCGCACTGGTCTCTCTCCATTTCTCCACTGGCTGAGATACTCCAGGGTTACAGACTTCCTAGCACATCTACTGTATGTCTCCCATTAGGTGCTTATTCGGGTGCTCTGAAGATCTGACATTTTTCTAAATGGAGACCCCAGCACACTTCAAACTGGAGGACAGAGCCACATGATACATTCTCTGCTGCTGATTGGTCCCATCATATCTGGGCAAACTGCATCTGTCTGTAACTGGCAGCTGAACAACCAGTAACTTGTTGTTTCTTACTGCTGTGAGTACACTACAAACAAACTTTGCAAGAACACCTACTTATTACTAATATTGTGATAGCTCAGTCATTTTTCTTACCAAAAATACGTATTTTTGTTAGCTTATTTGTTTTAGCATGTCCCTTTCATTTTAAAAGTTACTAGAGATATCTTTGTTGAGTATTTTCCCACTGCTGCCATTTTTGTATGGTACACAACAACTCCATCCATCCAAGTCCTTATTCACTGAATAGTCCACTCTTAAAATGCACATTCCTCCAATTTGGACATAAATACATTTTTTGAGAATATGCTGAAGGCCTTAAAGAAACTTAGGTAAATGACATTGGTAGGTCTTTGCTTGTCAACCATTGCAGTCACTCCATCATGGAAGGCTTCTAAATTGGTCAGGCATGATTTACCCTTAGGAAGGCCCTGTTAGCAGTCTCAGATCACCTCCTTGTCTTGCATGCAAATATTCCTCTGTTATGAACAATCATTCAGCTCAAATCCAAAACATAGCTCCATACTATCTACTATGAAGAAAGCTAACTCTCTCCCAGCCAAAATCAGTACGTAAGTCTTTAGGATAAATATCTTAACATTCAAAAATATGTTTCCAGGGTACAATAGCATTAGTATGCTAATTTCATACAAGAAACATCATTAAGCCTACCACGGCTATTGAGCTAAACCTCCCCCCTTGTTTCTTTACTTCAGTTTTAAGATTCTCCCTAAAACAGGCAACATGTGTGAGACACTGGATTCTTATATTTATTATTGGCTCAGACCAATTCAACTGTATGTGTGTGTGTATGTTTGGGGGGGCTGGGGGGAAGGGACAGGTCGAATTTCACACAGGTGATGTGATCCCGGTTCCACTTCCCCGCCCTTGCAAACCTTCTCGAGCAGCCCTAGGACAGCCTCAGTCCCTGGACACTGGGAGCACTGCCCACACCATCCCCCAGAGCCCCCAACCCAGTCCTGGATTGGCTGGCACATGGGAAGTCCTGCCTGGGGGCGAGAGGTGTGGTCACAGGGAGCCAGGGCACATAGAAACAGAAACATGTGCCCACTGTGTTTGTTTGGACACTGCCATCTTCTTGGATTCCTGAAAGCTGGATCTACACTGCATCTAGGGGTAGTAGCTGCAACTCTCTCTCTTTCTTTCCTTCTTCCTCTCTTCATTTACTCTTTTGATATTCTGGGTAACTTATGACTGGATGGGTTGTATTTTGCTAAATTGTAGGGGTTAGCATGTACTAAGTCAATGTTTTGTGGAATGCTTTTCTTTGATTGGATGTTGTCCTTTAAACTTTTACCAAGTTCACTTATTTTCTAAAGTTAGTAAAAGACCTCCTGAGAAAATGTGTGTAATGTAACTCTTTTGTGCTCTCTCTTAAGGTTTTAAGGGAGCTGAAGGCTCTTCTAATAAACTTGATGGGCGAATTTGTGGAGCCTTGTATATTTTTAAAGTAAAATCCCTTTAATGAGCTTGTAGCTCAAACTCTGGGGTCTTACACCACGCTTTGCCCTTAATTGTCTTATGCTGTAATGTAAAGGTGGCATCTTTTTCACATCCTTTCTATAGCTCTTCATTTTTAAAGAGAAAATTCTCTAGTAACTAAATAACTATACGTCTTGCAACAATTATTCCTAATCTGATGACAATTTTGGTGAAGGTGAGCTTTAGAAGACACACTTTTGTACATGGTTATTGAATACATAGATATTGGACAAGATGATTTAATTTAAAAAAACCTCAGAAGTCTAAAATTTTTGAGGAGTTGAGTGATATTATGCAACGGCTGAGTGGAGCGCTCCCTGCTCCCCTCCCCCCAAGTCCACGAGGTCCCAAAGATATCCAAAGAAGGGACCACATACGCAGGCAGCAGGGCAGGAAGCAGAGAGAATTTATTCCCAGAGTCATGGGTATTTATAGGGGTCTCACAGAGGGAAGTGATGTCACATCACTTGGACCTCAGGTTTCACAGCAAGTAGGAAAAGGGTTAACAACAGACAGAGGACAGGGGACAGGGGAGGCTTTTTCACCTTTTTTTTAAATCAGTTTGATCAGTTCCTTGCATAGTAATGAGGGCGTTTACCAGCATTTTGGAAACAAAGACAGCCAGGGACAAACTCTATTTTAACTATGCTTTTTAAAACATTATGGTAAGATTTATCATCTTCTGAGGCTTATGGCAACAATATTAAGAACATTTTATATTACTGGTTGAAGAAAGTGGATAGCAGTTTGTGTCAAAAAAAAAGCCTGATGGTAAGATTTCCCATCCTTTTGTAATGATGCTCAGCAGTAAATGAGAAGTTATACGTTGTATCCTTATCAGAATAAATGGACTTGCAAGCCAGGTGTACTGACAAATTCTCTTGACTTTTTTGGCAAGAAGGGAGAGATGTAGGGACTCTGTTTTTAGGTAGTAATATCTGTTTCTAAACAACAACCTTATGTATTATGATCTAATATGATATTGTTAAATCATTAGCTGAAGCTTGGCTTTAATGTTTGTAAATCTCATTTGAATACAGTTTTCTTTCATCTCAAATAAACAATGAAGTCATTAGGAAGAGCATCAAATTAAAGGTATTCTGGACTTGAGCTATCAAAGGCTTATTCACGATTCAGTTTTAGTTTTTCCTGTGGCAGTTACTCCCTTCTAGGGAGCAATGCTATGCACAGGAAAGGATCCTCAGCTGTATTTGTATAACAGTGAAAGCAGGATAAAAAATTAACCTGTCAGAAAAGGCAAACAGCAGCAAAAAAATGCCCACAGTGCCAATGTATTTGCTATGCTGGCTCAATATATTCTTATTCCAAGCTACACTGACCTTATGAAGAATGATCTTCACCAGTTTCTATGACACTTTGCCAGGTCTGAGCCTTAACTGGGGAGGAGGATGCTACTGATTTAGATTCCAAAATATTCAGTCAGTCTGCTTCACTCTGCATTATCCTGCATGTACAATATCTAATCTGTTACTTGGGAAGGGCCTGCAGCTGATGTTAAGTGATTTATCTCAAGTAACCTCTGTACTATGACAGCTCTGAGATACTAGAAGGTCCCAGTAGTGATAAGAGCAGCCACACTCAGCACAAAGTGCACAACTGCATATTCATGTCAAAGTGGGGTTTGCCAAATAAAATCTGCAATGCTGTAATTAATCAGACAATTTCTTTTTGTACACAAAATTCATTAAGAGGACAATGCAATCGCTAATCTGTTCTGGGTTAATGTTACTGTTATCTCATGAATAGGCATGAACTTTATAAAACATATAGACAAAGAGACAAAAGTTTCCTTTGTTTTTGGTTTGTTTTTTTTTTTTTTTTTGTTAAAACAATTGTTATTCAAACACGGAGGCTTGTACTAAGAAAATTGATCTCATTTTATTTTACAGCCTTGAGATTAATCCTAACATTAACAATGAGAAATAAAGCCTTATTGACTGAGTCTCAAAGGTCCATAATATTGAATATGTTATTTTAAACAGCGCATTTTTGTATACTTCATATTTCAAGACATTAAAATTAGCTTTATAGCATAAAAAAACCAATTTCCAAAGATTTTAAGCAAATTTAAAAAAAAAAAAAAGCACAAAGAAACCAAACCTAAAAAACCCCAACAAATAAACAAAACACCAACAAAAAACCCCCCACCAAAATGTTTTTAAAAGGGACATGATGATAGGGAGATATTAAATTTCTTGTGTTCCATTATTAAAAAAAAACAAAAAAATTTCCAAACAGACAAGAGGTCAAGCTTTCATCATGTCTGAATTACTAAAGGTCAAAATTTTGTTTCGCTGATTCAAAATGGATGGGAGTCAGGGTTGGCTTACAGTCACTGTTATTTCAGCAAATAAACCTTTCAGAATCCTCTTTTCCCTCAACTAGCTGTACTGAACAACATCTGTTCCCTCAAAACTTAGTAGCCTTGTTCACGTTTCTAGAAAGTGTATCCTGATGATAAAAACTGTCAAAATATGCTGTACTCTGTGAGTTACTATTTGGACTTTGAGTCTGTGACCCCAGTTCAAGAATTGATATTTAGACTGCAAAAGAAATACACATTTTTTTAAGCCTTTTACTGAAAATCAACTCTGGCTGCTATCAGACTTCTTTGATGACTGTATTGGGTTTACATGGCAACATTTTGGTAGAGAGGGTCTGCAGAGGTGGTTTTTGTGAGAAGTTATCAGAAATTTCCCCTGTCTCTGACACAACCAGTACCAGATGACTCCAAGAGAGATCTGTGACTGGCCAAGAATAAGCCATCAGTGATGATGCTAGTGCTGTTGGGACAACAGAATTTAAGAAGGGAGAAAAAGCTGCTGTGCAACAGCAGCTGGAAGTCAGGGGTGCGCATATGTGACAGAAACAGCTCTGCAGACACCAATCCCAGTGAAGAAGGAGAAGGGGTGCTCCAGGCACCAGAGTTCAGATTCCCCTGCAGTCTGCAGTGAAGACTATGGTGACGCAGGATGATGTCCCCTGCAGCTCATGAAGGTCAGTCGGAGTGCAGCCCTTAAGGAGCCCCATGTTGGAGCTGATAGATATGCCCAAAGGAGGCTGTTATCCCATGGGAAGATCACGCTGGAGTAGACTTCTGGCAGGACCCACACTGGAGCAGTCTGTTTCTGAAGGACTGCACCACATGGAAGAAGACACACAATGATACAGTTTCTGGAGGACTGTAGATGGGACCCACACTGGAACAGGGGAAGAATGTGAGGAGTGCTGAGGTCAATGTATGATGAACTGACCACAACCTACATTTCCTATCCCCCTGTGCCACTGTGGGGAAAGAGACTGTGAAATTGAGAGTGAAGATGAGCTCAGAAACAAGGGAAGGTTGGGTGAAATTGTTTTAAAATTTGGTTTTATCTCTGATTTGATTGGCAATAACTTATATTAATTTCTGCAAGTCAAGTCTGTTTTGCCTGTGACAGCGATTGGTGAACAATCTCTCCCTGTCCCTATCATGACGTTTTTGTTCTATTTTCCCTCTCCTCTCCAGCTGAGGATGGGGAATGATAGAGCAACTTAGTGGGCACCTAGCTTTCAGCCAAGGTCAACCCACCACAATGACTTAAACAAAATTTCTGAAATAGGAAACATTGAGTTTTAGTTAAAGTTTAGTAAGAATCTACGTTCAGATTCTGTGGGTTGGTTGTAGCTATTGGTATAGTAAGGGTGCTTTAAATCTAGAATACTGAGTCAAAGAAGTGGAGTTCAGAGATCTTCTGTATGTCTATAGGTTTCCTATATGAATAATAGGACAGAAGCATACCCATCAAGAAAGCCAGTGCATTCAGTGAAGAATATGTAAAGAGAAAAATGTATGCTTAAAATCCTGTTTCTATCATGAATTTAAGCATACCCTGCAGTAAACATCCATATGAAAATAGAATTTGCAACCTAAATCTGCTTTAATGTAGATGTCTTTGTAACAATTTGTGAAATAAATGTCTCAGCCAGTATGTGAATCTTAGTTGCCCCAAAACCTTTGTATGTCCTAGTCTCAGCTTTAAAATGTATCAGTATACATATTCTGTTCTGCATCATCCTGTTTGCAGTGATAAATATTTTTGTCACAGTACTGTGAAGGTACATCTTTTTCTCTCTAGTCTTTCAGTGTCAAAATGCTGCAGATTATTTACCACATTCTCATGAATGTGTATATTAAAAAAATGTGATTATTTTATCTCTTTTAAAACAGTTGTAGCAAAGAAGTGATTGTGCAAAAATCCATTTGCAAAATGATGGAACCCTACATGCATATTAAAAAAAAAAAAAATAAAAAAAATTACATTCTTTTATTCATGTCTAAAATGGCTTGTTGATGATATTTTTATTTTTCTTTTAATAAGGTGTTTTAACTCTAGAAGGCTGAAACTTCCTTTTCTGTCATATTTATGTCACCCATCCCTTTTTTCCGTGGCTGGATTACCTATATAGCACTCATGTGTATGATACTTTTAAAGGTAAGTTGAACAAAAACTGTAGAAAGAAAATCCAGTAAGTAAATAGCTCTGTATAGAACTTGTGAATTGAGTGAATTCATGGAGTGACTTCCAACAGGTCTTGTACCAGATATCTGTGGTTCAATGTCCCAAGGTGTCATATTAGTTCAGGACCCTTGTCAAAATTATTTATGTACATTTCGATGTACAGAAGTTCAGTGTTGCTTGGTAGTGGTGTGCTACATGTTGTGGAATCTTTAAAAATTCACAAGACACCAGCCCAAATTGCAGTATCCTTTCTTTCTGCATATACATGCCTTTAAATTTTAGATAAAGCAAATTGTTGTAAAGATGTTCTGCCATAAATTACAGCTGACAGTGGAAGTGATTAAGGCACGTAGTTTTATTGCATGCATTAATCTCTACAACTTTTGCCAAGTCTAATTTAATTACCCGCAGGTATGCGTTTCTTTAATTTATTAGCTTGTCAGTAATCAGTTGCACTGTATGGTGTTACTTGCAAAAGGTGAAACCCAGCTACATTCATGGGAAAACTGAACAGCAAAATAAAACACTAAATATCACAACCCTCAAGTGTATCATAATACTGTTAAATTCACATATGAAATGAAACCATTTAATCATGAAGGACTGTCAAGTCAGATATCTTGATTGAGGCCAGTCCACTCTCCGAAACAAAAACAGTTGAGAAGGTTTAATAATTTTCTGATGCAGAAACAGCTGCTCAGATATATATTTATAAGACATATAATACGTATAAAACATATAATACATAACCATATGTAATTATAATTTTTTAACAAATT
>JAWWTY010000088.1:43105942-43149635 GCA_035222235.1 Margarornis squamiger | reverse complement strand
TAGTGGTTGATGACTAAATGTCCAGATGGGTATCAGTGACAAGTGGTGTCCATCCAGGACCTGTACTGAGATCAGTACTTTTTAATGTCTTCATTGATGACATAATGGAATTGTGTGAAACTCTACACAAATTCAAAGATGAGACCAAGCTGAGTGGTGTGTTTGACATGCCTGAAAGACAAGACACCATCCAGGGGGTCTTGGCGAGCTCAAGAAGTAGGCCCAGGGAAAGGTCCTAAGACTCAACCGTGTTTCAAGGTCCTGCACCTGGGTTGGGGCAATTCCAAGTACAAATTCATGTAGGAGGATGCATAGACTGTGAGCAGCCCAGCTGAGAGGGACACGAGGATGCTATTTGACATGAGTCAGCAATGTGCACATGCAACCCAGAAAGCCATTTGTATCCTGGGTTCCATCAAAAAAAGCATGGCCAGCAGGTCAAGGGAGGTGTTTATCCCCATCTTCTCCACTATCACAAGACCCCATGTGAAGGGCTGTGTTTGGTACCCCCAATATAAGAAACATAAGGACCTGTTGGAGCAGGATCACAAAGAGGATCTGATGGCTGCTCAGCCTTCCAGTACCTAAGGGAGGCTTATAAAAAAGCTGGAGAGAGACTTTTAACAAGGTCCTTTATTGATAGGATAAGGGGCAATGACTTCAGATATAGGAGATTCAATTTAAATATAAATTTAAATTAAATACAGTGAGGGTGGTAAAACCTGGCACAGGTTGCCCAGATAGGTGGTACATGTCCCATCCCTAGTGTTGTGTTTCAAAATCAGCTGGAAGTTGAACTTGAACTTGAAGCATTTGCTTCCCTTCCCCCGACCCCCTCCAATGAGAAAGGGAGATAAAGGCAGACATTATTGGTTGAAATAAAAAATTACTGGGGGGAAAAAAAAAAAAAAGTAATGAAATAAGGAAAAGAAACAGCTTGGTGTGGCCATTGAGAGAAAGGAGAAAATGGCAGGCATTACTGCATCCTGGTGGTCATGAGGCTCTTTCCTGAGACAAAGGAGAAAATGGCGAATGTTACTGCCGCTGACATCTTTTTCCCCTGCGCCCAAGACCGTGAAAGGCAATGAGGGTAAACCCTCCAAACAGGATTGTGCTGTGCCACACTGACCACTCTGCTCCACCTGCACCAACCACTCCACTCCCCATCCACGCTGTGCTGACTGCACCTGGACCACACCTGAACCATACCAATGGACGGCTGTGCTTCATGCCTTCATTGTACCACTCCACCCCACCAGCTGTGTTTGTCCTCTTATTCTCCTGAAAAAAAAAAAAAAAAAAAAAAAAAAAAAAGTAGAACCACTTCTGCTATGTGTTTTTCTTTCCTTTTCCCCAAAGCCACATCCCCAGTGATAATGTGGGTGATATAAAATAGCAACCTAGACATGCCCACATGGCTCTAGGCTCTGCACCCCTCTCAACAACTGTGAGAAAGCTAGGACACCTTTAAACATTCAGGATTAGTTTGATTGGAGCTTTGAGCAACCTGATCTAGTAGACCTCATTGCTGGAGGGTTGGACTAGATGACCATTAAAAGGTCTCTTCCACCTCAAACTATTCTACGCATCTTTCATACTGGAGAGAGTCCCCTAGGGAACCCTGGAGATGATAAAATGACTGGAGCATCTGTCAAATGGGGAGAGGCTGAGAGAGCTGTGAGTGTACATCTAGGAAAAAAATAGACTCATGAGGATCTTCTTCAGGTGTATTAATACAGGAGACTGCGTTAAGAAGAGGGAACTAAACTTCTCAGCGGTGTCTATAGACAAGGCAAGAAGCAGGTGACTCCAAGATATGTGAAAATAATTCTAAACAGAAGAAAAAGGGATTTTATTGTAAGGGTTATCAAACAATGGAATCAAGAGGTTGTGGTATCCCTGTACTTGGAGACACTGACAAATGCCTGGACTTGTCTCGAAAACTTGAACAAGTACTGGTCAATATCAATCACTCAGTGATAGGTCGATGAGGAAAACCACCAACAAAAAAATAACCAGGAGCAGAAAGAGAGAGTGAAGAATTATAAGGCACAGAATCATGGCTTCATGAATCTGGCAAAAATTACTTTTAAACTTATTTTATGAAATATAGTTGGAGTCACTAGTGAAGTGAATGTAACCTGTTACTGGATATCTCATGTGCTGGTGGAGCACCAATTCTTTATTCACACTTAATTGTTGCCCACTTTGAGACATATGTCTTTCACAATCAGCTTATAATTTTATTAGAAACAAAAACCTCACAAAGCTGAAATAATTCTTCAGCTCAAGGGGTGATAAAAATATTTAGTTTGTGTTAGAAAATGACAAAATACTAAACAAAATTGAGAGTTTGGACAGATCAAAACATGTCTGATCTATCTTCATTTGCCCAGCTGACATTCAGAATGTTGCAGCCATGTTTGCTATAGAGCTAAAATAACATTTCGTAGAAACATGTGAAATTTCCTTTCCCCAACCCCCACTCCTTTCCATGCATTTCAATATTCTCATGTTTTGCTTTCTCATTTCATGACTTGTACAAACAGTTGAGATGCAGAAGAGAAGGGGAAGAAAACAGAGTGGAGGACATTACAAATGAGCAGATGGCCTGTAAGCATTGTTACAAAAGCATAGGATATCTAGAACTTTACACTATGCTGTCAGGCTGGGTGAAGTGTTTTCACTAGAAATATGGAGAATTTAAAGTCTGCATTTAAGATAAGCTATAGTTGTAATTACTCTATATAGTATTTACCAGAAGCTTACTTTTGCTTTATTTCTGAGAAACATTTGGCAATCATAGGGTTGGAACAGAGTGCTGTTTTGTTTACTTTTAGCAAATACTATAATGACATGTAGTCTCAATAGCTTGATTATATGGAGTAATTTGTTGTAAAGGTTATGATGATATCTACCTGTTTAAATTTATTTAAAAAAAAAAAAAAACAACATGGAAATTACCTTCTCAATTCATAAAACTTTATCAATTTTTTTTAAAATATAGGTCGTAGCTTTATTTACACTAGCTGATGCTTCAGCCAATTCACATTTTGAGGAGGTGAGCAACATATTCTTATCCCATATTTAACAAAGAGTAGATTGATTTGTTAAGAAATGTCTCAGCAAAACAGCATAATCTCTTGGCTTGTTATAGCATTCTTTTATTGTATTGCTTTATTTACGTAAAATGTTTAACTTCCTATTTTATTTACTGAACACTATCTTGGGGGACTTTGGATAGTATTTAAAACAGCACAAATCTTATGCATTTTTTTTCAGCCTACCGGCAACTGATGACATTTTCAGGAATATTTTTTTTATGGGTTTTCTTTAAGTTTTTTTTTGTTTTGTTTTGTTTTGTTTTTTAGTTTTTGTGACACAAAGTATTAGTTACTGTTGATGAAGGCAGAGTACATAACTATAATTAAATTAAAATGCAGAAGCACAGGAAATATTTTACAATTTTATTATGTTTTTTGGGCAGAAGTAATGTAAAAAAATACTGTTTGAGTTCTGATGCTGAAAAGGCATCCTTGATAGGTTCCTTTTCCTCTGTCCTCTAATCTTTTTCACCTCCCCTGGGGAGGCAAATCTATTGGTTTTCTATAAATGTGGGTAAAAAATATCCAGTGGCTCTAAACTGTTAGGATTTTCTCCTTTATAGATATGGTATATTAAGTCCATGAAATGTTTTTCCTATAAGTAGTCTGAATCTTTAAATTCTTATATAAATCCACAGACAATGATATAGCTTTCAGTATAAATTATAAAGAATATGGACTCCCTTTGTGATGCAAAATAATCACCATCACAGGGCTTCTAAAAGAAGATGTCAGCAGCTTCAAATCACAAGAGGTTTGTCCTTTGGAGTAAAGTAAGAACAGTGCTATGCCAAAGCTTTAAAAGAAACTCTGCATAAGGAAAAGGAAAGGCTTGAAAATGTTACTAAACTGTTGTGCAAAACCACAAGGGAAAATAGACTTCTGCCACAAATAATTTTCAGCAGATATCTCTCACGGTTTTCTTCTATCTCATAGTTGTTTATCAGTAAGAAGGCACCAGAACACAAGGTGATTTAGGTCTTGTGTTTGACACCATGCATCTTTTATTCAATGAAATAAGGAATGAAATACCCTGAAGCAAACATTTCTACATCACATTTCAGTATATGGAGACAACACTGATGCCACTGTTGTTTCCATTTCAATAAGCTACTTCCAGAGAGAGAGAGAGACACAGAGAGAAAGGGAGAGCAAATAGTCCAGTCTTTCAGCTTCCAGAAGCAAAATACAACTAGCAATGTGTGTTTTCCCTGCAACAGAAGAAAAAGTTCCACTTTTTCTTTATATATCAAAAACACAAAGAGTGAGTTAAACCATTAAAAACTTTGTTTCTTCTAATGTATCTTACATTTGAATAGTAATAGCATACAGAGTTTGAAAGTATCTAAAAATTCCCCCAAAACAAAGTTCTTGAAAGCAAAAAAACAGTGAAGAGTTAATGTAATACATAGGTAAGTTGCACACAGTGGGACAGACAGGGGTTTCATTCCCCTCACACATACATGTATCCTCTGGTCTTTCATTCTCCTTGTCTGCCCAATATCCTTTAATCCTTTAAAACCTCATATTCCCGCCAAATACTGACATTTTCAAGTTCATCCGTTACATGATACTTCAAAAAGCCCCTTGACTGGTTTGGTTTGATTAATGGCTGGCAGTATTCTGAAAGTATGTTGCAAAGGGGCACCCAAAGGTAATCACAGGAATCAAGAGTCCATGTTGTCCCATTTCGTTTGAGCTGTCAATAGAGAAATCACGGATGAGTGTTTAATTATAACCTGGGGAATTCATTTTGTGTTGTACAGTGATTTAGACTTCCTAGTGTGGATAGGATTTTTCAGACCTTGCTAAATGGACATAATTCTCTCCAGCTGGAAAGTTTATCTGTGGCTTCATTGTTTTTTGTTTTTTTTTAAATTAGATTTTAGTTTTGGTAATAAGAAAACATACTGAGCATATTACTTAATAATTTATAAAGATTGTCTCAGGATGAGGTACCTAAAATTTTAAACTTGCAGGATGGTACACGATCTTTTTTTTTTTTTTCTGCCTCATTCTTGTCAGAAACTAGGTATTGAAATACAAATGCATTTCACTCTTTTTCAAAAGGGAATAATCTTACTATTTCATTACACATTGATTAGAAAACATCCTGGGTATTTAGGGTGTCATTGACCTTGAAACAATCAGGAGCATCTGAGAAAGTATGTCATGGAATAAATCACATAATGTCTAAAATATGAACAAAACTAGACAAACTGCATCTCCAAATTCCCTTATTTCTGAACGCTGTGTCATGAGTGGCTTTAGTCCCAGCTGGAAATGTGCACAGTGCAAGTAGTTATTCAAAGAGAGATAAGATAAATATATGTATAAGTCTTGGAGACCTATTACTTGAGAAGAAAAAAAAGAATTATTGTGTGGGGTTCAGATGTAGATGCAAGGCCAGACAGTGCAACATGTTGCAAACAAGACATAAAATAACCACACCAGAGATAACCATTCTGTAATACAGAATCATGGAAACATATACTTTGGAAATAATTTCTGGTGGTCATCTGGTACAGTGCTCAAAGAAATGCAAAACAATCAGATGAAGTCATTTAGAGCTTTTTCCATAGTAGTAGGGCTCCATCCTTCTAATCAACTTGCTGGCCCTCCTCTGGACTCAATCCAGCAGGGAGATACCCTTCCTGTGCTGCGGAGCCCAGAGCTGGACTCACATCTCACCAGAGAGGAGTACAGGGGAAGAATCACCTCCCTTGACCTTCTGCCGCCTCACTGCTTTTGATGCAGGATACAGTTAGCTTTCTGGGCTGCAAGTGCATGTTGCAAGCTCATATGTCCAGCTTCTCATCCAGTAGCATCCTCACGTCCCTGTCAGCAGAGCTGCTCTTGATATGCTCATCTTCCAGTCTAGATCAATACCATGGATTGTCCCAACCCAGGTACAGGACCTTACATTAGGCCTTGCTGAACCTCAAGATTCTCACAGACCCACTTCTCAAGCTTTTCCAGGTCCCTCTGGTGTGTTAATCCATTCTTCAGATGCATCAAACACACCACTCAGCTTGGTCTCATTGACAAACTTGAAGAGGTTGCACTCAATCCCATTGTCTATGTCATTAACAAAGACTTTGAAGAGCACTGGTCTCAATACAGACCCTGGATGGACACCACTTGTCACTGATACCCATCTGGACATTTAGTCATCAACCACTACCTTCTGGATGTGACTTTCCAACCAATTTCTCCTTCACTGAACAGTCCAGCCATCAAATCCATCTCTCTTCAATTTCAAGAGAAGGATGTTGTGGAGCACCATGTCAAAGGCTTAACACAAGTCCAGATAAATGACATTCATCACTCTTGAATCCCCTTCCTGTCCTCTGTGTGCTTTAGCATAGCTTCTCTGAGAATCTGTTCTATGTTCTTCCTAGGCACAGAGGGCAGGCTGGGAGGTCAGTAGTTCCCAGGGTTCTCCTTTCTGCCCTTTTTTAAGATGGGTAATTTTTTTCTGTTTCTCCAGACACCTGGAACTTCCCCTGACTGCCATGACTTTTCAGACGTCAGGGAGAGTGGCTTGACAACTACATCACCAATTCCCTCAGGACTCCAGAATGCATCTCATCAGGTCTCATACTTATTGTGTTCAGGTTCCTCAGCTGGCTATGAACCTGATCTTTTCCTACAGTGGGAATCCCTTTGCTCCAACAGCCCCTATCCTGCAGGTCACTCAGCTAGTTGAGAGGCATGGGAAGAGAGGCTTCCACTGAAGAATGCAAAAAATTTGTTGGGCACCTCAGCCTTCTCTTCATCTGTAGTTATCAGTTTGCCTGCCTTGCCCATAAGGGGAGTTCACTTTCTTTAACCTATCTCTTCTGTCTGACACACCTATAGAAGCCATTGTTGTTACTCTTTGCATCCCTTGCTAAGTTCAGCTCCAGCTTTGTCTTGGCCTTCCTCGCTCCATACTGACACAACCAGATTGTGTCCCTATACTCTTCTCATATATCTGTTTCTGCTTATATCACCTATGCCTTTGCTTTTTTCCCTTTAGTTTGACAGCAGATGTATCCATGCCTTTCTTGTGTGAGACAGTCCAGCAGGGAACTCAGCACCCAGATGTGTCTTATTTGAGCTGACTACTGTCTTCTTTGATCTGCTTGCAGTGGCCTTCCTAATGCATCAGGACAAAGCTGTCCCTCTTTGCTATAAGAGCCTATTGCTGCCTCATGGTCACCTTACTGTTCACTGAGACCAAAACTTCTGTCTGCAAAGCTTCACACCAGCTGATGGGCCACTGACATGTACTGATGTATGAGATTATTCTTCTCAGTTGCAGGATGTGTCACTTTCTTTTGTTGAGTTTAATGAATTTGCTCTCTGTCCATTTTCCCAGCCTCTCCAGATCCCTCTGAAAGGCAGTGCACACATCTGGTGTATCACCTGCTACTTCCAGTTTGGTACATTCTGTACAAGATGGTCATCTCTTTCTAGTATAATCAGTGACCTCATCTCAGCAATTGCTGCTCTGCTTCTTAAAAAAGCTTTTTGTATTGCATATTTCAGATTCTACCTAAATATGTGAGCTTGTGTTTTCCCTTATGGCTATTATAATTTCAGTTGTCTCATTACATAAAAACATTAAATGGCTTCTTCTAGTTTACACTGACAGAAAGACGGATGTTATACTACCCACCTCATTACAAATGAAAATCTACTATTTTACAGCAGCAGTTTAAAATCTACTTGTATCTTCTGAACATGCCTGAGAATGATACTGAAAATCTTGGCTTTAAATTTGCTTGCATTGAATTTAACAGGCAACTTATTAATTCCACTAAAACAGCTAAGCCAATGGTAAGGGCTTAGGAAAAATCCTACCATATGGGATTTTTAAATATTCATAACTCAGATAAATAGAAAGATATTTTTCTCTTGAAGACTGTTGAATGCTTTTTTTTTTTTCTTCCACACTGAAGGCTTAATTTGCCCCACTATTCAATGTTAAAACAAATTTTTGCACTGTTCTAAGAATTATCAGAATATAATTATTTGTTTTGCATTTTTTCATGCTTAAGAACAGAAAACACCTTTACATAATTTTTTATTCAAAAGAAAATAGGCAAAAAGTCAGACTAGAAGTTTTTGATAAACTGTGATATGGATTTTGAGCATGAAAGTGGAATTTATAGCTCTGTACAATGTGTACAAAGGTACACATTGTACACATTCAATAGCACATGTTCAACATACAGTTACAATTCTTCTTTATCCCAGATTTCTAGAGGAAATCTGGCAATCTGCCATGCCTTAAGAATACCATTACTGATGCTCAATTATACAGAGTTTAAAAAAAAAAAAAAAAAAAAAAAAAAAAAAAAAATTTGGTATACCTCAAATAAATAAAAAGTAAACTTTTTTAAGAAGTTGTAAGCTGCGTTTATCAATTCTTTATGTTTTATTACACATTACTGTTACACCGGAAGCAAGAACTACAAATCAAATTTTTAAAACTTTTTGCATAAAAACATTTGTTGAAAGAATATATTTACTGTCAACATATGAAGACCAGGGAAATTTTTCAGTATAACCATACCTTAACTTTTATTTTGACAATGTGATCTGACCTGCTTGTTGACAGAAAAACAAAGTAGAATTTTTAGTCCTTTTATTCTCCTACATCTCAAGGGTCTGCCTTATTTTGCTTGAGGAATAGGTGGAACAGCAAATACTTATGTTCAACAGGTAATTCACAGGCATTGAAAATAAAACAAACAGATAAACAAACAAAAAATTTGCTGCACTATGAATAGAACTTTATGAAATATGAAATAAGTACTCAGGGGATGTTGTATTCACTGACTTTGATTTGTAGGGTTTTTTTAATCTTGGTCAGCAGAAAATATATTTATCTAGGTTTTTCTTTATTGGTTTCCATATTATTGTAGTGAGATATGGCAGTCTTTCCTAACTTTGAATGTCATTACAGGTGAAACACTGTCCAAACAGAGAGTACTGGCAGTAATTACACTTTTCTTTTCCAGCATCTACCAAAACCTTCCAAGGAAAGATCACTCTTTGATGATTTCTTTACATAATCCTGAGGGACATGCATTTGTCTTGACACTGAGTTAAAAATATTCTTTACTGATAAAGTAAGAAATTTCTGACAGTGAGAAGACTTTTCTATATATTCTGTGCTTTAGGACCAGGGCCTGGAGTCATTATTTACTTATATGTTGCCTAACACTCAACCAAAATAAATAAAACCAACCTTGTTTTATTTCTCATAACCATTAGTTGAACCTGATACAATCTGTCTATGGAGAGTGGTGTCAGTTTTATCCATGTATTAAAGGGACAGATAACACCTGCATTCCACTGTTAGTAATTTTAAAGCAATATTTCTTCTTTATTTTCAAGTTTGGATGAAAAATCAGTACATAAAACTCATATTCACATGATCTTGCAGAATTATTCAATACTTTTGCTTTCTTCATTCCTTGTCTCTGCTTATCTCAGTATTTTAGTCTTGCTGTCACTTGAAAGTATCCAATTGACTGATATAAGGCATGAAAGAATATGACAAAGTCATCAAATGCCTTTATACTCGCATCTTTTCCAGATGATGTGCTAAAAAAGGTTCTGTGTCAGAAATAGTGACTAGAAGAGAATATATAATCTATATTTACATTTTTTCTTGCATATTGAGAGGGTTTGCATGTTGTAGAAACAACATGCAGTTTTAAGTTGTCTTATTCTCTTTCACTTTGGCTACTTTCCATGTTTCCCTGTTTCTCTTTTAACCTGTTTCTCTTTTTCATAGTCCCAATATGATAAAAATGAACAAATATATATTTTTTTGTTTAGACAATTAAATAAAAAAAATAAAAAATTGGATATATAGGGGGTGATAATTGAGATGCTTTTGTGTAAACTGGAAAATAATAACAAGTTCTGCAGAATTCAATAAACACCTTAGCCTCTTTTAAATGTAGTGCCAATTTTTTCTCTTTTATATTTTTATGCTCTGTTGATTAATGTTTACACTGAAGTTTTACAAAACAACAAAATCTCTATTGTAAACTCTAGGTATAAAGAAAAAATGTTTGAATAAAAAAAATAGCAGCTTCCATGAATTTGACAATGTTCTTTCATATTGTTTAGGAATAAGTAACAACAAAGTGAATATATTTTTGTTGCCAGCAGACTAAAGCACTGCCTGTGCCTAAAGCTGGAGTGACAGAAGAATTCAGTATATATTGTACTGCATGTATGGTAACTAACATCACTACCAGAGAGGCTGAAAGTGGTATGTAGAAAGGAAAGATTCACTGTGGATTCAGATTAGGAAAAATGTAAATGCTAAATGGCAGACATTTTTTGCTATGCTGCAGAGTGAACATGTACGTGCCTCAGCACCACTCACAGTTGACCACTCAGTGGGCAGGATTATTTAATTATTTCCTGATCCATGGGTGAATTTTCCTTTTAAAATACTGCAAAATCCTGCCTTATGAATTGTATATGAAATTATGATCTGTTTCTACCTTATCAAATTTGTCAGTGCAGTTTTGTATGTATGACTTTCACTTTAATAGTGTTCACTTGCTTTTAAGCATGCTTCATACTGAGCATTAGGTTTCAGTTTCTGGCTGAGTCAAATACCTTTGCAGAGAGAGGTTGTTTTACACTGATATTTGTGGCTCTGTAATTCTAATATTTTCTTTGTCTTGATTCTGCAACTCTGAGCCAACATAGCTCACTAACTGCTTGAAATATTATGTCAGAAAAGACAAAAACCCACTTCTCTATTGTGCTGGACAGACTCAATAGTGTATATACAAATACTATAATCAGAACAAGTAAGGGACAACTGTGAGGAGGGAAGATTATAAACAGGAAAAATTATTTCCATTTTCATGTTAAAAAACCCCTCAGATTGATCTTACTTGCTAGCTTTTTTTACACTTATGCTATATAATTGCCTAATTCTTGCTAAGGAGAAGTAATTTAATAGATACAGGCCTCTTAGACTAAGAAGTCATGTGGAATAGTTTTGTAATTGCTCCCCAACCAAAGAACGAGCAAGCAAAAGACAGATATTCCAAGAAAATATGAATGACTTTATTTGGGAAAGATCTTTTTTCCTACTTCAGAATTGTGGGATTAGCACCAGGATCTTGCTCAGATTAAAGGACAACACAAAAAAACCCTGTACTTTTCTTTACATTTATGTGATCCATATGATCTTTGCCAGTTAAACAAGACTACTTATCTACTTTTCTAAATTGAAATACACCTGATTTCTCACATATTTCATATGGCTTCTGGAAAAATAAGTCCAGAAGACCAAGGTCTACATAGCCCAAAGAAACTCTGGACAGAACTTGCACAAAACATCAGAGATTTGAGATGCTTATTCCAAGCACAATAAAGCATATAAATATTCTTCACTATAAAGAATGTGTCTTCTCCAAAGATTTTAAATGCCAGGAAGGGGGTATCTACAGAATGCACTCAGTAAGACAGTTCTGTGAGAACTTAAGTAAGCAACAAATTTGAATCCTACAAAGAGTTAGAAAGTTAAAGAGGTAACTAGAAAAGGTATTGCCAGCCAACAATTGCATGATCTGACAATATTGTCAGAATATTGTTGGGGGAATTTCCAGAGGAGAAGGTTTATCAAGTACTCTTCCTGAAGTTACATTGTAATTGCCATCTTTATTTTTCCATTATTTTGCATGTCTTGATTTTTAGTAAATCAATCAGGACCATAACCTGTCATGAGTCCCAGGAGCTACTTTGTTATTCTAGAACTAAGAAAGGTAATTATGATAACATATAAATTTATCAGTTATAAAACAACAAAAATGCAAAAAAAAGTTGCATTCTTTTCTTTTATAATTTCTTAATATTTATTAGTAATTACAGATAATTTTAAAAGTTTTGGCAGCATGCGTTCTCTAAAAAAGAAAACAGGATATCAGAAATGCATGATGTCAGTAATCCAGTCCATTTAATGATATCACACAGAGAATGGATAGTTGTGAATAATGTTTCTTACACCTTACATGGCCTGAGATTAAAAAAAAAAAAAACAACAACCAACCAACCAACCAACCAAAAAAAACCCACAAAAAAACAAAACCAAAAAACATATAGCATAAGAGGAAATGATGTTTCATGTCTGCTGCAAGGAAAAAGTAGCTAAAAGAGAAAAAAATCAAAAAACCCATCCCAAGCAAAACCACCAAAACAACTCCAAATCCTGATCCAAGATAAAAATCAACACCTATTTCTATGCAGGAAAATTCCCACTACTAAGGTGTACAGATAAGTGAAAGATGGAATTCTTTGAATAATATACGGAAAACATGAACAGACATTCTAAAAGTGTGTTAAGCAAATGAATAGAGAGATAGAGCAGGTAGAAAACCAGAAAAATAAATCAAAAATTACAAGATGCTAAAAGAACAGCAGTCGACTGTGTTAGAGATGATGCGTTCTCTGACCTGTGGATAGGAAAAAGTAACCTGGTTCCAGTTATTTTGGTGCAACACAATAGGCCAAAGCGAGACTAGAACATCCAGGATGGAACTGTGAAGAAAATAACTGAAATACCTGGTAATGCACTTATGCGCTCTGTACATATTGATACAACACACTCTACATGTTTAGTTTTCTGGAACTGTATGGTTAAACATTTCATCTTTGTACCTGTAAGACAGAAATCAAAGCCAAATCTCTTACTAACTTCTATGACATCAAACTCCTGGGGTATTTTGCATATTTGAATTCTATGAATTGTCTGTAGGTTAAATATATTGATATATGTACCAGAGACAAGGTTGGATAAAGTAAGGGAATCTCTATAGAGATTTGTATAATGTTCAGGGTTGGGTTTTTTTTGTTTGTTTATTTTTGTTGTTGGTGGTGGTTTTTTGTTTCGTTTTTGGTTTTGGTTTTGGTTTTGTTTTCTTTTTTTTTTTTCAGTTTTGTATCCATTTAAGTGCTTATACTAATAGGAAAAAAAATAAAATAGAGTGAAGAATTTTAATGTTGAAATGATTTTGACTAATCTGGTTGTGTAACTCAGTAAAATTTGGCAGGAAGAAGTCAGAAATGGCCTGAACACCTGTGCCATACAGGCACAGAAAGGCTACTCTGGACGATATGTTGGGAAAATGGCCCAGGAAGGATTACCAGTCACAGGATAGACAGCATGAGGAGCTATGCAAAAAGGGGGTCTATAAACCATAGCCACACAACCCAGAATTATCAGCCTTTGAGCCAATTGCTGAAACAGCTAATAATCTGGGGTGTATTGACTGGTAAGGAAGAAAATCCTTTCTGTCCAAATGCTGTCTGAGTACATAATTCATAGTCTTTAACTGGGAAATATCAAAGTAATTTATAAATAATTACTTTTAAACTAAAATCAACTATACATGAGCTAAATAACCAACAATCTCCCTACAAATTATGCAAACTATAAAATATTGGCAATATTACTTAAGGGGGAGGGGAGGGACAAGGATGAGACTGAAAGAAATGATTCTGATGAAAGGACTGCAAGTCCATATGCAATCTTCAAAAGTGGAAGCAGTCAATTCTGTGCAAATCCAACTGAAACGGTAAGCTTGACTTTCCTTTAAATACACTTTATTCTTACTCATAAGTTATTCACCAAGTATTCAGTGCAGAATGCTGTAGATTTCTATTAAATAAAAAGGATAATTCATGAGTATTGTTACATGGTAGTAATTTAGAAAGAAAAGACCTGTTAAGGAAAATAGAGTATGGATACAGAAACTCAATCAAGATTATATCCGTCTCATAATTTTTTCCTATAGTTTCTGTGGGTTTTTTTAAGTTATAGATTAAAGTCATATTTTACTTTTATTTTGTAGTTTAGTAGCTGTAGCACTGATATTGCTACCTGAGGAAACAAACCAATTTTGGTCACCTTAGAATAAATAATTAACACAATACTAATGTAATGGTATTTTGTGTGGTAGACTTGCTAAAAAACAGTTACCTAACAACACATTTTGGGTGCATTCCATCACAGAATAAAAGCTCAGACTTCTGAAGTAATTCTTTAACCATACTCTTCAACTCCTTTAACCTTTCTTTCTCTATTTCCTCACTGCCTGGAAAAAAAAACAACAACAAACCCAATCCAACCAACAACACAAAACAAACACCAAAACAAACAAACAAAACAAAAAAAACCCAATAAAACAAACAAAAACCATAGAAAAACCCAAATCAAACCACAAAACAAAACAACAAATCAAAAGAAACAAACAAACAAACTGAACCCTACAGAACATTAGCAGCTCCTGAAATACAGAAACTAACATTGGATATAATGCAAATGAATAATTGGCCTGCGAAATTCTGTGGTTGTTCTTAGATGTGATCATTTCAGAGAAGTGTGAAGATCTGGTAACATGAATCTCCAGTGCCTGAAGCCTAACAAGGGATACAGTCTAACTCCTGACAATCACATTAGCTCTGAGATCCACAAACGGCTGTTGAATGACCAACTGCCACTGCAAGTAGAAGGACAATTACATGAATAATCAGTCAGGTATTTATAAACTTCAGTATTCATTGAGTTTAGTGATCATTGAGTAATAGAGCTCTTTCCTTCAGAAACATTAATGAGGAAATGTCTTTTCATTTGGTACAGAAATAATAATTGAATCCTCTGCCAATGTGTGGATGATTATGGAGGGAACGGAAATGTATTTGCTTTCATTATGATCATGCCAAAGGCAAAACGTCTAAAAACCCACTCACCTCATGTTATTAAGTAGCAGAAGGAAACTCATAAATCACTATTCATTTTGAATCATATAAAATAATCATGTCTAATTGGGACCTTATTAGTTCTTTATTCATCTTGTTTTGTTGGGATCAGTCCAAAATATTAAGTCATAATATATAGTCTATCACAGAACACTCTGCTGTGTGCTGGCACATTTATTGGTTTCAACAATTTCCTTCCTGTTTTTCATCTGAATACCAGAGACTTTTATTTAAAAAATAGTTCACTAGAAAAACACCTCTACTGTAGACAGTAGCGTGTTCTGCATGTGCAGTCAACATTAAGTGTCTTTTGCTTTGGACTTCAGGATTGTTTGATATTGTATGAGACTTCCATGAAATTATTCTTAACAGTTTGGAATCCAGAACCTATAATACTTATTTTTGTGTATATTCTTTTCTAAAATGTTATAATCAATTTTGCACTCATTATTATTAACACTTAAAAGATTGCACTTACTTCTGTATGAAAAGTTATGCTGTCCTCTTCATTTGTCTGTGGCTTAATTGAGATGTAAGAGATTGTTTCATAACTCTTGACACCTGTCATGGTTTCTGAAATATTGAATTTCTACTAAAAGTCATAACTCTCTGAATGCAACTTTAGCTCTATATTATAATTAAATAGTCCATTTCTGAAATGCAGCCCTCAGACCCTTTTGAAAAGGCTGGCCTATATGTGCTGAAACTCTGTGATCCCTTTGAACTCTGTTCCTCTGAGATGGCTGAGAGCTTGTTTCTTAAAAGAAATGTTTTCATATAGTCACTGGTTACAAATTATTTTCCTCACATCAGATCTTCTTGAGTAGAACAAATGACAAAAAGAGAGAAGATGCAACCGAACTGCTCAATAACATTCAGCTTAAAAGGACAATAAGCACTATTTCAGCATTCACAATGGAAACCAACAATAATCCCCATTAAATACACTCAATAGAAATGGAGAAAGCAGTTTGACAATTGATATAAAATTGGCAGAGCTTCACTGAAGTCAGTGGAGTTGTGCTGAATTTTGTCACCTAAGCATTTGGTTTCCTGATTGGCGGGAATGTAAAGTATTTTAAACTCAAAATAATAATGGATTTTTTTTCGTAAATTGAAAACAACCTTTTCAATAAAAATGTTCTATCATGTCAGCTGAATCAATCATATGAATTGTTCTAACTTGTAAAAAGTTAAATAAGATGCTGAGGCGAAATAGAATAGCCAATTGTAGAGCAAAATGTAGTTTCCCACCAGAAAAGCCTAATGGATGGGTTTCTATACCTGAAACATTCTTGCTTAACGTGATACATGTTGCAAAAAGCAGAAATAAAGGCATGTAGAGGGCAAAAGTCTTAAGATCAATTAATAAAAACACCATGAAAAATTGAATTCTCAGGTAAGGTACAGACTTCTTAGTGATGGTAAATTTGCTGCTGTATGTAGTAATTACATATTGCATTAAGCCATCAAATGAATTCAATATAATTTAAAGTTATCAACATTGCTTTTAAATAAAGTATAAAGATGAAACAATTATGTATGCTTCAAATTCACCTTCAGGAAATGTCATGTGGAAAAAGGTCACATAACCAAGTGAAATGTTGTATCAAATATGTCTGTTGGCGTATTTGGCTGTTAAAATAATTGCCTGATCTTCCATGGCAACATGAATGGTGTGGTGTATGAATTTTTAACAAAAAAATTAATGTGCTTCTTGAAGCACTCTGTAGCTGTGCTTGACTTTTAGTAGTTAAAAAGCTAGTACAAACCAAGGAACCTAGACACAAATGTCCACTGGAAGAATGTTCCCTACTGCTTATCAGTCATGGCATAATATAGTGAAATATTTCTGATGTGTCTCACATTATCTGGTAGAACTTCGATGTGCTAGCCTTTTCAGGGACATACTTACTGTGCCATAGACTTTTCCAAGGCCACAGGAGCTTCACGGTGTTCTAGAACAGACACTTTGAGGTGTAGTGGTTCCAACATGGACTTATCCTTGGGCCACTGTCCTTGCAGGGGTGTACTTATGATGTATGCATAACCATGACCACAGATGCTTTAAAGTGTACCTCTTCCCATATGGATCTTATCCTTTGACTTCTGTTCACACTGGAGTTCCAGCCTGACCTCCACAGCAGCACAGAAAAAGCAGCAAAGCCCTAGTCATCTGCCAATCCAGGCAACAACTTATTAAAATTGTCCCAGGCACAGTAGAGTGGATGGCAAAGAATAAGCAAACAGCAAAAGCAAAAAGCAGACACTAAAAATTGCTGGGTTTCCATATACAGTGAAGCAAGCAAGCCCCATGACAAGCACAGGAACTTTTCAGTTAGTGGATGAACAGCTACAAATTTACATTCCAATCATATCTGTTGTTATCTCTAGCCCTTGGTAGCTAAGCACCACATTTACTACCTTCTAGCAGGTTGGGATAAAGAACTGTAAGAGTAAAAGTGAGAAAATTCATAGGCTGAGGTAAATAGATTAATAGGTAAGTAAAATCTGCAAAGAAAAACAAGGAGTACCTTCACCATTTCTCATGGGCAATCGGGTATTTAGCCATCACCAGGATGAAAGGGCTCCATCATGGATAAAGGTGACTTCGAAAGACAAATGCCATCTACAAGCATGTCCCTTTTTCTTCTTCATCCCCAGATTTATATACCAAACCTGATGCCATATGGTATGAAATATACCTTGGGTCATTGGTCACCTGTCTTGGGTCTGTTCCCTCCCAGCTTCCTGTGCACTGCCAGCCTCTTCACTTGCAGGGAAGGATAAGAATCAGAAAGAGCCTTGATGCTGTGTATAAACTGTTCAGCTGTAAGTAAAACACAACTATGTTATCAACACTACTTTCATCAAAAATCCAAAACACAGCACCATGTGTTTTCACTATGATGAAAAAAATTAGCTGTGTTTCAGCCAAAACCAGTATAACTAGAAAGAAAGTAGTGATGGGTAAGATGCCATGACTTGATGATATATATTCTACTTGGACCAATTAAGTCCAACTTGATTTTTTATTCAACTATCTTTCCCTACTTTGTTCCGCTTCATCCATCTCTTTCTTTCACATGCTGTGTTTACTTTCATTTTACAGTTACTGCTCAGCATAACATCCTGCCTGCCCTCCAATCAGGCTCTGTTATATTATCTTCTTTTTTCTTAGTATTTCTTTTCTGTTCATAATACCACTGAGAAAACTTTGTTGGCAACCTCACAGACCATTGTACATAATGTATGTTAGGAGAAGAAGGCCTCTTCTACACTTTCCTCCCCACTTTCCCCCCTTTTCCTGATAGCATTTTCCATGCTATCACAGGATGTACCTGATGTACCCTTGGATATGACTAATGGTAAGAAATTTTAACTGTTTTAAAACCAAAGTAAATAGAAGTCTTACTTCCTATTCTTTCATCTCAGTTTGAAGATAATTTCCTTACTAATAGACAAGAAAATCTTGGAAATCCCTAGAAAATGTTCTTGCAAATATCAGGATGACAGTGGTGGCTTGGTAAAAGAACTTAGATCATGGCACCTATAGTTTTCCATACTTGTTTGATATATATTTATTACCTTTGGACTGCATCAGTGAATATGAAGTCTGAGGGCATCTGACCTAATTTCTATGGCTAAATGAATTAAATGATTGGTTTTTATAGACCTTCATGTCCATGTAGAAGGAGTTAAAGAGTCCTTTATCTCCTCTGACCTACTCTCATTTATCATAGTTACTCAAGTCCTTCATTTTTAGTTTTCTTTCTTCTCTATAACTCTTTTATTATTTATATAAGTTACTGACATCTTTAGTAATAGATTTCCTTTCTTCTATTTTATGGATTTTTTTTTCCTTCCTTAAGGTTTATTTTACTGTTAAAACTTCTAAACTGGATCTTGTTTTACTCTCTCAGGACTCATAAATATACTTAAGAATCTCACAAAATTTATTAGAAAACCCCAAAACAACAAGATCAAAAAAAAAAGCTGGTTTTCCATCTTTTGTTTTTTCTTACTCAGCAGTAAAAGATGCTGCTTTGTTTTCAGCTTTTGTACATGCTCACAAATATTTTCTGTGAAACTCTAAGAATTAAAGTAATTAGGGAAAATTTCCAGGCAGAGGAGAAACTTATTACCAATGTCAAATCTCATTTTTTGCATTGGCAGTTGATCATGACACTGAAGAATAGAGTGAAGTGAGATTAGAATATTCACATGTGGAATCAATATTTTCAGAGAAAAACTTTAAGGCAGAAGATATGTTTATTGAACTATCTCCCAGACAGAGTCAAAAGGGAGTAGCATGAAAAAGTGTATTTGGCTGAGATGGAGTTTCCCCGTATCAGCCCTCAAAATGCTGTTCTTTGCATAGGTAGCTAGACAGATGTGGATAACATGCTAGTGTTTTGGATACTACTGAGCAGTGCTGGAACAGCATCAGCACTGTCTTCAACGTTCTTCCTCTCCATCAGTAGGCAGTGGTTGGGCAAGGTGTTGGGAGGGGACACAGCTAGGAGAACTGACCCATACTGAGCATATCGGTATTCCATACCGTCTGATGTGTGCTCAGCAATAAAAGCTAAGTGAGAGGAGTGGGGTTTGTAGGTAAGGAAGGTGGGAACTGCATCTGTTACTATGACATTTACCTTCCAGAGCAACCAATATGTGTACTGAGGTCCTACTTCCTGCAAATTGGCAGGACAACACCTACTGCTGGGAAGTAGACAATAAATGTTTTGTTTTCCTTTGCTTCTGTACAGAGCCTTTATTTTTTTTTTTTCTTTATTAAATTGACGTTATCTTGATTCATGAGCTTTTTCCTTCTTATTTGCTCCATGCCTGTTCAGCTGAATGGCTTGATAAACACATGCCATTCAGCCAAGGTCAATTCACCACAGTACTGCAGGAAATGCAAACATTCATTTATTAGCAAAAAATTTAGTACAGTAAGCAGTGCAAAGACAATACATTGTGTTATTCTTTTCCATCCGCTATCACAATCTGCCTGTTTAGTTTTCATTCCAGAATCTTTATTGTGGGGGATGAAGCAGGAGACCAGAAGAATTCAGTTTTGTTTTTAGACAAAGGGCTAGTATGTATCTCTGACAGTTAAAAAATCTGAGTTTACCTTACAAATGGAAGTCAGTGAATGAAATAAACTAGAAAAGCAGGTTATCGTGTTACAACAGCTATTCTTCTCCTGGTATTGGTGTTTAGAGATGAAGCAGGAACTAATAGTTTTTGCAACAGGAATGTAACATAGAAAACTACTGTGTAAACAAAGCCTCTGTTTAAAGAAACCAGCCAAGCAAGGTGAGCAAACAATGAAGAAGGGAGCTGAAACAGCTGTGCAGGCAATGCCAGGATTGTGTATAACCAGGAATACTGTCTTAAAGAAATTCATACAGTGGTCACTAAAAACTTGGTGGCGTCCAGATGCAGGCGACCACCAGAGACACTTGGTGAAGCCCCTCGGAGACCTTACAAGGCTATGAACATATGTTAATAAGTGTTTGGAAATGTCATATATATGTAACAGGAATGTAGGGAATGAAAATGAATAATCATGTACTGCAAACATATAAGCTGTAACAAGGATACCTCAGTGTGCACTTTAGTGAATTGATTCCCATGGCACCCAGCATGCTGAAATCATCCAGTGTGTTGCAATAAAAGAATGCCTGCCTGCTAAAACTCACAAATTAGTCTAGTGGACTACAGTGTGACAGTAAGACAGGTTAGCCACCATAGTTTCCACAAGAGACCTAGCTATGACAACAGGCAGATGACTTCTACTGTACAGTGTGTGTTGTTACTTCCTCACTGCTTTCAGTATTTGGCCTAGTGTGTGTGACTACCTTGGTTACGTGTGTAGTTCACTAGAAGCTGAAATAGAGAGACCTTGAAAGCATACACACAGGGAATAATGGCAATTGTTCAATTTAAAACATAAGGCCAACTGATAAAACACAATCTACACTTAATACACTTGCAGAGCCCCTGGCAATCATTCCATGCAATTAGAACAGCAGAGATATTAGAATAAAATAGATCTTTACATAATAGTGATAACTTCCTTATCATCCCTTACACTGATAGAATGCTTCACAGTTTTATTATGAAAAATGTGAATAGTTTGCATGGCTTCTTTATATAGAAGCATTCAGTACCATGAAGCAACTAAGGTCACTCTATGTGTGAAAGCATTCTTCCTTTTCTTACTGTTAAAGCCCGAGGTGCCATGGTCCTATCACTACCTAAATGAAGACAGGTGCTCTAAAAATACCTTTTGAGGTCACATACCTTTATGAGACCCTTACTATATGGGCTTTTCAACTTTAAAATTCTGAAAATGCAGAAGAAAGATTATGATGAAATTAAATTTGTTAGAGGACTAGCAAAGAGACGGAAAACAAAATATATGCAATTATAATTGTAGGGCAATATATAAACACCTTATGACTTCTTCAGGTAAAATCTTAAATTTGTTTCTAGCTTACACTCCTGTTTCAAGAGTCAGAACCTTACAAAGTTACAGCTGGGAAACACTGACTTTCAACAGCTGTTAGTTTCTTTAGTGGTAATTCATTACTTTCTCACTCTGGGTTCTGGGTATCATGAAAATAAGCAGCTGTGACAGAGATGTTAAGGTGATTTACACATGCATAGTAAACCTAACATATCTGGGACATTCCTTATATAGCCACAATATATGTTTATCTAGCATCTTGTCTTTGATTTTTCTAGTTTTACCCCACATAGTAATCTGCAATGCCCATGTTTCTACTACCATTGAATAACAGAGAAACATTGTCATCTCTTCATACATAAGCATTTTAATTCTGAATTTTACAGAAGTACTAAGAAACCTAGGCAGTTAAACTACAACAGAGCTGTGGAATTCCAAAAGTACTGGAATACAGAATAAGATTTCTCTCGGAAATGAAGTAATTAGCAAAGCCATTTAGATTTATGGGTTTTCATAAACAAAGTATTTTCTAAGTAATTCTGAGCTTAAACTTCTGTCTCCACAACCCCTTATCCTTCATCTATTTACTTTCATTGAAGTCTACTTTGAAGGATTCAGACTTAAAAAAGACTGTTATACAACAATAGTTTAGGACCCAATTGTGATTTATTTTTTATTTTTTTTTTTTTTTATTTTTTTTTTTAGGTAAAGATCAGATATCTGTTTCAATAACACCTAAAACTAATCAAGTAAAACTACAGGTAAACGTTGCTTAAATGCAGCCACTGAGTTAGATCATTAAATGCCAGGTAATGATAAGATGATAAGGTTAAATTTCTTCATGCTAAGACCCATCTGTGTCCCACAGAGTTAATGAAATAGAGATTTTAAATTATTCCTCTATTCTTCTGTTGTGAGAAAATTTTATGATTTCTAAAAAAAATGAATGAATATCAATAAGAAAAAATCATGCAGCAGAAGTATATGAGACTAAAAACCCCTAGCATGATTTCTTTTCAGAGACGGCATTCCTATAGTACACCCTAATTCTTCAATAAATATCAAACAGGTTATGAACCATTTGGGAAAATTAGCCATCACCACCTAACCAGAGGACCTGACAACTCCAATTTAATTTAGGCAGTTGAGACCTAATAATGAAGCAGTGGCATCAGTCTATTGAATTCTGATATAACATTTGATATGGGACACTGGCACTATCTGTGAAATGTCTGACTTATCATTTGGAAAGCCAAATGAGTAAGTCATCACTTGCTGCTTAATTTTTACTCTATTTTTTGCTAATTCCTAACCTATTTCCTTAACATATCTTGGTTACCGATATATTTTTATGTAGACTTTAATAAATTCTAATTACCAATAAATAAGTTAATCATATATTTTCTGAAGCCATTACCTGCAACTATGACTATGTTTACAGATTTGTATCTTCATCTGGATGAGTTTTATACAAGGAGTCTGTTAAGAGCAATGCAGAAATCCAATAGGTAAAACAAGTCTTCTGTGTACCACATGCTGCAGCTAAATCAGGGACACTAGAAAGATTTTAATCCTTTAGTAAGATTATTTGCCATATTTTACAAGAGCAATACAGACATAAAAAGAGATAGCTCAACAACATTTTCACTAGTCACACATACAGATATATGGACAAAACAGGCAGTTAAAATGCAAGCAAATAAATGAAGGCAATATATTTCAGATCCACTCCATTCATGTATTATCAAGTACAGGCTTGACTGATTTGTAGGCTTAGGAAGAGTTTGTGAAACTTCACTATGAAAAAAAAAAAGAAGTAATAAAAAATAAATATTTAGGTGAATCAATTTGGAACTTTGTTTAAAAGTGAATGGTAGTCTCAGGTTCTAGAGCTGAATGTTTTGTTTGTCATAGCTCTCACAGGTAAAATAGAGACCCACAAAATCAAGAATATGCAACATACCCAAATATTTTAATGCACAATTACTTTTTACACACTTGGGTGTATTAGAAATTCTCTATGTTTTTATTTATCTCACAGTTACTTTTTGAAGTAACTGATGTTTGAAGTAACAGAAGTTAGACTACCTTGTCATATCATCAGATTTCAACAGGGAAGCATTCTAATTAAAATTAATGTACATTATTTAAGATAAGAATAAGAAGTAGCAAAAAAAATATGTTTTATGGTATTATGGTGCTGAAGGAGAAGAATGGGACTCTGAAACTATTTTATCAGAAATTTGACAAGGTCTTACTACTGGCAATATATACAGAAATCCTGCAGTCAAAGTGTTCTGCAATGACAGAACTTGAAATACAAGAGTAAAATGTATCAAAAGTAAAAGCTAATATTGACAGAGCAGAGAGATACAAAATCAGACACAGTGAATTTTTAAGCACTTTTTTAATTCTCTTTTTGCCAGCAATCAACAGAACTTTATAAAGACAAAAGGAACATCCTCTCAAAAAAAAAAAAAAAAAAAAAGACATTTTTTATGGATTTAGCAGGTTTTAGTGAGATGGTCACATTCAAGCTTCTGCAATAAGATGACTGACATGAAATCAGTGGATGGTACATCACTGACAAAATGCAGATGGTGTTTGATTTATAGGAAACTTATATCAGCCAGAGATGAGATTTTTATCCTCCTAATTCAATAAATTAAACTAATGGAAGATTAAAACACTGGCTTGCTTAAAGATTATCACTATTAAATAGTAACACTAAATGTATGGTGTTCAGGATTGCTTTAGTGCTTAGTTGATTATGAGGCACTAAAATATCAGCAGTTGGACAGTTTAGGACTGCTTTGATTATAGCATATACTGGATGAAAAAGCATTTGCAAGTGATTCTACACTTGCTTTACAGAACTGGTATTTTTTTATGGTTCCAGCAAGGAATGGATGACATCTCCTCTCAGGTCTGAAGATTATACCCTTCTCTGGGAATAAAATGTGCTGAAACTATACATGCCCTCCTATTTTTGTCTGAGACTAAGAAATCTGACATCTCACTGCCATTATTTGTGCAGCAGAACTTGAATTGGATTTTTCCAAAACAAATGATTAATGTACAAGATTTGCAATTTAATACTATTTTTTTCCTACACAAGCATCTTGGATCCTGTTTTCAGCAACTGATTTAACATATAAATTGGCCAAACTTGGCAAAAGTCAAGAATATTTAATAGGATACAGATGGTGGAGCAGAAAGCAATATCTAGAGACTTGGGTGACTTGAGTGCTCTTTAGCCCTCTGCCAGCTGCTTTAGCTCAAGTGCGAATAAAGACCTTTTAAGAATCAATAAGTGTATCTTATGTTGTGCCTAAGCATTGCCCACCCAATCAAACTGACACCAAAACCAAAAGCAACCATATGGTTTTAAGTATATTAATGAGCAGGCTTGATACTCAAGAATAAATATGTTAATTTAATCCCACCGATTGTTTGCACATTGCTAATTTCATTGGCAACCTAAAACAAAGAAATGTAATTCTCTCCAGATTTTGAGTTTTAACAGTAAGAGAAAATAAGACAGACAGCTATTGCCTGAGGCTAGAAGAAAATGGAATAGACACTCAATTTCTTCCTTTACAAACCACAATAAAATCACAGTCAATAGATTTTAGTTATTGGAATCATAAAACAATTCTAGCTGCAGTTAACAGTTAAGTCCTTTGGGGCTGTAAGTGCTCTATATGGTGTTTTCAGCTTGTAATGAGTGATTACTAATTACAAGGCTCAGATTACACTGCAGACATTCAAGTGCTGATGCCCCCGTACAATATAGCAGATAATCTCAAGCAATGCCTTTTTTTCCTTTTTTTTTTTTTTTTTTTAATGCAGCAGTAGCCTGAATTTGATGAATTGATCTTCAGGTTTCTAATAAACGCTACAACATAAGTGATGGAGTGGGTTCCAATTGTAAATGGATTCCTGGGGTCTCAGATGCTTGAGGCAATATCCTAACAATATTCCATGCTTTCCCTCTACATTGACTCGTTACTACACTCAGAGGCACTTGTGGTTGCATATATCAGTAGCAGAATTACTGCCACAGTTCAGACTATACACAGCTGTGAGATCTTCTTTGGAAAAAAAAAAAAAAAAAAAAAAAAAAAAACAAAAAAACAAAAAAAAAAAAAGAAACAAAAAACAACAACAACAACAACAAAAACCAACCAAACAAAAAAAAAAACAAAACAAAAAACCAACACAAAACAAAACAAAACAAACCCCCAACCAATCTTTCCCATCACAACAGTGCTGACAATCACAATCAAACAAACAAATAAACAAAAACCAAAAACTCATTGGTTCACCCATATGTATTTGTTAATGAAATTACATTGTACATTTAAATGCCTTAATATAAGCTTCCTATGTTTTGACTAAGATGTGGTACTCTACAAAGGTGATGGTCAAAAATGAATGAGACATTGGAATCAAATACAACTTTCATATTCTATTCAAAGGACAATTCCACTTGGACTACGATCTGGGACAGGAAACTGTGTTGGCATCTTCGTTTTACCATTCTATTATGGTGTTATTCCTTCTTTCATGTTTGCTACTTTTGAAGTAACCTATAGTCTTTTATGTTCTACATGCTCCTCCAGAATATTACTCTTTAAGATCTCTTACTACTCATATTCCCCTTCTTTTCTCTTCATCCATCTCCTCTCTGTATTTGCCTAATTCCCTTCTTCACCTGCAGTCTCTATTTGTTGGGAGAGTCTTTATTTTTGTCATAGCAGTAGACTAAGCTCTTGGGAGACACATGGCACACTGCTGGATCACTGTCTTTAGGGTTTGAAAGATATATCTGAGTTCTAGGGATAAATGAAGAAAGTTAGCCCACCTAGCAGGCACAGATGCTTCTGTCTTGTTACTTAGACATCATGAAATCAGCTGCATTTCTCTTGGTTTCTTTATACATATCTCTGATCCCTAAGAGTTGTCCAACTGGTTTCCTAACCTTGAAAAACAGAGATTCCATGAGGATGTTTTTCTTTATTTTCTCTAAAAATGGAGATATACTCATTTCTGAATGTGGTGAAAAGAAAATTGTGATGATTTCAACAAGATTAGGAGTCATCATAATATATATATAATCAGAGATCTAGTCTTTACCTGCATAGGATTTCTTAAACTTATTTCAAAACATCAGGAAGACCATAAGAATTAAAGAAAAACTAAAAAAAAAAGCTATAATAACATGGTCAAATAATAAGTACTGATTAGTAAACAACATTAAGACTACATTCCTGTATTGATCACACCTCTTTATGAAGGAGTGAAACAAAGACCTGACTCATAAGATTTACTGGGCACTTTTTTTCTGGTTCATATCAGGACATGTCTACTAGGGAGTGGTAGAGAATCATATATAATCTCTAGTTTTGAAAGTTCAGATGTCAGGTGAAACTTTTAGTACAAACTGAAAGAAGATTGACAAAACTTTACATGTATATTTCCTAGGTTGTTTTGGTTTTGTCTTTTTTGCTCTTTGTTTTTTGTCTAGTTTTTTTTTTGTTGTTGTTTTTGGTTTTTTGTTTTTGTTTTTGTTCTTTGTTTTTTGGTGGTTGTTTTTTTGTTTTTGCTTTTTGCCTTTTTTTTAAAGTAAATTGTTTTAAAGTAATGAATGACATTGAATTAATATTAATATAGCGAGAATGTTGAGACATGGAAGACCCATGGATATGATGGTCTGGTTGTTGAGTAGATGCTGCTTGTGCCACAGGACACATGCAAGAAACGACACGTTACTGAAATGACAAGAATGGGACTGTGCAAATCTGTGGAAAATTAACTTGTACAATGTACATATTCTGATTTCTATATTTCCTGTCACCGTTAGAGGTAGTAGTATTTCTCTCTGAGTACACTTCCCTGTGTTTTGAAAAATCATTCTCTGGTGCTTTGTGGGTTTGTGAAATAACCTGTTCTTTACCCACCTAATATCCCTCTGACTTTCAAGGCTAGCCATGTCAGCCTTTCAAATGTTCTACCTCAAATGCAATAGTGTAAAGGTAATGATAAGTAACCTTTGAAATGATCAAGTCAATAAAAATCCTATTCTGTAGGACTACATTCACATTACAGTAAAAAAACCCAAATAATTACCAAAGAGAAAAGAAGACTCAAAAGAAGAATATGCTAATTTAAATGACTGAATAGGGAGGAAAACCTTGTCATTTGCTACCCTAGAGATAAATTAAATAATTAAAACATGTGGCTATGGAGTTTGCTTTGGAAAGTTTGATATTTGGTCCATAATACAAGATGTTAAGCCTTTCTCAGTCACAGGAATTTGCAAGCAAAATTTTGCTGCAGTTGTAGTGTGAGTAGGAAGGGATCTTCACAGGCCACCAACGCCAGCCCCTGACCAAAGCAGGTCCAATGAGAGCAGGTGACCAAAGGGTGTTCAGTGCATCTCTGAGTACTGCCATTTTTAATCAGCTTCACTGTTCCCTTTCCATGGGACATTCAGCCAGTAACAGTCTGTTCATTTCTCTATACAACTCTCAGATGAATCTATCTTTATCTTCTTCACACCTCTCAACTGAGTAACTTGAAGAATTAATAAAGCCTTCCTGAGGCTGACTTTTCTCAGGTGAACAAATTCAGCTTCTACAAAAAAAAAAAAAAAAAAGAAGGCAACCAGCCACCTCGGTGTCCTCCTCCATGGAACTCACATCAGTACATCTGTGTCTCCCCCATATGAAGGGGCTGTGGTATGGGCACAACATTCAGGTAAAGTTATATATACAGATATCTCAGAGGTAACAAACAGCAGGACAGGATCCCTTCCATTAAGCAAGGGACTACCTTACTGTCTTTGGGGGCACTGCTGCTGCATGTCCAGTCTGGTGTCCCTGAGACTCCAGATCCTTTTCTGCAGAGCTGCTTCTGGACCTTGTAAGGCTCCTGTCTGCCTATTTCTTCAGCCTCTCCAGGACCCACTGCAATCCTGCCCTGCTGCATACTAACTATTTCTTTCAGCTTGCAGTAATCACAGCTCTTTTCATCCAACCAACAGTTCAGCATTCATGCTATTGTCAGCCTGCCATATCTGTATCCCACTAATTTGGTTATAATATTAGAAAACTCAAAAGTTAGTAGAGTTTTTAATACATTCAACCTCAATTTAGATACAGACACTTCTTTTATGACTGAACAGACACAGTGTAAGCACGCTTACATATTTTAAAATGAATTTAAACAGAATAAATATATTATTAAATCAATATAAATATAAAATTATTAGTTATGAAAATAAAAATTTTAAAAATAGATCAGTACTTTTAATTTCATTAAATTTCTTTTTTATACACATAGGTAAATTCTATTTCATCTAAGCTGGCTTCAAAGTATTAACATTTTTCAGAAAACGTGATTAAAAACATATAATTTTAATCACAAAATCTAAATTTATAAAGATTAGTTTAAAACATCTGAACACTTAAGCAAAACAGCTTGAATAGCTAAGGCTTTGTGCATTGTGAGATTTTTTTCCTCACATCCAGGATGGGTGTCTTATGTTTCAGCTTGTTCCCAAGGCCCCTCATTCTCCTGCCCTGCCCCACTGCTTCTATGCAATATCATTAAAAAAATCACTTATATTTCCCAATAAGTACCTTCATCTAAAACATTTAATCTACATTCTATATATCTTGACTAAAGACACAGAGTGGGCTTAAACACATTTTGAACTAGCTGAAATCCATTATTCATTCTCATTTGTAGAAATTCTTGTTTGTACCTGCAGTTTCTATGAGAATGCTTTTGTCTTCGTGTCTTTTCAGCAGTCACAAATCATGACTCATATTCTACTTGATGTAACTTTACTTCATCTAAGCTCTGTTTTACTTCATCTAAGCTCTGTTTCCTTATAGCACCAATGACATCTTTGAAAACAATTTGTGAAAGCACTTTTTTTCCCAGTTAAAGAAAAGCCTTCAGTCATTGTCTCTTCCCCTTCATCTCCTAATAATTTTCATGATACAAAAAATTTTATATTTTAGCTTTTTCACCACCCTTCAATATGTGGTGAAAATTATAGCCAGGAAGCTTTGTGGTAAGCTAACCTTGTCCTATGACTAATGCAGTTTTGCAAAATAAAACCTTGGTTTGTGTTTGACCATTTTTCCTGCACACCGGTAAATCACACTTTCCATTTTAGCCATGGCTAATCCTGGAGATATTCTCAGTGAATTAACTTAACATAACAGAAAGAAAAGTTTAGAGTTTTACTAGTACCACTATCTTTTAACAATTTGACTTTTTTTTTTTTTTTTCTTTCAGATTAAAATACAAAAGAGCAAGGACATGCTGAAGGATTATTAAATGTTCCAGTTTAACCATTGTGAAATTTGATTCATTGAGTGTAGTGTCACCTCTGAAATTAATAATAGGTAAGTCAGCTACAGAGATGCAAAGTTGTAATCCCCTGATACCCGTACTGTTTTATTGTAGAAATAAAAATGCAGCTTGACAGATGTGTTAAATTTACACAGGATAGAAGGAAACTGAAGAGTCACAATTTTCTGTAAGAAAATATTGATTACCAAAAATCAGACTAGTCAGGTGCAGATATTCTGGAAATGCAGATATTCAGGGTATACTTTGACAGATAGACATAGTAATTAAATACATATGGTTCATAAAACTACTGGTGTTCACCACATATTGTGGCATTAATATCATATTAGATATGATAATTTGGTACAATTAACCTTTTGTAATTGCTTTAAAGACCTTGTCTAACTAGGTAGAATATTAATTCTTTGATGGAATAACTGATCAAGTATAAAACTAGAGGCAAAGCTTCAAGAAACTAATTACACTGTCTGTATATGGTACATTTTTCCTGCTAGAGTTTATGCTATCTTTATATATTCATATATAATATTCCAGAGAATCTTAGTAATTGGAAAGCTATTGCTCAAGGTTTAAATTTCAGCTATGAAATGCAACTGAATACTTACATGGGGTGGGACAGGAGGAGGAAAGATGATAAAAGCAGAGTGTGATTTACAATTGTGTACTCAAAGAAAATATTTGCAAATTTTGTGCTTCGTTGCCCAACATATGCTGATGCAGATAAAAAGAGCCAGCACAGATGTTTAACCAGTAATAGGTTCAGGAGAAACTGGCCAAGTGGCAGAATGCTAGAGATCAATCACTTGAGAAGAGTGCTAGCATGAGGTTTGCACAGTGGATCAGATTTCTTGCAATAGAATTTTACTGTATATAATCACAAAGGAAACACAATTACTTTTAAAAAGTTAGTCTGAGATTGTACTTTTCTACAGCAACTAAATATTATTGAAAAGTAGACCTGCTCTATAATATGTGTTAAATCCTTCCACATTTCATTTGTTATTGCACAAATCAGTTATTAGTTTAAACAGTCCTCAGTTCCACTTCTTAACATTTTGTCTAAAGTGCTTTGGACTATTTCACTACCATGTCACTCATGTAAGAAATACAGAAATTTATCCATGGGAAATGTCCAGAATGAAAGCATAAACTTAACTTCAAAAGTGGGGAGAGTTCCATTTTTTACCAAGCACCTGTCACCTCTGCAGGTATCCTTTGCAAGTATCTATGTTTGCAAAGCCAGATGACTAATGCCTAAGTTCTTCAAGAAAAAAACAAACAAACAAACAAACAAAAACAAACAACAAACCACAAACTAACAAACAAAACCACATGGTCAAAAAAGAAACAAGAAAACAACAAACAAACAAAACCCTCCCAAAAAAACACAACAACAAAAAAAGCAACATTAGCACCAAACACACTTCTTACCTATTACTAACATTGTTTACAAGTTTTATAAGAAATGTGATATGACCTTGCAACAGAGCTCCTTCTGAGCTAGCAACTACACAAACATATGAGGAAGAGTTACTCTTAAATCTTGAGCACTAATAAATGTATTCAAACAAATAAATGCAAAAGTACAACAGCAAAGGAGGGAAAATATTTTTGAGGCTTACTTTTTGTTGCTCTTTAAAATATCTTTCTGAATATGGAAAATATTTTGTGGGAAAGCAGCGATATTTTTCTTGGAAGTAGAATTCCAAGCAACTTTTCTGTTAAAAAGGTCATAGACTTACAAGGTCTACCTGAAATTATTTGCAACATAAAACATGGCACAAAAGCAAACCCACTTGGATGAAACAAAATAGCTAGTCATTCCTCAAGAGTCTAACTGAACCTTGAACAGAAGTTCCAGGAAAAAATAAGCTAAAATCCTACATTTCCATGAAACTTTTAACCTGGAGATCTAAGCTATTCCAAAGGGGCCTATTAAGGACAAGAATATGTTGAAAAATGGAAAAGTAACATTCACAACATATTTTGAATTCTGAGAAATTGAAATTTTTTAACCTTCTTTTAAAATATTTTTTAGCCTATATTAGTGGTGTATATTTGCAAGGAGATAAAACTGTACCAACAAATCTGTTCTTTACCTCGTCACTTGCTAGTAGGTCGTCCAAATGAGAAAATAGGACAAAAGTGTAATTCACATGACTGCTCACTTAACTTGGTCTACAAAAAAAAGACAAGGGAATTTTTTTCCTGAATCATTGAAATCTTAATTTTAATAGTAAGTTGCTCATCTTAGTCCTCTTGTCTTTGTCTAACCATACTTCAACAAAAATAAAATGGAAAAAATAGCTTTACAACTCACCTATTCCTACAACTATGCAGCAGATGAAGAACAGGCATACAGTGTAAAAACTATGTCTTTCCAATGTAGTGACAAAATGTGTGTGGCAACAAAAGCTTTACAGAAGTCCAAGCAGAAGACATCAGTAACTCCTTATTCACCATTTCCATCATTTTTCATAGAAGGCCATCAACTTAGTCAGATATGATTTGCCCTTAGTGAACCCATATTAGCTGTTTCTAATCATACCTCTGTTTTCCATGTACTTTGACTTGCTTCAAGAAGGGTCTGTTCCATGATGTTATGTGGCATAGAGGTGAGGCTGACTAATCAGTCAGTAGACAGATGAACTATTAGATGGGTAAGGAATTGACTGGATGGCCATATCCAAAGAGTTGCAGTCTATATCTCAATGTCCAAATGGAGATCAGTGGCATGTGATGTCCCTCAGGGGTCTGTGTTGGGGCCAGCACTGTTCAATGTCTTTATTAATGACATAGACAGTATCTGCATTCTCAATAAGTCTGTGAAAACTGAGGTACAGTGGGAAGGGATGACATGCAGAGGGATCTTGATGGACTTGAGAAGGGAGTCAACAACTTGATAGTTGAATAAGGTCAAGCGAAAGGTCCTGCCTGTGGGTTGAGAAAGTCTCCAGTATCAGGAAAGACTGGGGTATGAATGGATTGTGAACAGCACTATGGAGAAGTGCTTGGGGGATACTGGTAAACAAAAAAATTGCATGAGTCATCAAAGTGCATTTGCAGCCCAGAAAGCCAAACATATCCTGGGCTGCAGCAAAAGAAGTGTGGTCAGCAGGTCAAGGGAGATGACTCTCCTCCTTCATTCTGCACTGGTGAGACCCCACCTGAACTACTGCATACATCTCTATTGCTCAGCACCAAAAAAACATGAACCTGTCACATAGAGTCCAGATGAGTGCCTTGAAAACAGCTAGAACAACTACCCTGTGAAGAAAGGTTGAGAGACTTGAGGTTGTTCAAACTTTGACTATATAAAGGTTGTGTGGTCTTTCAATATAAAAAGAAAGATGGGGAGTGGCTTTTTACCAGTCTCTGTAGTGAAAGGGATAATAGTAATTTTTTTTTATTTTTTTTTTTTTTAAATGAAAAAGAGTTGATATAGATCAGCTATAAGGAAGACTTTTTTTACAGGAAGGATGAAGAGCCATTGGAACAAGTTGCCTGAGAAGCTGGAATTGTTTGAGGCCAAGTTTGATGGGGCCTTGAGCAACCTGGTCTAGTGAAAGATGTCCATGTCCATAGCAATGGAGTTTGAAACATTTAATTTAAAAGTCCCCTCCAACCCAAGCCATTCTATGATTCTTGAATCATGAGTATTGCACAACCTCCCTGAATAATTAGAGAAAAAATCATGGCCATGAAATAGAGTGATTTCTGAAAGGTAATAAAAACATCTACAGAAAGCTAAGTTATTTTGCACAAACTATTGAATCACCCTCAGTAAGAAATTGTAACTCACAATTTCTATGTTGCACAATAAACAATAAATCATGAAATAACTCAGAAAATTGGCCAACTTCTTACAAAATCTTTTCCTCAGTCCAAAACAAGATCTGTTACCAAGGTGGCAAGCAACTCATATTATTGTTTTATACTATGAAGCTACTTTGTCTTGCTCTATAAGTAACTGAATTTTGGTGGAATCTTCAAATCTTATATGGAACATAATTGGTTTTAGTGTTTTAACGTCTTCTGAAATCACATGGATTAGGGTAGTGTGAGGTTTTTCAATGATTGTTCTAAATCTGCATAAAATATTTCATAGTAGAAATATAGAAAGACAGAAATCACTTTTATAAAAAATCCGTTTTTTCATTATTGCTGTTATGCTCACAAGTCCTTACTGTCAAAAATAGGGAAAAAGACAATGGATTAATTTGCACACTTGATGGAAAATCATCTGAGTGTTTGCCCTTGGTCATATAGAGGCTGTATGGTTAGCTCTTATAATCTTGACATACTTCCATTCTTAGTTTTTAACTGACATAGGTGGATAGTTCACACTAAAAATTATTCCTTCTTCATATGCTACATAAAAAATTTCATCCAACAGACACAAATATACAGTCAGGTTATAGTTTAGTATATATCTCATTTCAAGAAAAATCATGCTGTGTTTCTGCTGAAAGAATAGACAAGACCACTCTTCCCCATTTTTTGAGAAGAGCACTGGAAGCAGCAAGAACTTAGAAAAATTTGTTTCTGTGGCAATCCACCTGAGATGCAAATGACTCCTAATTATTCTGTTGGCTCTTCTCTTGTTTATTTTTGCCATTGCTCCTTTCTGGAGGGGCAAGTGCAGATAATGATTTGGACACATGAGAGATATGCATCTGGAATTACTGTATTGGTGAAATACCTTTCGGAGTCAAACAATTCAGCACACCACTGAGCTGTAACACCTAATTATCACTAGTGGCATAAACTACTGAACTGGTCAGCTCTTCTATAATGCTGTTTTATGCATTGCTTCTGTTAAAATATCCAGCTGTCAGTTGCTTAGAAGATGATTGATTCATCAGTCATTTGAAAGGAATATTTCATTGGATGGAATGGATTACTCTGGGGTTTTGAAAATACAAAGCTGAGGAGGGAAACCGGTCTCCTTTACAGACTACAGAAATCACCTGGAAAATGATTCTTGGTTAACAATCTGCTTGACACAGATAAAAAAATAAAATAAAAAGAAAAAAAAAAGAAAAACAAAATCCTCACCATACCACAAAAAAGTTTTTTGTGTGTTTTTCTGTCTTTTTATCAAGTGTGAAAGATATACTAAATGAACAAGGTATTTGTATTTATTTTGATCTTTGGAACAGTTACTTGCTCTCCCTTTAATCTCTTCTATATGCAATACTCTGCAAGATTGAATTTCATAGAACTAATGGAATAATTATTATAAATTAGAGATTTCTCTCATATGAAAAATATAACTGAATATCCCAATTAAAAAACTCAAACAAAAAAAACCCCAAAAAACAACAACAAAAAACCAAACCAAACCAAACCAAACAAAACAAAACAAAAAAAACAAAAAAACCCAACCAACCAAACAAAAAAAAAACAAATAAAATACTTCATCCAAGTGTGTTGTGTTATTTATTTTGCAGGCACATTTTATTTACAAACAAGACAAATATTACACCATAGCATGACAAGAGCTAATTTCTTTTTTGCTGACATTTTAGGAACATCCAGACAAAATTCAAAATTATGTTTACTTAGTGGTAGAATGGTAACAAAATTCAGTAGACAACATATTTTAGTAAAATGCTTCTTTTCTAAAGAGACATGTTTTGTTATGCAACATAATTTCTCAAGCTTGTCCCTTTTGTATATTTTTGTTTGTTTATTTGTTTGTGGGTTTTTTAGATTTTATTTTGAATTACTTAAAACACTATGGCTTCTACCTTTTATTCATATCAAAAAAGTCAAAAAGTGTTGATTTCTTTACAAATAGTAAATGTGTCAGTTTCAATAAAGATCTCTTAAAGACTCAACTCTGAACTAGGATCTATGTATTTATGTAATCAGATTATTCCTTTGCTAAGTGTATTTTAAGTGTTAGACATCCTCAGTGAGAAAAGGAAATGCGCTAAGTACTATTATTAACTAGAAGTTTCCTTTTCAGCTGAGGTTCAATGAGTATAGGAACCCCTTTCACCCTGCCTGAACAGTTTCTCTAAGAGAAGAACATAAAGCTCTTCTTGTATTCTGACATATGGTTTGTAACTGGGAGTGGAAAGTATTTTATAAAATGCTTCCAATCATAAACTTAATACAGTAGTGCAGGGGATTGACTCCTGCTAGACACCAAGTACCCGCCAGAGCCACAGTCTGACTCCTCTCTACAACTGGACAGAGCAGGGAAAATATAACAAAGGGTTCATAAAATGAGACAAGGACTGGGAGAGATCACTTAATGATTCTTGTCATGGGCAAAACAGATTTGAAGTGGGGATATTAATTTATTACAGACAAAATCAAAGCAGGATAATGAGAAATGAAATATATAATAAAAACACCTTCCCCCACCCCTCCTTCTTCTCAAGTTCTACCTCCTACCCTCCAGCAATGCAGGGAGATGGGAATGGGGTTATAGTAAGTTGTTGTTTCTGCCACTGCTCAGGGACCCCTTCTCCAGTGTCGGGTCCCTCCCATAGGAAGCAGTCCTTAATGAAATTCTCCAATATGAGTCCATCCCATGGGCAACAGTTCTTCACAAACTGCTGCAATGTGGGTCACTTTTCCACGGGATGCAGTCCTTCAGGCACAGGCTGCTCCAGTGTGGATTGGATCCCCCACAGGACTACGAGGAAAACCTACTCCAACATTGGCTCCTCTCTCCACAGGTCAGCAGGTCCCTGCCAGGACCCTGCTCCAGCATGGGCCTCCCACAGGGTCACAGCCTCCTTCAGGCAGCCAACTGCTCCAGTGTGGGCACCTCCAGAGACTGCAGGGGAATTTCTGCACCCCATGGACCTCCATGGGGCACAGCCACCTTGTCATGCAGGAGAACCTCAGCTCTGGTGCATGGAGTATTTCCTTGCCCTCCTTCTCCACTGACCTTGGTGTTTGCAGAGTTGTTCACATGTTCTGACTCTGCTCTTCTCTGGCTGCAATTTTCATCTGAAAAATATTTGTTTTTTTTTTTTTTTTTTTTTTTTTCCCTTCTGAAATATATTATCACAGAGGTGTTACTATCATTCCTGGGTGGCTCAGCTTTGGCAAGCGGTGAGTCCATCCTGGAGCCAGCTGGCATTGGCTCTATCAGACATGAGGGAAGCTTCTGGCAGCTTCTCACAGAAGCACTATAGCACTCTCCACTATCAAAACCTGGCCACAGAAACCCAATACTTGGTGTAGATTGTATAAGAAATAGCTTATTTCCAGTGATTTTTTTTTACATAACATTTTTTTAATGAAGTAAAATATACAGTTTATTTCACAGCCTAGATATTTTACTTTTCCAACTCAGTTTTCATTCTAATTAACTTATATGAAGAAACTCTTTACCTTTCCTGATGCATCTTTCATCTGTGGAACAAAATATATTTTGAAAAGTGTTTATATCACCCATGAAAGTGGTAAACATAAAAGATCATTAGAGAACATAAAATATGTCTGCAGAAAGGGGGCTTTGGTTGGTTCATTTATTTTATACTCATACTGGAAATGTTAAATATGTATCTGACAACAAATGAAAGAATAAATTACATCTGAGTGAAAATGCAACTCTTTGTCTACTAAAACTAGAACATTGACATGTATAGGATGTTGAGGTGCTGGAACATATCCAGAGAAGGGCAATGAGGCTGCTGAAGGGACTGGAACACAAGTTCTGTGAGGAGAGGCTGAAGGAGCTGGGGTTGTTTAGCCTGGGGAAGAGGAGGTTCAGGGGAGACCTTATTGCTTTCTACAATGACCTGAAATCAGGTTGTAGCAAGGTGATGGTTGGTCTCTTCTCCCAGGCAACCACCAGTTGACAAGAGGGCACAGCCTTAACTTGTGCCAGGGGAAGTTTAGGTTAGGCATTAGAAAGAAATTCTTTACAGTGAGTGATCAGACATTGGAATGAGCTGCCCAGGAAGGTGGTGGATTCACCATCCCTGAAGGTTTTTAAGAAGTGATTGGATGTGACACTTAGAGCCATGGTCTAGTTGACAAGGTGGTGTTAGGTCAAGGTTTGGACTTGATGATCTCAGAGGTCTTTTCCAACCCAGTTGAATCTGTGATTCTGGGATCTAAAAAGGCAGCTAGAAAGAAAAAACTTGAATGAATTTGATTCATGAACATCAAGAGCCCTGAGAAAAAATTAAAGGTAGCACTGAGCAGATCCAGAAAGGACCGAGAGAACTCATGGACTTTAATGACAAACTCATGGCATACAAGGACTAATTTCTCATTCAGCAAACTATTTTAAATGGGTTTTTATTATGTGGACACTTATTTTTTACTAAAGGGTTTATAACAAAGAGTGAAAAGGCAAAAACCCTGAGAAGATGTCATTGTGTACAATCCCCACTGGAGCCTTTGGTCAATAGAAACAGTCATTCTAACACAATTCAATACATATCTCATCAGCTTGGCTGTGCTAAAGAAGGGCTCAGTTACTGTGTCTGATTTTCCCTACCTCCCTGGAAAGTATCTCAAAAGCCTACAATAAGATTGGATGTTTTAATTTTCTCCTTATGTCATGTTACACTTTACATAAAAAAAAAAAAAATAAAAAAATATTTGTGTGCATGAAAAGGGAAGAAGTATTCTCCATCCTAGAAGTTCAGACTCTCATCTGGGAGCAGGGATAGTCAGATTTTATTCCCTCATTAACAATTTAATTATTCATTTAAAGTGAAACAGAATGTGAATGGGTGTAATTGAGAACACCCTCCCTCAGAGACTCACATACTGTGATGACTGGGGATCTTTACTGTCATGAAGTTAAAAACTCCTCAGAGGAAGGAATTGAATCTCCTGTTTCTTTGCCCACTTTCATAGGTACCTTCCTTTGTGTTTGTGTGATTCAGAACACTAAACAAGCTCTCAAATATCAAGACTTTTCTTTGACAATAAAAGCTACTTTTTTCTGTAACACCAAATTTAGGGGGAAAAAAAAAAAAATCATGCAAGTTCATTGTCACTCTCTGTCTCAAACTTTTTGTTCAGCAGAAAGGACCACACTCACACACTCAACCAGTTGCAGAACATTCACAGTATTTTCAAGATTGGAAGATACCTACAAGTCCGTCTAGTACAAACATCAACCTAACATAAGCACCCCTAAGCCAGATTTTAAGTGCCACATCCAGACATCTCTTGAACACAACCAGAGATGGTGACTCCATCATCTCCCTGGGTAACTTATTCTAGTACCTAAATGCTTTTCAGTAAAAATTTTGTTTTCTGATATCTAACTTGAATATCTCCTGGCACAACTTCAGATGATTTCCCCTTATTCTTTCATTTAAGACACATCAAAAGAGTCAGACCCCTACCTCACTACAATCTTCTTTCAGGTAATTGTAAAGAGCAATGAAGTCCTCCCTGAATCTCCTTTATTGCAGAGTTAAATGACCCTGTCCTTTTGTTCCTTCCTTACTAGGCATATTTTCTTGACCCTTCATAATCTTCAGTGTCCTTCTCTGGATTTGCTCCAGTACCTCAATATCTTTCTAGTAATGAGTGGCCTAAAAATGAACACAATACTTTATTTGTCACCTCACCAGTGCGCACAGCAGATGGACTACCACTTCCATAGTCCTGTTGGCCACACTATTGCTGATACAGTCTGGGATGCCACTAGCCCTCTTCACCATCTGGACACATTGCTGGATCATATCCAGATGGCTGTCAATAAATACCTGCAAGGCCCCTTCTGCTGAGAAAATCTCAAGTCACTCTGCCCCAGGCCTGTTGTGTTGCATGGGGTTTTTGTGACTCAAGTGCAGGACCCTGTTGAACCTCATGCAGTTCTCAAGAGCCCCTCGATCCAATCTCTCAAGATTTCTCTATGGGGCCTTCCTACCCTTTAGCATGTCTGTGCTCCCACCCAAATTTTGAGCTTACTGAGGATACACTCAATCCCCTCAACCAGATCATTTATAGAGATGCTGAACAGGACAGACCTCAATACTGTACTGGAGAACACCACTAGTGACTGGCTGCCAATTGGATTTAGTTCCGTCCACTAATGCTGACTGGACCAGTCAATTTTTTTAACCAGTGAAGAGTGCCCCTGTCCAAGCTTTATCTTTTTTTGTCCACTTCAAAAATGAGCTATTCAAGAGTCAGTGATAAAACCATGTAGTAATACAGAACCTATCCATCTGATCTATGGGAGTGACACTACAAATTAAGAGCTGCAACATCCACTCCCTTCTTCAAAGCATCTTTAGCTGGTTATGTCACTGTCTTTACGGTATTCTTTAAGCATTTTTTAAAGTAATTCTCTATTTTGCTAACTATTCTCATCTCTAAATATTGTCACTTTTGAAGTTTTTTCATGCTTTGTGAAAATACTTTTTGCCAAAGACTTAAAATGTTAAATGCAACTGACTTAGTTAGAAGGAAAGGAGGTGGGGTTTAGCATTAGGTGGGTCTGACCAACTATGTATTCTATCCCATTTCATAATTTTTTATGGACTGTCTTTTAAGTATTGGAGGAGTAACAGTTTATTCCTTGCCTGAGTGAATGTAGTGGGAAGGGAATGGATGGGCCTCCTTTTAAAGCCACAGGGTGGAAGCCATTGTTGTTTGTCCATCTAGGGAGAGAGGAGGAGGTGCCCTGCCATAGTCACTTTCCAGTCCCGGAGTAGCTGCTCTGCAATTTCTAGGTCCTGCTGCAAGACACTTCAGAGCTGTTTGTCCATACTCCCACTGCTTGCCATCACCTGAACCACTGCAGCCCTGGAGTCGCTGTTTTGCCACGCCAGCCTCAGAGGCCCACCAGGACCACCACCACTGCTGCCACCAGGACCGTTGCCATTGCTGCCACTGCCAGAGCAGGTGTTTTGACAGCATAACTAATTTTGGATGAAGTAGTTTTCCAGGTTTTACTTTGGCCCTGTTCTCCATTGTTTTCTGGTTGAGAGAGGGTGTTAAACCACGGAAACTCCTTTGCTACATTGTTTTCTTTCTTTTCCCAAGTCGTGAGGTCCAGTGTGGAAACAGACACCGTTTTGGGTTTGTTTCGTTTCTGTCCTAGGGGTGAGGCAATGTTTTATTCGCCTTTGGTAGATATTTTTTTTCCTCTCTATATTTGTAGTTACTGCTATTTCCTTCAGTAAATTGTTATTTTTGCTTTTATTTCTCCATATTGCCACTTCATTACTAGAAGGGGTGGAGAAGGGAAAAACCAAACAACCAAAAATCACAAAAGGGGAGTGATTTATTTAGGGTTCTAATTCTCCAGTAGTTTGTCCAAAATCAGCACAGCAACATAACTATTTCTAAGTATATAATTTTACACAAATCAAAGTTAATTTAGTTATGAGGTTCAGTACTGCAATTCACCATTACATATTGAACCAACAAATATATACAGCAGAGTCACAAATGTATTTCCAGTTATACCAGTTCCTTGAAGAAACTTGAAAGAAGAGCATAACAGACTAAAAAAGCATTCTAAAATTTAAAAAAGAAAAGTGAATATGATTAATTATACACCTATTGGATGTTCTAATTTCTTATTTCTGGTGCTAAACCTCAGTGTTAATGTATTTAATGTCCTTAAACCCCCTTCACATTCAAGTGAATTAACATCTCAGTAATGTAATGAATATGTATGCAATGAAGACAATCTTTACTTTCAGAAGGTATTGGCCTGAAAAAAAAAAAAAAAAAAAAAAACAAAAAAAAACCAAAACCTGAAAAAACAACAAACCAAAACCCAAAAAACAACATTATTTGAAGAAGGTAACATATGTGATAAAGCACAGGATGCATCACAGAACTACAAAACTCAAGGGATTTACCATACTGAGTCAAACAATTTCTGCAAAAATCTTGAGTTCAAGGGCTTTAAAGCATGACATCAGAGTCAGCTCAGAGCATGCAATTTACTGGCTTTGCTACTGTGTGATGTTCCCTTGCAAAATAGTTCTTTGTCTTCAAAAAGTCGAATATTTCAAATGTAGATCCTAAAGGAAAATTCGAAATATGGATACTGATGCTTTCTATTTTAAAATTCATGTTTCATGAGTATTTTGCAAAATGAACTATAAACACATTTAGGACAATCTTGCATTAGAGATTACAGTAGAGAGTTATCTGTTGTTATAAAGTCCAATGCAAATTTGTCTTTAATGAAAAATGTAAATATGAATTCAACCAGACCTCCTTAAAAACCAATAAATTTTAAAAGGTATCTCAGCAATGCAAGATGTATTTCTTATTTCTATAAACAATATTTCCTAAATATTTCTAAAAGGAATATTTCCTATTTCTTTTCAGTGGAAGCTTTTCCTATTACTCTGCATTTTGTGTCAGGTTAAAGTATTCACATATGTAATATGATTAACTAGAGCAGTATATTAGTGTGTTTGACAGCTGCTTGTATGTTTTATTCAATTTCTTTTGGACTCACGGATTTCTAATTTTTAGATTATTAATACTAAAGATGCCCCTAATATTAACAACTGAAAGAATTGCAGTAGGCACAGCCCATGCATTTAGCTGAAAACAGATTCTCACAGGCTGTGAGACAGAACAGACAAGGGAGAATGGAAAGTGAAATGGAAACTCATTTTGTGAGTGAGAAGTTAAGGCACAAAGTAATAGGTGGCTCCTTGCCACTAAAGGCCAAGGCCAGTTTTCTAAGAGAATAGGTTTGGTGCTGGTAACACTTAAAGATATTAGTCTTTGATGGGATGCTCTGTAAACTGTATGTCCTGGTTTCAGAATAATTCGGCACTGAAGGAAGTAGAAAACTACTTTTTCTTATACTATAACTCAAAAGTATAAGTCAAACCAAATGAAAACCTAATTTTAGTAATGAATGTTGATTACTGTATCAAGTCTATCACCATGCCACCTTGTACAAGGTCAAATAAGAAGTCCATCAAAGTGCCTGGAAATGAATCTACATCTCTGGAATTTTAGCACAGTACTTCTTTTGACATGCACAAAAGTTCACAGAAAGCACAAAATCATAAACTACCTTCAGTGAATTCATTCTCTTACTAGGAGAGAGTGGAAAGAAAAGATAAAAAATCAGAAAAGGGATGTTGCATCAGCATTTTTTTAAAGAATTTATGCATCCTATTTTTATTCTAGATTCAGTTTGCCTTTACAAGCTGAGGTGAGGAAAGTGATCTTTCTTCTTTTTTTTTTTTTTTTTTTTTCCAAAGACATGTGTTAAATGGCCAGGAAATATAGAATACACTAGAGAGTTTGGAGACTTCTTAATTCATTGCCCTGGTGTACAGTAAATCTATTCCTTGAACAGCTTTATTTCTTATATCCAGCAGAATTTCCCCTAATGGATGGCATGGATATAAGATGGTGACTGTATAATGAGTGATGTTACTAGGAGCAAGACTTATCACTATGATGCAAAGTAAAGAGAAGCAGCTCTTTACAAACACATGCTTTGTAAAGAAAATGGGTTTTAAACCAAACGCTTCTTTCATACCTGCAAACACGTTCATTGCAATGAAGGATGTAGACATGTAGACTTATAACATTGCTTTGACCAAGTCATTCCGCTTCACTCTTACCCATCAACTCCAACCCCATGTTCATTCCAGTGCTGGGTGGAGGAAGAAAATGTAGCAATCTAGTAGCCTTGACATAGTAATGATATGTATAAATTGTTGTGAATATACTTACTTATTCTTGTTAGTACAACAGTTGTGGTACAAGGCCAAGCTGAATTCAAGGTTAACTAAGGTGTCTAAGAAAAATGGGAGTTCAGTAGTTGGGTTCTTTCAGTGTTGGATTTTTTGTTTTGTTTTGTTTTTGTTGTTGTTGTTTTGGGTTTTTTTCTTTTTTTTTGGTGTTTTTTTGTTTTGTTTTGTGGGGCGTTTTTTGGGGAGGGTGTTTTTTGTCTTTTTTTTTTTGGGGGGGGGGGGGCGGTTGGTTTGTTTGTTTT
>JAWWTY010000088.1:43087627-43101372 GCA_035222235.1 Margarornis squamiger | reverse complement strand
CAAAAGATAGTACTTCACAATGTATCTTCAATGGCTGAAACAGTTAATAAACTGTTATTTGCTTTTAGGACTTGGGCGGGGCGGGGGGGGGTGGGGGCGGGGCAGCTCCGAATGTAATGCTCTTAAGAAACATAGGCAAACATTATGCTTAATCCAAAGTCATTCTGAACCTGAAATCTTTAGCAATTTGAAAATGCTGATTTTCAGGCAAATCCAAGCATAATTCTGGATAAAAATTTGCATTAGTTAAGGATTTAGAGTTGGTTTAAATACATATAGATGCTGGCACAAGGAAATGAACTTTAGGCCATTTTGAAATAAAATATTCAGTCCTTAAGCAAGCACAAAGTTTTAAAAAAAGATTAGTAAACAATTAACAAGTAGAGTATTTATCTTGAGAAAGGTAGAGTTTTAAAATATTATCAAGCTGAAATATTGCATAATAGGATTTACTGCAACAATAATTTAAGGTAATAGCAAAGATGTCATTTAAGCAATTTGCAAATCATATATTTCCCTGCTGTGTTTGCAAGATTACCTTGTGAATCATCAGGAACTATAACTCAAAAAGCTTTTGATTTACATTTTCCTGAGAGCTAAAGGCAAGAAAGGACACTATAGATAAGATGAATAACTTGATGATCTAGTAGCTTCAATAAAGAAAAGGCTTGTTCAGGTTAGCACCTGATACATTCTTGCAAGGTATCATACAGATATGCTGCATGGTAAAAGACTATGTCTGGCTCAGTCTGTGAGAGGTTTTAGTTAGGTTTTTATATTATATTTATGCTAACATAATTATGGGCCTGACAGAGCAAATCCCAAACTTTAAAAAAGTTCTGGATCATGAACACAGTGTTAAAATAATTTTAATAATTAAGATGTGGTTTTCAAAACAACTTTGCTTAATATTTCTATCCATACCACAGGTTTGCTTCTGTGGAAGACCTACATTTCTGCTGAATGCCTGCTTCATTCCCTTCAGATTCAGCTCTGTCTGCAATTACTGAAATATTAGAATCCTTTCATGTAGCATATTAAGCAGTGTGGCTAACATCTGTTCTGTATCTGTTCGATTGTTTTTATTCACAAAGAAAATGATCGGTGGGAGTTTATTCACCTCCTCTCCCTGCCATGGTCTTTGTGAAGACTTCCAGAATGCACTACTATGGATTTACGTTAGAAGTTGTGATCAGGAAAGAAATGCATCTCTGTACCTGTAGTAGATAACAGGAAGGATATTATTGATCCTCAGTTCCAAGGGTTAGAATCTTCCTTTCTGCATAAAACAGGATTTAATCATGGAGAACCAACACACTGTGCTAAAACAAGAGAAGTCCCAACACCAGCTTTCACTGTGGGGTAAAATTTATTCTTTCAGTATTTTGGGCATAGTCTACTAAGTTCCATGAAGATAAGGAAAACATCTGCAATTTGCCTACCTTCCATATGGCAACCACATAAAAAGGAAAAGCCAGGTGTAATGCTTTCAAGTAATCTGTTCTGTAGGGAAATCTGTTATGTGAGTACATAAAGCCCAAGAATTTGTGCCAGTTCATGTAACTTTCTTACAAGAGTACATGGCCTAAAAAGCATACTTTTACTCTGGAAAATAACCCAAAATTATTTTTGATAAAACCCTGTACTTATGAACACAAGCTATGTGAAATACTTATTAGCAAAAGTGAGTCAGCAGTCTTCTGAAAACAGGTTTGCTACTGAGATTTACAGTGTTGTTTACCTCTGCCTTGGCTAGAAATAATATCATGAAGCTTGCAACATCTTCAAATAATGTACTCTACCATGGCTAGCTGCTTAAGGCACACATACACATACACACTGATGGCACACAGATTTTTACAATCCCTTCTCATTTTTCTATAACCCAATTTTCTCATTTTTCAGTTTCCTGCAATTCCTTCTCATTCTTGGGTAGGGAAATACCATTACAGCGTAAATGTATCTTATCATTCACTAGAATCTAGCAATCTCTGATGCTCAGCTAACTCCAGTATGATTCATGTCTGCAGAGTCTGCATGGGCTTGGTATTGTTTTCAGGTGGTCTAATACTCCTACAGGAATTGGGTATGACAATGAATCTTTCCACTTTTATATGAAACTCAAAACTTCTCTTTCTGACCCTGTTGCTTAAACAGAAAAAAAAAAAAAAAAAAAAAAAATTCCTGCTATTCTTCCTACTCTCTGTCACAGAAGGGAAAAATGTAGAAAATTATCATTTGACAAATGACAGTAATCTTATCCAATTGCAAACTTGAGTGCTGCAGAGATATTGCAGTGACAGATTTGGTGCAAGAACATTCTTGCACACACTGGAATGTAAATGTAAATAATTGTCAATTGCCTACACCTGGAAAAGCCCTATATCTTTCATCTTCCTGTTCCTAGATGTTCACCATCCATTTCCCACAATTCAAAAGTTTTTTGAAGCCTGTACAAATGAGTAAGGAAAGAAGTGGACCCTTCAGTTTAGGATATAAGCCCATTGCCAAAATCCCTCCCTAAAAAACCTAGACCATAAAAAAAAACCCCAAGCACTGGTATCTTTTAATAAATGGTTGGTACTCACTACTAAATATTACATTACAGGATTAAAAGACTACTTCATGATATTTTGGTCTTTATTCCCTCAAATGTTTTCCAACCTTCCCTATTGGGAAACACTAGAATGTAGACGACTTGAGTGTCCTGGACACCGTTTTTTCAGCCAGGCTGATTAAGGGAACATTTAATATGAAATTTATGATGTCAGGACATGAAAGATTTTCTATGATGAGAATGAATATTTTAATATTTATTTCAGAACAAAAAGCTATACTTCAGTCTTTCAGTTGTAGAGGGAGTTTTGTTAGGAGGTTTTTTATGCTGCCTTTTTTACCTAAGCACCAGCCCTCACTGAACAAGTGCTACGTAATGCATTCTAGCAGGAAAGTGTATTACTCAAAGGTCTTTGTAGCATTTAACACAGTCATAACAGACAGTGATAAGCAATAATTACATGTTTACTTAAGAGTAATACATGTTAGTTGTACTTCACAAACTAGACAATTCTTCCATTACCAAACAGAAGAACTTAACAGAAAATATCTACAAGTGCAAAAATATCCAGTAATTGCCCACTGATGTCTTGTGAATGATGTCTTATACTTCAGATCTTCAAGAGACCACCAGTAACTAGGAGCTTAACAGACAAACTGATGAACTGCTCCAAAGGGGTTACTGGAAATAATTTGTCACACAATGATGTGTTGACTGCAGACTTCTCAAAATACCTGGCACTCAGCCAAAAGACTTTGAATTCCAAGTTCTATTATCATTTTGGCAAGCAGAAACTTTTAGGAATGATGTCTTAAAACAAGAGAAATCTGAATTCCTCTGCACAAATGTCACTTCCAAGACCTACTTTGGAGAATTTATGTCTGTGAAAACTATTCAAGCCTCTAACACAAACTGCTATATTATAGACACATACCAGACTTCCTGGGTAATTGTTACAGTAAGAAATGCATAAAATCAATTACATCATCCAATGAAAGTCCTTGGAGTGATATTTGTCCATATTTATGTTATTTGGCTTGCCACTTGTTATTTCTTCCTAGCTGGCCCATTATAAATGCTGATTATGTGAAAGAAAACACAAAAGTCAATGGGTTGCAAGAAACTGTAATATTTCTTTTTCATGAACATTGACCTGGAGCTATCTAAATACCAAGAAATTTATCTAAAAATTTTAATGTAAAAATTCATTTCCTTTGGTTGCTTCCTTTTACTATGAAACTGAGCATGACTGAGCATACCTGTGTGCAGGTACAACAAGGTTAGGCTACAGAAAGACTGGCAAGTAATTTGGCCAGGCTAGTAAACTACATACCAGGAACTGTAATAGAATTTCTGTATTTTTCTGAAGGATTCCATAAAACCTTTGCCAAACCTGTGGTATAGGAAGATTCATGTGATAAAGTTGTTTGGAAAGGAATATATACCTTTTGTTAAAATTCTACATTCATTATCAATGCACATAAATTTTCTAGGAATATTAATGTAGGTAAGTATTTTGCAATCCTTCCTCCCTCTCTCTCTCCCTCCCTTCCTTCCCTCCTTTCTTTCCTTCCTTCCTTTCCTTCCTTCCTTGTATGTATGTATATACTGTGTAGAAATATTAGACCTTCTGTGCACAGGATAATTCTCAGTATTCTGTGGAGAATACAATCAGTATTTATGACTTAGATATTTTATGGATCATATGCTCCAGAACTGCATAACATTAAATATAAAAGAAGAAGACCAGAGAAACATATACATCCACCTCCAAAGGTTCAGAAGGTTAGCAATTAAGAAACACATACAGAGGGGAAGTATGTAATGGAGGCTACAAATCCTTCCACAATCAAAGCTGCAAAGAGTTTTGGAACTAGATATGGGATTGCTCCTTCCAGCTCCTGCTCTGAAACCTTGTTGGTTCTAAAAGTGTCATTGACACTAATTCCTTTTGAAGTTTTCTTATGTCTGTGTACAAAGTCACAAATTGGCAGAGACTGCTGCTAGTCTCCTGGAAAAGTAGCCTAAGTCCCATCTAGCTTTTTCCATTCCACAGAACTGAAAAAAGCAGAGAAGACAAAGCCAAAAACTGCAGTACATAAGGCAGCATTTACTCATGGTTTGTTCTTTGTATTTTTAAGGCTTAAAGAGTTAGATTAGGTGCACAGCTTTCCCAGATGAATTCTTACCTCTCCATCTTTGGCTTATACAGTTTTGAGTCCTTTGTCATTGGTTTTATTCTGATTACCAGGGGAAAACACAGTAACTTCAGAAAGTTTAAAGTGATGGTACAGGTGCTTATCAAAGATGTCATCACAGAAGCATTATCTATCAACTGTATCCTGCAAATGAAAAACATTAACCTTATTAGAAGAATCAGACTGCTGGTTGGTAAACAGAAAAGTGTAGTGATATGATAGTGAGGTTTGTCATTCACTGTCTTCATGGTCAGACAAAGAGAAGGACATATCAGCTCATAAGATGATCACTATATCCCAAGTCCTTTCATGATGTAGGCTACCTACAGATCATGATCAAGACAGGAGTCTTCTATTTCTTTCTGCATAAAATATGAGTGTGAGTCTAATTTCCTTCTTACCCTGAAAATAGACAGTGGCTCAGCAAACCTATGCAATAGTTCAGGATTTTCTGATATAGTCAATTTGTGTAAAAACAGACCATTGTAAAAGCAAGCAGTATCTTCTCTAACACACTCTGATTGCCTCAAGTGAGCAAAAGCTTGCTGCATTGAAATTGTAGAGTTTTCTCACTGTCTTCAAAAAGTATTATTTTGAAGCATGAGAACATAGAGTGTAGGGAAAGTAGAAAAATGAGTTGTCTGGGACTTCAGGAGACTCTGTAAACCTCTGGATGTAGAATGAACACCTATTAATGATTTTTTTTAATAGAGTTCCTTCAACATCAGGGCACAAACGGCATTTACCATGAACATTCAGAGACCTTAGCTTTTGAAGGTGATTCATCCTAATGCTTTCAGCAAGTGCACTGCACCTGTAATGTGCAATTTTAGCAGGTTGATTCTGATGTTGTCAAGAAAGGAACTGCATTTTAGAAGTGCACATTTGCTCAGGTAAACTGCTGAACTCCTTGTCTGGCCTCTGATAAACGTAAGATGAACATCATACCTGGACAATCACAAATCTTTAATCTAGTTGAGTAATAGTGACTAGATCTCTGATGTGAGCTAGCCCAGATCTCATGGAAAAAACATCAACTTTCAAATGACATAAACAAAAGACTCATTTACTAATTCTTTCTGTGCATGGGGAAACGATCAACACAGTCAATTAACTAAAAAAAAAAAAACAAAACCAAAAAACCTAACCAACAACAAATGAACAAAACAAAAACCCCCCCAAAAAAAACCAAACAAACATGCCCCACAGAAAAAACAACCAAACCAAACCAAACACACAAAAACCCAAATAAAAGAAAAAACATCAAACTAGGTTTGGGAAGCAAATAAGAAGGAAAAAAATCCCCTATTATCCTAATGAACCATGAGTTAAAACCAATCCATCAGAAACAGCACCTCTAGATCAGGTTTTTGGTTACCACTTCTGAGAATACAATTGCGTCCATTGTGAGATGTAAAGGCACTTTGCATTATGATTGAAAATCTGAACTTATTTACCTTACTGAAATAGCTCTGTTCCAAAGAAGGAAATCCTGACTACAGGGTAATTTTGAACTAACAAAAACAGTGGTGTATATAGGGTCGTCCTTTCAGGGGACCTCTTCTATGTAACTCCAAAATGCTCATGTATCTGCAGTACCAAGCCGTGTCATTAACCAAGATAACAGTAGTTTCCAGGAAGACTTTTAGATAACGGTGTCTTTTTTATTCTTTATATAGTATCTGACTTCAAGTTAACTCTTTAAGGTGAAGAAATATTTCAACTGTTTATCAATGTAGAGTTTCTTAAATAATTTTTGAAGCTTCACACTCGTCTTTTATTACTTAATTACTATAGACATTCATTTTTACTGACTGACTGTATCTCTTAAATTTCTGCTTCTACATTATTTTTATATAACATTAACACTCATTAAATATTTTATATTTGTTAAATATATTTTATTTATTTTTTTATTTGGTTTATGTATTAAAATATCAAAATTGTATTTATTTAGTATTAAATTATTTTGGAAACTAGATACATTTCAAAATATATAAGAATAGTGTACTCCAGATGCTTGAAAAGTTTCAACTTGTTTGCTTCTGAAGAAAAGGAAATTCAAAGTCATGTGGCTGTATGAAGTATACACTTAGTAAAAAATGGTGTCTTATCTGTAAAGACAATATTTCAGCAGTCTCTGGAGAGCTACACGTGAGCAGTCTTATGCTATGCAAAAGGAAAGAGAAAAAAAACCCAGGACATTCTCAGTTTAAAGTTTAATCAGGAGAGAATTATGGTTCCTAAACTGAAAGAAAGAAATAAAGAGAATTAGGGAAGGGAAAGGACAATGGCCAAAATATTGGGGGAAATACCTATTTTTTTTATTGACTTCTGTGGAACTATGATATTCAAAGCTTGAAGATCAGGTTCACTATTCACATTTGCTAAAAAAGTGTATTGCTGCAATAATTAAGAGGCATCAGGAATTAATATGACTTAAAATGAGATTACAAAATTATCCCATCTACATGTTTGATCATATGTTTTCAGTGTATTTTCAAGAGCAGAAAGTACACTTCCAAACTCTCTTGAATTTTCCACTGACTCGGCCGCATTTCTGCTTTGTTTCTGTTTATGAGTGCCTAAAGGTCTGCAGCCAGTACACCCCAGAACCTGGGCACAATGAGATTAGCACCCAGCAAAGGAAGTCAAACACGTGCTGCCAAAAAGATCACAGTTGCATAACTAATGATAAGGTTGTGATAAATTACTTTCGTTTACCATGGTGTTCTGGGGATGGAGAAGAATCATGTCCATTTTCTTCCATGACAAAGCAATTAAGCAGACATACAGCATAAATTTCTGTCAAGATTTCCGAGGGGATTAAAAATGTATTTCTCAGCTTGGTTTTTTTTTTTTTGTTTTTTTTTTTTTTTTTGGTTAAATACTTAAATCTCTTTAATTGCATCCTTAAAACTTCAGGTGGCCAGACTCTAAATTTACTAATATGTTTTTGTATCTCATTCATATATTGAATTTGGTGTGATTTGATAATTACAGTAAAAACTTGAGTATATGTAGAAATTTCAGTACAATACGTTGCTGAGGCTGCTGTTAGATGGCTTAAGTGCTGCCTCTACAACAAACTGAAATTAAACAAAATGCACATTGTATCAGACATTATTAAGCAAAAAACATTGGTTAATGTAGCATTTGACTGCTTTTGAATAAACAGAGATCATCCACATTAATTATGTAATTTTATTTGTGCTAATCTCTCCCTTATAGTGCTATACTTCAGTTGCCCATATTCTAAGCAGATCCTTTCAGTAATGCTGATTTATATACATGTACATTATTCTTCCTTTTAATACAACATTGTTATATCGCTTTCCTATCAAGAGTTACATAAACTTATTACATTGATTGTTGCTCAGTCATTTAAAAAAAAAAAAAATCAAAAAACCCACAAACAACCCCCCTCCTCCAAAACCCCCTACTATTTTGAACTAATATTTATGTCAATAATCAGTACCTTATGGCTAGTGCTTCACGTTTCATTATTGTTCATCTGTCTGTGCTTAAGCGCAATGGAGTGTGCAATTTCCCTGGGACTGTCCACTGAACCTTAAGGTGTCAATCAATTTCATATAGTCCACATCTGCCATGCTGAAGTTCCAAAAGTGTACTTACCACAGTTATGAAATGCAGAGCGAATGATAACATATGGATAGTTTGGTAAACCCCAGAGAAATTTTATCCCATTCAGTCTGTTTAGATCAATGCTGAAACTGTTTACTAAGCAGCACCTGTTCATACAGAGTCTTAATATTCTATCTACTCATAACAATCCCCATAAGTTATAATAGAAGATGGTTCCACAGAAGTGAATATTTTGCATGATCTCCTTAAGCTAAGTCTGTTGGACAAATATTATTTCCTAGTCCTGTGTTTTCTATTTTCTATTTACATCTTACATCCAAGATGCAACTACTAGGAAGAAATTATCTCTATCCCAACTGAAACTAGGACATATACTAATAATCACAAGTTGTCTACAGACAAGATAATTAGATAAACATTGCATTTTTCCTCACTTCCACCAATTTTTTTCCTTTATGAAGAAATACTAACTACATGATCCACAAGTATTGCTCTGGATGATGAAGAGAGGTTAGCAGAGAATCTTAGTAACACTGTGCAATACCTTTCCTATCTTTTTCAGCTATTGGTTAATCCAGATTTTCTGAGATCAAAAAACTATGGTCATAACTTACAATATGGAGCATAACTGTAAATACATGTGTTGATCACATGTATGTACAGAACTTTGCAGAGTGTATTTTACCATCCTCCAAAACTCTACCCCACCATGGTGTATAATGGAATGACTCCATTGCAAAAACCTGAATGTCTTTCTCTGAGAGACCTGGTCATCACACAGTGTTGTCCACAAAGGACACATTCATGAGAGACATTCACACAGTGTGGGTGCCAACAACCCCACCCTGCGCACTTTCTTCAACAGTTTTCTTGTCTTGTTTCTCTGATTGCTAGCAGTCTCTTCAAAACAGTTGCACAAGGTTGGAGGGATTTTTGGTTTTGTTTTTGAGGGTGGTTTTCTCCCTTTTTTCTTTTTTCTTTTTAATTTTCTTACAGAAACAAACAGAATGGAAGTTACCTCAATATGCTTACAAATGCAATGTTTCTGTCTGTTTTGTTGTGGGTTTTTTTTGTTTGTGAGGGTTTTTTTTAATTTAAATTGGACTCAAGGAAATTGTACAGGAGATGCAAATTTTATTGCTCGAATTCTAAAATGACAGTATGGTTGAAAAAAAGGGCAATTTCTGTTTAAGAGTACACAGATTAAATAGCAATAACAGTATATTCTTCACTCAGAGTTATGATTATTTACAAATTCTGGTACTGTTATGTTTACCTCCAATATCTATTCATTATTAACAAATAAATGCTTAAAACAGAATCAAAACCCCACTAACACAAAAGGAAAAAATATTTAAATATCCTACTACTTAAAATAAAAGCGTGAGTTTAAAGTTTAGGTATGGGTTTATATGCCTATATAATTAGACATTTTTACAAATGGAAATAAATTAATTGTTTGTTTGAGGATACTTGTTATTTAGGAAGCAATATTCCGAAGTGCACACTAGGGCAGATACAGCAGAAGAACTAAGTTAGGTTTACCATCGTTTTTTGTTTGTTAGTTAGTTTGTTTGTTTGTTTCCCCAGGATGCTGCTGCTTTACCATCTCTGTGCTTCAGATTTTGGGCAGTCAAAATCACCCAAGATTTTTGTAAAGGAAAATCCTGATTCTGGAAAATTAAACACAATTATTGGCTAGGACCCAAATCCACTGAATTTCACTTTCCCAAAACCATGTGCTTACCTAACTGAAAAAAGAGCTGTTGCTAAGCAACGTTTCTCCTTTTTTCCCCCGGCAGGGCTCGGGTTCCAGCATGGGATCACTGAGCCAGGGCCTGTGCCAGAGAGCACCAAACAGTGAAAAGCTGGCACATTAACCATCGGCAATTTCCACCCTGGATTCTACTCTCACAGGACCCAAGTCTGGAGATTTTTTTGAGTAAGGCACAGGGTAATGAGGAAAGCAGGGCCATGGATGCATTGTCTTCTTTGCCATTTCCTGCACACATCTTAAAATGAGAGAGAAGACAGAGCCCTTATTTTGTAAAAAACCTGTGACTCATCGGTCCCACTTGGCACCCGTTTTGCAAAAGGTTAATTTCCTCTGCAGACCTGATCCAAATGTGGGAGGTTTGTGTTAGAGTGTGAGGGGCTACCATAGAAATGGTCTTGGCAATGTGTGTGGGCACTCCTCTAAGACTAACAGCTGTTTCAGTGTCTGCTAGATCCTGGCTATACCAAGTTCTTAACAATTTGCCCATAAATACAGCCACTGATTCAGTCCTTAAGAGGTGAATTAGATAGGCTAATATGTTTTTTCCTTGTCATATTTCAAGTGAACCATATTATGTTTTATTCTACTAAATTCAACTGGTGTTGCAATAATTTTTTTTCAAAGTGTGGGGTGCAATATAGGTGTAAGAAAAAACTTTTGCATTTAAGGTTTGGGATTTTTTTGTGGGTGTTTTTGCTTGTTTCTTCTGCTTGCAATTCATGCTAATGAATTATAACATTGGCAAGACTTTTGCATTCATTCCTCTGATTATTTGGATCAGACCCACTAAATGCCCTTCTTTCTCTTCTGGCTATCCATACAGCCAAATCACGAGCAGCATAGGTCCATCTGTACAGGACACATGCTTTGGTGGCAGATAAGAGCACGGCATTATAGACACTCCAGCTGCAGTAAACTAGAATTTTAACCCAGGGCAACCTGGGTCAAAGGTAGCACAAACAATGCTCTGTCCTAAAAGGCTGAGACATAATGCACAGTATTTTGTTTTGCAAATTCAGTAGGAGATTTAGCTTGCATTTCCTAAAAGGAAACTAACAATAGAGAGGTGATAAGCATAAAAGACAATTGTTGAAATACAAAAGTTGTCCCTGCCAAATGGTGAGAAACTTAAGTGAGGGTGACACTGAGGACCAATTGCAAGTGAAAAGCTCATAGACAGGAAAAAACTGCTAAAACTTATATTGTGGTTAAGATATTATTTAGCCCTTGATGCATTAGGTTGAATTTAGTAATTCTTGAGAAGCTAGTAAACCTTACAGAAAGACTCTGAAAGCAATACATTTTTACTGAAATTTATTTTTCAAATAATTATTTCAATACCAACTTTCATGAGAGAGATTACCTGGCTCTCTTGGAAGTGTTGTTGTAAATATCATATTTTGTGTATTGGCAGAAAAACATGAAATGTGTTTGGAAGCTCATGCTTGATGTAGGGTGTGTTTGGAAATCCATTCATACTCTCTAGAATTAAATACAAATATAACGAACACTGTCTTTTAAATATGTTTTCACTTTGGAAACTAATACTTCATTTAATAAGAATGGATAATACTTAGGGAAATAATTACTTATTCTATTTTCATGTGCCTTGAAAAGTTAATTAAATCAGCACTATATCTTGACAAAACTGAACACCAGCAAATCACAACAAATGTTTATCTACTTTATCTCATTAACAAGACATGGAATAAAGAAATGAGAAAGCTAAACACAAGAGATTTTTCTTAAATGGAAGTTTATATAAACTGTCATGTAACATTGAAAAAAATCTTCATAAAATTCTTACAATGGATACTGTTCTCTGGAAAACTCATTCTATAAGCTTGAGGGCATTGACTGGTAGTATAATGCAAGGTTCAATTTATCTACACATGATTAGAAATGAGTCAATTATTCATTGTCTTTAGCTTGTTTGGGAAGTCAAGTTTTATATTTGTTCACAAATATGACATGACTTCATTCACAATTTAAAATTTCATGATTATTTGCATTAAAAAGAGAAAGAGTTTTGTCCTGTTTCTCTTTCCTAAAATATTTAGTATGCATATTTTATATTCACTGTAACTGCTCTCAAAAGTTACATTGCACTTATTCAATGAAACAAATGAAAGGCTTAATGTTTTCTCAACCTAAAAAAATCTACTTTTCTCATTTGAGTTTTTTGAGGGTGTTTTTTTGTGGGTTTTTTTTGTTTGTTTAGGTTTTTTTTGGGTTTTTTTTTGCTTGCTTTAGTTTCTTCTGTGCATGTAAAAAATTATTTAAAAAATAAAATTACTAGTGATCAATTGCATTTATTCCCTATCAAAAAAATAATTTCAAGATGAAGTGCAGCCATGGACTTTTGCAGAAATAGTTGATTTGAGATGCAGAAAAAATACCCATTTTTGCCCCTCCATTTGCCTGGGGTTTTTTTGTATGAGAGAGAATCTCATAAAGACTCTGAGTTGATAAAATGACATTGAATATGTAGTTCTAAGACCCTTCCTATTTGAAAAATTACCTTCTTCAGTATGACAGTTCATATAACAACTGGGTATATGAAAATAGGATCAAGAAGCAAATTTCTATAGCAATAGGTTATTATCTTCAATAAAAAGGAGCCCATCTATTTCTTCTCTCTGCCCCCTCCTTGAGCAATTTATCTTGAACAGACTTTCTCGTTACCAGTGGTGCCTCCTTTTAAGTATGAAGTCGTCTTACATGGTGTATTCTAGACCATGGAATAGAGACAATGGCAAGGAATAGAAACATTTTGTAAAGGATAAACTGCACAGTGTGGTGTTTAAGTCATGTATTACTGAAATTGTATTTCCCAAGGAGTCAGCCATTTTAAGGAATTAGCAAGTAGTTTGTTAGTTTTCTATCCTGAGGCAAAGTTGCTAACAGATAACTGTCTGATAAAGCTTTTGCTGTGGAAGTAGCTTCTTCCCTAGGTTTTATTGTGAAGAGTTAATAGTTTACTGTAACAATATTTCATTTTTAAGAGTCTGGGCAAAAAGTATAAGAGAGGTGTAACCATGGGGAACCATTATGAGAGAAATTGTTTATATTTACTGACAAATTGGTTTTCTAGTACTAATATTGAGTCCCTCATTAGCAAATTTGCAGATGATATCAAGTTGGGAGGGAGTGTCAACCTGCTGGAGGGCAGGAGGGCTCTGCAGAGGGAGCTGGACAGGCTGGAGAGATGGACTGATTCCAGTGGGATGAAGTTCAACAAGGCCAAGTGCTAGGTCCTGCACTTTGGCCACAACAACCCCATGGAGCACCATGGGCTGGGGACAGAGTGGCTGGAGAGCAGCCAGGCAGAAAGGGACCTGGGAGTACTGATTGACAGGAGGCTGAACATGAGCCAAGAGTGTGCCCAGGTGGCCAAAAAGGCCAGTGGCATCCTGGCCTGTATCAGGAATAGTGTGGTCAGCAGGACAAGGGAAGTGATCCTTCCCCTGTACTCAGCACTGGTGAGGCCACACCTTGAGTCCTGTGTTCAGTTCTGGGCCCCTCAGTTCAGGAAAGATACTGAAACAAGGGTAAACCCCAAAAGTGGTTAACTAGATTAGTAGAAACTGCTCAGCACTTGCCTTGC
>JAWWTY010000088.1:43063026-43073187 GCA_035222235.1 Margarornis squamiger | reverse complement strand
CCTTCCTTTCCTTCCTTTCCTTCCTTTCCTTCCTTCCTTCCTTTCCTTCCTTCCTTTCTTTCCTTTCCTTCCTTCCTTTCTTTCCTTCCTTCCTTCCTTCCAAATTCCGAATTCCTTCCTTCCAAATTCCTTCCAAATTCCTTCCGAGTTCCGAATTCCTTCCTTCCGAGTTCCTTCTGAGTTCTGACTTCCTTCCTTCCTTCCTTCCGAGTTCCGAGTTCCTTCCTTCCTTCTGAGTTCCTTCCTTCCAAGTTCCTTCCTCCTGAGTTCCTTCTGAGTTCCTTCTGAGTTCCTTTCTTTCTTTCTTTCATACTGTATTGTAAACTCCTGCTCTGGAAGAATTTAAGTTAATCCTCTGGGAACTTTGTGTGTCTTCTTATATAGTCAGTAGATATATTCATTTATTTTAAAGATGAAACATTCTGGCACTTGAAAGTGAAAATAACTGTCCAAAGCCACCTCTTTAGTTTAGGGCAAAGATGAAGCTGAACCTAATTATTTTACACTAAATTTGCCTCCCATTTTTCTATTCATCCATTAACATAAAATACTAATTCCAATACATGCTGAGAATAAAATAAAATGTTACATAATGGGTCACTTAGTAATTTTCATGCTTTTTAAGGCATTCTTAACAGCTGCCCTTTACCCCTCACTCTAGTAAGTAACATTTGGTTTTGGTAAGGCAACTGTTAGACCACTTTTTTGTAAAAGTTGTGCAAAGAGAACTGAGCATAATAATCTGAAAATTTTGACACAATATGAATTGATTTCTCAATATTTGAAAGCCAACAAAAATAAAGGTGACCTCATAAAAAGTTTGATACAGGAATGAGAGAAAAAAACAACCAACCAAACAAAAAAACCACCAACAAACCACCAAACCAAAACAGTTTACATTTTGTTAAAATTGGAGAAGTGGGAAAATGAGATGCTCGTGTAATTCTGTGCACTACAATAGCGACATTCTGTTGTGGTTTTATGCTGCTGCAGTGCCCTCTGTCTTCTAATATCTTTATATACACTTATCCCATGAGGTACAATGTCTCTGTTTCTTCAGAAACCAGAAAGCTTTGGGTAATAATTTTGTTCTTCAAGGTAAACTCTTTACCAAAGAGATAATCATTTATGAACTCTTCTCATAAACTGGCACTCCTTTCCTATATTTTTACATAAATTCATGAAGTATTTAAGCTATTTTTTTTATCATGAGGCTACTGGTGACCTTCTAATATTTATAATATCACAGCCTAAATGTAACCATTTCAGCAAATGAGAAAAGTTGTACAGACTGGAAAAGAAATTTCATTGACAGTGTTAAATTAAACACTACCAGAAGCTTTATTAATATAGTTAAAGGATCAGTTCAGTTGATAACTACAATAATGTTCAGAGGCGTTACTACATTAACTAGTCCTTAATAACTGAAACTGTTACTATTAAACCCAGAGACCTTTATATGTTCAATATGCTTCAGAGAAACACCTGCCGCCTTGTTCCAAAGCACAAACAATATTCTGAAGATTTGAAATTCTGGTCTCAGTTATCCCATCTGTAAGAGCTTGATGAAATAATTACTGAAATTACAGAGCACCAGGATAGATAAATTATTTGAGGCAAGAACCTGCCTTCAGTGGAGAAGAGGGTTTCCTGCTATATATGGAAAAGGTTAGAAAAGGCAGTGCTGAAAATACCTTAAAATGGCAACTTTCTAAAAATACCTATGTACTTTACTTTTCCATAAACTGTGAGCTTTGTATTCTCTTAAAAAAAAAAATGCAAAAAAAACCAAAACCAAAAACCAAACAAACAAAACATATGGTCCACTTTTGCTTTAGAAGGCTCTCTTACTGTGTTAAAATGCTCCATTCTGTTTTGTGTAAACTCTGTGCTTTTGTATGTAACACATTCAGGTGATATATACAACATGACACCAGTTATTATGCTCCTTTTCTTTTTTTTTTTTTTTTTTAAGGGAATTCATGCCTTTTTTCCTCCACCCTTTTGACTGTCTCATTTCCTCAGTATTACAGTTTCACCCAAGAGAGCTCTAAATGATGCATGGCTAGAACAAAGGCAAGGGAATCTAGGACACTGCCATAAGACTCATGCCTTAGTTTCCTCTGTAGCACATAACAATGCAGACTATTAAACATTTACACATCTGTTTGTTATCAGAATTGCTTATCTTGTAGTTTTTTAAAAAATAACCCTTTTGATTTTACTGTAGCATGCAATCTTTTCTTAGCAGAAATAAAATGCAGAAGAAATGCTTCCAGGACAGCTACAGAGAAGCAATGTGTATACATTACAAACAAGGAAGGGAAAACCATTAAAAAAAAAGGTAAAAAAAAAAAAAATAGGTACAGCTGATACTGTTTTCTTCTTTCTCATTCTCCAAAATCTGTTTATAGCGGATTGTTTGAAAGAATTGCAGACAGAAGAAAATAGCATAAAATTTGAGAAGTGCTATGGCTAAGTTTAAATGATCTTTTAAAGATTTTTTTGTTTCCTGAAGCATTTATTTTTGGCAGCCTTAAAGAATGCTCATTGTGCAACAAAAGAAAAGCATCTTCCTAGCAGTGTTGTTCCATTTTCCCATATGTCTTCAAGAAATAAGGTGACAAGTGAAAATTTGAAATCTAGTGTCTAAACACCTCATGACAAGATGTTTTCAGTATTGTCCTGGCAGAACTAACAAGATAAATAAAGTTGCACTAGACCACCTATTTGGTTGGCAAATCTCTCCTACCAAAACAGGTGAGGTGGCAATGGTGATTTACTATATGGTTTTCTTACCTGTGTGATAGTAATCAACTAATGGCATGACACAGTACTTTGTGATGCTGTGCTGAGACTGACAGTTAGTTACTTTGGAGTACCCAGTAGCTGGAATTTGTCTGCCAGGGGATCCAGAATGCTTTCATATCAAGTGTGGTACCACACAGAACAGAATTTTTCCATCAGTTTGCAACTAATTGCACACAACCTTTTCAGACTTCTTGGTTGTTTCAGTTGACACTGGTTTTACCTTAGGTTCTTACTTCTTACATCTCTGTATTATTTTGTGCCTGCAAATGGCTTGTGGCCATACATGGTAAGAAACAATAAGTATATTCAAGATAGGGACATGCTAGTGAAATGCTTATTCCCTCTGCAGATTTCTGTGACATGGGGAGTGTGGTGTGCAGCACTGCTCCTGAACTGAGGTTCAGACTTCTGTTGGCCTCCTCATACATGATGGGAAGGAAATGTGTACCACAAATGGACGGCACACACTGAGATGCTTCAGTCACATATACGTACAGGTCTCCCTGTAGCTCATAGTCTAGAATCAATGTTTCCTTCCTTCCCAGTACTTGCACGGTAATACAGGTATTAATCTGTGCTATGGAATTTGAAGTTGTGTTACTATAAAATGAACTCTCACCTAGATGCAGTCTTTAGATTCCCTCTGGTTTCTAACACCTCCAGGTGTATCATAGAGCAAAACAGGCCAATAAAATGAGAATGTCTTCCAGTTCCATGATAGCTTGGGGAAATTGATTTAAGTCCATTCACTCAGTTCAAACTGTTAGTCTAAAATCCAAGGAAGGAAAACAAAATCAATATAGCCATTTGAGAAGCTGACAATACTTGCACTTGAATTCAGGGATATTAAAGTACATAGTCAGCAGCTATTAATGAATGAAAGATGACTAATATGATGCATTTCTTTTATGCCTACTAGGATTTTAAACTTTCAAGGAGCCTATAAGATTTTATTTCCCTTTGTCTATAAAAAGATATCAGGTCAAAAGGGTTGTGCTGAATAGTCCACTTTAGATATCGAAGTTATACTTAATAAAATGTTCTGTGTCTAGATTTTCTTTCTTGTCATTGCCTCCAGAAAAAAAACCCAAACAAATACATCAACAAACATACAAACAAAAAGTTAAACAAAGATGTCGCAAAATGTCTCTTGTGATTGTGCAAAATGTGTTTATGTCTGGGTACTAAGAACACTCCTGCTCAAATATGTTGATATGTTGATTGGCTATAACAAAACAAAATCAGAGTTGCACTGAAATAAAAGAAAATAAAACCATTTGCTTAAAATACAGTTTGTTTACAGCAAAACTTTCTGCAATATCCCTTTAATGAAACCACTGCAACTTTATTACCTCCAGTTGAATTGGTTCCTCATCCACATGCAATAACAGAGCAGCAGGACAAGCATATGTGACAAAAAAAATATAAAAAAGTATTGAAGGTCATTCATGTCTTTCTTACAGCACGTGTTGCTATATTACTTTAAAAGAAGAACAAACACTCTCTCTTTTTTTCCCTTTAAAAAAAATCATCCAACAAGAGACACCCCATTTCCCTTCACTTTACATGAATGTAAAAGAACCTTTCTTTACTATAATTAAAATGAAAATGCAATTTACTTGAAACATATATGAGACTTTCTTCTTTTAAATTGCATAGCTATGCTATTTTTTTTAATTATAATGCCCTTTCAGAAATGAGTGTTGAAGTTAGATCTCTAGAAAAGTCTAAGATTAACCTTTTGGTTCCCTGTGTTGTTAAAAGGAAAAAGAGTTGCATTTTTGACTCAGACCTGGTGAAGTGTCAAATATCTGCATTTAAATGGAGTATCTTTAAAACGGTTTGTAAAACAGAACTCAGGGCTACTGTCTATTTTAAGTGCCAGGAAATAGAGGTATTTTATTTTATAGAGCTCATTTGTGCTACTGGTCTTGGATATGAGACAAGCAAGTTAAAAATCAGAACTGCACAGGAAGGAAGGCTCAGAAGTGCATAAATACTTACTCAAAATGAGTTACCTGAAAGTCCCATCAAAAGGTAACTGGCTGCTCAAAATTTTATGACTACAGACAAGAAAAGAAAAAGCAAACAGAGAACCTGAACTGGTGAGCTACAGGAAAAGCTGGACTTACATAATGTCCATCTCCATCTTACTGATTCAATAAACTTTTCGTTATTTGTTAGCTTTTTTGGTCTGATGAATTTCTGTAAAGACAGAGCACTAAGGCCACATTTGATGAAGAGAAAGATAACACAGTCAGGAAATCCATAATTGGTTTGGTCCTCATTAAATTATGTTAATATAATAACACCAGAAAGTATCCTTAGATATGTTATTTCTTGTCAACAATGCAGAGTGAATCCTGAACTGAATGAGGCAGGTCACCTTGCAGACCATGTCAAGGGGTACAGAGCACCTCACATGGTAACACTCTTAGTATTCACCAGCAGATAATGACAACTGAATATAAAGACTGATTGTACTGGGCTGAGAATAGTAAATTGCTAGAGTCAAGACAAATACCTAGAAGAAACTGAATCTTTCAGATCTTTTAAGGGAAGGTTCTAACAGCTGTGGTGGGGGATCGGCTCCTCTACTTCCACAGCCTCCTGGGGTCTGGAAGGGATTGTGAAACCCCCACGTGGTCAGGAGTAAAGAGATGCAAGAGTCCGAGATTGAGTGCTCATAGAAAAGCGTTTAATAACCTGTGCCTAGGGTATTTAAACCCTTAGGGTGGGGTTTGGGAAGTAGGATGTGATTGGTAAGGGTTCAGGGGGAGGGGTGTGGTTTGGGGGGCACAGGGGCCAATAAGGGAGCAGGAGGATCAAAACCCAGTGGGAACCCAGGAATAGGGAATGACAGGTGATACATCCAATAAGGTCAGGAGGGGAGCGGGGCTGGATACCCGGGAAAAAGAAATACTGTTTTCACGTGTGTGCAGGGGTTATAGGGATTACAGTCTAAACAGGAGAACACCCATATACAAAAGACACAGGTAATGTTGAATTATAAAGTCTCTGGTCCTTTGGAAGTTGTCATAGTGGTGGTCTTGTATCCAGGGGCTTCTTTTTCCACGATGTATAGTCTGGATAATCCTCTGTCTCTGTTTCACATCTATTGTGGCAGAAGTCTTTCCCAACAGGTTCAATGGTATACTAGAGAAGACAGATAAAGTAACAGATTTCAGTAGAAAGCATAACATGGTCAAACTGACAAGGAAGGAATGGAATTTCAGTGGCTGATTTATCTTTATCTGTTGTACATACTTAAGGATGGCGCCATTAGCATGCAGAGACCATATGACTACTAAGTCTTCCACTCCAACCACTTTTGGATTTGCCTGTTTCATAAAGTTTCAATCTAAATATTTTGTAAATAAATTTATTTTGAACAGAGCTGTATTATGAAGGCCAGACACTTGGGATGGAGGAACAGAAAATAAGCAAATATCAGAAGAATTTTAGCCTCTGTTATTAAATGTTACATTTTTACTAGTGATGTTCAATTTTAAAAGTTTTATTTTTTTGCTAACTGAAATAGTAAGAAACAGTGAACTTAGTATATGGGTTTGTTTTGTTTTTTTTTTCTCATTTTGCCAGAGAAGACTAAGTATCAAATCATCTGGAAAAATCTTTCAGTTTGTCCAACACAAACAAAAGGTGATATTATTATACAGCTTTATTCTTTATGAATTCAAAATCTATTCTGTCATCAGAATGTACTCTGAATCTATTGAAAGTTATAATTACACAATAATTACTGCAGGCATAACTAAGAAACTGTCCTCCACCAGCAACTGACAATATAGCTCATCTCAACAAAGTTGTGAGCATGAAGGAAATAAGCCCTTTAGTAAAAGGAATTGAGATAAACTGTAGTGGTCTGTTCCAGCTGGTTTTGTCTTGGTTATTCATTTTGTTTCTTTTTCTATCCAAAAGCTTTTCCCTTTTCTTTTTCCAACAAATATCATTGCTATAGTCTTTGAAGGTTTTGAGTCAAGGTCATAGATTATCGAGAGGAAATGGAGAAGAGACAAAGGTGGGAGGAACTTTATGTATCTGTGACGTCAAACCTTTTGTGGAAGCAGAGGAGCACAAGCGCAAAGGAACAAATAGAACTGCATAGTCTATTACTGACACATGGAGACAATTCTCTAGATACCTGACTTGAGAAAAAGACTTTTTCTTCTTCTGTAACTGTGATTCTTACAGTCTTAATTTTCATTATCTAGGTAAAATGATTTTAAACAATATAGGAATTTTTAAAAGATTTATCTCCTTATTTTATCTTAGAAAACTTTTTTTTTTTCTGCACATCATTAAATCATCTGTTGATTGTACTCATGCTGATATTTATTGACTGGCTTTTGAATGCCTTTCCCACTTGACATGTTTCTTTCACTAGTAAAACTAATTTTTTTGGATGTTTTTGAGTTGCTACTCACTATAACTAACTCCCATTTTCACTTCACTGTGTTGTTGCAAAACATTGACTCTAAAGCCTCTAATCTTCCTTTGTTAGAATCTGCCAGCTTCTGTCTTTGCCAAAGTACCATTATTTTTTTCCTCTACTAAGTTTTTTAATGCATTATTTTTATACATAAGTGTAAATATAGAAATGTACATTTTGTTCATAAATAAGTAATTCTGTAATTCTTTTATATGCTCACATTTGAGCACAAGTACTATCCTATAGATTCTGAAACAGTAGTTGATTCAATTATAATGAATTTTTGTTTATTCTTTTATTCTCTGGTATGACTCACCAAAATGAAGAGGGAGGAATAAGCAATAGAGGTCTTTCAGTGGAGATAAATGTGGACAGTTGTGAACTAAAACCAAAAAACCCTTTAAGGCACCTAGGACTATCATTAGTAACTGAAGCACATATAGTTGCTAATTACAACCAGATGGTTCTCTCTGTGCCATGACAGGCAAACAGTGAATTATATATGAAGTCCAAGCAAGTCCAAGACAGCTGTAAAACAGTATTTTGAGTCTGGTTTTAGGGCTCTGTTTTTTACAATATGCATCTCATTGCCTTAGTTGCCCAGTAAAAAAGGGAAACCAACACAACTGAGTCACTTGATTCCTGCTGACAGAACACTATTGACTTCTTGCTCACAATTTATCTGTTCTCTCTGTAGCATTTTTCATTATGCAACTTTAAAATGCCCCCAAATAGTCCCACGGGGTCTGGCAAGAAATTCTACAGTACTTCATGAGCTTTATTTTACAGATATTTATAGAATATGACCACGAAAACTAATGCTTTTAACAAGCCAAATCCCAAGACTGTTCTTCCCTCAGAATAGGCCCTGGGCCAGGCTCTGACTGGCATTTCTACTAGAGAAGAGAAGAAGACCATAATGGCATTCTCTTCCTACACAGTTCTTCCCATGAGGATCAGACAGAATTGCAGATCTTGTGTTAGGCAAGATCTGAAGCATGAGCTCTGTTCTAGGGGAACTAGTATAGGAAGTTATTTTAAAAAGGAAACAAAACTAGGGCATTACCCTTATATCCACTTTATCCTTTGTTCCTTTAGGTTGCAAATTTATCTGATAAAAATATCATGCTATACATGTATCTGCGGTGTTCATTCCAACAGGATATTGGTCACTGTGACAGCCTTTAGAAAATACTGTGAAGCCATTAGTAGTCATATAGTCTCCACCTAAGTGACCTCTTGTATTCCCCTTTGCAGTTCTTCAGTCAAGATTCTCATCTGTCTACCCAACAGCCTTGAAAGTGGAGCATTTTTTATTTTACTGCATGGAGGAATGTAATCCTGAAGTGATTTTGTGAAAAAAGATGAATGTGCTGCAAATGTGGAGAAATACTGCTTCTCGTAAGTGCAGGTAGAAGAGGAAAATTACCTGCGGGTACAATGAATTCTGTACTACTTGTGGGTTCAGGCAGAAGGAAGTAGTCTATTATCATACTGATGGAGTCATCAGTCCTTTAGGAAAAAGCTCTAAAGAAAATTGCTGAAAATAAACTAATGTCAAGTCTAAAATGCCATATCTTTTATTTCTGGTTTTTTTGGAGGCTAAGTGGATTTTCTTAAGGTTGGGGGAAGGGGAGAGGTGGTTGATTGTGGTGGGTTTTAATTACTATTATTGCTTGATTCTTTATTTAGTGCAAATGAACTTTAAAAATTAAAGAAATTGATTCAGTTCAGTATTCCAGTTTTCTTCCATGCAATTAAAGGCGTCTGTTTACTTTCCTGCTCAGGGCAAAATGAAAGATAGAATTATGGAACTGTTATTCTGTCTCCACTACAAAAATATCTGGCATAGAAATATTGATGCAGGATATACAGATGGAAGATGTAGTGACTAATTCACCTAGTATCCCCTGTCACTGGAAGCTAGAATGCCTGAGTCTCACAAATAGCTTATTTAAGGGAGAGAAGGGAGGGAGCAAAGTTATGTTCAGCTTGGTGCGGATCCTAGTAGAACATCCAGAGAAAGGTGTAAGCTAATGAGAGATAAAGGTGCTCCCAATCCCAGTAGGAAATAAGAGAAAATTCTTAGACTACTGAGAGTGTGCTCTTTCTGGGAGCCGACAGAATAATAGTAAAGCCACATACACAATTATTCATGTGCACAGCCTGCAAAAAGCAAGATTTGTCTCTGCAAAACATTAAAAAAACCCAAACAAACAAAACAGAGAGAGAGAAATTTCTGGTGAACTAGCCAGGATGCTTCCAGCAGTTTTTTCATTTCAGTACTCTCTTCTGCCTTCCCTCCATTTTTTTGTTTTCCCTTATCTTTTTGTTGTTTAAAACTGAAGCCAGATCCTTATCTTCAGTAATGCTTCCAGAAGAGAGTTGAATGCAGGCTTCTAGGACATGCTTCTAGGACAATGAAAAGACAGACTGGCTGAGAGGACTGTTTTCTTTATTTAATAAACCAAATTGATTTCCAAACAGTTTTGTTTGACCCTACTGGAACAGTAGTGTTACAGAATTTGAAGGAGAAATCAATTTTCTGAAGAGACTGTTCTGAGAAAAACATCCACATTTTTTTTTTGTCTTATGACAGGTTGGAAATATATAAATTCTGAATCAGATGAAGATAACACTCATGTCTGTCTTCTACCTCTCTAACACAAATATCTATTCTTCTGATTTATTATTACTAACAATTTTAAGTACATGGAGTTTAACCTCTTCTTTATACACAGTCCTAGTCCCCAAACTTGTGGGATGGAAGCTTTTGACTGCAAAATCACTTCTCTCAGAGAAGATAAAATATAATTCACTTTTAATTACTGTAGAAAGTGAGGAAAAAATGTAAAAGTAAAGAAAACAGTAGAAGTCTGAGCTGCCTTGTTAAGTCAGTA
>JAWWTY010000088.1:43033540-43062926 GCA_035222235.1 Margarornis squamiger | reverse complement strand
TAGGTCTATCAATACAGATAGATTAACAGGTTTTTTTTAAATATTTATTAAAGCATTACCCTCTTTGATATTACCAAGAGATAATTACTGCATCTTTAACCAGCACCATTTGCAGTGTAAGGTAGGAAAGGAGCTTGTCTTAATATTTTCTAAGTTCTTAACTTAGTTCTGCATAAAATGATTTTTATACACAGAACACAAATTGTTGTCGCTTCATCATTGTCTCATTCTTCTCTTAACAATGAACTGGCAGTGATTAATTTCCAAAGACAAATAACAAAAACAGCCTCAAAAATTATTAAAGCTCAGCTGTAAAATGTGTGCATGCAAATATTAACAAATTACTGTTTTTTATAAAAACAAACACTGCTTCAAAACCAAACATTCAAATGGCAGGGAGTATGCAATAGCAGAAACTGCAGTACAGTGGTGTTCCTTAGAGATTTTCATTAATACCATACATGAATATTACCTATTGAGAAGTAAGAATCTTCTTTGGACTGACATTGAGAGGTAACTAGAGGAATAAATTAATTCCTAATGAATATGATGCCACTCTGCAATCATATATGGTGAACTTTATAAGCGTTTGTGGTCCTGGATGCCACTGACATAAATATATTATCCTAAGTAAATGCAGTGACACTTGTAAGTGAAATCCTAAAAAGACAGGACTTGTAAGCCTTTGTGTACCTCTTGATTCCCAATCCAAGTTGAATATCTTGAAATGTAGTACTGTCAACCTCAGTAGTAACAGTAGTCCTTGACAAAATGTTATGAACAAAGTAATGAAAAGATTTGTTTAAAATCTGTGAGGTGGCTTCTCTACTATTTCATATGTAGTATCTCAATATTGAATTAGAACTTCATAAGAGATAAGATTGTGAACACAACATTCCATTTGCTTTCATACTGTCATGAGCAATTTGGAGTTGAAGGATTAAGACCCTGAAGAGAATGAAGACACAAAGAGAAAAGAATCCTAAAGATACTCAAAGAGAAATACTTGAATCCCAGTGGCAGTATTCTACACAAGCACAAATTGTGCTGAAAGAGACAGTAAAGTGGGAAAGCACCATCTACCTCAAAAAATATAGAACTGTATCATCTTTTTTGTGTTGAAAAGACCTCAGAAAACTCAGTCTTAACAATCCCTTGCATAAGTTTACATTATGTTCCTATGAAAAATTAATACGATTTAGCCAATTATAAATTAAATAAATTTAGCTGAAAGTCAAGTTTCTTTGAGTTTTGCTTCCAGTTATCTATGCTGTCATGGAATATAAACTAAATTAAGAATATATAATAAAAACTTTACATAAACAATATTTTATTAAACAGTAAAGATAATGAGGAATAAATTAAAAAGGAAAATAATTTTTCTCCACCTCTTGTTTTGATAATTCTATATTTTGTCTTCTAGTTTGCTTGATTAGACAATGTTGACATTGAAAATTAAGATGTTAGTGTCTTAACAGTCAGGCTTGTTATTTTAAAATTTGCTCAGTAATGTTAGGCACAAGATATTTTCTATTAATGGATTTGTAAAAATAAAGAATTTGACCTAAAACAAAAGAAGAAAATCTACAGCAAATTAGTATTGAATTTGTGTCTTTTATTCCAATTTAATCATTTTCATTATTAGTTTTAAAGTGATTATTTGAGAATGTTGCACAACTTTTGAGTGATTGAACATGATTTAGAATCTTTTGATGAATCTTGTCATTCAGGGAGATATTCAACTGAAGAGTAGCATCTTTTAAATACATACATACATATATGTATATATGTATACATATATATACATATACATATATATATATACACATACATACATACATATAATGAATTTGTATCAGGGACCAAAAGAAACAATCACTTAAAAATAGATCAGGAGAAAACACTTTAGTATGAAATCTTTGAAGTGTGTGATTATCTTTTCTGAAAAAAAAAAAAAAAAAAATAGAAAAATTACTTTTATAAAGTATTATCTACCCACATCCTTAGATATAATTCCTTTCTTTTGTGTGTGTTTTAAGGGTTTTAAGGGTTTTGTATGTGTATGTTTGGGAGGTTAGTTTGTTTGGTTTTGCTTATGATTTTTTTTTTTTTTGTTTGGGCTGTTTTGTCTGCAAAGTTTTATTGTATTCCAGTAATCTGCTCTAGAAAGCAATGATTAAATTAAATGAATTTATGATGAAACACAAAAACCACTGTATATTAATCCTAAACTTTGTGCAGAAGGGTAAGTTTTCAATTACGTGTATGAGTATGTTGTTCAGAATTTTTAGGACTGTAAGATCACAGGGAGCATTCGCAGTACTTAGCAACACAGCTGCTCAGGCACAATACACCCACTCATATATTCTACAGAAGGGATTTTTTTATTTTTTTTTATTGCCCCCTCCCATCTCACCCTCTTTAATTTTTTTCTAAGATGTAATTAGTTCCAATTAGTCATCATGAGACTTGTTATCATAGTTTAAGTCAAAGATGAAAAAATTCCAAAATCATAATGTTGTATAGAAATGAATTATTGAATATATTGTATCAGTTCCAGTGTAATAGATTTGAACATTCTAGGCTGAAATACAGCAATTCAGATTCAGATTTCTCATAGAAGTGCATTGCTTGAACATCAGGCAGGCTATTACTTTTTTCCGTTGGGAATGAATCGTTTTCTGTAGTCAAAGATTCAATAAAGAACTCCCAGAGGCTATGTATGGCATGCTTGCCAGGAGGTATAAGCTGTATCGGAATGAAAAAAAAAAAAATAAAATTTGGAAGTGCAGCAAATTCAAGCGTATTCTGAGTAAGGTAATATATAATTCACTGATGGTGTAAAGACTGCCACACTGTTTATCCAAATTAGAAGCTAAAGAGTAACCTGCTATGCCCCTTCTAAGAGATGTGGGCCAGCCTTCTAGATAATTCCTGTCTTATCTCAGACTATCATACATTAGCTTTTTGGCTAATTTTCAATTTTTCTACACTCTTACAGTTTTCTTTGAGGATTGTTTTGTAATATCTTGACTTGTGCATCCCTACATTTCTCCTGACTAGTCTGGGATCATTTTCTTTCTCTATAATCAGTAGAAATAAATTAGTGAGCCTAATTTTCCTCAGTAACCTTTGGGCATTCAGTAATTGCCTTAAACTATGAATTCCTGGAAGTCCTCATGCCACAGAAACACTATCCTAGCAGCTATTGTGGAAAGGAGTAATGTACACCTAAATCCTAGCTTTGTGCTACATTTTCTAGCTTTGCAGATTGAAAATGCGACCACATTGCCTCAGTCTCGCTTCAGGGCTTATCATCAAAGAGTCTGTGAAAGCAACTCGAAGCTCCAAGACAAATGTCCTTTCCATAATAGATTTGATTTGTGTACCCACAAATCTCCCTGTTGTTGGAAAACTGCATAAGTTTCTCAGGAAAGACAGTAAAATCACTGTACATGTTCCATCTGCAAATGGTGATCCATCTCACTAGCATGATTGCACAGTAATGTTCAGTCTGCACCCTAATGAGTCCCAGATCAATGGCTGTGACATCCCTGTTTCAATATTGGTGAGTCCGGCCCTGGAGCTGCTGCTTATTTACACTGTCTTAAGTGATGCTACTGTCAACAGGACTGGCAACAATCAATATTTCATTAGCAAAACCTTTGGCTTTTTCTGACTGGTCAGGAAACCCAATGGTTTGTGTATTGAAAATCTGCTTTTTTAAATTTTCTTTATGATCTGGTACCTTGAATTTTGATCTGTTCGATTTATGGCAACTATAATCTCAACTGTCTAGGACTTAATTTCTAATCTGCAGGAGTTATGAGTACTGCCAATACTGCATGATATCAAGGAAAGCCACAGTTATCTAAGGCATCTTATGCTGAAAGAATAAAGTGGAATCTAAAACAAATAAATAAATACATAAATAAATAAAAGCTAAAGATATCTATGCAGGAAAAATTCTAGCAAGCTATCAATCATTTAAATGCATAGCTGAACATTTGTTCAGATATCAACATGTAAAACCAAAAGATAAAGATGCAAATCTCAGTAAGTTTTCACCCATAACATGTTCCTGTTGCATTGCTTCCATGCTTTTCATTCACAGTAAGAATTATATTTTGGTTTTAATCTTGGAATATTAGTGAAGCAACTACTGTTGCTTTTGGTTTTAAAATTATCTTAAAAAGCTGTTATTTACATTAATTTCTTTATGAGTTCCATGTTGAGAACTATTTATTCCCCAGCAGCACTATCAAAAAACATTTTCAGATTAAGGATTCCGAAACATTGTAAGTTGGAGCAAATGTATCAAGGCCATGATTACTCAAACATATAGAAGTTATTTATTTACTATATATATGTTATCCAGTGGAGATTACAGAATAATTTAATTATTGTGGAAAAATCTTGAATTGTTTACTATGGAGAACTAACACAAATCCTTTTTTCCTGTCTAAGTTTTGATGAGGAATCATTTATTGCAATTTTTCAGTACCTGTGCTGTGATTTTAGAATTATGTATCTTAATTACAAATAATCAAAAAAGAACAAGGTATTAAACCGTTGAAGTAAAATAAAGATAATAAAATATTGTGTATGTGTCTGTGGAATGAATTTTAGAAAACAAAAATAATTTTTAATGCACCACTAAAATGAATGCATGACAGAAGCAAATAATTTTAAAAATGAACGCAATATTTACAGAAGATTATCTGTGTTCATTTTTATTTTTGATTACTGGAAAAAAATATCCATCTTTGTTTCTGAGTATAAGAGAGTTTGCATTCTTTCTTTAAAATTATAAACCAAAATAATCAGATTTCAAAATGTAGTTAAAGCATTTACATCTGCTGGGATGGATTTTTCACAGTCTTTAAAATAGTATGCTAAAAATGTATGCTTTCAATTTCTCATTCACTTAAGCTATTAAAATTGAAACACTGTTTCATGGGGGGGGGGGGGGGACACAGCAAAAACCAACCAACTAAAACCAAACTGAAACCAACCAAAACCAAACCAAACAAATAAACCCAAACAAAAACAAACTCCCCCAGGCTACCATTGAATTTGAAATTTAAGTGAGTAGGTGCAGAGTGTTCACAGCTGTTGATTTCTTAAGCATGGAACAGAAATGAGGAAAGGGACTGTAAGAACTGTGTACTCCTATAGCAGCTTTTCTGTCAAATATGAGAAATTCTGAACAACAGAAGAGTTTGATTTTACTCACCAGTAATGATAATATAAGGGTGCAGGATGGAATGGAAAACCAATCCTGTAGTAAGAAGAAATACAGCGAATTCTTAAAAAAAAAAAAAAAAAAAAAAAAAAAAAAAAGTTGGGAGATGATGCAGAAGAATAAACATGTTATGCTGAAAATATGGATAAAATACTAAGGCAATCATAGAAGCAATATTCTAAACTAATTATTTTAATGAAAAATGTTATAGTCTGTTCTCTGAAAAACTAATGAGAATACAGTGAGGTTCAATTGATAATTTAGAATTTTTGAAATGATAAGCCATGCAAAGAGAAGTCATTTGAAACATCAGTGCTGTATATCCAACAGCTGTGATTGTAATCTGCTGGAATAAACTAGCTTATAATAAGAAACCTGAATGAAGATGCTTAGATAGAGAGCCATTCCCTGTGTATGTGTTTTGTGGAAGACAAGTCAGTTAGAATAGAGCATGTGCTTTAGAGAGCAAGGAAGCATTGCCAGTCTAATCTTACTGTTCTGTTTTGTTTTGGTTTGTTGTTTTGTTGTTGTTGTTGTTGAGTTTTTTGTTTTGTTTTGTTTTGTTTTGTTTTTTCTTTTCAACAAGGAGTAAGCACCTGAAGGCATGAGATAACAAGTCTCCCTTCTATAAATAACAAAAACTATTTTCCTTACCAGTCAATAATTGAATGAGACAATAATTGAAGTAAAATGGATAGCTTTAATTCTTTCTCTTGAAAGTTGAGCTCTGATATTCAGTAACACAATTTGCACATTTATTTCCAAGATTTTCACACATAGCTTCAATGAAGACAAACAATGAAATATATAATGCATTTAATCAAAGTCATGAAGCAGATGTAGATAGTGTGTTCACAATGTATAACATCTAACACTTTGACACCATGTCTTCTGACACCCTCTCTGGCCCAGTATCAGCAGCATAGACAGACTGCCAAGACAGATCCTTCTAAGACCCAGATCACTGACTGACATTGTCAACAGAGACAAGATGCTGCCCACGTTGCTCATGTAAGGTCCAAACAATACTTTCAATCACACTGCTGCCTGTAGAGCCAAGAGTTCCTACCTCCTTTCAAAAAGTTTTTTTGCATGATTGATTGTTGGTGTCAATGACCATCGTGTCCCCTGCCGGTCCACCAAAGCTATGGCATCCCTTACAGTCCTGTGTTTCCCATCAGTGATCAGTGTAAGGTACATTGTTCCTCATCTTTCTTACTGCCTCAATAAATGTTTGGTTTTTAACATATTGTCGGGCTCTATTACTGTTCAGACCGTATGTCAAGTGTTTGATTTCTCTTGATAAATAATCCTTTGAAAGAAAATCTAAGCTTAACAGTCTCTTTGGTGCACAGGTCTGGATTTCATTACAATCTCATGTATCAGATTGTTACAATTAAAATTCTCATGCTGATCTGAGAAAAGTTTTCCATAATACTAAGAAAGATACTTTACTAGGGAGGATGCAGATTTGGCTAGGCCAGTTTACTTGTGTCTTCCCAATCTACTTTTTCCTGAATGGCCTCCTTTGTTCCTCTCAACATGAAGATTCCAATTTGTGATTGGATTTTACACAAGGTATTAAATAAGGCGAATGTTGAGAATAGGAATCAAAGGGCTAAACAACTGCAAACTGATTCTAGATGACAACCAGATTTATAAGAACAGTCTGGCTGATGATGAGCTATAGCATTGCTAGTGCAATTTTTTGGTTATACCAAAAAGAAAATGCATATGGTTTCCTACATCTTCCATTTCCCTTTAAAACAGTACAGTTAATATTAAAATTGAAAGGAATGGTTTTAATTTTTCAGGGAAAAATAATTTTCCATTTCCTGTTTACCAGCCAAACTCCGCAATGTATTTTTCAAGTTATTTAAGGAATATAGTTATGATTGAAATCAAACAGCAATCATACATTTAGGAAAATTACATTTGCCTCAGGTAGGGTTGAAAATGTCTTCAGTTTCAATGTTTAAAAAATAAGCCATTTTAGTAATATTTTTTTTTTTTTTTTTACTACAAGTCCTCTTGATTTACAGTGTGCTTCCTGCTTTTATTCTAGAAACATTCTGCTGAAGGAAATTCTTGAATGCTCAACAGAATACAGTAATTTGACTTGTGACCAGAATTGTGTACTTTGTGGACATTAGAACATTTCAGATAAATCAGTCTTAAATTCAAGATAGAAATACTAGTGAAAGGATAAAAATGCAGGCATCTGATACACTTAAATTTGGAACTTCATTTCAGTTTGTCTGCAGTTATATCATATCTTTCCTACCACAGACAATGAGAGTCCTTACCCCTGGCCAGAAGACTATCTAAGTGCATACTTAACTATTAATGTATAATCAAATACTCTTGACATCAGAAGGATTTATTCCTCCTCAGCCTGCTTGAGGAACTAGGGTCCAATGAAACAACATTTTTTTTAAAAAAAAAAGTCTAAAATGTAATTGTTATGCACACAGCCTCAAAACAGAAGAAAACTCCTGGAAGCCAAAGATTTGGTTCTCTTCTGCTTCACGAGACTTGTAACTTTGTCTCTACTCAGTAGTGTTGCGCAGAAACCAAAAGTGATTCATGGAACGTGGCAGCTCAGTGCAACGTCCCTCTCCCAGATGATCTTAACTTAATTTTCCTACTTACTGCTTTGAAAGAGGTTCTTGTTTTACAGATCACAACTGAGTTGCTAATACTATGATTAAGATATTCAAATGATCTTGTAACACAGTTCCTGGAGTGCAAGTGGATGGACTCTACATTCATTTTTTAACAAGTCTATACTCTGACGCATGAATGCTCTTGTAAATAAATTATAAACTAAATAAATTATAAGATTGCTTATCACATAAGTCTAGTGTCTATTCTTTTCCCTCTCTGTGACCTACTTGTTCTATTTACTTTATAAGCTCACTCTCCCATAGTTCCTTTCTCTCTTATGTTAATATATTCTATTTGCATAGTAAGACTTTCCTCACACAGCATATTCATTTTAAGATATGTCTAATTTTTCTGTTAAAATGTACCTTTAATATCTTAAGTTTTATTATACCACCAAAAATATTGAAAAAAACATGGCTACTTTAGCAGACTAATTTTAAAGACTTTAATAAGTCTTTAGAACAACAAAGCAACAATGCAATATTGTAAGGCCCATAAATATTGGAATTCTGGAATCCATGCTCATATATCTTGTGAAATCATGAAAGGCCACTCAATATGTACTTAGTTACTCATGATTTAATTCTGAAAACAAATTTTACAGGTTTTACCCACAAATTCTCATTGTACTTCAAGTTAGAGTGAAGAATACAAAACTATTGAGCATCATATAGTCCAAAAATAAAGCAAAAACTACAAAATATAAAATTAACATAATTAGCAATTATACACTAGAAATTTAGGTCCTTTATGCTTATTTGTCCTTTACATCAAAGTGACAGAAAACTAAACCTTTGACTCAAAGTACAGTAGTATAAAGAAAGACTTATAGCTGGTTTATAAAGGTTTGCAAGGTAAATTCCTAGAGCATAACATAGTGCCTTCAAAAATAAGACATAATTACATCCCACATGTTGCAAACATATGATATCTGGCAACTCATCCCTACCAAATCAGGTTTTATAGTAGAATATAGAAGGAAGATGTCTCAACTTTGTGCAATTTTCAGTGTCATGATATATGAAGTACATAAAATTGTTAAAGACTGTCCAAAGAAGGCCTGTGAACACAGTAAAGGGTCAAAAAGGGAAATTATATGAGGAGTGGATGATGTCACCTGCCTTACTTATCCTGGAGAAGAGGAGGATGGGAGGAGACCTCATCCTTCAAGAGCGGAAGCAGAGGGATGAGCACTATTTTCTCTGTGGTGACCAGTGATAGACCCCAAGGGAATGGCCTGAAACTGAGTCATGGGAGGTTTAGGCTGGATATGAAAAAAAGGTTCTTCAACCAGAGGGTGGTTGGGCACTGGAACAGGCTCCCCAGGGCAGTGGTTACAGCATTGAGACTGTCAGAGTTCAATAAGTGTTTGGACAACACTCTCAGGGACGTGCAGTAATTTTTGAGGTTTCCCTATGTAGAACTGGGGATTGGACTTGTGGGTCCCTTACAACTCAGAATATTCTATGGATCTGTAATATTGCAGTTTTGTAGGCAATCTTGAAACAAAAAACATTTAGCTAAGTATAACGTAATGGTTCAAGGGAATTATGGTTTGTATTTCTTCATTTTTCTGCATTTTGTAGGAGTTTAGATATCTCCTCCTACTAAACTCTTATAAAAAAAAAGCACCTTTGAAATAAATACTTTCCTGAGGAGGAATGTATATATGCAATTATATAGACTATGATAGCTTGGACTCTCATTTTAAATAATGATCGCAATTCTTATTCAAGTATACATCAAGTCAATTTTCAGAATCCTGACAAAGTTTTATTGTTCCAACAATTAATTACAGACAATAACGATATTTCACTATGGAGGTGTTGTTTTTGGGCTAGTCTGATTGGAGTGAAGAATATTACAATTCTTCCAAAAAATAAGGGAAAATCTCTTTCAAGAATTTTTTTTTTTTTTTTTAAACACTTGGAATTTTTTTAAAATCAGGTCTGGATTTACATATTCAGTATTAATAATTCAAAAATGTATTTTATTTACTTTGAACCTATAGATTTTTCTTCCTTAAAATTTTAGTGTTCCAAAGGAGAAAGAAGGTATTTTTTACATTTTAAACGCTGTGTGTAGCCATAAAATATTTCTTTTAAGATGCTACTTCTGCATAGTGTTGACCTTGTTTTAAACAGCTTCTATGTGTTAGAGAGTTTTTGTTATCTTATAGACAGTGAACAAGTTCACAGGCTCTTTCATATGTTACCATACAGCCTTCCTCAGGTGCCATACAGAGGAGGTATAGTGAATGTCAATCCAATGCACCACTGCAGTGCTGCAAAGCGTCCTTACTAACAGCTCATTACAGAAGGAATTGCTGCTGTGCTGTCACCTAATGATGAGTTACTATAAGAAGGTGGAAAGAGACTAGTGTCACTACTTTGTGCTTCACAGCCATAACCCTTGAAAGCAAAGAAATATAGGCAACAGTCCACTGTAATGTATGCCTGAAAGCCTATATCTGCAAGTCTGATGTGATTGGGTTTTTTTTTTGTTTGTTTGTTTTGTTTTGTTTTTATTTTAAAGTTGCTCTGTGACGTATGTGCTTCACAAACAAGGTAACATCTCATTGTACCAGTTCACAAAATTGCAGTCACTATGTTCACAAAACAGTGCATCAAAAATAATTTGCATCTAACTAGATTTCATTGAAAAGTCAAAGCCTTATTAAGCTGGCAACTTGAAGACATGTACAGAACAGCATATCAGAAATTTCCATGAAGTACTAGGAGTAGTATAATCCTTCTGTCAGCTGAAATAACACTTGAAAAATACTGAAAGGCTAAAGTGATCAGGAGTCACTTGAATTCCTCAGATTTCCATGTTTATACACATTTTTCCAATTACAACTAATCATAATGGGCCTTAAAACAAAGAGGTGGGTATTTCATCTAATAGTGTTGTTCAGGGATGAAGCTTGAACCCATCTAAAGAATATTTTCACCTGGATTGAAAATTTAACTCTGTTCTTTCTGCTTTATTACTAGCCAATTCTAGATGTCATCAAGATTTCACTAAATTGATCATATATATATATATATATATTTAATTAGTTATGTTCTATTGACATCATTAGTAAATTTTCCTTTGACAGTCAAGGAAATAAGGCAAGATCAAGAGAACAGGTTAAGATTGGGTTATTTTCTTTTAATAGTCTTCTAATTCTTATAATGGTTTTTATCTTACAGCTTTTTATAATTGCTCTCGTGTCCCTTAACTGGTTTAATAAATTAAACTCCATTGTTTCCATTCATTGATATGTTATTACTTTTGTGGATTAATTAAATGCTTTAAAATTGCTTTAGGTTGTCTAAAAATCAGAATTCAGAAGAACTGATGGACACCTTGTCCATATGACAAAGAAAAACTTACTTAAGTACTGTAGGAGGCCTGTGTTTAAAGAAGAGGCCTTCCATTGCTACACTGCTTATTTTGGGTCCTCATTATAAAGGTTATTGCCTCCTGCATATGAACAACCATACAAGCTAATTATTGAATTTTAATTGCTGGTTTAAGATAAAATATTCTGATACATCTCATTTTCTTATTCTTTTTGGGATCCTAATTGTGCCTACACAGAAGTTCCATGCTTATAAGTACTTAGTCAGTTAGGTTCACAAATATTTGGGCAGTAGAAAGGTGAGAAAAGCATAACCTGTAATTTTTAGGAGAATTGTGAAAACCTTCTATTATAAATGAGTCATTTGCCTGTGATGTGACAATAACTAACAGAAAGAAACAAAGGATTTCAGGAAGACAATGGCATGCTATTGCTTTCAGCTCCTGACTTTTACTACAGTATCTTTTGTACTGCAGATAATTCCTACTTTCATTTGCTGGAATGCTTATTTTTCCTGCTCCTGAAATCTACTAATCTACTACATTAAGCACAAATACTTGCATAAGAACTCACCTTGCCTTTAATCCACAGCAATATGAAGGATGACCATCTGTTACTTCTGTATAGCAAAAAGATCTGTGGGTATATCTTATTGCAAATGGGGAGATAATTTTTTTTCCACTTAGCATTTTTGTTCTAAAATTATCTCTAGCTACTTCCCCAGTGTATATGCAGGAGGAAAAGGGTGCAAAATTGCAGTCATAATTGCTTTAAGAATTGCATGCAGAATCATTGTTATACCCGACAACTCAGCACCCATCTACACATCTCTTTTACCAGCAGGACCATTCTTTGGTAGCCCCTCAGGTACATGAGCAAATCACACATTGTAAGCTGGTTTGCTTCCTCCTTCTCCCTTTCCATTTTAATATATAACAATTTGTTTGCTTTTATTGTTTTCTTTTGCTTCTCTTTCTACATCCTATCATCTATTACTCTTTTTCACCATTAATGGGTAACACTGGAAATTTCATATGCATCCAAATGAATTGCCAGTATTGATCTGCATTGAAAAGTTCCTACATAATGTCACCTCAGTGACCACTGTATTCCCACAATAATAACCAGCTACATTTCCTGAGGAAACCTTTTTATACTTAGTGGCAGATAGAAGCTTTAAATACAATACTTTACAGACTGTGATACTCTTCTGTGGTGCATTTACAGAACACATAGCTGGCTAAAAAACTTTCAAGCTGTATTCCAAGTTCTGCAATGTAAACTACTGTGTTAATAATCTGGACTTCTGAAAGTTTTATAGTAACCCAATTTTCTAAATTCAAGGGGTATTATATTTGCTTGTTACCTGCTTTTCCTTATTATATTGGGGCAATAAGAGAAGACCACTGAAAAATTAATCCTCCATGTTACTGTAGACCAAATCATGGCAAGCAAGCTTGATCGCAATTACTAAGAGTTACTAAGAATGGATACAAATCACACTAGATGAAGGACTAAGTGATCAGAAGTAAAGTAAAGTACAAGAGAAGGAAATGAGAGACGCACAGTATAAAATGACTACTGTAGATATTGTTTGCGTTCCAGTTGCTCAGCTATAATTAAAGAGACAAGCTGAGATAAAAAGTTTACCTCTATGCAGGGAATCAGAGCACTGAGAGTTTCCAGTTTATTCACAGATATATGTCCTGTGTGCTGTATGTGACTAAAGAAAGAGTAAATTTGGCTCCTACTTAATAAACAGATATTTTAAGACAGGTTGGCTGACATAAAGGGCTAAGTTAAGAACACAGTACATCATCACAGCAATTAAGCCCTTTCCCAAAGAGTGAGCACAACTCCAGAACAGCTTTATCCATTGTCACTAGCAATAACCAAGTAATAAAATCTCACTATCATAAGTTCTGAATTCTTTTCATGTATCTTCGTTCAAACCATTGCAGTGCAGCAACCTGCAGTACAGACTGGTGAACCAGTGTATTGATTCCAGCCTCATGGTGCCATATAGTGCCAATAGGATCTATAGTTACTACCCAGAGGTGACAAAATTGTTCACAGCAGTTTCTTCAGAAAGTTCCATTTCCTTCTCTCACTTCATGAGAATGAGATATTTGTCATTTTCTTGTAAGTATTTGTCACATGTAACTAACTTCTGTGTTTCTTTCAAGATGTCTAAACATCGAGATAATAGTGTGTTTAATTTTTGCCAGTAAATCAAGTACGTCTGAGTTTCATACTATGAAAGGCCACTGAGTTTAAAAATATACAGGTAAGCAATCTTAAAGCCATGATCACCCTGCCAGTTGGTTTTAGTTTTTTTTCCTGACTCAATGTACGTCACCCTTAGAGCCAGAACTTAGACTGAAACACTAAATTATATGTGTTCACTTCACATAATGAGATTACAGTATTTCCTTGAAGCAAATGCTATTACAAAATTTCCACAACTCTTAATCAGCCTAGAAATTAAGCAGAATTAATTTATTATGGATACTGTTAAGAAGTTGTGTTTTTTTTCTAATTCTCTAAATAAGGCAAATTTGGAATTATGATACTTGACTGACCTTTCTTATTTTAATTATTTTCAGACTTAATCTTCCCATTTTAAATTGATTGAAATTGTCTTTATTTCTAGTAACTAACCAAATTAAATAAAAAAGAGAGGCTAATCTGAACATGTTTTTCACAAAACCACAAGAAACTTCCTATAGAAGATATATGATTCTGTTTTGCATACAAAACTTTTCCCGGAGTTCTGTTGCCAGGTTTGCTTAATTATCACTTGGCAGTGATAGATCCCAGCTGTTACTTGCCTTTCCAACACATGCATTGAGCTATTCAGCATATAGAAAACTTTTTTTTTTTTTTTTTTTTGGTCAGGAAATTAACAAAGAGTTTGCAAAAAGTTTTTTTTAAGTAATTTTTAAAGTAATTTTAACAAGAAGAATGGATAATGTTGAAGCATCATTTTAATTGCCTCATCAAGAGAAAAGATTGAAATCTGAAGCTGTAAAGAAAAAAGGCTTCAAAAACTTGTATTTTCACTTGTATTGTATATGTGACTTGCATAAAGTGTATGTCATTTCTCAACATTATTAATTCAGCATCTTTCACTAATTCACCATGCAAAATGAGTTGAAAATGGTTCTAAGGACTAATGAACAGGTTTTCACTTCCTTCTTCATTAAACAATTTATTTGGTTACTGAAGACTCGAAAGCTTCTATCAATTTTAGGATTTTATCAACCTGATCTAAATTCAGGTCTTCTGCTTTGTTATGCATTGTGTTGTTAGTAGACAAGCAGGCTGGATACCTTAGAAATCTGTGTTAAGGAGTTCCCCAACGATGTGTATTACACACAGCACTGTTGTTGAGGGGATATTTATGGGCTTCTAAGTCAATAACTGAATCCAGGCTCCATATGCCAAATATAACCCTGCACCAGCTGGTTGAAAAGCTGTTTCTCTCCCTCTCAGGGAGAGCTCTGGGTAAAATATTCATGACTTAAAAGGAGGCCCTGGAAATTATTGCTTTTATAAATGAAAAGAAAAATTAATTGTATGCTTAAAGCATAAAAGAATCCCTGTAACTTTATGTTTTTTGGATTTGTTTTTTTTTTCCTTGGACTAGCTCAGTTCATTAGTCATTCCACAGCTACCCATGTCACTTGTCTAGAAACAATCTCCTTTTTCCTCAAAATTTATGAAATAAACACCTCTGTGGAATTCCAATATTTTGACCAGAATACAAAAAGCTAGTATTAGGTAAGGGTGAATCCCTAAAGGTTCATATAATATTCAGATCTGCAGACACTTCATTAGAAGTGTTTAATCTACTAGACAACTAGCAAACTGAAGGATAAAAACGTGTATGTATTTGTGTGTGTATTTATATTTTGAGTTCTCAGGCAGAACATTGGCCAATGCCAAATATTGCTACACAAAGAGGCAGGTTTTTTTGGTGTTTTTTTTCAAAGTCAGGTGCTGATATATGTTGCTTATCTGACCAGTGAAAATGTGAAGTCACTGCAAGGTTTTATTTTATTATAGTGCTCCCTTTTCCTGATTGCTGTTTAGAAGAGCACCTCATTACTTGACCAGAGAATAGGAAGTGAATGAAAACTTTCATAAAATAACTCTAGCCAGAAATACTGCAAGGTCACATTACATAGGAATGGGGGAGCAGAAGGAAGCAAGGCAAACTGAGGTAAGCCAAGTCAAGGTAATTCAGATAATCTTAACTGAAGAAAAGAACTTTAAACACCAAAAAAGTGAGATAGAGGCTGAAAATTTTGATGAGGGTATGTGTTTTCCTCACTTTTTTTTTTTTTTTTTTTTGTTATTGTTGTTTGGGGGTTTTTTAATACATTTTTTGTACAAAGAAAAAAAAAGGTCATGTAAGAGAAAAATATTTATGTGGAGACACAATAGTTTAAGTTCTGAAAACTCTTTGTTTTCCATTTGTGTTGTGCATACTTCAGCATCAGGAATGGCAGAATGTTCCTTCTATTCTGTTTTGAAAGGTATCAAATACCTTTTCACTAGCTCATCTCAGCAAAGCAAAGAGGCCTAATTTTTATGTAATTTCCAGATTTTCTCAAGCCCCAAATGCAAATAATTTGTTCTAACTAGATATTGAAATGCAACTGTTCTGCTGTATTATAACATCATCAAAGATCTGCATATAGTAAAAACAAAACAAAAAAACCAACCAAATATGACATACAAAGATATTGTCTCTGTATTTTTCCACCAATTAATGCTTTTTTACTCTTTAAGAGCCTAATGATTTAGCTTTATGTATTACTGTTACAGAGTATAATTTCACTTAGTTGTATACGTCTTAGTTATAGACCAATGTGAAATTATATTTATTTCTATTGTGGATATTTGAGGTAAAGTCTTAGACTTGGTTTAAACTATAAAACTATTAAAGGGCCAAATTTGCTTACCACTGAGTAAAAGCACTCTACAGTAAAAATCCTGCATTAAACACGAGTATCAGACCATCGCTTTTATCATGTGAGGCAATGCTTTGTTTTCAAGTGCAAAAGCAATGCTGTGGTTCATCACCCCTCTGCACATCCTAGACTATAAAATCACCCTGTATACAGGAATGCAGCCTTACAACTTGTCTTATAAGATAAAATAATTACCAACCACCATTCCACTTGTTGTGAATGAAAGTAGTTCTAATTTAACCTGTGCAGGACCTATGGTAGCTATGACAGATGAATGCAGAGCTCTTCCAGGTGACAGGGTGTTACTTCTTTGTCCAAGCTAAACTCTCCTGCAGGTGTTTTCTAACTGTTTTCAGTTTAACAGAGGTGATGTGGCTAAGATTTGTTTTTCACATCACATTGGTGCAATGGCCTGATTTTCAATTGAGATAAATACAATTTCTGTAAATGAAGCTTTTTAGGTGTTAGTTCTGAGGCACTGGTAATGAGCAACTGTGGGCAGTAATTTCTTCATTTGGCATAGCTGTAACTGGAGAGGATATATGTCAACAGCCTTGCCTATCTGAAATAATGCAGGGGAATTTCAAGGAGCCAAAGTGGCAGACTTTGATCAGAGAAAAGGATGCAAACTCCCTGGAACCTTATAGAGTGCCATTACTGAGATAAAATTCTCTTACCAAACAAAAAACCAAACAAACAAAAAAGGGAATCACAAACCAACAATAAAAAACCAACAAATTAACTCAGTAAGCAGTGGCTGCAAGGTGTCTAAATACTGTACATTGCTCTCCGAAAATAATTTAACCTATGATTTAAATTTTCATTGCAGATTGAATTTCCTTAGATTACATGCCCAATGAATGGTGGATCCAGTCCCTTTTATTTATATATTTGTCTGCACTGATAGTAGCTTTGTCCTTGTGATAAAAGTTGGGAGTACAATAAAGAATGAGCAATTAGCTGAAATAACAAAGACAATAGGGTTGTGGGAAGCACCCTTAAAAATCAGACTACGCTGTCTAAAAGCAGATAAGATTCCAGATCAGAATCAATGTGATTGCCATAGAGCATTAACTCCAATCTTCCCCAATCTGTGACCCACACTATGAAAATGGAGACTTGAAAACGATTAATTTAATCTTGCTTCTGTATCACTTAACATTAGTAAGCTACATTGTTGTGATAGTATAACATTGCCTCAGTAAGCTTTTGCTGCATGCTACCACAGTAACAGAGGATTCTCTTTGTAAGGCTTTGAGTCAAAGACTGCCAGGCTGAAATTATTTAGCCAAAACAAAACATACTGACAGGAAAAAAAAAAATAAAAAAAAAAGGAATTTCATTCACTAAGGTACCTCAAACAGATATTTCAGTTAAATTACTCTAAGATCTCACAATGGCTCAGTCCATGCAGATGTTCTACTTGCAATTCATGCCTGACAAGTATTTCTGCTAAATTATTAGCATCTATGTGTAATCAGAAACAAACAAACCCATAATATATAAATAGAATATGGGTTATTTCTATAAATAGAATAACCCATGTCTTTTATTTTATCACCTAACTCTACTCATCTGGATTTGAAAATGTTTAAAAGTGTATTCTTGTGTGAGATAGAACCAGAAAAAATTCTCCAGCTTAGTTCAAGAAACTTGAAGTTCTGTCCTGAAAAGCAGGCATCGGCTAATAGCTAAAATGCTTTAGTTTCTGATGAATGGCCTTTTCTCCTAAAAGTTGGTTCATGTGAAAACAAATTAAAATAGGATTATGAAAAAGATTGAAAAAGGATTGATTCTGAATCATGCCAACATTGAAAAGAAGCAGAAATACCCACTTGAAGAGATTTTCTTACCACAAGTTTACTTTAGCATTTTGTGGTCTTAAATATTGTGAAGTTCAGGCTCACCACCAAAATTAACTGAAACAATCATCCTAAAATTGTAAATTTAGTTCTATTTTCCCCCCTCTTTCTTATTTGTCTTCCTTTATCTTCATTGTAGTAACAGCTGTGAGGGGGAGCTGGCTTCTCTACTTCCCCAGCCTCCTGGGGTCTGGAGAGGATTGTGAAACCCCCACGTGGTAAGGAGTAAAGAGATATAGCAATCCCAGATTGAGTAGCCATAGAAAAACGTTTAATTACCTCCGCCCACGGTATTTAAGCTTTTCGGGTGGGGCTTAGGAGGTAGGATGTGATTGGGTAAGGGTCCAGGGGGAGGGGTGTGGTTTGGGGGGCACAGGGGCCAATAAGGGAGCAGGAGGACCAAAACCCAGTGGGAACCCAGGAATAGGGAATGACAGGTGATACATCCAATAAGGTCGGGAGAGGGTGGGGCTGGATACCCAGGAAAAAGGAATACTGTTTTCACGTGTGTGCAGGGGTTATAGGGATTACAATCTAAATAGGGGTACACCCGTACATAAAAGATGCAGGTAATGCTGAACTACAAAGTTTCTGGTCCTTTGGAAGTTGTCACAGTGCTGGTCCTGTCTTCAGGGTCTTCCTCCTCCATGATGCTATGGCAGAAGTCTTTCCCAACATTGTAGAAAATAAAGAAAATTATGAAAACAATAAATACAAATAATAAATAAGAGACAAAGAAAATATTTTCAAATTACATCAAGATAGAAGTTCTATATGAATTAGCATGAACACAGGTATACACACAAAAAAATTTAAGAATTCTTTTGATAAAAAATAGTTCTAAAAATAAAAATGGAAGAGAATTATGAAGTTTCCAATTTGCTTTAAAGCTATTTTAGGTTATGCTTATAAAATATGAGTTTAACTGATGACCTAAGTGTATTATATATCTGTATCTACTCTATATGGCAGAAATACAGAATATGCAATTATGATTCTTATATAGTGAAATAATGAGAACTAGTATGTTTTTCACATAATGATAGAATGGGTAAAGTTGGAAGGAATCATTGGACATCATCTGGTCCAATTTACCTGCTCAAACAGGATTCCCTAGAGTATATTACTTAGGGTTGTGTTCAGTTGGCTTTTTGAGTATCTTCAAAGAAAGCTCCATAACATTCTGGACAAAGTGCAAATTTCTATGAGAACTGTAAATTTAAGAATGATCTCAATAACGAAAATAAATCTAATGGGTTTTTAGTATTGTCTCTTGAAGAGGGAATTATTTCATAGAAAATCTTGTGGAAATATGAAATTTTAACTTTTATATTAAAATGAAAAAGCAAGGTTACAAGAAAACTGATAGTGGATGTGAGTGAAATACTATGGTATACATTTCTAAAATAACGGTCGTGAAAATTTTATGTACTTCTCCTGAAAAATTAAACGGTTCAATTACCCAGAGAAATCTAGGGTAAAGGAGTAGGTCCACAAGTCTGCTTTCCTAGCAATATTTTTAAGTAAAACTGATAAGGTAAGAATTGAAGACAAGCAAACAAACAAGCAAACAAACAAACAAATGAACCACCAATAAAACAACATTAAAATAAAAGAATAAAAACCCAATAAAATTGTAAAAAATAATAAATAATAAAGAATGCATACTGTGTTGAAAATGTACACAGAGATAGAGTTTTCTTACTTTGAGACTGAGAATTAGAAATCAAATAACTAAGGCCTTACTCACTTTCTGAGGCCATTAAAAATCAGTGTACCCCAGGGGTCAGAAATGTATCCATCTGTGTTTAGCATCCTCATTAAACATCTGGGGGCCTTCAGGCTGAAATGCAGCCTTGCAAAATATGACTTTCTGAGCACAACCTGAAACACTGGAGGTTCTCTCTGAGCTTAAGGAAACACTTGTTCATTGTGAGTATGACTAAGCCCTGATACAAGCTGCCCTGAAGTGGTGGTGTCTCCATGTTTGGAGATGTTCAAAAGCTGTCTGAACATGTGCCTGGACAATTGACTCTAGGTGGACATGCCTGAGCAGGAGGCTTAGACCAGATTACCTCCAGAGGTCACTGTCAACTTCAATACCTTATGTTATGCATATAAATAAATAAAATAAAACATTATAAATATACTTTACAAAGTTATTAATTACTTGATGTGATTTTGGAAATTACTAAGTGGATGTTAGGTTCTAACAGATCATTTAGATTTACAATGTTTGTTCAATAGTTGACAACAGTTTGAAGACATATTCATATTTGTATTCTGAAAGTTTCTTCTGGAAAAGGGATTTGCTTTGAAGAAATTGTTTTCTATTGGCCTCATAAAAATATTATGTTACATACTAATGAAAAAGAATTAAACTTCAAAATCAAAGGTGATCTGTTGTGTTAAGGGACTACAGTCAGTGTTTAGTCTTCCCTTTAGTAACAAATCAAAACACCACTTTCAGTACTTGTGTAATATTATAAACACACAAAACCCACATGGGAGATTGAAAGATTTGTAGAAGGCCACAAAAGGAGCATTATCCAAATAAATGGTCAAACACATTACATCAGAGTACAGAGATAATGTACCATAAGTCTTAAACCTACAGAGATATATTCCAGGATATGGTGGTTAGTGACATAATAATTCTGTGTTCCTTTAGGTTAACTTTCTTATGTTGAAGGGATACACATCTCTGTCGTGCCTTGGCCTCTCCTGACAGATAACCTCCTATCTAGTAGCATGCTCACTTCCCTATATCTGGATGAGGGAAAGAATCAGAAGACTAAAATTGAAAAAACTAATGGGTCAAAAAAAAGACAATTTAATAAGTGAAATGAGTGATGAACACCTAACCTGGTCCACAGAATTTAAATTCCCGAATCTCATAGGGTACAGAGTATTGTCTTTGTGAACTCAACCCCACTACATTCCCTCTCATCCCTACTTGCTAGCCAAACAGAATGAGAAACATGTTGTGAAAGCACTGTTTAGCAACAGCTGAAAACATGCATGTGTTAATAATACTGCTTTAGTCACAAAAATGAAAGACAACAACATGTGATTATCACAAAAATGGAGGAAATTAACTTTGTCCAGGCCAAACTGTGACTGCTACATTAACCAATACAGTTCTAGTAGCAATTAGTAAGCAGAGATATCTATAGTTGCAAGAGAAGAGGGGAGGGATGAAAAGGAAGCAGAAAACAAAAAAAACCGAAACCAAACCCAAAACCAACAACAAAAAAAAACCAAAACAAAACAACAAAAAAAAACCCAAAAAACAACAACAACAAAAAAAACACTAGAGAAAAAAAAACTGAGCAGGAAAAAAAAAAAAAAGAAAAAAGGAAAATGGAAAAAGGGGGGAAAGAGAAAGGAAAATGGGTCCTAGTTACAGGGGCCAGGATAAGTTTATCACTATGTGGGTGTAACCAAAACTGTATATGTCATTTCTCATGAACTTCTGATCTTTGGCAGCAGCTGCCCAGGGCACACCTGATACCTCAGGCTACGACCTGAGTATTAGAGAACCCTGTGAGACAGGGGAGTTTGTCTTCACACCAACAACTCACCTGTGATAACTCCCCTCCAGGGAGGCATTAGCACCTTCACACCCAGGCTGAGGGGTCATGTCTGCTAATGGGCCACCAAAGATTCCAAAAATATCCCATGACTCACAGAGTTAAATCACTCATTGTGAAACTCCTTGCCCTGGGACAGGTTCTAGGCATTTCCCCCTGAACCTAAGCATATATAATCTTGGAGTGTGGAGACTTCTGGTACCACTCATTGGACCCAGAGGAGCACCAGAAGCTCAACAGGACTGTGACTGTCACTCTCAACAAGACTGCAACCCTTTCTTCAACAGAACTGCAACCATTGTCCTCACCAACAGGTTTTCTTTCCTCTTACTTTGCACTCAGGGGGACCACATGGCACCCATCACAGGGGCTAGTGAACACTGTTCTGTTCTTGTCCCAGGGTACAGGGTTATATATTTGTCTTTGTGGGTTAAAATCTGTTTTTCTCTATATCATTGTGTTTATTGTAATTTTTTTAGTAAAGTGTAATTCTGGGTTAGTTTCTCCGCTGGTTTACTTTTAAACCAGTACAAAAGCAAAAGGGAAACTTCAGTAATTCCAAAAATTGTTTGGGGGAAAAAAAAAAAAAAAAAGTAATTGCTTTTTAAAATTGGAAAAAGAAAGAGGCTGAGATCTGCTTTCTTAAAAAATTTAAATTGTGTACTAGTTAACCTATGAAAAGGCATGGCCATTTGAATGTTTTGGGGGTTTTTTCTTACTCTTTTTGTTTCTTCTATTTCAGTAAACATATTTGCAAGTTACCTTTCAAGACTAGACTGTGATGCTGCAAAACAATAAAACCAACTATATCTTATTATATACTATGTATTGCATAGACTAAGATGGGACCAAGCATTACAGTACAAGTTTATCACAAGTATATACTTGGCTAAGGAAGCATCACAAACATGCTGCTACACTTATCCCTATTTTTAAGAGGAATATATTTCAAGATACATCTTCTGTAGCTTGGAATTTTTTAGACAACTTTGATTCTTCACATTTTGAAGTTTTCCTTTTATATATTTTCTATGAGGTTTCAGAGTACTTTGTTAGTCATTTGTCTGCTGCACATTTTCTTCAGCATGTTCCTGATCAGTTTGCCTCACCAAAGTCCTCATGGCATTTCATTTTTTCTTTTCACAATGTTCTTTGTGTTTCAGAATTTCAAATCCAACATGACCTTTTCTGTCAGGAAGAGATGATGTTATTACAAGGCACCCTCTGTGTGTTCCCTTGTTGAGGTTTGAAAGAGCACTTACAGTATACCCTCAACAGCACTGGGAAAAACATGCCCAGCTTTCCTCACTGTACAAGTCTGATGTCAGCACCTTCAAAAAAAGCAAAACGTTATAGTCCTATTGAAAATTACAGTGATCAAGAGCAGGTCTGACCTCTAACAACACCCCTTATATATCCTTTATTATTTTCCAAATTTTTCAACTTTACTACCCTCCTCACTTTCTAAATAAATACACCACCATATATTCTTATTTCATCAACTGATTTGATATCCTTTTTTTCTTTAAATTACAGTTGCCTTGGTAATCTCTGTTTAATTAGCAAGCTACTAAGTTCCTGCCCTCTTTCTTGTAAAATCATACCATTATCTCGTTAACATAACTAGGTGACTGAGATTAGCTGTCTGCTGTGATATCAAGAGTATGTCTGTGACATCAGGAGCATCTGGAAGCTTGTCATGTTTTTATCTAGCTAGAGTAGCCATACAGTCAGGGTAGATAGTTTTTTATTATTATTATTTGATAGCTGTGACAAAGTCTCTGATACTGTGTCCTGCTGTCTTCTAGAGCCTGAAATAGTTACTGAACAATTATCTGCCATAGTTTAGCCCCAGCTGGCAACTAAGTGCCATGCAGACGTTCACTCAGCCTTCCTGTCCCCTATGACTTTCAGTGTCATCTCATCTCTTTCTCACAGTTCTGCTTCTCACCAGAATTGAAAGAGATAAAATGACTGCAATGCCTCAGGCCATTTAGATATAGTTCCTGAGAAGGTCAGCGACTCTGTGTATTTAAGGATAATTCACATTATTTTTGCCAAGAGTGGAGTAGATTGTAATTTATTTAGAGCAGGATTCTCTAATTGATGGGGTACTTCTTAGAGAGGTGGATCATAGCTGTGCTCATTTGTCTTTTGTTGTTTGGAAGTAGAGAACAAGGCACAGAAGATCATGCAATCAAGGAAAACAAACAAACAAACTCCAACATATTTTCTCAGGATACTGGTGTTAAGCTTGATAAAGACCTCACACCACTGAAGCAAGCTCTGCAGCTGTCTTAAATGTTATCAATGACAGGAACGAAATACAGTGAGAAATAATTTGTCTATAACATTAGTATCTCTCTCTGGGACAGCTAGAATAACACATGAAGGAAGTGTTAATTCAGTACTTTCAGGGGTTGTGCAGCTTGCTGATTTGCACTGTTGCAGCAGCTATGGCTTGAAAGAGGGCCAATTCATGTCTGCTTGCAGCTACCTCTACCTCTACAGCAATGATCTTAAAGTCTCTGTTAGGGAGTAGTCAATTAAAAAAAATTATGTATTTTACAAAATTTTATTTGACAAACACTAGTCTGCAGTGATTTTTTTATGCGTTTTTTGTTTGGTTAGTTTGGGTTTTGTTTGTGGTTTTTATTTTTTTTTTTCTGTTAAGAACAGAAAACAAATGAGAAAATGTTTTTAAAATAGTCACAGAATGGATCAGGTTGGAAGGGAAGACAGTGGATCATCTCATCCGACCTCCCAGTTCAAGCAGAGTCATCCCTGAGCACATTACACAAGATTGTGTCCAGATGGTTCTTGACTATCTCCAGGGAGAAAGACCCCACAATCTCTCCGGACAATTTGTTCCAGTGCATTGTCATCCTCACTGTACAGAAGTTCCACCTCATATTCAGGTGCAACTTCCTGTGGATCAGTTTCCGCCCATTGACTCTTATCCTATTGTTTCGCACCAATGAGAAGAGACTGGATCCACCCTCCTGACAACATCCCCTCAAATACACAGTAATTGTGTAGCAATGAACTTACAATATCAGAAGTGGAATAAAGCCTGCAAGAGATCGGTCTCTGAAGAAGACTGAAAAAGCTAACCATATTGCTTTGAAAGCAGGCTTTTTACTCGGTTGTAAAAGGGAGTCTACCCTGTCTGTGTTACCTTCTTGTGCCCAAACCCCCCTGGGAACACCCTCATTAGGATGCAAGATTGTACCTGGGCAGGTTATGTGAAAAGCCCCCTCATTGGTCTTTTGTTAACCCCTTCCTTATTTGCTGTTAACCCTCGATTTTGATTGGTGTGAGTCACGTCCCCTAAAGCCCCTTAAAAAGCCCTGACTGTGGGAATAAACACTCTGTGTTTCCTCTCCTGGTGTCGTGTGTGTATGTGTCTGTGTTCGGACATCTTGGAGACCACGTGGCTAGAAGGGGGAGGGGAAGGGGGAGCATTTCCAACTCAGCTGTCGTGTAATTGTAGTATTCACAAAAAATCATGAGAAAGTTTATATTAAGCAGTTTCTTGAAAGACAACACAGATCATGTCTGAGAATCTAATAACTGCAAAAATTGACACTATTTAACTGTTCATATCACGGTATGAGAGAAAATAATGAAATTAAAAATCATGTCCACACAGTATTCGAGGGTAAGGGTAGAGATGATCTTTCCTTCTGGGATTTTAGAACACAAGAAAGAAGTAATTATTAAGTGAAATGCTTGTGTGCTATTTCTTCAAAGAAATAACACTTTGTTAAAATAATTTTTTAAAAAGTAATTTGTTGAAGTATCCCTGAGGAAAAAAAAAAAAAAAACAACAAAAAACCCCCAAAAAACAAAACCCAACAAATTCCTAATAAAAAATTAGGAATCATTAATAAAAACATTAGGAATCATTTTCAGTAATAACAGAAATACAGATACAGACCAAGTAGGTTTTAGAACACACTGTTACTCACCAATGTCTTAAATTAGAATATGTCAAGGTACCGAAGCACAAGAAGTAATCAGCTTGTGTCCTACACAAGCACTGTGGATAAGTAGGAGTCAGACAGTCTTGACATAATTATTCTTGGATTAGCATTTCACACAACACTGAAATCTTTGTCCAAACTGATAATATGGTATACATGTGGCAGTTTCTGGTAGTGCCACTTTCTCCCATTGAAGTGACAAAAGCAACTGACGGTGCTCACAGAGGGACAGAGAACATCGATATCATCCTGACAGGGCTTCTACTCTTCTGTCAGTCATAATTTGCTTTCCCTTTGTTCTTGAACTATGACCAGAATATCTGCTATGTCTTGGTCACAGTTTGCTGGCAATATCTGATGATGAGCATTAATTTGAATCAAGATGTGCAAATACTTTTGGTTTCAAAGAGGCTGAAGTGACTGTTCTTCAGGATTAAGCAATGTGTAAACATCCTCGTGTAATCGATATTGAACCAAATTTTACTTCAATGTTTTTCAACTAAATACCAAGAATTAGCACCATCCTACCCAGTGGCCAGCCAGTTTACCACATGAGCTCTCTTGACAGCTTGCTTAGAAGATAAATATCTCCTGGTTTTTCCAGAAATGATGTGGTATTTTGAGATTCTCCTGCTGTGACTTGAGATTGTCCTTTCATGGAGACAAACTCAGCAGTCTTCACTAAACTAAACTAAATTAAATTAAACTACATATTAAAATACATATTGCATGCTAGCTAAAAGATGGTTGAGAGGTCAACAAAATTTTAACTCAGCTGAAATCCCCTTTCTTTACCCACTTCTCACAAGAACATAACACTACATTAAATACTTAAGATAATAAACAACATGCTGGTGTCTTTGTCACCCCAGAAAGAATATGCCCAGACAAGTCAAGTACAGCCAGACTGGGTTTCTCCAGTTAGGATATTATCGCAAGTAAAGAATTCCTTGCAGCCTATCAGCTGGTTACCCTTAATTTCCACTTCCTGTTCTGGAAGTGCTGACTCAGGATCACTATAGTGAACTACAGTGCAAATCTCACTGCTGTTATTCCAAAAGGCTGACATAATATTACATATATATATATTTTATGCTTACTAATAGAATACATTATGACTATTTCAGTTGACTTGATTTGTAGCAGAGCTTAATAAATGCTGGGACTTTTGCTATCCATTCATAGTTATAAAGAAATTGTGTGCTACTAGGAACTGCATGTCTTAATAAATAACCTTATAAAAGTTAAAAGTCAGCATTTACCACAGTGGCTAAAATAAAATCTTGCTAGTGTAGTGTTGCACTGTTGTAAGGTTAACTATATTCTTTCCAGTGTGGAGCTAAAATTAGACAGTTAGTTTTATACTGGCAGAAGAGCTGAGCAATCTATGGACAACTTTAAGGCATTTTACACAGTCTACTGGCTGCAGTATGTACTGGAATCAGAGTTTATTCAAGAACTGGCATGTTGTTTTTTCTGAAGCACTCAATTTCATGGGTGGCAGATCACATTGCAATGCATCGGTTATGACACTTCACCATCTTGCATTGTGATATGTCAGCATATGGTGGAAAGCTGCATTTCATCCAGTGAATTGTTATAATGTTTCCCGAAACATGACATGAAGGGAAGCTTTGTGGCAGATCACTTACCCATTAAGTGCTGGTATCCGATCTCTAATCAAACAGCAAGACAAGAGCAGACAGTACCATGGTTCATCAAGTAGTATAATTATTTCTGAATAGCCAGGCACACTTCTGAATCAATGAAATATTTCCCTTTTTCTTTTCTTGGCTTTCATTTATGACTATGTGTATCAAAAATGACAGCTGATGGAACAAGTATTTCTATTTATGTTTTTTATAGTATTAGTATAATTAATAACATCAGTCATAATAACCAGGCACAGCATGCTGCAGTGACACTCCTGCCATTAAACAACTCTAATGCAAAAACAAAAAATCTCTCAAAGAAAACTTTCCAAAGGTAGTTGAAAGCAGTTGCTTACATCTATGTATGTATGCAAGTTACTGGAACAGACTGCTTTACTCTCTATGAATATCAGATATTGTGAACAACTTCCTTATAATTCAATTATATTTTATGGCTGCTGCATTTCCTGACGTCCATGTTATTTATATCTATGTACATACATATATATGTGTAGAGGTACAAGATATGCCTGCAATATAATATAATATAATGTAAATTACATACATAACATTAATCTGACTTTTTGGGTTGTTTCAGTAATGATCTGTAATTAGAGCTCGATTAAGATTAGATTTTTCTGTTCCCCCTTGAGTAATTGAGTAATTACCCCAGAGGTGGTACAGTTTAAGTCAATCCGACCACCTGAGAGACAAAGCACCCACAAACCTCTAGTAAGCATACATGTAGCAAGACAATGCAGTAACACATGAGTATCTGATTAATATTATTTTTATAAATGCTGTTAATTATTTGTATTATTAAAGCACACACATTATGTTGGAAATCCTTAGTAATCATGAGCCTTTCTGGTTAGGAGAGTTAGGAACTGAGCAGACACAAAAGACAAAGAATAAAAGAAAAAAAAAAACAAAACAACCAACCAAATGCTAAGATAGTAGTACTCTTCTCATTTTACAAACCTCTGCCTCCACTCACAAATTTTATATGTGGGAAAGAGAGGATTTCACTTCAGGTCTTCCGAACCTTGCTTGCAAACATACCCCTTCTGGTGGGCAAGAAGATTGCATGTCTTTATGCAACCAGTTTACACCTGTAAGCTGGTACCAACAGAATGTCATTACCAGCTAATAATTCCTTAGTGATCTGTGTTAAATGTCTTGTTGGAGAGTTCTATGAAAGGAGAAGCCCAGAAAACAAAAGCATAATTATTATTTCCATTTGGCATCGTTTTCTGTTTTTTCACTCATGCTTAGTCCAGGATTTAGCTGAACTCTGGAATTCTTCCCAGAAAAGGAATTACTGATACTAGGTTGTCCAGAAGGGGTGGTGGTGATGTCGTTGGGAATTCTCATTGCTGCTTCTGAGTTGTACCTGTTGTTCTAGAGCCCAGTGAAGTGTTAAGCTAGTGCTTTCTGTCAGCTCTGAAAACATGTCGAAAGAAACTGTTTTACAAATAATATTCTGCCACCTAATGGCATTTAAAATGATGCTAAGAGACATTAATGCATGGTGAAACTGTGGACAATTAACCTTCCCTGCCAAAGCTTTGCAGAGCTGAGTTCTGCCACCTTTTGACATGAAGTGTGAAAATACAAGACATGAAATGCTGAGTTAAAAATGCATATTTTTAATGTATAAATAATTGACAACATCCTGTATACTAATGATGGCTCATGCATGTGTTGCTCTTTTTGGCAGCTGTCAGCAAAATATTGCAACAGCTTTGAAGCAAAGCAGGCATTGTGTATTCTTTGACAAAATAACACCAAACCTAAAGTATAATGCAATTCAATAACTCTAATTTGCAGAGATAATATAGACTTTGATTGGACTACAGACTAAGATATTTGGATTTTTTAAGTTTTAGAGAAAAATAATAGTTGTTTCCCCCTCTGCTGCTGCATTTGCGTCCCTTCAGTCCTGGAAAAAACAACTGTATGATATCAATTTACACATGAGGATTGGTGAGATAGAAAAAAAAAAAAAAAATAGTCACAAAATCTCATACACCTCAAACTTGCTCCCACTGAG
>JAWWTY010000088.1:42998945-43010634 GCA_035222235.1 Margarornis squamiger | reverse complement strand
CACCTCTGTCTTTCTCTCTCTCTCTCTCTTTTTTTTTTTTTTTTTTTCCCTTTTTTTCCCCAGGGTAAAATATTTTCTGTAAGGAAAATTAGTGTTCCATAAACTTGTGGCAATGACGTCAGACCTTCATAATTTCTTTCATAAATAAAGTCTGGCTCTTTTGACCTTAAATGAATGCCATTAACTCCCATCAGACAAGAATCCAGCTTTACCATTTGAACAATAGAATAAAACCAGAAACTATATTATATTTAAAAATTACATGAAACTAGTATGTATTATAGGGTGTCACTACATATTATCTTGAACTCTTCATTAAACACTGTCCTGAATATCAATGTCCATTGAAAACACATTAGTCTTAGTGTAAATAAATTTGAAAGAAGAGACAATAGTTCTCACTTTAAAACAAATTATATCAATCTGGTGTACACAGCATTGTTTTGTTCGATCTTCTGCTGTCACTGTTTCCATACCTCAAGCATTAGTGCTTCCTAGTTAGAAATTATTTGAAGTCTGAGGATAATATATAGAATGAAAGTTTTATCTCCAGGCAGAGTTTGTGGAAAACAATGCAGGAAAAGTTTTCTGTAAATTACTGTGGCTTTGTTATTTTACTTGTAGGTTCATAGGTAAATAAATCTAAGTTAAAATAAAACACTCTGAGTCCAAGAATACTTACCATTTGTAGATACTCTAGAACTGTCGTTGCATGTTCTGGATTATTCATCCTCAATTACTCTGGATGCAACAATCTCAGAAATATCAATATAATTTCACATTAAAAATTGAAACTTTCCTGTGACTTTTATCTCCTCCTTGTTTGGTTTTTTTCCCCTCATATCCAGGCATTCTGCAGTTCATGTTAGTTCTTTTCTTCTCCATCCTGGCAGTTTTATAACTTCTCAGTAGCAGTTAACAAGTTCTCAAGTTCTGAAATCATTCTCTTTTGTCCTTTGACTTTCTCTTTTCCTGTCTAGGTAAACTACAGTTATAGCAATTCTTCATGACTAGTGCCTTTATGTCACAGTAGAGTATACTAGTACTCTCATCTCTAATTTATGGAGTATCTATGTCCTGATGCTCCTTCAAACCCTTGAAGACTATATTCTTGTTTCCCATTAGATTTTGCAGATGCCTCTTCAGACATAGTTTTCTAGGAAACTGGGTTTGTGCTCAGGGAAAAGAGCAGTTATAGATTTTCCATTAAACAATGGATAGGAGTCCTGAAGGGAAAAAGATTGGAAAAGAAGGCAAGACAAGGTAAAGCAAGAACTCAGCTTCAAAAGTCTAAACAGTATACTCCACAGACTTCTTTCAGCAAACACAAATATGAGAGGCATTTCTACTTTGTTCTAGCTATTAATATTATTAAAATAAAAATATATATGAAATTAAATGTACCACATTATATAGAAACATAAATGTTAACTTCTTTCTCGTACATCCAAAACCAATTAGAGTTTTCTCAATACAGATTATTAAAGCTGCTTCAGATACATAAAAAGTTGAAGGGTATTGCTAGTTCATGTACCATCACGAGTCACTGATTTTACTAAAAGATTTTGTAAAATACCTGTAAGCATTCGTACATGGGTGCTGACCAGTGGATAAAAATCCTAATTGAAAAAATAAGGACAAATTCTCAGATCTCAGAGCTACAAGTTTTATTTCATGTAAGATTTAACTAGTGACCTTTTTATTGGAACCACAGCAAAAAGAACTGTCATGAATGGCATGTATTCCGTAGTCACTTCCAGACACTGCCTAATAGTTACTATAAAACTTTCTCCTTTAATTGATCTTATTGTTAAAAATGTGTAGAACACCACTAAACAAAGGCAGGCAATCATTCAAATTCCCTTTGTCATTATTTGTAAGTCAATGCAGTGCAGAAAAAGAAAGCATTATGCTATTAAATTATATTCTAATGAAAATTAAATAAGGACCATGTAAAGCAACCTTCAACATTTTAAAGCTGGTTTAAATAAGGGCCACTAATAGTAGAGAAAATGACAAAAAAAGCACCGGAATGATGTATAAAACTAGAAATATTTGTGCCATGGAAGACACAATACACAAAAAGTCCCCAATAACAACAACATTTCTTCCCTCAAAAACATATAAAAAAAAACAACCCAAAAACCCCAAACAACAAAATCCAAACAAAAAGAGATTGAATTAAAAATCTAACATTAGAAGAACAAGGTTTCTTTAAACTTATTTCACAATCAGCAATTTCCACAGAACTCTTTCACACTCCAGCAGCTTCAGATTCCAACTACAATGCGGAGTACAAAGCTACTGTTTCTACTGCAGAACAGTAAACATCTGATAATAGAGGTGGACTTCAAATACTACAGTAACATATGAAACAATCCCTTTTCTTTCTCTTTTGCAAGAAAATTGGAATAATTGTTTTATTCCATTGTAAAGACAGAAAGTTTGTTGTTGATTATTTGAAGTTTTACAACGAGTAATAGTCCATGAGTGAAATTAGTAGGGGTAATATGATGAAAACAATGACCATTAAAAAAAAAAAAAAAATATTTTTCTACAGGTAACGTTAGAAATTTCACTTTTTCAGTGCTCTGAAACAGTAGATTTATATCAAAGGGGTCAGTTAGGAGAACTTTTTCTACTGTCATATTTGAAATTTCTGTCTGTGGATACAATAACATTTTCCAAAATTTCATTCTTAATTATAATCAAGTATAGTTGTCTATTTAGTGGTTTTCCACACAGCAGTATCAGAATATGGACCTTGGAAAGGGAGCGTTAGAAACAGAGAAATAAGAATTTTGCATAGAAGGCAAGGACATTATATTCCTTCCTATAGGCTAGACCCTGAGTAAAAACAGTGAAATGTTTAGACTAAAGAAAATTTTTAAGTAAGGAACAACAAAAAAGTACTTGATTTTCAGTACGGTATATCAGGGGTTTTTTTTTTAGAAAAACTTACTTTTCTACTTTTTTTAACTGGATTGCAGGTGAAACCTTTAACAGTTTATTTAGAGAAATATGAAGAATATTTGCACTTTACAGTAATGTACTCCTTATGTCTCTAGTCTCTGATGCAGGTTGCATTAGTTTGTATTTGTGTTCATACAAGTTCATTTAGCATGAATTAGAAAACCTCACCTTACCTTATTATAGTTATAAGCTTGTAGATTTGGAAAAACAGCACAACACGTAGTTAGGACTATGTTGTCCATTATTCATTACGTAATTTATAAAAATGGTGCTACTACAGACACTGTGTTCGATCATCAGACAATGATTATAACAACGTGTTTTTGTGGGTTTTGGTGTTTCTTTTAATCAGAAGTAAATAAGAAAATATACAAGACAAATACCCTCAAAATCTCTACATTTCAATTGCAATTGCTGTGTACTCTCACAATATCCAGTGGTTCTCACCTGCAACAGTGTACTTCTTTCTTAAGGTACTTAAGTTTATCCTGTACTTAATCTTTATTTTCTGAATATGAGACTACCTTTAAACACAACAACTAGACAACTAGACTATCTGGTACCTTTCCCAAAGATAGTTATGCTGAAATCATAAAACTCTCTTAGCTTATGAAACATTGGTTAATATGGAAAAGCAGAATCTGTCTCCTTTGAATATACCTTGGAATTCTATAGTCACTTTTGGCTTTATTTTTTATCTTTTCTTTCACAGCTTTCTCTCAAAAGCATTTTATAGGAAAACAAGCTCATTTGTAGATCTCAGACTTCAGAAGAACTTTGTTCTGGTTTATTTTCACATTTTTTTCAAGTTTAAAAGGTGAAATTTAAAGCACTGAACATCAGGCCATACAGTTCAAAAAAAGGGTCTTTAGAACAAGAAACAATCTTTTGATAACTGCCATAGAACGGCAGTTCAGAAGTGTGTCTCTTGTCTCCTAGTCACATGGTGCTTTCTCTCCTTGCTTTGTGTGATACCTTTGTTAAAGGAAAATAATGACTTTGTAAACTGATTCTCTTTGCAAGGAAGAATGATAAGTCAGCCACTTCCAATGACAGTATATAGCTCTCATTCACTTTGTAGAATTTTTCATTTTTGAGGTATCTTACTAAAAAAAAGCAGATGACAAAACAGCTGCACAAACTCTTTCGCACACTGAGTTCCTGAGAGTATGCATATGTAACAAGAACAGTTTTTTCTGAGATGATGATAATGTCCCTTTCTATTTTTTGTTATGGTACAAAGGAAGAGGTGTTCTGGTTTATTGGCTCTCTGACTTTTTCCTACATGGTTTGAGCATTTGGAGGCCATTTAAAACTTGAGAGTTTTAAATGTTCCATAGAACTGTGAAGAGAAATGTCAAGTAATACTTTTGAAAAGACATTGTAAAACAAAACAGTATGGAAATATAGAAACAAAATAGCTACAAAATCACATGCTAAAAATTGTGCAGATCTCTGTAGCATGAGTTTTACATTCAGAGACATGTAATTCTCTTGAATACTCATGTTCTCATCCTTGAAAGATATTCAAGGTGATTTATAATTTTTCTTAACTAGTCAGAACTTTTTCCCTAGTAAATTACCATTTGGAAAGGTAAATAAATGTATTTGCTCAAGTTGGATTTTAGCCACATTCAATTAAAATGCTATCATTAAATATGTAGAGCAAAAGATTGTGCATTTAGTATTGACAACATATCTTGTTTCCAAGATTTTTTTTTAAAATATGTACAGTTTAGATCTAGTAATACTTCTTTAAATAATGAAATAAAGCACTTTGCTATAAATGGGATTGTTAAAAAGGACAGGAATTAAAACAAAATTGTTACAGTATTGAGTAATACTACAGAAAATGCTGCTCTCCTGGTTTCTTTTTTCTGGGTATTTCCCACACATGCCCATAGGGCACACATAGGGCCCATTTTGAAGGGTTACAGTAACAGCAAAAACTATGGCAGAAGGAACTTTTTCTGGTTCCTCTGTCCCACTTATCTCTGAATATCCTCTTTGTTCTTTCTTTGGAGAGTACTAACTGAGTAGCAACTATTCATTATTTCTTTTCCAGACTACTTAAACTCCTATACTTATTAATATTTTACATATAATAAAATTTTGATTCTTTTCAATTTTATATGATATAGTCCCTTCAGACACTGAATGATTGCCTAGATGAAACTCTCAATGAATACCTCAAGGATGACATAGTTTTCATATTGTTTGTGAAGTTATGCATAACTGTAATAAAACTAAAAACAAAAGAGAAATTTCAAGTAAAAAACAAACAAATAAATATAATAACAGACCAGATTCTTAGGTATTATAGAATGACACATCTTTCTTACTGAAAGGCTGAAACCTTTCCATCAGTTGCAAATCCAGTTTCTCACGATCAAAAGTATCCAGAGGTGCATGAACTCTATTAGAAGCACTTTTGTTTGAGATGAATCAATTAACAGTATTCTTGCTCAGTTCCTCACACTTCCACCAGGGAACTTTCATAATCTATAAAACTCTAACATCATTGTGTGTTCATGTATCAGTCTGCATATTCATAAGAATATGTTTCACCAAAGAAACGTTCCCGAATTACTAACAAAAGCACTGTAGTGGAGTACTTGAATCTGTCCAGTCAGCCTTATTGACACACAACTGCACATTTCAGTATCACAGGATGGGAGAGGGGTTGATCATGTAGTGCCACTCCTGTTAATTCAGGTAGGTTTACGTATCTCTAAAGAATGGAGACTAAAAAGAACCCCCAACAAAACAGGTATTTTGTTTTATTAAAACAAAATTTTCTGCATCTCAGTTTATACTCATTGGTTTTTGTACTGTCACTTCACATGACCAAGTGTCACATTCTGTCCCCTTTACTTCTTCCCCAGCAGGTATCAATACATATGGAAAAGATGCACCTCAGCCTTCCTTTCTTCAGTCTGAAAAGACTCTCTTCATATAAGTGATGCTCCAGTCCATGAATTATCTTGGCCCTTTACTGGGCTTTTTTCTAGTATGACCATGTCCTTCCATGTACCAAAGAGCCCAGAACTGGACAGAGCATCCCAAATATGCTTCATTGGTGTTGAATAGAGAGTATGGATCACCTCCTTTTACTTTCTGGGTGTTTCTAATGCAGATCAGGAAAACATCAAACCTCTTCGCCCCAAGGGAAACTGTTGGCTCATGTTCAATTTGATCTTCACCAGGACTCACAGGTCCTTTTCTGTAAAGCTGCTTTCCAGATGGTTGGCCCAGAGCCTGTGCTGGTGGGGGGGTTATTGTTCCTCCGATATGGAACACTGTAATTTGTTGAACTGCTTGAGGTTCCTGCCAGCCCCAGTACCCTTCTGGTACATCATCCTATCCTCTCTGTTTTGTGTAATTTGAAAATTTGTTGACAATAAACTCTGCCCTATCATCTAGATCATTAATGAAGGTGTGAAATAACATTAGACCCAGTATTCACCCCCAAGATATACAAGTAGTGACCAGCCTCCAGATAGAATGATGACAAATGCCACAGGTTCGAGCCTATTTATTCTGTAACATTTTTGTCCGACTGTCCACTTAACTAGCCTATATTTCCTCCATTTATATATGGGGTTATGATGGGACACTGTGTTAAAATTCATGTTTAAGTTAAGACAAAGAACATCAACATGCATCATGCCAGACTGCTCTCTGAAAAGGAGTTTAGAAAGCAAGGGAGTCCTTTTTGTACCTTGTGATTCAACAGCAGGGCTTCTTTAACAAATTTTGCCTAAGCCTTCCACTACCACCCATGACACATGGTCTAGGGGAAGATGTCCCTGCTCCTGACAGGAGGGTTGAGACTAAGTGATTTCTAAGGTGCCTTCCAACCTAAACCATTCAGTGATTCTATATTCACAATGCAGATAGGGTAAAAGAACAGTGCACTGTTCTGGCATCTGTTTTCCTTTAAATTAAAACTTCACACAGATGAAGAAAAGGAATAATACTTTCCAACCTTTAACAAAAAGTTGGTAAATAGAATCACTCAGCTGTATGGGCTGTTAAACAAAGGAAGAGGAAAACCCTAGACTATAATAAAACTAGCACAACCATAGACAGTTTTAACTTTCCATACTGTCTGAGCAGGGCATGATGCTTCATTGTTTATCATGCTGTACAAGCATTTAGAAAAGTACAGTTGTTCTTGGTTTATATACATAACTCAGCTGCAGTGAGATTGACAAACTGGTTTGGAAATACATTGTTCCTAATGCTGTGCTGTGAAGGTGATCATAATCACTGTTTCAGTTCCCTAGGCATCTGTGTCATTTACTGGCTCAATAGAAAGTGTTGTGGGTTGATGCTGGCTAGATGCCAGGTACCCACCAAAACCACTCTGTTACTCCCCTTCTCAGCTGGACAGGGGAGAGAAAATATAATGAAAGGTTCATGAACTGAGATAACAACAGGGAGAGATCACTCACTGATTATCATCACGGGCAAAGCTGACCTGACTTGGAAAAATTAATTGAATTTATTACTAATCAGAATCAGCATAAAAAGCACATTGCCTCCTCTTCTCTCTCCTTCCTGGGACTAATTTTTTTTTTTTTCCAATTCTTTCTAACCCCTCAGGGAGAAAGGTAATAAGGGTTATGTTTTGTTGGTGCTTCCTCCTCACAGAGAGTAATCTTTCCCATGCTCCATCCCAGGAGAGAGATTTCACCACAGTTGTTGGCTGAGCAGCAGGACATCTTCTCCCATCTCCCTAGGGTGGCATGTGCTATGAGGCTTACAGCTGCCATCAAGTTTCCCTCCCTGCAAGGATTACTTCAGAGCCTGGGTGGGGTGTCTCAACTCTGCTCCACCCTCCATTCCATCCCCCTTGGCAGGTGCTCACTGTTGTATGCAGAATCACCATGGAGCTGCCAACTGTCTTCCACCCAGGGAGTAGCAGCTGCATTTTATCCTATAATTTCTGTACCATTATAACTTCTGTTACAATGTGAATATAACTTCTCAATTTCCTCTAACTTTACTCCCAGATATCTTGCCATGGGGTTCCCAAGTCATCTTTCCACAGTAATGGTTCTTCTAATCTGAGACATACTATCATGGTTTTTCATTTGTTGGGTTTTTTCTCTTGAACACTTTTTCTTGTGACTTCTGTCACAGATCTACCCCTCTGCTGATTTCATCTTAGCTTCACATGTTAATTTTGTATCTAGTGGCAATGTGGACTGATCCTTTTGCTTTTTCATAATGTGATTGACCCCAAACCTCAGAGCTACACAACGTTTAGAAACAAAAAACAACTAAATCTCAAGGGCTTGACTACTATAATGCTCCTAAATTACCAAAAATCTAAAAATTATGTAGATTCATATTATGGCAAAATGCCACATTTGACAAAACGCCATTTTTAAGACCCACATCAAGACAAGGGCAGTCAATGAGTGTTGGCTGTATTAGGTTTACACAACAAGGTTTTGGTAGTGTCAGGAACAGCTGGCGTGGCTTCTGTGAAAAGCTGCTAGAAGTTTCCCACATGTCCAACACAGCCAGTGTTAGCCACCTCCAAAACGGGCTCACCACTGGCCAAAGCCAAGCCAGTCACTGATGGTAATGACACCACTGTGATGACATATTTTAGAAGGAAAGTGAAGAAGTTATTGCACAGGAGATAAAGTTTCCAGAGAACAGAAACATGACAAAATGTGAAAGAAACAACTATGCAGACATTAAATTCAGTGAGGAAGAATGGTAAGGAAGTGCTCCAAGTGCTGGGGCAGAGATTCTTCTGTAGCCAGTGGTGAAGACCACAGAGAAGTCCCATGCTGCAGCAGTTGGATGCCTGAAGGAAGGCTGTGACCCTATCAGAAATACAGACTGGAGCAGGCTCCTAGCAGGACCTGTGGCCCCATAGAGAGGAGCCCATGACAGAGCAGGCTTGCTGACAGGACTTGTGACTCCATGGAGGATCCATGGAGGAGCAGTCTATTCCTGAAGGATTGTACCCCATGGAACAAATCCACACTGGATTAGTTCATGAACTGCAACCCTTGGGAAGGACTCATGGCAGAGAAGTTCGTGGAGGACTGCCTCCTGTGGGAGGGACCATCAGAGCTTAATTGTAATATTTACAAACACTTCCATCCCAAAGTTACCTACCTTCAATGTATGATCATCCCACCCTGGGTTTGCACTCTATATTTTTTTTTTTTTTGGCTTTATCTTTAAAAACAAAACAAGAAAATTTTACAACAATAAAAGTAACAAAAGTATTTATAACTAAAGTCACTCAAGCTTCACCTAACCATAAAGAAATAGTACAGAAGCAAGTTGAGAATAGGGTAAAACTTAGGCAAAACTCCATTGTAAATTCTGGAATTAGTTAATGGGCTTAACCTCTCTTCTTGCCCATAAGGACACCTATCGGGTAAGAATATGCATGCTTTATGCATGCTGAATACCTTTATTGGGGATTAGAGCTTGACTGCATATTCCTTTAAATACATTTTTGCAGATACTATCATACCAGCAACCCTCAAACCTTAAGCTGTCTCAATTTTGTGAGTTTAAATAAAGTGTGTTAGTCCATAAACTGTTTGTATGAGTCCTTCAGGGCTTCTAGCAGTCATTGGCAATGGATAACATACTCAGATAAGTTGAAGACCTGTTGATGAGTCTAATGCTGTTGGTGTAGCTCTCTGAGTAAGTCAGTCGAATCGCCCTCCAGTCCAGCAGAACTGTTCAATGAGAAGTCGTCATAAAGTGACACTGACAGAATTGTTGGGCACAAGGGCCTTGGCTTTCCTGGAGTACTGATGAATCAAACACGAAAAGTTGAGGAAAACTCCCCAAACAAAGGATTGAAGAATTCTCCCCTTTTCACATGACAGTTACCACCGACTGTTTCCCTCTCTGTGTCAGCAAACCCCCTTGAAATAAAGCAAAAATCATTATGACTTTCCTTTCATTAAGACTACATGAAAGGTGATGGCATATACAGCTGGGAACTCTCTGAGTTTACTAGCTTCCTTTGTAAATCACTTCTTTAGAGCTGTTTGGTTGACGTGGAACTTTTGGGAATGGTATGGAACACGAAGTAGGTCATTAGGATATCTAGCTGTTCTATAGTTGTTTACATCTTTAGATAACCACCAATTATTCAGAAATGTTTAGACTAACTATGCAGTAACATGTTAAAAACTTTACTCAGTAAACAGATGATGATTAAGTTGATGCCTGATAACAAAACTAACCAACCAAGCAAAATAAGTCTTAATATTGTTGTTACAATGTTATTTCATTCTTTTAATCCTTGATAGTATTAAAATTTCTGAATGAAGTCATAGTCTCGTGCAGACTGAAACAAAGAATTTGGTATTCTTGAATCTTACTGCTGTCTTCTAAGCTCTTTCTAATTATATGCTATTTGTCAGGGAGGATAGATAAGCCATAACTGCAGGTTTTCAATCAATGTCGTAGAAAGCAAGCCCGTGAAACTTACAAGATAAAATAGTTTAGGGATTAGTGAGTTATACTGCTGCTTTATGAGTGGGGATTTTAAATAAAATAAAATAAAGAAAAAACAAACCGAAACAAAAAACAAACAAACAACAAAAAAAAAGCCCAACAACAAAAATATCCCCCAAAATTAGAAATTGGATAGCAGTTACTCACACTGGAAATCACAAAATAACAGTTAATATACATATTGCATTTTAATTAAGCTGTGAGCTATGGATATTTTGTTACTGAGCTTAAAATTATATGTTAGAATGGAATACATCATCTTACAGGAATTTAAGGGGTGAATAAAATATTTTTGTTAATATCAATCCTGATTTAAATCTGTATTAATTTAAAAATCACTAGATGTTTTGTCTGATCTGAAGTAAAATCATTTTCAGTCATCTGTTGTTCAAAACTTCACACCTGTAATTTATAAACTGCCAACTTTTTAACCTAATGTCAAATAAAGAAAACATTTTAATCTCAAAATTATCCCTAAGAAATATGTGTATGCACATATATGCAGTTATGTATTTGACATAGTAAACATTGTATATTTACTAAATACTATGTGTTTTTTAAATTGAACTATGGCAATTTTTCCATATTAAATAAATATTAATAATTCTGTATACTATAATAGAAAAGAATATAACACACTACCCAGAGTGCTTTCCATAGAAATTAGTGCTTTCTAAATTTTGTTTATTGAATTTTTTTGTTAGCAGGCAGCTTACAAAAGTATGAGGAAAAAATTAAATAAATATCAGTGCAAATGAATGCACTTTTTCCTAGTCTAGGGTGACTGTAAAGACCATACAAAAAGTGCAAAATATCCTTTCCTTTTCTATCCAGGTGATAAATCATATCACAGCTGGATTGGCAGCAGTATAAACCCATCAATTTCTTTGAATGAGTGTGAGAGGAGATGGGAGAAATCTCCAGTCATCACTTGCTCCTTACAACTACAAACCACAGTGCTAAACTGCCAGAATATTCAGTCACTTGCTGGGCAGTATCTGAATCTACTTCTACCTCCTTTAGTTAAAGAGGAATAAATCTGGGAAGGAGGTGACATGTAATAGGTGCTGTGTCTGACAACCAGCTAAATTAAAGGAAGGTCATGCCAAAGACAGTCAGTGCTGGGTATTTCCATTATTGTGGGGAGAGGAGGTGCTGTACTGAGCATTGTGCTGTGGCAGCCCTCGGTAGCAATGAGGCCCTT
>JAWWTY010000088.1:42969755-42982550 GCA_035222235.1 Margarornis squamiger | reverse complement strand
CGGCCTCGGCTCAAGAGAGAAGAGCTGGGCTGACACAGAGAGCTGATGTCCTCCAAGCACACGAAAGGAAGAGAGAGGGAGAGAGCAAACTCCCCATCTTATATACCCCAGATTACGTGAAGGAAATGGTGTGGCATACTTCCTTGGTTATAACCTGGTTACCAAGGAAGGCCTAAACCAAAACCAAGAAAACTAAACCACCATATTTGTTTATATTCTCTTATTTCATAACAGTTATCTTTCAATTGGAATTGAACATTTTACTGGTTTTAAATAGTTGAAAAAACCCACAAAATATGTAGATTAACTATACAGTATCACATGCACTTTTTTCACTTGTGACAATATGATATATGATCTTCATAATCCTCGCAACAGGAAGCAGATGGGCAAATATCGATCTCTTCACTCTCACAACCAGTGACAGAACTTGAGGCAATGGCATGAAATGGAGTCAAGGGAAGGTTCAGGTTGGATATTAGGAAAAGGCCTTTCACTCAGAGGGTGGTTGGGAACTGCAACAGGCTTTCTAGGGAAGTCATCACAGCATCAAGCCTGTCTGAGTTCAAGAAATATTTGGACAATGCTCTCAGGTACATGGTGGTATTCTTGGGGTATCCTGCACAGGGTCAAAAGTTGGACTCAGTGATCCTGGTGGGTCCCTTCCAAATCAGTATATTCTATGATTCTGTCATAATTCTTCTAGATTTTTAGGAAAGACTAAATATATTGTTCCAAAAAATTCAGCATACTTGGGAAACTCCATGCTTTTTTTATTTAAAATTCTTCACTAATGCTGTCCGGTTAAACTTCTAGGTTATGTAATGTCTTAAGCAAGAATTTGTTCATAAAGTGCATCAGTAAAGGGTCTTTTCCAGGAGACACAATAACTCAGGCACACCTTTTAGTTTATGTTATTTCTTTCTTTCCTCTTCATTCTCAGGAAACAGAAAAGGATTGCTGTACTAGTTATGGTCCATTCCACCAAAACATTGTTGTCCTTAAAATAAGTATCAACACAGATGTTAAAGAGCAACTCAAAGAGATTAAAGCAGTAACCAAAGTTCTGTCCATTCCCTACCCACTCCCCACACACAAAACCATATAGATATGGAGTTTGTTCTGGTCTCAACATTCTCATTTTTGACAATTTGTTTCCTGCACTTCATATCTTGTGTGAAAATGAGTATTTTTTAAGTTTATAGATCCTGTCACTCAGCTCATAAGAACAAAAATTATTATGATAAATGCCATGTATTTTTAATGACTTACAAGGTACAATGAAATTAAAATCAAAAGTGGGAGGTGTGCAGGTGTTGATGTGTAAATAGTGCAAGTTTCCTGTGAGTGTGGCTTTATGGGGAGAGGTAAAGGAGTGAACAGGAGGTGGGAAAATTATTGGATTATTTCTATTAAATTAAATTCAATTAAACAAGATCAGGTGTTACATCAAAATTCAGCAGAGTTGATTCAGTTTCTTTCAGTTAATGAGTTTAGTTTTCATGTAGATTTTGAGGTTACCAGACCTGGCCATTCATCTGTGGAGCTGTGCTTGAAATTATTTAAATTTGCAATGCAGAATGATTCAGTAAGTATACTGTGTATACAATTTGCCAAAGGGCATATGTATGAAACTCATTATTAACACATTGCAAGGAATAGTTGGATAAATTGTGGACACACCTTGCAAAAAGACAAGGATGGAATGTTTTTCATTCCTACATGAAATGTGATGAAACAAGGCATATGAGCTGTGTGAAACTATCCACCCTTATACAACATGCTGCAAGCCATCTGAGAGCTAGGTGTTCAAGCACTTTTGAATTGGAAAAAATGTATGAGCTGCAGCATGCTGCTTATAACACCAGCAAGCTTGAGAGAACAAGTCCCTCTGGGCTTCTATGGTGCAGATCAGAAGGTGTAATTTAACAGCAGATTTTTTCCCCTTCAAATTGAAAATGAGAAGGAAAAAGACACATGACAAGGGTGATAAAAATGAAGGTAAAAGATATGGTGTGCACTTCATTGTTCTTCTTACACTATTTTAGCACCCTAAGGCACTAATAAGAAGAGGCTCCTGTTCTGCCTGCTTTGTGCAAACAAACAATTCAGGAAGTGTCCACAGAACTTATGGAAGTTCCCATAAGGGAACCTTCTTTGGGCCATCTCTCACTTTTTGACTCTCATTGTTTCTCTTTGATTCTTCCTTTTTTAAAGATATTTACTTAAAACACCTTATAAGCATGTTTCCTTTCATGCCTTCTTTCCCAGAACAATTTTTAGAAAAGAGAATTAACTACACATGTGAAATTCTGCTAACCAATCTTAAATTCTTCATGGCTTGAAGACGACAATTAAGTAAAACTGGTCATTTCATGCTTCCAGACAGCAAAAGGAGGAAATTCAAAGGAAGTTTCCATTTTACACTGATTTGTATAACTGACAAGCTGTATTCTTGGAATTGCTTTTAGGGCTTTTTTCCTAAGAGATTTTTGAACTCCAGTCTAATGGAGTGAATACTGTATGAGTTTCACTTAACAATCCCTTATTTTCAATAACTTAAATTTGAAAATTTTGAAGAAAAGGGTCATTTAGGTTCTCCTTAAAATCAATAAAGAGAAATGATCTTTTCATGTGCTCTGGTAGTGGTCTAGAAGTCCATTTATTACCAATAAAAAGAAACAGGCACTTTAGGAGTGCAGTTTATTTAATCCTGATGTAGATATCTGACAAAGACAAATTACTTCCTTGGACCCTGTTACTCTGTTCTTAGAGTCGTATTGCTCTATACTGACTAGAAAGAGGCAATGTTTTCAGATGTGGGTATCAAATTTGCAGATATTGAACTTTAGGAGGTACCAAGCCTCTCTAGTTTTGTGAATCATAGTAAAATACTTTTCCACTCAAAATTATTCCACAAAACATACATATTACAGTTTCTCTTGTTTCATAGAAATAATTTTCTTCCATGATGTTGTCTTTGGTAGACAGAAAAATGAAGATGTTTATGAATGTTTTGCAATGTAGGGAGTTTTTAAAAGTGTTACTCTCCTAAATATGTCTATTAGCAAATCCTACATGACGAGAAGAGTTCACTACTGAAGAGCCTTTCACTTAAGCATTATTCCATCATGTTTCTCTCCGTGAAAGTTTATTCAGCTTGTGGCTAATTGATTTCTGCTAAAGACAGAAGAAACACAACAGAAACTTCTGGATTGCATCAGAGTGGTTTCATTTCCTTTGCAAAGGAAATTCAAGGATAGAAATAAAACTGCATCCTATAACAGGTTTTTTCAATGTTCATACTCCGATTTAACTAGCTCTTTTATTTCTTTTCTGGTATCAATGGATCTATTATAGTCAAGTCTTCATAGTGCCAATAAAGTACAAAACTTGATCAGTATTTCATAGAGGTAATATAGCTAGCCTGCTGTTTTGACTTAGAAGACAACAGAAACAGTTTTGTGTACTCATTTCAAACTACTCTAAATGTTTCCCTGTAAAAATTTCAATTTCTATGAAAATTTCTTTTTGACTTCAAAAAATTATCTGCTGATGTGTGGATATTTTCACAGCATTTCAGGGAAAAAAAAAAACAACAAACAAAACGATGTTGAAGTAGAAGGATGAGAAGAAAAGAAGGTAGAAGAAAATGAAACAGATTCCTTTCATAACATCATGGATAATTTCAGAGTTCATCAACACATCACATTTCTGAAACTATTTTTATTTCAATAATTAACCTTAAAATTAAAATTATTCTTTTTACCATATTTTCTTGTAATATGTTAGAATTCAATGTTTGTTTGTATAATTTACCTTCTAGGTTCTTCAAGACAGAATAGCAATTTTCAAAAAGTGTGTTTTTTTCTGTCTAACAATACCTTTACTGTCTTTCTTTAAGCTGTAGAAACATTAATGTCGCTATTTTATTGCAACATTTTCTTCTCACTAGTATGCAAACCATTCATTTCTTGAGAACAGTGTCCAGGAATAGCCTGCAGGCTATATCTGCTATGTCTGAGATTTTCTTCTTTGACCTTCAGCTTTTTTTTAAGAGTATTTCCTTAGAGATTTAAAATCCGATCTATTAAATTTTTCTTTCCTGTACCCATGAGTAGTTACAATCCATCAAGGGATTTTTAGTGTTTTCAAGAGAAGGCACAGCACTATAAAACAATGACATCTATTGAATGTGGTTGCTGAATACACCCAGTGTTTTCAGCTCATACTTTGTAGCATTACTTTGAGCATACTCTGTTCTCTCTCCTTATCTATTTCTATTCACTTCCTATACTTTCTTTTTCCACTAGATCTCTTTCAAATTTGCACTGGCCACTTGGATAAAATGCTAACTCTATTAAAGCTATTTAATTTTAGAGACCAAACACTTTATCAGCCTCTGATAAGTCACTTCACCTGTTTGTGTGAGTGTTTCTTGTGCTGTTTCCATCAAAATGGGCTTCATTAGTAAAGACCAACCATTTCAAATTTTTAGGTTAAGCCACTTGGTTTTGACAGGCATGGGTTTGTAAGTGATGTATAAGCCACACAGATGGCAGATTGGAAGACAGGTCAGATAGGAAGACAGACCAGATCCTGAGAAATAACTGGGGCATTAACTGTTTCAAATATGGATGTTCAGTTGTGGTCTCATGTTAGAACAGTATTATCCAGTGCCAGAAAGAAGAATTATTTTTTTTCATCATTGACAATTGTTTGTAACAGCTTCTTCTTCAACATATGTACCCGTTAGACATTCTCCTCTTTAAGCAATATTTTTCTATATTTCCTTCAGCCAGACTGTTTTCCAGCCACAATTTCTTCTTGAAAACTGAAACATTGGAAATGGTAGCACAGTCTCCGTCCCCCTGCTTCAACATACAGCAGCAGGGGGACATGCCTTCCAATGGCTGCTCCACCACACAACAAGTAGGACCAGACCAGACTGCCACCATACCAAAGGTCTAGGGTCTGGCTAGCGTGTCTGGTGCACAGCCAGGCAATGGTTGGCTGATCATTGAGGCACAGCTCTTCTGGAACACCAAGCAAGGTTATGGACCTCGAAGCAGCCCTCAAGACCCAGGGAAGGCTTATCATACACCTCTGTCTCACAACTTCACTATTTTAACGGAGGTCTCATCCAAATTAACACAGCTTCACTGTATCAGAACTGACCTTAGGTCTAAAAAGGCACACCCTTAGGGAGTGGAGAGCATTGTAAGGTTTGTTGCTGTAAACAAGGCTCTGACACAGGTAATTTAGAAACACCTCTGTACTCTTCTTAAAAGCTGTAGCTTCCTAGGTTCTGGAGTTCTTGCCTTTGCTCTCCCTGAGATATTCATACTAGTTACATATATAAAATGGAAAAAAAAATATTACTTTGATAAATGGAAACAACAGATTATAAAGGAAAACTGTATCTGCAAGATATTTTATGAAAATAAATAAAATGGGTTAATACACATCTTCTTATTTTCCTGTAGGTTATTCAATTTTTCCAGAAGATTAATTTTCTTACACAAAAAAAAAACAAAAAAAAAAAACAAAAAAAAAAAAAACAAAAAAAACCAAACAAACAAACAAACAAAAAATTGTTGCAGTGATCCATATGTAATGTTCCTTCACAGTCATGATGGTATTTCCTACATCAAATACCAAAATGTCTGGCATAACAATGGAAGTTGGTTAGACAAGTTATTACTCAGGGTCACTTTGGTAAGGAATCTGAAGATGCAATTTATGAACATAATCCAGTGAACACCTGCGGTTACACATAACAACTCCCTTTTCATAAATGCTTAAAACTGTCATACAGAATACATTAAGCCTAGACAAATTTAACAAGCTGAAGCATCTTAATTGAAGAAAAAGAAATGTTTTTTATTTGCATACATTGAGAGAGTATCAGATGAAAATATATTTCCACATAAGCAATACAAATAAGATAAAGCATATGTAGGATACACATACTAAACTTCTCATCAGATGACTTTACTGCCACAACAAGGTGGAACCCATTAATACTTCCTTGTGTTTTTCTGAAGACATGAAATCTTCAAATATAATAATAAAAAACACTTCAACCAAGAGCATATTTTATTGAATGGCCTTTGATGTCATAAGAGAGTGAATTATAAAGCTTAATGCAAAATATTATTAACAGAACACTTCTGCACAAGTTCTTAACTATACTTGAGTGGTATTCACAGCATTTACTGGGAATTGACACCATTTTTTCACAGCATTTTATGCATTGGCGTAACTGTACATATACTGTTGAGAGCTTTGGTGCTAAAGCACAGCACATCTAAAAATTTCTAGCTCAGATATGTTACTTTTCTGTCAGGGCTTTCCTCCACGGGAACCAAGAATAGGTCTGTTCTTCATACCAGCCACAACCACTTTTATCTGCAGAAGCAATTTCTGTTCTTGAACCTATTAGTGTACCTGTAAATATATGAGTCTACATGCAAATGTTACAAAAATATTTCCTCAGAAACGTATGACTGTAACAATGAGAATGAATACCTGCCTTTTTTGCACACAATGTTGAAGAAAACAAGACGTGATTGAACTGAAAGCTAATATAAGCTAAAATGTCTGTGTGCAAAATGGGTGTCTATATTAAAACAATATTTAAACATAACGTGCTACAGGAGAACCAGCTGAGGATGTAAACATCTGCTGGTTGCTGCTGCTTTGTCAAGTCTGTCTGGTCATGATAAATATTGTAGTTTCCACCTAAATAGACCATTCACCATAAATTTCTTCTAAATTGCAGTAAATAATAATAATAAAAAAAATAGAATAATACTCCTGAAATAAGATATTTTAGATCCTGTCCATTTGATGCCTAACTCAGTCCAGACTGATTGTTTACAAGGATTAATTTTGACATTTGTCTTTACAAATCTGTAGTCCTCATCAGTTAGAAAGAAAACAAATATATGTATTGCAATAAACTTTTTACTGTGAAGTATAATTACAATGCCAAAAATTAACTGCTGAGAGACTTTCTGGAAGCAAACTACCTTCCTCCAGATCTGCCTGGACTGTACCCAAGCCAGGCAATGATCTCATCTATTGAGAAGTTAACTGAGCAAGAGTATTCCTTCCAAGTAGTCTCTATTGAGCTTTTGTAGCTGTTAACTATCCCATAAACAAAATGTCTGTTGTCTCAGAATGTTTAAGTACGTTATGGCTCTTGCCCCTTAAATTCCACCAAGCATAAATCAGAACAAAGTATTGACCCTTTAAAGAAGAAAATAAAAAGCCATTATGTTGGTAGGGTGTGATTCTGTTTACTTCAATCACAAAACCACACCAACAAGCACGAGGTTAAAGCAGGTTTCTTAAAATCAGATTTTTGATTTTTCACCCAATCCTCCACAGCACTGGGAGTCTGTTTCTTCAATAGGTGTTGGAGGAAAGTGAGAAGCCTGTGAGGAATGTGCATGTGCAAATATGTGATAGAGGGAGGGGAAGTAACCATAACCTATGCATTAGCATAAATATGCAACACTTTTCTCTCACTCCTGCCAGCAGGAGTCTAGGAGTTGCCACTCAGGTCAATCAGGATGAAATTCAAGCTTGGTGACAGTGTAGAACAGCTCACACCAAACAATGAGGTCTTTGTGTCTTCAAGGACCTAATGTGGGTTTCTGATTTTTTGCAAAGGAGTCAGTAAATCTCAGCCACCCACCAAGGAGTATTTGAAGTAAAATGCATTTGAAATAACTAAGTTTCATTTTAGTCTAATTTGCTACTGTTGCAGAAGAGTAGTGTGAGAGTCTTTAAAACAGCAGGTCATAATTCTAGAGTAGGAATATAACAGAACTTTAATGATCAGTCTCAGATGTGCTTTTGTGAGCTGACTTCAATAGTCCTCAAACTATAACCCACTTTTCAGTATTGTTTGGACATATTATACTTGCAGTAGATTTTTTTAAATACTAAAAAATCAGAAGTCAGACCATTGGACTCCTAGATAGTCAAAGCTAGACAATTTTAGTGTAGCATATGAATTCATGATTCTAAAACATCTTTACAATGTAAATGACATACTGTTATTCCAAGTGAAGCCATATGCAATGTAGACTTCTTATAAAACTCCCAATATATTACCTTCATCATTTTGATGTGGGAACTGCAAAGCACTTTGAATTTAAATTAAATCTTGTTGCACACGGACACAACATATATTATATGGAATATTTCTGGTTTACCATGGTAAAACTATTAATGTTATGTCATAAAACAGCTTATGTCCATGTAAAGAGAAGCACAGAGAAAAGAAAAACAAACAAAAAAACCAACCAACAAACCAACCAACCAACCAAACAAAACAACAACAACAACAACAACAACAAAAAAGACATCTGGAAATCCAAATAACACCACCACTCCTACGAAGGACCCCAGAGACACCATGGGGTGAGAGTAGGAGGTGTTGGTACTCAAGACAGCACCTTCAGCACCTACTGGATGTTCCAGGGAGCCTCTACCGCTGGATTGAAGGTAGCATTGTGAGGTGGAAGGGCTTTCCAGATCTCACCACAAACTGAGGGGTCACTGCCCATGTGTGCTGGATGCTTCATGGGGTACAGGTGCACAAGCCTTATTGTGGGAGGTTCAAGGGACCAACCAGAGGAAAGACAGTTGGGGATCAGGGTGGTTTGAGGCAGAAAAAGGATGGGAAAGCAGGTTGGAAAGGTGATACAGAGGACCAGAAAGGTGTGAACAAGAGCTGACCAGTGTCCTCATGGGGCCATGCCCAGTACCCAATCCATATGATCCACCCTATCTTTTCTCTGATCTCCACTTCTGTTTCCTGGGTAAGGAATCTTGTCACATGTGGCTTTGGAAGAGGATAGTGAGTCATGGTGCATGTGTCTGTGGTGGCAGCCCTGGAGCCGTCACAGCTGCATGAGCCAGTCTGTGATCATCTGCAAATGTGTAGCCCAACAGGACAGAGAGAGGACGAGCAGCCCAGAACAGGGCAGTGGACGTCTTCAAGGGTGAAGCATCCAGAGAGCTTGGCTCCTGAAAGGACCAGACTTCCAAGCTGAGCGCTGGAGGAACTGTGGAGATGCAGGTCAGCTGAGAGACCTGGTGGTGGATGTGTGCGTATGTGTGTGCAAGTGTGTGTGTATGCATGACAGAGAGACAGGAGAATCCAGGGGAAGTCCACTGATAGACTACAATTCTAAACACAGCCACCAGGAGATTCACACTTGCTTGTGTGCCTGTTCAAGGGCTCTGTATCAATGGCAAGGGTGGGTCTGGGTCTTTGGTGTTAGCATGTCCAGGAAGCATCAGATGGGGGGACTGCAATACAGGGATGACTCTAGGTAGACTGTCTGGTGAAGGGATATTGTACAGATACATATTTCCGCTAAATGTTATCCTGACCAGCCTGAGAGGGAATTGGGATGAGGTCATAAGTGCTGTTTTTATGTATCTGCAAGAGTGCTGTGGCTTCTGTTAGTGCTGGTTGGTCTATGGGCATATATCTGCATTGTGTATGTGTTTTTCTGTATGTGCTCACTGGGAGTATGTGTGGAGACTCTCCTGCAGCCATCTGCCAGATATGGCAAGTCCTAATAAAAACCACAGAGGCAGACTCTATTGCTAGACTATTACATCTGGGATTTATATAAAAGTGATATGACTGACCAGTGTTTTGAATTTACATTTATTTGCAGCAGATACAAATTTTTCTGATAGATTTATTTTTGACAAGTGTTAGATAAGATTTCAGGTGGCCAAACTACTTGACTAACACAAGCCTTATAGTACACCCAGTTCCACAAGTGTCCCTGTGGCTGTATGTAAATCAGAAAGTGTGGTTGCACTTAGGAGCTTCAGATGTAAACACAAATCAGTTTGTCATATCCTAATGTCATATTAGGACAAAGTAGGGGTATACTCTCTTCTCTTTTGAAGACCTTGATTTTCAGAGAAAGGGGATTTGACTGTGTTTTAGATGTGGATGGAAAGAGCCACACACTCCAGACTCTCAGAGACTCAAGATCCACCACACTCCGACACATAAATAGAGCAGTGCTACATTCACTTACATCAGAATCTTTCTTTCAGGAGTGTCATAGGTTACTTGAATTTACAAAACAGTGAGAAAAAAATTCAAAAAAAACCCCAAACAAACCAAAAAACCCTCAAGTTCCAATGGACCACAAATCTTAATTTTTTTTAAAATGCTGAATATTTTTTAACATACCCTTCCTGGTAAAGAAGAAATAAAATAAATAAAATAAAATAAATTAATTAAATATACTCTTAAATGCTTACATTTCCCTTGTGAAAGTATTCACTAGAACAACAGCATCATCTCTGTTTTTTTCAATTGAATTGTCTTAATGTTATATTAGTAGAAAGCAGAGGAATAAAATTATTGCAGAATAGATATTCAAACAGTTTACAGAGAACAACATATGTGGTATCACTAGGTATCAAGTTATTGCATCTTCTGAAACATTCTTAAGATGGAAACATTCCCACAAAGTAAAATTATTTATCAAGCAAAAAGGCCAACTGAAGTGCATCTGCACAAATACATGTGGTATGGGTATCAAACAGGAGGAGCTGGAGGCCGTTGTGTTGCAGGAAAGATATGACATGGCCACCATTGCAGAAATATGGTGGGATGACTCACCTGACTGGAGTGCTGTAACAGGTCTTCAAGAAGGGACAGTTGAGGAAGGAATCATGGTGAGAGCATATTAAGGAGTATTTTGACTGTATAGAGCTCAAAGCCAGTGATGATAAGGTTGAGTGCCCATAGGTGAGAGAGGGAGAAGGCTAACAAGGCAAATATCCTCATGATAGTCATCATGGGTAGTCATGATAGACCACCCAACCAGGCTGAAGAGGCAGATGAACTATTCTATAAGCTCCTGGCTGATTGCTAGCTTTTGTTCTAGTAGGAGACTCTAACTTGCTGGATGCCTTCTGGAAACTCCACACAATGGAGAGGAGGCAGTCTAAGAGGTTCCTGGAATGTGTGGAACATAACTTCCTGACATAGATGGTAAGTGAGCCTACATGGTGTGGTGCCCCATTAGACCTGCTGCTTACAAAAAGAGAAGGGCCAGTGGGAGATGTGGTGGTCAGAGGCCATCTTGGACACAACAACCACAAAATTATAAATTTTTCAACTCTTGGTAAAGTAAGGAAAGAGGCCAACAAAACTGCTACCTTGGACTTTCAAGGAGCAAACTCTGGTCTATTTTTGACTCTGGTTTGGAGAGTCCCTTGGGAACCAGTTCTTAACAAAGGGGTCCAGGAAGACTGGACATATTTGAAGAAAGAAATCTTGAAGATGCAGGAACAGGCTGCCCCTGGGTACTAAAAGATGATGTGGCAGGAAAGAAGATGGTGTGGCTGAACAGGAAGCTTTCACAGAAACTCAGGTTAAAAGAGAGTGTATGCCATTTGGAAAAAGAGGCAAGCAACTCAAGATGAGTGCTAAGATGTCATTATGTCATGAAGAAAGAAAATTAGAATGGTGAATGCTCAATTAGAACTCAATCTGGCCACTGCTGTACAAGGCAATAAAAAGTGTTTTTATAAATACTTTAACAATAAAAATAGGTCTAAGGAGAACCTTCATTATTTATTGGACACCAGGAAGACCATTGTCACCAAGGACAAGGAAAAGGCTGAGGTACTTAATGCCTTCTTTACCTCAGTGTTTAACAGAAAGGCTAGTTATCTTCAGGACAAACATTCCCCTGAGCCAGTAGACAGGGACCAGAACAGACCCCATGCAATCCAGGAGGAAATAGTGACCTGTTGTGCCACTTAGACAGTCATGAGTCTACAGGACCAGATGGGACTCATCCAAGGGTAGTGAGGGAGCTGTTTGAAGAGTTGCCTAAGTTGCTTTCCATTATTTATTATCAGTTCTGGCTGACCAGGGAGGTCCCAGATAACAGGAAGTTGGCCAGTAAGATGCCTTTCACAAGAAGGGCCAGGGAGGATCCAGGGAAATACAAGCCCATCAAGCTAATATTGATGCCTGGCAAGATTATGAAATGAATCATCTTCAGTGAGATCACTCAGTGTATACAGAACAGCCAAAGGATCAGAGCCAGTCAGCAAGGATTTAGAAAAGGCAGGTCTAGCCTTAGCAACCTGATTTCCTTTTATGACCACGTTGCCCATCTGGTGGATGAGGAAAAGACTGGATGTAGCCTGCCTAGACTTCAACAAAACCTTTGATACTAACTTCTATGACATTCTCCTTGAAAAGCTGGCAGTCCGTGCCTTGGACAGGTAAACGCTTCGCTAGGTTGAGAACTAGATGGATGGCTGGGTCCAGAGAGTGGTGGGGAATCATGCTGCATCCCATTAGTGTCCGGTCACAAATTCATGGACAACACCAAGTTGGCTGAGAGTGTTGATGTGCTGGAGGGTAGGAAGGCTCTGCAGAGGGATCTGTACAGTCTGGATCAATGGGCAAAAAGCAATGGCATGAGGTTCAACAAGGCCAAGTGCCAAGTTCTATACTTCATGTACAACAGCTCCAAGGGCTGGGGGAAAGTGACTGGAAAGGGGCCCACTGGAAAAGGACCTGCAGGTGCTGGTTGACAGCTGGCTCAACATGATCCAGTGGTGTGTCTAGCTGGCCAGGAAGGCCAGTGGTATCCTGGCTAATATCAAACATGATGTGGCCAGCAGAATCAGGAGAGTGATTGCTGTTGGGGAAGAAAAACAATTATTAACAGATGGAGATCTGAAGGGATTGTCCAGCAAGCCCTGGGCAGCAGATAC
>JAWWTY010000088.1:42949244-42969655 GCA_035222235.1 Margarornis squamiger | reverse complement strand
TGGATGGTGAAATATAGTGACTGGATTTCCTAAATCCTAGTTAAGATAGCTTGTCCCCCTCATTAACATGTCCTACCTCCTTATTAACATACCCTGCTCCTCGGTTCTGTATATTGTAACGCGAGTGAACAATAAATGTCTCAGTTTCTACCCCAAACTGGGATTGTCTAGATTATTGACCAGCCAACAGATTGCTCCCCTGTATTCAGCACTGGTGAGGTTGCACCTTGAGTACTGCATTCAGTTTTGAGCCTCTTGTAACAACAAAAACATTGAGGGACTATAGGGTGTCCAGAGGACAAGGAAGGTGGTGAAGGGTCTGGAGCACAAGTCCTATGACAATTGGCTGAGGGAGCTGAGGTTGTTCAGCCTGGACAAAAGAAGAAGGCTTAGGGGGTATCTTATCTCTCTCTCTACAAGTTCCTGAAAGGAGGTCAGTCTTTTCTCTCAGGCAACTTGCAACAAAAGAAGAGGACATAGTTGCAAGCTGTGCCAGGGGACGATCAGTTTGGACATCAGGAGGAATGTCTTCATAGAGAGGCCTGTTAAACATTTTGGAATGGACTGCTCAGAGAGGTGGAGGAGTCACCATTCCTGAAGGTGTTCAAGAAGATGGAGTACTTAGGTAATTAGCCAAAGTTTGGACTTGATGATCTCAAAGATACTTTCCAACCTAAATGATTCTGTGATTATGTGAGAAGTAGTGAAATAATCATGCATCTGCTGGGAACTAAATGCAGTACCACAGATGATATTGATGATGACAACCCTAATTTATGTTTTAGGAAAAATGTAGACTAGAAATAGAAGATTAGAATAGGATGTTTCTATTTTTATCACATCAATCACCAACAAAAAAAGTATGCAGTTAGTAGTTTTATCTTGTTTTGTTGTTGTTCAACCCAACTTGCAGTAAGGGGTCACTTAAGTTATTTAACTTTTATATATAATATATATGCATGTATATATATTTATAAATACATATGTACTTTTGAGGTAGCAGGTAGCTCAGTGTTCAAGCTGCAGTGTAAACTGCAGGTTGAGTTCTGGGGGTCAGAAGCCTGAGTCTGGGGCAAGAGGCCATGAACTGCCAACTTTTGGATCACAAAGCCTTCAGGGACCTGTGGGGAGCCCAGTGGTCCAGACACTCAGAGACAGGGCAGGAGCCAACATCCCCCAGATTTTCCTGCACTTAGACTGTCATGGTGTAAAAGCCCAGGGGTTCACTCTTCGGGGCCCCTCCTGGGAGGCATCCAGCTTAAGCTGTTTTGTTTTGTTTTTATTTTTTTTTACTTTGTTATTTAGTTATTGCACCATGATTAAATTATTTTAAGGATCTTTATGTCTGAGATTCTGCTACGGGAAACTGGGGGTCTGGACAGTAAGGTAACCTAATCAGTAAGGCTCTGACTATGCAAGTGTGGGATGCGTAGCTGTGAAGGGACTTTGGTCGCAGCCCAAGTGGTGTGAGCATGACTGCTAGAGTAGCTCCTAGATGGTTGGACAGGGAAGTTTCCTTGACAGTATGTAAGCATATGCATGCATATGTGCAAATATGCATATATAGTATTTACACATAGCGCACATACTACACAGATACTTTGTATTTTATATAAATGTACACATAAGGTTTTTTGTAAGCATATATGTGCACAATCATAGGAGAGAAGAGTTGAGACAGAATATTCTTTTAAGAGAAATCCTACTGAAATGCAGAAGCTCTATACATTTTACCATACACCATGTGACGCAATCCTTATGTGAGAATGAAAAAAAATGGCATCTTTGTACAACCATTGTCAAAATCTATCTGAGTACACCAACCCTGCAATTATCATCCAAGAAGCAATACTATGTCACTTAGGGTAATGTATAAAATGTTTGGTCTGCATTGTCTGCACCGGACAATTTGTATTAAGTTCTTCTATTAATGATCGTATGCCATGTAGTCTTCCATCAGAAGCACAAGAGAAGTCTAGAAGAATTTTTCATTATTTCCTGTGTAATGCTTATATTACCCACAGCTTTATCAACTGGACTTATGCTTGCTTGCCTCATTTGAGATTACAATCCTTATACCTTCCTGTTGACCTTGTGAAGTCCCCTCATTTTGATAACAGCTTCGAGAACTGTGGTTTCTTTAAAAGGCTGCTGAATCTAGGCAACTGAAATTTACTAATTCAGTCTAAATCTGGTCTAGTTTCCTCCACAACTGTCTACACCACTGGTGTGAGATTTGAAAAACCTAGTAACACAATCATAATTTTAGAATGTCTTTTTTTTGTTTGTTTGTTTGTTTGTTTTTTTTTAATAGGCAGAAAAGTCACGTCACACTAAATAAATTTGCATTGGTCTCTAGCACAAGGAACTCAGATTCTGAAAGTAGCAGATTGGGGAAGAGTTAAACAGGAAACATTTCAGTACAGATTAAAACAGTTTATCACAGGCAGCACAGCAGAATTCCACATTCTATAAATGGAGAAGCATAGTATTTTATAATATAAGTTCAAATTACATGTCTGGGCCAGAAAACCACCATCAGTTTCCTACCTACCTTCCCTATTAGATGCTGTTACCATCTGCCTCAGATTCTTCTCTCCTTGATATATCGTAAAGATATGTAAGTCTTCTGCCCTGTCATCCACCTAAACAACAGCCTCACCTACATATCAATAAGGTTCAACATTATTACTAATAAAAGACTACACTTATAGCAGAGATCTTTCCTATTTAATACTTTTAAGATTTTATCTAATAAATATTATAATGTTTTAAATCCTAAATACTTGCCAATACCTTCCATATTCTACATAATTTTATATGGATAGAGGATCTAAAAATATATGAGTCAGTGTGTGGTTTTTTTAATGCCAAAATACACTGGAAGCTAGAAGATGACCTATAAAACTTGCTCATGTAAGTTAGCACTTCCTCAAAAGGAGGGGCTTTAATGGAACTTCTTGTGTCGGTAGGTGCTTATCAGCATGAGCTAGGCCTCCACAATCTGGCATTTTAAAGAAAATTGCTTATCTGAGTTTCAGGTGGCACATTATGTAAGCCTGTACTGCAGCACCTGCAGTGCATGATATAAAACAGCATATGCTTGTCTTATAGCACCATTTATTTAGAAATAGCACATCACACATCTCATGCTAAAAAGAAGAACAAAATAAATCAACACATTTGTTTTCAGAACAACCAACTATTTTAAGCCCATGATTTTTTGTTGAGCTTTTTTGTTTTGATGTGTTTGGTTTTTGTTGCTCTTGGTTTTTTTAGCGTTTTTTGGGGGGTGAGGGCAGGGAGAGAGAGGAATAGAATATGATATTTTTTTTAGAATATTTGCGACAAAATGATGCATACCCAAATCAAAGAAAACATTTGGGGAAAAAATCCAAGTTTCTCTGAAAATTTTCAGGACATAATTAATGGTTATAAAAGCAGAATAAAATGCTTCTTTAGGTGTTAGCATCAAAATTAACAGCAGAAAATCCTCTATGTCTCTGCTTGAAGTGCTGCTTTTGACTATCTTATTTTTTCTGCAATTAATTGTTGATGAAAATCAATCCATTACGTTTTGTGATCTCAATGGTGTCCTGCAATAAACATCAACGTACAGACTCTTTAGAACTACTAGCATGTAATTCAAGGAAGGAAAAAAAAAAAAATAAAAATGCGTATGAGTTATTTAAAACCAAAAAGAGAAGAGAGACCAGAAGTTTTCATTATCACTTTATGAACCAAATCCTAAACAATTTAAAGGCCAGTTGATCTGGTGGTAGAAGGATCTAAAAGTATATTTAAATATCCTAATACTGAGATGCCAAAGGCATAAGCAGCTAGCTGCAAAGAAAAGAGAAGTGTGACTGTAGCAGTGAAACTGGTGGGATATAGTATCTGACTCTCCTGGACATAAGGCTCCTTTCATATGTGCAACGAGCCAAAGCAAGGTAGTGGTACCATGCACTTCAATAATCAGTGAAAAAACATCATCGATTACTACCTGGAAATACTATAAGAAGCAGATTAAGTATGAAGCAGGAGGGTTTGATGACTGAATTGTGGTCTGAATAATTATTACAAGGTGAGAACAAAGAGGACAATTGAAGAGCTGGAGATGAAGATCTGCAGGGATGATAACATTGCCTTTGTTCTCTTTAGAATACATCCTTGGAAAGCCCAGTCAACTGCAGACAACTCGTATGTTTGATTTCCCACTTTCTATTTTCCTTAGAGGCTAGTATTCAGATGACAGGGCCTAAAAGCTAGTTTTCCAAACCACAGCCGTGGCACCTCAGTTTAGATTTACTTTAAGAAAAATTTGTTGAGCTTTGGACATGTATCAGAATTAAGACCATGAAATATCAAAAAAAAAAGAAGAAGCAAAAGACTGGAACTGTTGAGTCAGTGGTAAACAGTAGCTGCAATATTAAAGAGAAAAATAGTCATGAACAGGTAAAAGGTCCAGAAAAATGCAAAGCTGAAAGGCAGCAACATAGCAAGGTAGGGATAGAAGTCATTATGTAATCAAGAGTTTGTAACTTCTCTCGCTGACTTGTAAATTCCTGATCAGCAGGTCATGTCACTAAGTTCCTGCATGAGGAATTGTAATTTTTCCAGGTCTTAATCCAATAGTAAATGAAACCTCACTAGCAAGAAAACAAGAAAAACCCAAACCAAAAAACAGTCTTCTCCTGAGCACACACTGACGTCAGAGTTTTTACTCATAAAAAACCATTATTTATTACAACCATTTAGCAGAGAAAAGGTTGACTCTACTGCCAAACAAAAGTAGCATTAAGAATTATTCAGTGGTTATATAGTGTAATATCTAATGCATGTAAGCAACTAGGAAGCAGGGTTCAGTCTTGGGATGCTATTTCTTAGAAATAAGTAGTCTATGAAATCTATTATGTCATGATCTGACACTCAGCAATACTGTTTTTAGGAAAGAAGGTTACTAATCTTTCTCTACCTCATTCTGCAGTGCCAGCATCTCCTCTATATACTACATCCATCTACTCTAGTATTCTTGCATATGCACAGAATTACAAAATTTTTTATAGTTTTGACATTTTTCCCACCATTTCAGCAATATACTTCATAATTTTTGTGAATGATAGATAATAGAAATTTCAAATGCATTACTTTTTTCTTCCCTAGAATAACTTTTGCAATTATACACATTACATTATGTGCTTGTCAATGACCTTCTGGTGGCAGGTACAATTCCAGCATCATCTTGGCAAAGATGTTAAGACTGTTGCATTATCTAAGAAAGTTGTTTGCTTTCTAACAAATAAAGTAGAGAAAGACCACACAAATGGTGTTTCCAACGTGTCCAAAGTGTATTTTAAAAATTACTAAGTTCTCATGAAGATGAAAGATATCATAATTTCAATATACACATTTTGCTGTGGTAAGATTCTCAGGAAAAAAAAAAATACATGAAAAGGATGTGTTAATTAAAAAAAAAAAAAAAAAAGAAAAAGAAAAAGAGCAAAGTATATCAATGGACTTAGGCATATTTCTCAAATATCCAAACTGTTTCTTTGATTTATATGTACTCTTCAGACCTATGAGTTTGTAGAGCTTTAAAAAAATGGTTTGTGTTTTATCTTTTTCAGAATGTTCTTAATGAGGAATCAGTCTTTGCCTAAAAACTTTACTATGAAATTTCTTTTTCTTTCAAAACCAGACTTTTTTGTAAATAGCAGAATCTAGGGATTCCTCCACATAAAGACCAGTTCAAAATATGGTGTTGGTTTCTGATAATCCAACCAATAATTCCAGGTAGTAGGTCTCCCAAAATGAAAAGTGATGTTTTGTGAAAGAAATGTCCTGCCCAAATACACACTCTGGTATGTACTGATCAGTAATCCAGTGTTTAAACACTGTGTTCAGAAACATTTTTCTTTAGTTCACACAGAAAACACAACCGCATGGAAAGAAATGGAAAATTTTGATTTACAGCAAGTCCTTTACCACTAATGGCCCACATATCAAGAGTGTTGAATACACTGACTAAGAAGATATTTAAATATTTACATTTCATGGTATTCAAAATCTGGCATTTAGAGTAGGTATAAAAACAAAATTAAGATACATTTGAATATTTAAAGGATCAGAAGTGTTCCAGAAAATAAGAGAACAATAATCAGTCTTGCATCACATTTATTTTTCATATTTAAATTGAGATGGGTTCACAGTGATTTGACATTACATCTATCAAATTGTATGAAATACAATATGAAGAAACTAACAGATGTAATCTTGTGCATGTCTGAGGAAGCAGGTATGAAAATGCTCCAATACAGAGAATTTTTCCAGACCAAATGGATCATAGTATAAGTAAGAAACAGACCATATCAAGTTAACTTTCATTTGGAAGGAACCCTGAAAATAATGCCAATATGTCAGAAAAAGGAGAGAAATAGATGGAAAATACTGGAGGAGAGTGTTCTGAACTATCAGAAGGCAGATTCCTGTCAAATGCAGATACTTCTGCTCTCATATAGAGCATTTTCTTTCTATTTTAATACCACACAAAGGATGAAGATAAGGATTTAAAAAAAAAAAATAATCAGATTTGGAGATTAGTAATGAATCAGGGATAATGCAAATTTGACACTGAGTTCTTTTGAGGTTTACCCCCAAGGAGATGGAATTTCATATCAAAACCCATTTACACTATATTTTCAGCAGTTTGGGGAACTTCTGAGGAGTATGTTGAGACTACAAAACTTACCATTTTTAGTGAATATGATTTTTGGTCACTAAAGATGGGAGCTGTTACCACTGCAGAAGATCTTTGATCTCTCTAAGCTTTGTATCACATAGCATTTTAGTTCTTTTGAACCATCTAAGCTAACAATTTAGAAGATCAGTATGACAAATAATGCTTTCCTATCATGTATTTAAGTATTAACTGTCTTTAATGAAAAAGAAAAAGGATCTTCATTTCTCATACTCAGAACTCTCATGAATATTGACAGCAACTGTTGAGTTGTCTGGCATCATTAAGTCTATAGGGCTTTCTGTAGCACTAGTACAGAATTAAGATGCTGTCTGTACAGGCAAGGCTACACTTTGTGTAGCAGCTGAGACCATATTTTGAAGTACCATTGTGTAAGTGTTGGAAAAAGTCAATAATGCCTAATGACATGATCACTGTGAATTGGTAGTACACTGAGAAATAATGTCAACCCTTAGAATGGTGTCTTGTTGTAGTTATTTATATCTGGTTTTTAAAGTTTATTAAAATAAACAGATAGATATAGATGCTTATCTGAATCTTGCAGAAGAAGTTTTCTTGTAATGCTAACGGTCTGCAGCCTGCCACCAGGTGATGGATTAGCTGAGGTTCAGAAGTGGTATGCCATACCAAAGTTCCCAGTGCAATGCAGTGTGAGATGACTTCTTGAAGAGTTCAAAATACGTAATAGTGAATATAAATTACAGCCTTTTATCTGTCCTTTCAATTTAAAAAGACACTGAAAAGTGAACCACATGTGCAAAACTTATACAATAATTTGAAAAAAAAAAGAACCAAAAAACATTGTTTTTGCAAACTTATACCCTTTTAAAGCTCCTCAGCCTTTCCCAAAAGAATAAAGGGATCATAGTATAAATAAGAAACAGACCATAGACATACCAAGCTAATTTTTAAGTAATACTGAAAGCAATGCCAGCATGTCAGAAAATGAGAAAAATAGATAGAAAATAATTGAGAAGAGTGCTTTAAGCTGTCAGAAGGCAAATTCCTGGCAAATAACACACCAATATCAGGGAGGGTGGAGAGTGAAGAGGTTGTTAATGTTATCCTACTCATCCATTGACTCATTTCTGAGATGGTGACTACAGAGATCAACCTCTGGAAACTCTGAAAAGCTTAAAAATTTCAAAATTAGAGAACTTCTTTGTATTATTCTCCTCTTTCTTTGGACACAATCATTGTCAAGTTTAATTATTATTTTTTTATGCCATACTACATATTTTATAATATTCAAATCTTCATGGGCTGCTCACAAGAAATGAAGGAGACAGGCTATGTAGTATATATAATTTGTAAGCGGAAACGTAGGATTTACTTCTTGAGATATCACAATCCACCTGAGGATTTTATCGCATTCTTCTGTAGCTTGTTTAACATTTGAGATGGCCTTTGCATAGCTAAAACCTGCTCTGAATAGCTAGTGCTTCAAAAAAGAAAAAAGTACACCATTCTCTACTGAAACTGAGTTATCCTGGAATATTTTGTTCCAAGGTTTGTGTTTTTGTTGTTGTTGTTGTTGTTGTTGTTGTTTGTTTGTTTGTTTGTTTTGGTTTTTTTGTTTTGTTTTGGTTTTGTTTTTGGTTTTGTTTTTTTTTTTTTTGTTTCCCCTGAGGGGAAAAAGAAATCAAAAAAAACAACCACGATGTTGTGATGCCTTAAGTGAAGATCAACAGAAAACAAACAAGCTGAACCCCCAACTCTATGTCTTCTTTCAGTCAGTTCCTAGAAAAGAGTACTATAGAATCTTAATAAAGCTTGTGCCTCCAAAACCAAAAGATTGGTGAAACACTATTGCATTACAATGACCTCTTTATTTTCTGCCTGTCAACTGGAGCACATGAAGTTTGAAAAAAATAAAATAAAAATAAAAAAACCCCAAACCAAACCAACCAAATAAAAAACAAAAAACAAACCAAAAAAACCCACAAAAAACCAACAAACCAACCAACCAACCAACCAACCAAAAAAAAAAAAAAAAACCCAACAAAACCCACACAAACAAAAAACAAAAAGTAAAAAAAAAAAAAAGAAAAACCAAGAAACAAACGAAAAATGTTTTCTCCTTGGATTCTTCCATTCTGTTTCTGTTTCCAGAAGCTAATAATCCATGTTACATGAGCTCCATCAATTCCCTTATTTGATGGTCCTTTTTATCTGCTCCCTGTTTAATGCCAAAACTATTACGGAATATTTTACAGGACACATATTTTTTATCCAGAACAGAAATATCACTAACCTACATATCCTCTGTGGCATCTAAGTACTTGCTTTATGGTTCTTTGTGCTCCTCCACTGTCAGCTAGACTCATAACCCTTGCTAAACTTTGTCTTAAAGTTACTTCTAGCTTCCTTTAAAATATAGTGCAAAAAACTAAAGAAAAGGAGTCATTTGATGAGATGATAGTCATTTGATCATGTAAAAAACTCATTTTGGGGAACTTCTTGAGGTTTTGTTTTTGGAAATGTGGGTTCTCAGATCCATTAAAAAAAAGGTACTAACTTCTGAAATGTTGTTGGCCTGTCAATATTCTACACAATACCAGTTTGGGGGTAGAAACTGAGACATTTATTGAGCAGTCACATTACAATATATAGAACCAAAGAGGTATTTTAATGAGGAGGTAGGACATGTTAAATAAGGGGGACAAGTTATGTTAACTATGGCTTAGGAAATCCAGTCTCCATATTTCATCATACAGTAAGCACTTCTCCATATCAGGACCACGTGGAGAGGAGAAACAAAGGGTTTCTAGATATCTTGTCACATCTTCCATATCTTGCAAGGGGAGACAGGGCTAATACACATAGATAGCTGAAAACAATCCTGGTCCCTGTGTAGGTTTGTGTTGGCTCCTGCCAAACCCACACATTGGCCACACAGATTCCCCCCTCCCAAAAGAGAAGAAAAAACATACCAAAAAGAAAATTTGTAGTAAATATATATATATATATATATATTCACATATATTACAGTTATATACAATTAAACACTATGAATATATAGAATAAGAATCCCAAACAACCCCAAAAGGGGGAAAGGGGAAGGGAAAATAGGACAAAAAATGGGCAAAAATAAAGCAGAACAGATATATAAACTCAAAAACTCAGGGAATAGCTCAACAAAATAACTAACAAAATAAAATCTCACCATCTTCCCTCAATAAATCAGTTCCTTCTCCTCCATGTGGCTTTGGACAACAGTTTCTCAGATAGGCCTCAGCTCACATAGATAAGAGCAAGGTCAACACACAGACCTGCTGTCCTCCAAGCACCCGAAAGCAAGAGAGAGCAGAACCTCCTCTCCTTGTCTTATATACACCTGATTACATAAAGGAATGGTGTGGAATACTTCCTTAGTTATAACCCGTTACCAGGGAAGGCCTAGACCAAAACCAAGAAAACTAAACCACCACAATCCCCAAGGTATCTTCTTGTGGCAGGTTCCTGTCTTTTCGAAGGGAGGAATCCCTTTCAGTATCTGCTGCCCAGGGCTTGCTGTACAATCCCTTCAGGTCTCCTTATGTTAATAACTGTTTTTCTTCCCCAACAAAATGTATCACTTGATGTGTAGCGCTGTGAAAATTTTGAGTTCCATGTATTTAACTTTTCTGATTATCGCACCTTTTACCTAATATCTGTATACCTGAGAAATGACTGTGTGCACAGGCACACAAATGCACATACACACATGGACAGACTGCTTTTTTTTATAGATCTTTGGCAGCTATTAGAAAATGGATGTCGTCCTAGGCTGTAGTGTACTGCAACACAGAGAAGGGGATTATGTATCTCCGAGCACTGTAGCAATGTAAATCAGCTAGATGTATATAACTTACAAAAAACCTCTCACAGGTATGTCAGCCCTTCCAAAGTAATTAACCAGCCTTTAAGCACAATTGCCTTGCTTTAATTACCCAAAGAGATGCTCCTGGAAAGTCAAAGTAGTTTGTAATGCACAATACTAAATGTGAAATGGTTCCCTCTGATTCTGCTATTTTCTCTTACTAGGGTTAGTGTGCTGTTTGCGGTAGTTGTCACCTTCACAGAGTCACAGAATCACCGTGTTGTTAGGATTGTAAGGGTCCTCTGGAGATCACCTAGTCCAACCCCCCTGCCAAGGTAGGCTTACTTACAGCAGCTCATACAAGAACGTGTACAGGTGAGTTTTTAGTGTGTTCAGAGAGGGAGACTCCATGACATCCCCAGCAGCCTGTTCCACTGCTCTGCCATCCTTAACATAAAAAAGTCCTTCCTCTCTCAGGCTCAGATGAAACTTCTTGTATTTTAGTTTATGGTCATTGCTCCCTCTCCTGTCACTGGGCACATCCTCTTGGGACCCATCTTCTATCTTCATGTAGAGAAAAAAAAATTCTATTAATAAGACCAGATTACTTAATTAGGTACTAAACACAAACACATCATCATCATCATCATCATGGCTAGGCTTCATGAACGAAGATTTGGGAAGGGCTCTACCCACGCTTGCTGCAAGTGCAGTGATGGCTAAAAAGGCTGATGCAAGATAGGCAAGTCCAAATGCAACATAAACACAACTAAACATCTGATGGCTCTACACAGTGATTTTGACAAGCAGGATTGATGGGCCAAGGCCAGTGGTATGAAGTTCAACAAGACCAAGTGCCAGGCCCTGCATTTTGGTCCTGATAACTTCATGCAACACTACAGGCTGGGGGAAGAGTGGCTGGAAAACTGCCTGGTGGAAAAGGACCTGGGAGTGCTGGCTGAAAGTGGCCAAACATGCGCCAGCAGTGTGCCCAGGTGGCCAAGAAGGCCAGTGGCAACCTGGCTTGTAGCAGAAATAGTGTAGCCAACAGGATTAGGGCAGTGATCATCCTCCTGTGCTTGGCATTGGTGAGGTGGCCCCTCAGGAAAGAATACTTGACAGTGCAAGCTGGAAGTCTGAATACTGAATACTATCAAATAAACCTTGAGGAGGGCACAGTATTAATTTCTGATACGGCTAATGAACTTTATATCCGTATACATCAGTAGGTGTGGAAATAAACTTCGTTCATAATTAGAAGCCAAAAAGGTATGTAAAATTTAGCACATTGCTAATATTATAAAGTCATATCTACTAAATTTTCCTCATTTGCAATAGAATGCACTTTACCTACTGCCATAAGATGAAATAAAGCTTTCCATAATTTTCAAATATGTAGTTCTTCTCACTCTTCTTGTCAGCAAGTGTTTTGCTTTAATAACTGATTTCTGTGTATGTTTTTAAAGGATTTTGGGTGCTTTAGACTGAAATATGATTCAAAATATACTATTTGCATAATACAGGAAAATAGGGTGCCTTTCACCTTATTCTTGTACGTATTGAACTGTTACACAAATTCATGTTTTAGCATTTTATTTTCAAGCTGTTTCTTATGTTTCATATAATTCTTCGCCATTTATGCTCTGTATTGCATTTTTTTTTAATTTATGCTTGTTTGGTTTTTGCTTCTGAATATCACCACTTCCCATATATTTGAGAGGATTAAAACTGATTACAGTCTATGTAGAGAAGCATCCAGTCCATGCTTTTAGTGTCATGTATTAGAAACATTGATCTTATCTAAATGCATAAGTTTTTCAATTAGTGTGAGTGCTACAGTTAATAAATGTGTACTACCCCTCTCTTCATTCTACTTAACTGAGAAAATGCACTCTATTTGCAATGTGTTACCTGATTTTTTGCAGTTATTTTTCACCTTGTTGGGAGATAAAACACTCTCTTTGAGGCAAGACAAGTTGTCACTTCCAGTTACAGTGGGTGAGTATGATATGGCATGCAGAATTGAACACCATGTTGTTACTACCAGAAAAATAATGGGTGTCACCACTGTAACTGCTGATAAAAATTCAGTGTTTGATATTTAAATCAATTACCTACCAAAGATGTCTTTCTAGGAAAAATCTAATATAGCCTACTGACCCACAGTCAATCAAAGTATATAAAGAATAATGAGTTTTCAAGGAAATATATTATACAACCACAGTATGTATTTGTATGTGTCAATCCACACAATGACTTTTAAGTACTGAAAATGATGTTCAAAATTCACAGTAAATAATAAGAGCAGAAAGTGTATTTCATTATATTTGTGTTGATTACATATCGCAGTAATAGCCAATCATTGCAAGAAGGGGAAAACAGTGTTACTTGTAAAAAATGGAAATGGATGGAAAAATGTGTGTGAGAGAGAAAATCTTCAAAATCCTAGCGAAAAAATAATTTATGCAATATGTAACTTTAAAAATCAAAAAAATCATAGTCAACCAGGCTGAGAATATCAAAGAGAAAATAGAACAATAATAGAATCAGCTATGTGGTCTATTTAGCTGTGAGAAGATACTAACCCAAGAATGACTTAGTATATTTAGGACAGCACTGAGGCCTGTGTGGGAAGTTGAGTGAAATGGCAGAAAACTGTTATAGCAGATGAGATCACAAGGATGTTTTATTTATTTCTTAACCTTCTTTTGGCTGAACCTTGAAAAGTTGATTCAAGATGGAATCTGTATATGATAAAAATAATAAAGAAATAATCATATAGTGAATGACAAACAGCAAGGGCCCAGAAATGGCAAGAATAAATTAACAAAATCAGTTTCATGACTATGAAATAGTGGGGTACAGGGAGAAGAAAATTGGTGGCTATTTATTCCATCTGAAGCAAGTGTTGAAATTTCTTTTGAGCGTATGCAAAAAAATAACTGGTCAGTCATAGTGAATGGCACAGCCTCATTTGTCTGGCAAATGTCTGCATCTGGCATAGAGATGAGGAAAAGAGGGGACAGAGATTTTTGGAAGGTTTGTGTAGTTCATATCAGCCCCCCACCCTGGAGGAAACTCCTAGGTTTAGGTCTGGGACCAGAGCCCTAAATTTGCATTATGACCAACTATGGTCTATTCAACAGATCATAATGACAGTCCTTCTTGATGCTTTTCATATTTGCTACATGCTCATCAGCTGTCTTTATGATATAGACTGCTTAACCCTGTATTACAGTGGAACACGTGCTTCAGCACTGCATACACTTCTGTATGGAGGCAGTGCTGGAATCTAGCAGATGTCACTTCACAAAAGATTTTTCTTTCACAGAATATTGTTCTTTAGAATGTTTTGAGTAGACAAAATAAAGATGCCAGATTAAGCTAAATAAAGGCTTTTAATCTGTGACCTTGAAAAGCTAACCAAAAATAGACCATCACTTTCACCAAACACATAACAAGGATTCTTGAATATGTGCAGGTTGAGTTCTCAGTTAATTTTTAAACAGGTGCATTGGCAAACAGGAATGAAGATCATCCAATTCTTTGCACAGATCTGATCACACTGTAAATGAGCAGTGTGAACTATGCATAGTTGAAAACAATGCATAGGCCCAGAATAGATACTGAAATGAGGAAATTCATGTTACAACTATTACATCAGATAAAGTATTATGACGGTATATGAAACAGTTCTTATTTGAAGGTGTAAATAAGATTCAATTTAATTTACTAAGTGTACCTGACCCATCTTTAATATTTTGTGATATTTTCACAATATGTAATTATTTGTTAAATAAAATAGTATATCTGCAGCTGAAAATTATCTTTAATTCATTTAATGACCTGATGTAAATCATCAGGTTATGCAAATATTCCAGTATACTTTTATTCTTGACAGTCAAGCTTTTCCTGTATTTGAAGAGAACTAACAGTGTTTCCTTTTGATCTTCATTAAGAATAAGTTAATTTAGGATTACACAAATTTCACAAACAGAATATCTTCTGCACATCTGCTTTACTTTACACAAAACCACAAACCAATAAAAAACCAAAAGAAATGCACAAGTGAAAAATCTAGTTTAAGGGTCATTATTAAGTTCATTATTAAGTTTCTTCTCTCACACTGTGGTACAAAAGCTGTTAGAGAAGGGAAGACAGATAAATCACCAGTACAAATACATCTAACATATATAAAGATTCAGCCAGCTGTCAGTACAGTAAGAAACCTCAGCTGAATTGGCCTGTTTCTTGCCTAGTATAAAATTCTTGTCTCGTTCTCCACTAATTATACCTTTAGAGACTATTCATATTTGCTAAATATATATGTGTGTGTGCATCTATTTTTTTTTTTCTACTTTGTAATTAGTGCTGCACTTTTTTTATTTCAGATGTATTTCTTTGTTTCTATAAAGATAGGTAAGCATTGTCTTAAAATAGCTGGTTTAGTTTAATAGTATAATACTTGTTAAATATCATATTTTTATTTCAGTTTATAATCAGAGTATATGTGGGTTTGGTACAGTTCAGAGTGGGATGGAGAGCTAATATGCAACTAGCAGAATCTAAGATTGTAAATTAGATTCTTTTGTTATAATCCTAGCTTTTTCACTGACTTCAGCCTTACAGCTCTTCACCCATACTGTTGTATCTCACAAGGGTAAAATAAGTTCATTTTTGAAAAATGCTTTGTGAAGCATTCACCGTCTAGCCCTGAATGATAAGTCTTTAATGGTTATTTTAGCTTCAGAATAGCTGCGTTTGAACACAATGCACCACAGAGGTGAAATGGAGGAGAAAAAGAACGAGCAGGAAATATGGTATGCTCTATAAAACTGTATGTTCTCGGGTCACAGTATCTCTGGCTTTGTGTAGAAGTATTTCTTTCTTCTTTCTTATTTTTTTTTTTTTTCCCCTTGTCTCATTTTAGGGATAAAATCTGTGCAGGACACAGTAAAACAAGAGCAGAAACAATTGTGGTTTATTTTATTATTATTATTAATAATAATAATAATTTGGGAATGACAATATATTTGTACTGGGTTCTGTAAAAAAGGATGTGGGTGTGGGTTCAAACAGACCCAATCTCATTTTTAAATAAGATCTAGGACAATGATATTCTCTACACTCCCTGTGTTCTAAAAGTCATCCTTTTTGTTAGAATATGCCTTTTCAAGGGAGACAGATGGCATGAGCTGAACTGCAAGGAAAATGAGTTTGTGCTTTCTCACCACACCTAGAAGCATTGCACCTAAGGTACAATGCTGTTGTATTTTTTTTTTTTTTTTTTGTTTGGTTTGTTTTTTGTTTTTTTTTTTTTTGAGTGGGCAGAGTGTAAAGAAACCTCATAAAGAGGGCCATGATTCTGCTTACTTGGCACAAAAAAAAACAACCAAAATTTCTGCTGCAGCTTCTCTGTTGTTGCTTGCTAGGAGAACAATTTTTATGACAGTAATTTCATTTATATAAGTGATTTCATAAATATCTTTAAAATCTTCTGGTAGTTTTTATGTTTCTCAAAAGCCTAGCAGAAATGCACTTAAATCTGACCAAAGGTGAACCTTCACAGGCCTGTCCGTACCTGATGTCTTCCACCAGATTCAACAGAAAGAGCACAGGGACCCAGATGACACAAACAAAAAAAAATATTTTATTATCTGCCAGTCTCCCTCCAGCAGTGCCTCTGTTTGCTGAGCAGATAAGAAAACTGGGCTCCTCCTTAGGTGCCAGCACTGGTACAGAAACATCAAGTGAATTATTGCAACTTCTGGGACAGAACTGCATATGACATTTGCTTGCACTTACATGCCTGCAGATTACATGATGTGTTTGCATATAGTTGATTCCTTTGCCCTAAGGTTAGCTGATGCTCACTGAGTTAGGTGGAAATTTCTGCAAGGAAACCAAGACTCTGTCTTTTCAGGTAGGCAAGCAAAGGGGAAGAAAGAGAAAGTAGGAAGGAGCTTCAGGCATGAATAAAGAAGATGAAACCCACTATGCACCTAGGGTGACAGAAGAAGGTTTTGCTGAGGATTTTGATTCAGCCCATGAAGATACTGGGAGTTGTTGAACTGTAAATCATGACTAGAGGGAAAGACCAAGCTCAGACAAATTTGACAAGAACAATTTTTTATCATCTTTTTATTTTCATGTATGTCAGACAGTAAATTTTACCTTTTATTCTGTTTGAAAGATTATTCTGTTCTTGTATTTGTCCTAATAACATGTATCTTCAAGGTTTGAAAACCAGTTCTGTGCTTTTGGAGTACCTATCTTTAGGAAAAGGTACAAACAAATATACTGAAAATCTGTGTCTCTTCAGGGTCCAGCCTGCACTTGAAAGTATCCATTGCCCCTAAGTTTGCTAAATAATAATAAATAAATAATTTTATCTTCTTCTCTGAGCAGACTTGCCCATACTAGTAACCTACATAAGCAGTACCAATAGCACTCTCACACGAAATGAGGATTTAACTCCATTGCCAAGGCTGATTATTTGTTACTCAAATAGTAAACCCTAATCTTCTCTAAAATAATAGTTGAGAAACAAGTATTATGCATTTCAAGTAGACCGGTAAAATGTATCCTGTTTGCAAAAATGTGTGGGTGCTGCCATGGAAAATCATATGCCAAAAATTAGAAGATGAATGCCTTTCTTTGTCATTCCTAGGTATAGTTCCACTTTGTCATAAGAACAAAATTTACCTTAAAACCAGAGGAATTTGGTTAACCTACTTTATTAGATCAGCAGCATCTCAGTCTTCTGCATCACCAAAGAGAATTAGAAAGAAGCCAAGAAAAAGAGCTCTAGTTGTGATCACCACAGTGGCAGCAAGTTCATAAGGTCTAGTGGAAGGTTATGTTTTGCCTCATGAAAATGCCTACACGCTTTTCACATGATTGATTTTCTGTAAAATTGAGGAAGTATGATTTGACGTGATTCATACATTGACTTGGGCCCTTAGTATATTTAATCCAAACAAGCATTTTGACCTGGACCTTTATTTAGCACCAGGGTGCTGAAAGTTCTCTACACCTGACTAAGCAGTTCTGCCTGTTGTAAGTAATTTCCATATTGAAGCTACAAAGAAGATTGTCTGGAATACAGCGTCTTTTCATCTCAGAAAATGACAGTCTTAATAAGAAGTACGTTCCATTGTCAATATTTTAACATTTATCTTGCTTAATGTAAAATCAATACTTCAATGTAAGCTATTTACTTCCAGCATTATGTTACGAATGTACTTCTCTGTTGGTCTGTAAACAAAAGAAAACACAGGACAAAGCAGGTTTTTAATAGCCTAAATTTTATGCAATTTCCCCCCTTCCGGAAGTAAAAAAAAATCAATTCAAATTGTTTGTATGAATATATGCAGACTTTTGGAAAAGGAATTGAACCCTAATTATAATAGTAATTGCTTAAACTTATGTAAAGTCTGTCATCCCATAAGTTAACACAAGTCTTTATCTCTTGTTTGACTTTATGAATACATATACTTTTATTATTGTCCAGTTGCCATCAGGGTATCTGCAATCATTTCTTTTATTATAGCTGAGCTTTAAATAATTAATGTTGTTTCAAATCTATAAACAATCATATGTGTACCTAATTTATACCTGTAATGTATGCACATCTCATTTTTTATGTTACTGAAATAAAACAATGCTTATTATGAAATCCCAGTTTTTTAAGAGTAAATGAAAGAAGATTAATTGTACACAATACTAATTTGATATTTAGGTTAACACATATTAAGATAGTTCATGTGTTTATTTCCAAATATTCAATTTTTATTTTAAATTACCATAGACTGCCCAGAGGTTAGAAGAGAAAATATATATAGGCAACAAAAAAATCTCCTTAAATAAATTATGAACTTGAGATGACAAAAAAATATTTTTATCTTAAATATCAAATGGAAAAATCTTACAAGTGAAGATAAAAACATTTCCTCTAGTTGCCATTATCTTATTTCTTTCTGCTAAACAACATTAATAGGGTGCCCTTTACTGGTCACTGTTAGAAGCAATTACATCAAGGAAGCCAAAGAACAATGCCAAATGAAAAATTTGTCATTTTCATATACTGAGAGAGCCTTTTTATTTTTAATTTTGTGCTACACAAGTTGTGGCATAGCTTACAATCTCCAGTCAAGATGGCAATTAAATTGTGCTAGGAATATACAAGCACAACGAAGATGCAACGACTGCCTTAGAAAACATAGCAGCCTAAACAGAGAAGTCAGACAAAGACAGAAAACCTGCATACTCAAATGCTTCTTCCTATGCATTCTCTCCCTAGCCCTCTCCCCACCCATTCTTTTTAAAATAGAATCAGGATTGATGTTGACAATATGCCTTTCAAATACAGCAGTGTGATGAAACAGTGAACCACTCAACGGCATGAACTGAAAGAAAGACAGGATTGCCACTTACCATGGCAATAAGCAGACAGTGTCACAGCAAAATAATATTTCTTCACCTACATGCAGCATTTTTTTTTTTCATTTGATTATATGAAATAAGGCTGCACATATGTTCAAAGGCTGAGAGCACAGATTTCAGTTAGTGTACCAAAAAAGATGATCCTTTTGCTTTAAGGATTTTTTTCTCTCCTGTAAATACAATTTTACCTTTGCATGTTGCTCCCCTCTCTCATTTTTAAGTCCAAGAAATCTTGAAGAAAACAAAATTAGTAGTACTCCCTGTTTTGTTTAGTTTTTTTCCCCCTATATGTGTTATTGAAAGCACTGACACATCCAAAGCATCTTGCTGTAACATCTGCTTCATTATAGAAATTTTAACTGTCTCTATTACGTGTGTTTTGAGGAAAGGCTGAGAATATTGATCTCTCCATTCCACTAGTGAGTTGTTAATCACACGAATACTCACGAATGCATGACTGAGTGCCTACTAATGGAAATAAAGGATTTACTATCTGGTTCTGTAAAAGCAGCTTTGCTATAGATTATTAGGAATGCATGGAAGCATAGACATTCATAAATCTTGTGCAGATATTTTGCAAAGTATTTATAACTGTAGTAGTTTTCAATTGGCATATTTTCTGTGACACCTTGGTCAGGAGCTAGACAAGGGCTAAATGTTTCTCTCTTATGGTGATGTAAATCTAGAGTAACTGTCATTGAATTCTAAGCAAAATTAACATATAAAAAAAGCAAAATGAGGCCACGTTGTTGCTAATGCTCACTGTTAAATGATCCTATTTAATTCACATGCAAAATGTGTATTTATTGTGAAACAAAATATGCAAAGGGTATGTGTGCCTGTTTTGGGTAACATTACAGGTCTGAGCACACAGAATTATTCTGGTGATTTAGACCATGGTAAACATTCTCTCAAAAGTATCAAACTTAAATTACATAAGGTGCCTGGCTGGACTGATGAAATGTGTTTTATACCTCCACAAAAGCTGAGGAATTTAAATCAATCACTGGGAAAAGCAAATAGATCAAGTCAATGCTTTCCCATTAGCTCAGCAATGCTTGACAGAAATAGGACAGCAAAGAACAGTTTTTTGCTGGTGCACATGGTGGTTCTGTTGATGTCATCTGAATTTTATTCTGCACTGCTTATGCACTGTTGCCTGGAGGAACCCTGCAGTCTTCAGGTAAATACAGTAACTTAAAGCTTTATCACTGAACATGCTCCTGTCAGTCTATTATGGAGAAAATGTGGTGGGGGTTTTTTTGTGAGGTGGTTTTTTGTGGTTGTTTTTTGTTTGTTTGTTTGTTTTGTTTGTTTGTTTCGTTGGTTGGGGTTTTTTTTCTTTCCTTTTTTTAAAATGCTTTCTAGGCAGAAACTCTGTAGACTTTGTCTCCACATCTCCCAGCC
>JAWWTY010000088.1:42926020-42936021 GCA_035222235.1 Margarornis squamiger | reverse complement strand
CTTCTCCTTTCCCTTTTTTTTTTTTTTTTTTTTTTTTTTTAAAACAGGTAGCATGACATTCTTTGGGCTTTAAAGTTTTACCATAAAATCAGCTTTATCTACTCAGCAGTTGCACTTTCTTCTGCAGGCTATGTGTTTTAACAATTTGTAGCATCCTTCTGTTCACAAAATACTTCCTGAAAGCCAAGAAAAATGAGCCAGGAATGAATAAGAGAAAAGGAAATAAGTTTACAGTGATGGAAAATAATAATGGCATAGATTATGAATATGGAAATAGTGTGTTGCTGGAAATATAAGTGTTTTCAATGTCTTCATTCTGCAGTCCAGAAAATGGAAGAACAAAGGTCTACAGCATTGGCATTATGTAACTGAAACATAGAAACACAAAGTCCTATAAAATAGCCTGAAATTAAAGTTCATATTAGGATCTCACTAGGCAATGAAGTAGAAAACACAGATGTAGACAATTTGAATACAATGACAACAATAAAGCAAACCCCCAAAACAAATATAAAACAAAAAAATTAAAATTAAAAAAAAAAAACACAAAAAAAACCAAACCAAGATATTGACTCACATTAATTCACAATAAAGTGATAGATGCCTATTTATTTTGAAAAATACATTTGTATACAGACACATATAGCTACATTTTTTTACATAAGTATACATAGATTAGCACACATATATATGTGTGTGTGTTTATATATTTATATATACATATATATGTGTGTATATATATATATATATACATGTGTGTGTTTGTGTGTGTGTGTATGTGGATGTCTGTATATGGTTCTGACTTTCCCTATCAGCAGAAAGGACCCCTGCTGAAAAAAAAAATCTCACAAGAGTGGTAATAATTTGTGAGTGAAGATGTGTGTTTTGTAATTGCATCCAGAGGGAAATACAACAGAACACATCACAATGGTACCATGAATGACAAATCATACACATTTTCATCTGATACATAATGTAGTTCAGTCTTTATTACCATTGTCAGTATAATCAATACATACCAATTGCAAGTGACATATAGAGAGACAACATTAATATAATAAAATGAATTTTGATCAGCAGAGCCACAGTATGTCTGTACCCATGCAGTGAAACTTCATTAAAGTATCCAAGCAGGAAGCAAAAACATAACATTCAGGCAGTCAAATGGACATATTGTTCATTCCAAGATATGACTTTCTTTACTCTACCTTGTCCATTTCTCCCTGGGCCTCATAATAACCTTGAGAAATCAACCCTTTCATACTATGAAAGTCCACTTCTGGTGTTATCTTACCTCACTTGTGAAATGTTGGATGACTTGTAAAATTGTGGCATTTTCAAAATTTTATAGAAATTGTCTAATAATACTGAAATTGTAATTGATTTTAGTATTTAGAAAAAATGATCCTCTTAGTAAAAATATTGAACACCTTGAACATTAGTTGTACTACTATGTTATCTGTACTATTAAGAAAAGTCTACCCAGAAGAGAACCAATTAACCAAAAATCTGTAATTAAAACATAAGAGACACTCAAATTTTTATGGGTTTTGCTGCATGTGTTCTGAGGCAGCTATTTCCTATGATTCAGCTGTACAGTCCATTCTATCAGTTTATTAAGGTACAGGGAGGGTACCCACAGTTTGTCACCAGGGCTTATGTTTCACCATCTCTTCTGGATCAAGGCACTTTTGATATTTCCTGAAAAAGACAATAAATTTTGTGTAGTCTTTTTTGTTTGCAAACCGTAAGGTACTTGAAGAAGAGCATAGTCATCTTTACCTTCCCTTTTCTGTCTAGACAAAGACAGGTGAAATTACTTACTTAAAAACACCCTTAACTAGTACTTTTTCTCCTAAGCCCTCCTTCATGTCTGTTAATATCTGTGACATTGAGTTAGTGAGAATTTGATTAAATTTCAGAGCAACAGTAGTAGTCATTCCCATTATGCATCCTTCCATAGGAAATTACTTCTTACAATAGCCTCTTGATGTGTATATAGTTTCTTTGGTATCATCAACAAATGTTTAGCCCATTTCAATTTAGAAAGAGAGAACAATAAGAGCAAATCAAGTTTTCTCTCTAAAATTCTATATCTGTTAGAGCTTCTCACTAAGTCAGGAGTATCCCATCAGGAGGGTAGAGTATCCTTCGCAAATACTGTTTTGAAGGAGGATGTTATGAAGACCTACATGAATAGTAAGCAAGAACAAGATACTTTTTTCTTTCTGAAACTACTCTTTGAAGGCAAAAGCAATCAACTTATGAGAAAGAAACCCTCCAAATAAAGTAATAGCTTAGCTGTACCTTGATTACTGTTTTAATGCTTCTAAGTTCAGGGAATAGACAGCTTTAAATCTTAAATGTACCTGACACTTTTCTAGTTTGCTATGCAGTTCAATTGTCTGCATATATCAATCATTTGTCTTGGGGAACCTACGATTTTGATTTATACACTGTCAACAGAACAAAATTACTTACTTAATTTTTCTTCTTCTCTGTGTTTTTCATTACCAAGAACATTTTCCTCGACTGGAATTCAACCTATATATTACTCAGGAGTATGATTTATTTCCCAAGCACTGCTAAGAATTTTGCATCTCTCTTTTAACTGTTGTGGCACAGTAGTTGAATAGAGGCTCTCAGCTAGGCATAAGTAGGACACAGAGTGTGACTATGATTAGATTTATTGTTAATACAAGATCTAAATACTATTAATGCAGTCTCTAGATAATAACTCTATTATCTATTAAAATGGATTACAGCATAATTAGGTTCCAAGCTGAAGTGATATCCCCTTGCTACCTAAACTTCTCAGAGAAGTCTAGGTGCTGCTATGTTCACTTCGTCTCAGATTTGGTCAAGAATCTACGTCTAAAGGGTTTGGCTATAAACAAACATGTTTACAGCTTTTGGCCTTGCAAAATTCACATTTACCAGGCAACAAAACCTCTATGTAGCTACTCTAGGATTTTATCTAGCTATTTGACTGAATCTTAATGATTTTTACTCACACATTCAAAAGAGAGTGAGGTATCCCTACTAGGGGGTGAGGAATCCACCCAGAAGCTGCCTGCAACATCGTGAGATCAATTTGCCCAGTGGACCAGGTATGTAGCAACATTTTATATACTTATGCATGTACCAAATTCAATTATTCCCCCATCTCTGGAATACATTTATTATGTGAGCATCCAGGCAGTTCTCCCTGCAGTATTCACTTGATCTTCTTATCTTAGAATAAACCACATTGCACCATCAAAGACAGTAGAAAGAGAGACGGTGTTTTTGCAAGTGTTTTTGTGAGTGATAGAGGGTGCACATAGGGCATGTAAAGACACAACTGTCTTTCACAGATGTCAACATTATGTTATTTGAAATTATTTTCTATGATTTTAGATGCAGACATATTTAGCTAGATGATAGTCTTAGCTGTGGCTTCATTTTAGGTAGTCACGCAGGATTTAATAGCAGCTTAAGTCTTAATAGTAGCTTGGACTTAATGAACCTTATAGTTCCCTTCCAACTGAAGATATCCTATCTTTCTATGATATATGATCAAACAATCTTTAAGCTCCTAAATGAGACACTGAGAAGTTAGATATCCCAGTTTCAGATTTGCCTTTATAGTTTTTCTATACATACATATTTATTGAGAATATCTAACTGTAACATACCATTTGCATCAGAAGACTTAGGTGTCTAAGGCAGAGAGTGCACATTACAAAGCATCTATTTACATATTTATAAATATTTATATATTTTCTCTGGTTTTATTATTTAGTCCCACTCCTGGTTTACTGAACATTATTTGGGCTATGTTTTAAAATGCAGAATTACTCATAGGCTTTTTGCCCATTCTAGGAGTTCAACACAATCGGTGATAAGATTTTTTAAAGCATTCCTCTGAGAAGCAGATCTCACTGTAGGCATAGGAAGGCTACTCAGGACACCAATGAATGTGTTTTGTTCATTTGTTTGTTTGTTTGTTTGTTTGTTTTCATAGGGTCTTATTTCTCTCTCCTTGTCACTTATTGGGATACTCATCTGTGGAAACTTTCCCTGTGCAAGTTTTTTCTCTACAACAATTCCTAGCTTATTAATTAATTGCCTTTAATGTAGAAGTAAAAAAGAGCCTTCATTTTCTTACAATGTCTAGGTATTGTGATAAAGTTTGGAGTATAAGGAGGGAAACAATATCTTTAGGGAAATGAGAATAATGAAAATGTTGGACTGATTAAAGGTATTTGGTTATTGTATGTGAAATCTTTTAAAGCATTTAGGAGACAGATTTTCTCATTTTCAGCCTAGAATTTAGTTTAAATTTAGGATATTGCTTACTGTGACTGTTAAAGTGAATATTTCATTAACCTCATATGACAGAGGGAGACTAGAGGCACAGAAATCTCAAATATAAGTTTCTTATCCTCAACATAGGGTGGGGTTTTTTTCAGAATTTTTATATATATAAAACCAGCTTCTCTGTTTATCTTTGCAATTGGTTTATAACAGACTCATATATTTAAAATTTAACACCTTGGAAGCTTACAGTAAGTGAAAACTGGAAAATATGACAGAACCAGTCCAAAATCTAAGCTCAATGAGTGATGTCAAACAGTAATATTTTAGTAAGGAGGTCATTAACATGATTAACAGCAACATCATTACAGTATTTAATGTTAATTGGAACCCATAGTGTCTATCTGGTTTATTCTTCATTAACATACAAAATAAATGTTTTGGGAATCGATCACTTAGGATAGGGACAAGATGCTCCCAAAAAAATCTAGCCTAGTCCCAAATTAGCTTTGATGTTCTGGGAGAAACGAATCCTTAAATGTGAATATACATGAAGAGTGATCTACAAGAAGCAGGCATTTTTATGGAGCTACCACTGATAATCAGCTGTGTCAAATTTGAGCTATGAGTAAGCTGCAGTTATTGAGACACAAGCTTCTTAAAAGCAATGCTACATAGATCTCACAGCCTTATCATAGAGCAAGTTCTGCCACCTTATAATGTGATATAGATGATGCTTGATTGAGTAGAAGCATGTAATTCAATTGAAGAGTTCTGCTGACACAAGAGCAGCCTTCAGGTGATTTACGAGTGACAGTAGAGCACCTCATCTGAATTACAATTTTGGTATTCAGCTTGGAACAGCTTTGCAATGTACATCATTATCATTATCCTTGGGTGGAGGAGGAAGGGAAATTTAAGGAAGTGAAGAAAACAGATGATGAAATCTTCAAATTGGAAATATATTCAAGGAAATAATTTCAACTCAACTTTTTAAAACAATACTTATAATACCAATTTTGATCTTTGTAGTATTTTGAAATTGGTAATCTTTGGACATAATTTTGTTTCCTCACATCAAAACATTGGTGATCTTATGACTGTTTCATAACATTTATCATAATTAACTGAGAAGTATTTTCCATTCAAAAAGGTGATTATTTAATGTTTTCCTTACCGACTCTAATTTAAGAGCACTAATCCAATAAACTAATGCTTTCCTGAAGATTCACTGGCAGAAAAGAGGCAACTGTTCCCATGCAGACTTTAGATTCTATAAGTATATGGAAAAAACAATCATAATGAAAGCAAGTTTTCCTTTAATGTATCTTGTTTGTGGCAGACATATATTTATGTGGCTGGTGTTCAGGAGCAGGTGGAGTGTATGATATTCTGTTTCACTTTCCCCCTGTGTTTGCATTTACGCCCACTGTGCAGGGTTCAAGGCCTTTGACTCAATTGAGTCCCAGCTCACCTATGTGCACAAATTTCCCAGCAGATGAGAACCTCTGAAATTGTCCATGCTGGTGAGTCTGTGATCTTGCTGCAGTATAAATCAGAACACATCCAACACATTCAAAAGAACCCAAGAAGTCACTGGGGCTCTTGGGTCTGAAAATGCAGTGTTAGCCATAGAGAATTGATGCATTACAGACATTATGTAACCCCTTCTGGAACTTCCATAGAACATACCAATTATTTACTCTTGAATTATTCAGTCAGACACAACTATCACTAAATATTTGATATATTCAATTATCGATGTGGCTCACCAAATTCTTCTCATGTATTATGAATACTGCACAAGAATACGAACAGGTAATAACAGAGTCATTATGAATAGGCAAGGAACAACAAGCTGAGGTAATATTGTTTGCCTTACAGGGAAGTTGTCAGGTACATGCCCCTCACAGGAGTGTTCTGCAAGAAAGTTCAGATGTAGAAGAGAAACAAGTTAGGAGTGTTTTTAGAAGCAATTGTGCAAAACAACAAGCTCCACTAAATCCCTTTCTGAGACACAATTCCTTCTCAGCTTCTTTCAGCACCAAGGGCATGGATTTTTTTCTAGGACATAGGCTACCAAGTAATTTCTCCTGCTGTCAAAGGGATGGTGCACCAATGAATGAATAGCAATTTGCGAAGTGGAAATTTAGTTTAATTCCTACCTTTTCTCTGGTTACACGTTATCAATAGAGCAAATAAATGAGATTTTCTTCCTGTTTCATCTATAGCAGTTCACATTTGTATGGTGGTGGTGTGTGACAAAGAGCAAGGAAGGGTCAGTCCTGAAAACCACTATTATCATTAATTTTATCATTAATATTATCATTAATGCAAAATGCATCACGAATATCATGCCAACTCTCTGTCTTATCTCCACATGAAATCAAACAGGTCATATTAAGACAGAACATATTGCATAGAAGGTTTGAGATTAGAATGAAACAGCACCATGAGAACAAAAAGAAATTTGCTTTTACAGATTCAGGGCCTGCTGTCACTATTTTTGCAGCTTGAGGCTTCATGAGGTGAGCAGGGTTCAGATGACATTGGAATGGCAGTGAGAGAATCAGAAAAAGGAAGTGATAAACCAGAAAAAAATTACAGATCTCATCAGTTAAACCACCATGAAGCAAAATCTGAAGAAAACATACTGCTACACCCAAACATTTAAAAATGTTTTTGTTGAAAACTATCAGTGATAGACCAATAAGATCAGATCATCAACCATATAAGCAGGCAGATTTTTACCACTGGCTTCATAGTGAATTACAATGAGGTATATATACCTACAAAAACACACTTAAAAAAAAAAAAAAAAAAAAAGGAGGGGGTAGTAATAATAAAAAAGAGGAAGTTCTTGAAGTGCTGATATACACTAAGCATATTATCAAAGAAGTTCTTACAGAAATCACAGTATCATTGAGTGGCTGAGATGGTGCAGTAGCTCTGGAGATCTATTAGTTCAACACCTGCTCAGGGTGGGTTTAGCAACAACAGGTTACTCAGGACTGTGTATAATTATGTTTGAGTATCTCCAAAGATGGAGATTCCACTACTTAGGGCAGTCTGTGCCAGTGTTTGACAACTATCACACTAAAAAGAGTTTTCCTTTGTTTTATTTTCTTAATTTTAAATACAATTCCCTCTATTTCATTTTGTGTACATTGCCTCTCTTTCTGTTGCTGCAGCCCTCTGAAAGCAATTTGGCTTTCTCTTCTTCATTCTTTCTCATCAGCATTTATACAGGAGAAAATTTTTCTCTTCTCTCTCCTCTTCTATCTCTTTCTCCCTCCATCTACTTTTTCTCCTCCCATTCTCTCCCCTATCCTCTCATCTCCCCCTTTCAGACCCCCAGAGGCTCTGCCTGCTTCTCCTTATTGCAATGGGGGCTCCTGTAGCTACAGGGTTAGGGTGTGATCTGGTCCATCTTCTTTTCAGCATCTTTGACATTATACAGTCTGCTCATCTCCTCCTACAGCCCCTTCACCAGTGCAGACCTCCTGCTGATGTCAAGACCATTGCCTCTGGCACCAGCAAGAAATCTCATATATTGCTGCAACTCCTTTCTGCAAAGGTACCTTATTTCTAAAGAGCTTGGGTCTGAAATTACAAAGACAGAGACAGTATTTCCTTGGCCTGTTAAAGTATTCATCTTTCAGTAATATTTTTGGCTGTAGGCACACACACAAGACGTTATCTTAACACTAAATTAAAGCTATCAAAGGATTGTGGCATAACCAGAAATAATTATAATTCTAAGATGAAAATTTACTTCATGTGTTAAAGCATACAACTTGAGATATGTTTATACATACTGTATGTGGGATTGTGGAACTTATGAAAATAAGAGAACAAAAGCGTCCTTCCCTGATGTGCTGGTTTTGGCTGGGATAGAGATAATTCTCTTCACAGTGGTTGGTATGGGGTTATGTTTTGGATTTGTGCTGAACACAGGGTTCATAATACAGAGATGTTTTTTGTAATTGCTTACACAGAGCCAGGGCTATTTTTTCCCTTTTCATAAAATTTCTTGTCTGTGTTTAATGACAATATGCACCAGGAGCTGGAAACTCTGATGAGGTAAAACTATCCATCTCTTTCATTTGTTTACATCCCTCTAAATTATAAATTTTTGAACTTATAAGTTGTCTGAATGAAGTAGGAAAAAAAAAATAACAACTTTACTGAAAAAGAGAGAACAAAACAAGAACAAAACATAGCAGAAAAAAATGTCACCCAAACCACCATCTCACATCTTGCTTAAACAACAAGAACCTGGAAAAATATTTCATTTAAAGAAAAGGGAGTTCTAATAACACTGAGACAGCAGCACAGGTCCTGACGGAGATCAAATGACCGTGATGAAGCCAGAGCAGTGCCAGGGCCAGGTGACTGTGTGCCACTTGCAATGCACAAAGGGTTCCTTTTAGCACAGCTGCAGCAGCAATGGAAAAGTTCCTCCCTGTTGCAGGAAGCACAAGAAGAAGCAGCAGTGACAGAAAAAGTGCCAGATGTGAGAACAGACCCTGGTTTGATTGGAGTGTGGAGCAGGTGTCTCCAGATAGGAGACCGGTGATTCCCTCCTAGTCACAGTCCCAGAAAAAAAAAGACATCAAGTTTTCAAATGCTAGCAGATTTTATTCCCCTTCTCCTTGTGTCCTCATGGTATTTCATTTCAGGGAACCCCTTCTCCTCAACCCCCTGCCCCAGCCCTGCAGAATGCGAGGAGGAGTGTCCCTCACATTTACGAAACTATAGGAGGATGATATGAAAAATTCAACAAAAATCTTCTTTATTTAGTTAAACTACAATACTGCCATGCTGGCAAGGAGACTAGGGGTCCATGGGAGAGAACTCAACCAGATCAGCTGACCCAAACTGACTAAAAGTGTGTTCTGTACGATATGACATCGTGCTAAGTATATAAAGTGAGGGAAGAAGGAGGAAGAGGCAAATGTTTGGAGTGTCAGTGTTTGTCTTCCCAAGTAACCATTACATGTGATAGGGCCCTGCTCTCCTGGAGATACCTGAACTCCTGCCTGCCCATGGGAAGTGGTGAACAAACTCCTTTTTTCGCTTTGCTTTGTGCATGACTTTTGTTTTCTCTATCAAATTATCTCAACACATGACCATGAGTTTTTTACTTTTTACCCTTCTAATTCTCTCCTTGAACCCCCTGGTGGGGAAGTGAGTGAGCAGCTGGATGAATCTTGGTTGCCTGCTGAAGTTAAAATACAAAACTCCAGTAAAATCTGTGGAAAATATTAACTTCTGAAACAGTTTGATGATTTTCCAGTGATACTTTTCTACAGGGGCTTGGAAAAGGAGGAATGGTCTAACTGCACATGACCTCTCAGGGAGACAGAGTACTTTAATTTTTTTAATCTTATATGCCTACCTGCTCAGTCACCTTTCAAGTCAATACAGGGACAAAATACAATTACAAGGGTGTCTTTTCTGACCCATCAGGGCTCTCTCCATCACAGCTCTAGTCTTCCCTGGAACAGAAAAATAAATGGAAAAAAAACAATCAAGCCCAGCAGAGTTTGGCATTGCTTTTATGGAGGTTTGTTGCTATGGTTTGATTTCTTGGTTTGGTGTTTTGTTTTGTGTTTTTTTTTTTTTTGTTTGTTTGTTTGTTTGTTTTTTGTTTTGGTTGGTTGGTTAGTCGGTTTTGTTTTTGTTTTTGTTTTTTTTTG
>JAWWTY010000088.1:42899998-42925920 GCA_035222235.1 Margarornis squamiger | reverse complement strand
GGCGGGGTGTGTGTTTCTTTTTTTTCCCTGCAGATGCAAAGTGAGGAACTCTGCCAATATGTAGTTCAAAAATGCTATTGATTTTTTTAAAGAGTTTTTATCAAACTGATCAGTTTGGATATATCCAGTCAGAAGCTTTACCATGTGGAATTAGAGAGAGATCAAGAAGTCAGCGAAATCTTGTTTTAATTTCAGCCCACAGTAGATAATTAGAGTGATGTGCATTTCATCTTCTACACGCTATATGTGAGTAAATATCTAATTCCATCTTTCTAACCTTGTTAAATTCAATACTATAAAATAAAATGAAACAGTTGGTAATCGCATTTTCAAAAGTATACCTAGAGGCCACAGACTCATATGGATTTCTTAATTTCTTGTTCTTAGCAATAAAATGGGACATGGAGCTTTAAAGCCCAGCAGGGCTGCTGTGTAGTTTAAAGAAGGAAATGAATTCTGAGAGCAGTGAGCTAATAAGATACCACTTTTCCACCACTCTCTTTCTAGCATTCTTTACAAAAGGAGATAATCTCTGAAGCTCTATGAATAATGAAAAATTAATATTCTAAAGAACAAAACCACAACAGCTAACCCTGTGAAATAGATTCTGTGAAATTGTTCTCCTGCAGTACTTACATCTGCCTTAGTAGACGTCATTAATGGTGCTTTAAGAACAAAGATGCCATCTTTTTTAATCATCTGAGAGGTTTGTTTTTTACACACACACACAAGAAAAAAATCACCAAAAAACCCCCTTGAGGTGAATCTGTTAACATAAACTGGGCTCTTAGCAGTAGTATCTTCACTCTCTTCTACTCAATTCTTTTGTGTTTGGAGTTTCATCCTATAACTCCTTGTTCCACATTTTCTCTTAACCCTTGTGTAATTCTGCTGCTGATCTCCCATGGTGCCATTGCAAAGGGTTCCAGTTATGGGATAGCAGCATGTCATCCTCTGATGGTGCAGAAGGTGACATCATTTCCAATGTACGCTGATTCTGATAACTTGCCGATCAAGTAAATGAGTAGGGTCTAAAGAACATAGTGAAGGACTGTGCTTTTTGCTTTATTTAACTCTAGTATCTTATGCTTTACAAATGGTTTTCCCATCATCTTTGACATCAACATCCACGTACTTAAAATGGACAGAGTTAATGTAAATCAAAAAATCTGGCAAATCTGACACTACCATCTTCTGTATATGACTCTACAGCTTCAAAACATTAATAATGGTAAAACTGAGAAGGCACATGTGGATGAAACAAATTCAGTCAAACAATAATTTCTAGAAAGACCACATCAGCTGCAGATGATTTTTTCTGATTGCAGTGATCACATTAAGAAGTGATTTAAGGGCTTACTGGTTACAGAGTTGAACGGAGACCCTAAAACCCTCCAACAATGGCTGTATGAAGACAAAAATATACAGACGGGCAAGAGATAGATGGTGATCCAGAGACCTAGTAGGGGATTATGTCCTAAGGATTATTCCTTCCCTGTGAATTACTCCTAACTACTTTTCCCAGCCAACATCTCCAAAAAACAGTGTTTCTCCTACTCACACTGAGAAATGGTCCAAAAGTAATCCTCAGCTTTGTTCTATGAGAAGGTATCACATCCTAATCTTTTACATTGCTATGCCCAGAACTTGCCTGATATGTAATGAAACTGCAGAGCTGATGAAGAATTTGCTAAGCCTAAAATTATAGCAGTAGTTCATGTCAGCTTACAAAACCAAAGGATTGGATAAATGCAAACAGAGGACAAATTCTAAAAGAAACCATGTAATTAATTATTTTATTTTTTTGTAATTTAGAACCATCTATCATAAAAGTGATTCTAAATATTTTTATATTTATATTTAATAAATATTTTTCTTTTCCTATCCATATTTTACCAAAATAAGTACCATTTAGTCATTTTGACAGTGCAAGTCAAACTGATTGTGGAATTCTATTCTTGCTTACTGACTGCTTATATCTTACATGAAGTTTTGGGGAGAGGGTTTATGGAGCGTAAACTCAATCTCAATGGTACTGAGTTCTGTTTAAAAATTATTTTACTCTTCACTGTTTATTTTTGGTTTCTGCAGGTTAGATACTGCATTCATGCTAATCTATGGAAATCTACACATTGAAAAAGAATTTGAGTGATTATATGGGGGAGGAATTTTAGTGATTAATATTCCTACTAAGCAGTAATATATCTCATCTGCTACTGTTTCTCTGAACAAGAAAAAACCCAAATACTAAACCAACCCAACCCAACAAAAACTTAGGATGAATTATTTGAAGCTATTTCAAAAGTAAAATGTTAAAAATCAATATAAATGTAACATTTTATACCATCACCCAAACAGGAGCATTTTTAGCAACTTTCCTGCAGAAATCAGAGGTGGGATTTTTTGTTGTTGTTGTTGTTGTGGTTTTTTTGTTTTGTTTTTGTTTTTGTTTTTTAGGACAAATTCCTAGTGAGCATTCATAGAGACTAAAGGTTTACTTTGCAATAGTTTAAACTGTTTATGGGAATACCTTGTGGAAAAGCCAAAAATGTATGCCAGGGAACAAATATTCATGTCAAAAAGCTTAAAATAAAATCATGGCATAGTTCCTCAATGGACATTTTGTGCTTTTAAGTGGTTCCTCCAGATTGGCAGGAAAATACCAGGAAGACTGTTATACTAATCTTATACACCCTCCAGTACTATCAGGAAAAGTACTAACCTCCTGGGAGGTATTTAGGAAAACAGTATGCCACAGATTTTTAACTCAATAGATAAAATATGGGTATATACAAAGTTCTTAAGTATTTTTTTTTTACTTCCCATACACAAATCTTAACAGCTCTAGCATATTAAGTTTCCCAACTTTTTTTCCTTCCTACACTTTTTTAAGTTTCCCCCTTGGATATTAACTCATCACCATAACTCATTTAAAGTTGGTGTGTGCCATTTGGAAATTGGTGCAAAAGAGACAAAATTGGTGCACCAGAGACAAAAAGGGAAAAGTGCACAAATAATCTTTGGTGAGGCATTCTTCAGTATGCTTGCAACTAAAAAGCTCTCAAGATAGTTGACAAGACTGACAATATCATAAAGAAAACAGATTTGTTCACAAAGTTAAACTAAAAATTAGTTAAATGGTGTGGTGTGTTGACCGCTGGATGCCAGGTACCCACCAAGCTGCTTCCCTTGCCAGATGGACAAGGAGGAGAAAATAAGATGGAAAATGACTAGTAGGTTGAGATTAAGGCAGTTTACTACAGCAAAATCAAAAGTTTGTGTGTGCACAAGTAGAGAGAAAAAAAACCACGTCTACTCTACTTTCCATTAGCAAGTGATGTTCAGCCACTTCCTGGGAAACAGGGCTTCAGAACACATAGTAATTTCTTGGCAAGCAAATACTGTAAACCATGAATGTCCCCTTCTTTCTCCTCCTTTCCATACCTTTTTTACCTGAGCTGATGTCATATGGTATGGAATACCCCTTTGGTTAATTTGGGTCAGCTGGCTTACTTGTGTCCTCTCCCAGAATCCTGTCTACCCCCATTCTCTTGGTCAGGGTAAGGGAGGGGAATGTTGAGAGACACTGCTGATGCTGTGCCAGCACTGCTCAGCAGTAGCCAAGACACTGGTATGTTGTCAACACCTTTATTTCTACTAATGCAAAGCACAGCACTGTGACAGCTGCTATGAGGAAACAAATTCCATCTCAGCCAGACTCAGTACAAATGACTGAGTTCAGAAAGCTCTGATTAGTGAAACAAAGTTTAATTGGAGGCCAGCAACCAGTAGTAGTATATCTATGAGGTCAATATTGTAACCTCAGCAGGGTTGCAGATGGTACGAAACTAGGAAGAACATCTGATATGTCAGAAGTTTTGGGTTGCAATTCAGAAGATTCTTAACAGGCTGGGGAAATGGGCAGTCCGGAACCTCATGAAGTTCGGCAATTTGCAGTGCAAGGGCCTGCACCTGGGGAAGAATATCCCCATGCTGGTTGCTGCCCAGCTGGAAAGCAGCTTGGCAGAGAAGGCTGTGGGCGTCCCGGTAAGACCCCATGTTGACAATGAGCCAGCATTGTACTCTTGTGGCAAAGAAAGCTGATAATATTTTTGGCTGCATTGGAAAACTATTTCCAGCAGGGCAAGATCCTCCCCCTTTACTGCACACTGGTGAGAGCACTGGAGAACTGGAGTACTGTCCTACACTCTCCAGTACAAAAAGATGCAAGTCTACTGGAATGAAGCCAGCAAAGACCTCTAAGATGACTAAGGGAATGTAGTATATCACAGTATATGACAGATGAGAAAGACTGAGGAACTCAGTAGCCTGGAGAAGAGATGGCCCAGTAGGAATTTCGTCAATGTGTACTAATATCTAAAGGGAGGGTGCAAGGAAAACAGAGCCAGATTGTTTCAAGGGATGCCCAGTGAGAGGACAAGAGGCAATGGGCACAAACTGAAACACAGGAGGGTCCATATGAACATAAAGGAATGGATTTAAATTGCGGATGACAGAGCCCAGGGACAGGTTACCCAGAGAAGTTGTGCAGTCTCCATCCTTGGAAACAGTCAAGAGCCATGGGGACAGAGTCATGGGCAATCACCTCTAGGTAACCTTGCTTGAGCAGGAATGTTGGATAAGATGATCTCCAGAGTTCCCTCACAGCCTCAACCAGTCCATGATTCTTGCGATTCAGATATTGGCAGTCTTATTTCAAAGACTGATTTTGTAAGGAAAAAGCTCTCCTGGTTTCAACAACGTATCACTCACACAAAATTTCTTACCCTTTCCCATATATTTCAATACGCATCTTTATTAACATTTACAGTTTTAGTCATTTTCCCATTATTTGACACTAAAACTACACAGATTCTCTCATCCTGTGTCCAAGTCACGCAGTCACTTAAACTTCTAGTCAGTGAAAAAATGCCTTGAAAGTTTAAAACTAACCTGTTAATAGTTTACTTGCTTCATAAGGAAAACGTCTGTAAAATCTCATTTTATCTCTGACTTAGTTTTTTTTTTTCTTTTTTTTTTTTTTTTCTTCAAGAGAATACAAATGTACTTATGGCAAAGTAAAGAGAAGGGAAAATCTTGAAGATAATTTGAGCTCTGTAGAGGCTGCAAACAGTGAATTCCATATTTAGACCCATTATGTTCCAGGTTGGTAGTTTTTCCATTTCTGTTTCAAACACTGACTTAAAGAACTTTAGGTTTATGATACCATTGTATATCTTCTTTTGAGAATAAGTCACCACAATTTTTATTTCTTCTATACAGCTTTATAACTTCAGCCCTTTATTATTTTATACTTTGTCAATGCAAACATTCAAATTTTATACTCTACTGCCCTGACAGCTTGTAAACACAAAAAGAATAAAGGGACTAAACACTCTCAGGCTATTGATCTAAAGGTCAAAGTGAGAGAATACCTCTGTATTATGGCTTGAATGTGTGACTTATTCAAATGACAACATCTTAGTCTCATGCAAAAGAGTGAAAACCAAAACGAAATTGCAAAGCATTGATTTGTTTTTGTGGGCTAGATGGTGGTGATATGAATAATTAGAGCACAGTCTAATGTTTTCATCTTTTTCTGTAGCTCCTAAGAATCTGTTTGCAAGAAAGTTAAGCACAGCTGTGTGTTGAGAGCACTTGTTCTTCTCATTAATATCCTTTTCCTTAGTATTTTCTTCTATTTATTTTTTTTTTTTTGGGGGGGGCTTTTTTTCTGTTTTTGTTTTTGTTTTTATTTGGTTTGGGTTTTTTTGGGGTTGGTTTTGTTGTAGGTTTGGGCTAGATTTTTTGTTTGTTTTTGTTTTTTGTTTGTTTTCAGTTACAACCATTTGTCATGTTTTGTCTAAAATTACACTGTAAAATTCCTGGAAAAAGGACACACTCTTCTGCTTTCAAAATGCATCATGTCATGGATCTGTGATACAGATCATGGTCTCTGGAAGTTGTAAGAGCAAAAGCAGCTACTAAACTTACAGCACAAAGGTATTTTATCACAACTAGATCAGGTCAAAAGGGATCACCCTTAGTACAGCCTCATGTATGGTAGCTTCCTTTTCTCTCAAACTTCTAGTATGTATGTGCAATAAATTTGAAAACAAGATAAAATCTTGTAGATGGTGTTGATAGTGGGCCTGCACAGCAGGGCTCTGTTCTATGGACTTAGAAGGCACAGTGTTGCATAGATTCTATTCTAGAAAAGTGAAATCAGTCAAACAAAAGCTACTGCAATGCTAAAGATATACAAAAAAAAAAAGATAAGAGAAACTTAGTTCTTTCACTTTCAAGGAATTAAACTGGTCTTTCCAGCTTCTTCCAACTGTTTATCTGTTTACATAAAGTTAATTCATACCTTACTTCCTTCTTAGCCCTCCACACTCAGAGGATATGATTTCTGGACACCTTATCCCAGATCAGTCTAACTTGTCTTATATACAAGATGTCTTTGAGATATATCTAAAGCCGGTCAGAGATAGTTCTTCACATTTCAAAAGCTACAGTCCTTCCCACTCTTAGTAGTTTGTTCTCTTGCAAGTGTATATCACACTTCCAGTTCTTTCAGTGTATGTCTACTTTGGGAATGTGGCCAACTGCTCTGTAACAGGTCGTTGACCTGTGAAACAGGTTTTGTACTAACTGGCTTCCCTGTCACAACATCATTCTCCCGTCTTTGAGTGGCTGTGCTTATGTCTTGTGAGTAGTAGGATTCTTTTTGATTATGCAGTTGTCACTCAAGTGTAATGTTGTTACCCACACCCTTACAAGGTTAGCAAGCTCAATAGAAGCCTGATTTTGAGGTAAAATGGTTGAAACAAGTATTTGATGAAAAAAACCCCATAACGTAATATTAACGAACTTCTAAGTGCAAAAAAAAAAAAAAAAGAAAAAAAAAAAGATATTAATACAGAAATGGTTGAAATATTCACAAATCTTTTTACTTATCTCCACAATCTTTTATTCTCTTCCTAAAACAGAAAAGGGAATATGTGGCAGCAGTGTCTCCAAAATATATACATAGAGAGAACAACACCTCCAATTATCTAGCCAAGAGTATGTTACTTCAGAAAACAAATAATTTTGAGTTGAAATTGTACTTTGGCCACTAGTTTTAATCAAAAGACAGAAATAAAAACTTCCGTTAATGCACAGCAGAATAATGTATTAGCAACAAGAATTTTCACTGTGGATCTTAGGGCCTTCTTATAAGAATTTATTTCAGATGAAGTTAGTTACTGTAGAAGGTAGTGAGGCAACAATCCTGACCACAGCATGAAGAAACAGGTGCTGTTCTGAACAAACAAATTACTTAAATCAGGGTTGTTAAGGTATTCTACTGCTGAAAAATGAGCTTTTTTAACTACTCTGATTTTCTTGTTTCATTAGGTGCTATTCTAAATATTATTTTTCATGCGCTTTTTATGGCTTTCTGTAAATATAATACTGAATGCCTAATTCAGCAAAAAGCTCACAGACTCAGAGGAATTTCAGTGGAAAGACCTTAAGGAGAGTATTTTAATTAAAGAACTGGGTGAGGATTTTATCTACGTAGAGGATTTTGCTTGTTCATTTGATTTGTTGTTGTTTAGCTGCCTTGTTTTAAGCTTTAGTCTCAGCTTTTCACTAAATATTGCTTTTATACTTTGCTCAGATCTCAGTTATCTTTTATTTACAAAATTATTTGTTAAGTATGTATTTTAGAAATTATATTTACTTTTACTTCTCCATTTTTTTTAGTCTGGAACCTAGTTTGAAAAGTATATTTTGTCATTCAAAAACTATGAAGAGCCTTTCACTGGTAAAAATGAGTAAATTATACATATATTAAAACACAAAATATAGCTAGTGCTTCAACTCAGTTACAGAAGTTAATTGACCAGCTACACTTTTTCATCAGCAATTATCTTGCAGATATACAAACTATATTATATTCACCCTGACAAGACTAAATGTGCAATTATATTTATAAGGAATGATTAGTTGCTTTTATTTTAATGTATGGCTTTGATTTAAATTTTAAATTGTTTTTAAGCACAGTTGACTGGACAAAGTAAAATATCTCTGCTGATAGTTTCATTTTGTATGAATCCTTCTTTATGACATCTGTATCTTCTGCATGTTAAAAGCACATATGCATCTAATTACTAGCTCATCATTATCATGAAAGTTGTTGGTCCATTGAAAGTTCATGAATTGCTGTTTCTTAACTTAATGACCCCATATGTTTATATGTTTTACATTAAAATTCTGAAGGTTGTAAAAAAATTTCAAGGATTTTCAGATCTGCTCTACTGTGGTTATCTCCAACCTCAGTATTCTATATAAACTAGTTCTCTTTCTGACATACCTCAGATCTTGATCCAACATCTAGAGAACACCTGATCAACTTGAAAGCTTAGCTGAGAAAGCAACAATGAACTTTTTAACCTTCAGAGCAAGCTCAATCTGCAAGGATAAAAATCCCTCCGTTTCCCACTAGCATGCTTTAATCACCATTTTCACACCATTGTGACATAGATATTCATCAGCATGTTCAGTGAAACTCTTTTCTTTCCAATTAATGATATATGCGTGTACCAGTAAGACAAAAGTTCTGCCATTAAACTTTCTGTAGAAATAATGGGAGTAGAGACCAAAAAATTATTCCTAACTGAATTAATCTTTTTTTTTTTTTTTTAATTTGAATGGGATCTTGAACATGAATACCTGTTTAAATAGACAATTTACGCATCTTTAATTTGAACTTCCTAAGGGTGATTTGAAGTCATTATGAGCAGAACACACAGGAGAGAATTACATGTCATTTTTAGGAGAAATGCCATCACTTCTTTAAATTTAATTTTTCTTAAATAAAATGTACTTTTTCTCTCAGTTCACAGTAATTCCTTTCCAATAATAATAAATAAATAAATACTAAATAAATAAAAATATGGCAAAATAAATACTAAAAGAATTAGCAAAACCCCAAAAGTCTTCTGAGCAATGTGTTTAAGGCACACTACTTTCTGTAAGAAACAGCACTGAAGAAAATTTCAAATCTATCCACCTTAGACTTCTTGGGACAAGAAGGCATCAAGGGCAAAACCAGTGAATTCAAACCTATGGATTAAATTAAAGACAGAATTTGCAGATGGTCCCAGAATGACACAGATTGAGATAATAATATAACACTAGCCATAGTGGTTATTCTTTGGTTCTAATTGACATCAAAACCTAATGTCTAAGGAGAAGAATAATCCATAGAGAAAGTATCTAACAGTGACTTTGTTTTTTGTCTGTAGTGTGTTCTCTCTTCTATACAGCATAAGCAGTACTGGACCTCAGCAGATGTTGGTATTCTGTGTTGCTCTGGAAGGGGACCACACACAAGCTTTTCAGGGAAGGAAGCCTTGTTTCAGGTCAAAGCATTTGTAAGTTACTAGAACAGCGAGTATGTGAGAGAATTAATCTCGAAAAAATACCATCTTTAAAAAAACGGTTTTTCCACTGTGTAAAATTCTTGAAGGAAGCTTTAGGCCTTTAATATCTATCACGTGTCTTTGTTCTCCTGTGCCATTAGTGACAGGTTTTCTAGGACCACTAAGTGAAATGGATATTGTTCTATTTCAGATGATTTATTAGAGACCCATTGTGCCTCCTCCTGCTCACTTTCTGGCCCTTGAATTTCCAAATCAGCCAACTCAATCTTCTTTTCCATCCCCCACCATTACCTTCTGCTACACCTTGCAGGACCATACAGAGTATTCTTGAAAATCATCCACATGACAACTAAAACTAGTGTTTAAGGTAAACAAATATAAGCAACCACCAGCATGATCTGTGCCATGGAAACAGCCTGATTACTGATCACCATTCCAGAAATCTTGTGTGTGATGCCATCTTTTCCCTGCAATTTCAGCATCCTTGGAAAGCCAGATATTTTTTTTCTAAGATGTCTGAAACATGATACTTGACCTTCACACTCATGTCCCATGTGAATTTGTGTTAAAGGATGCACTGTTTAAAGCTAAGATACTCTCCAATGATAAATGTTTCTGCAGTTTACTTTCTTTTTTAAAACTTTGGGGTTTTTTTGTGTTTTTGTTTTTGTTTTTTTTTTCCTCAGGCAATTAAGTTCATAACTCTAGAAAGAGCCTGGTGGGGAAAAGTTTAAAGAAACAAATAGAAAGAAAGGAAAAGTGTTATGCTCAATTAAGACATACTCTAAATGGAATCCTTGCTGTGACTATTCTACTTTTTGTGCCTAAATGATTTACAAAACCCAAGTGAATTTAAACCTCATAATTAAGTACATCTACACTAGCCAAAGGCAAAGAAAAAACATAGACTTAAACAATCTCCTATGTCTCAACTATTTTATAAGCATAAATACTGGGTATTAACTGGGCAAATATGTGTTAGAAGCTATATGGGGAACTAATATTTAATCAGTCTATGCATCAAATATTAAAACTGAATCTGATATCACATATTATGCTCTAACTAATACACAGAAAAGCCCAATCACTAGTAGCTTTTCTGACTGAAATGGGATCCTCATTTAAAGTATTTTGATACAGAAATCTGAATCAGTAAAGGATTTGTATATTTATTTGTTAGACACCATAAAGATATAAAGACTGTCTGAAGGTTCGATCTCACAGCTTTATATTCTAGATAAACCCATTATAATTTGCTGAGCCTCTGTAGTGGATGATAATGCTGATGATGACAGCAAAATGAATGGGAAGCAAAGCAGAATGAGTTTGGTTAGGGCACTTATTACTGCCTGGTGAAAGGTTAGCATAATACTGAAAACCTTTATTTAAGTGTATTGCAATATTCTTTTTGCTAGGGAGTAAATTCTGGGATAAATGGCCAGTGAATCAATAAATGCTCCAATTTGTGGCCTGAGAGTTCATTTATTATGAACCATTTATCTCCTCACATACTCTCCCATAAAAAACAGCTTAATTAAATTTCATGTAGACTCCTTAGGTTGTGGTATTACCAGCGTGTACTAATAAATCACAATACTGACAGAAAAACATATCTATAGCTGCACTTAAAGATAGTTGGAAAGGAGTCATTATTTTATTATGTCTAAACTAACTTTCATAAATACACTGAATTAGTAATGTATCCATAGTGTTCAGTATAAACGGACTGTTTTGAGTAATTATATCAGAAAATACTCTTAAGAACCTTAAAGCAGTGACTGTTGCCACAAACATTGCATTCAGCAGTGCCTATACTGCAATTAAATTGGTCTTCATGGAAGACTTTATTTAGGAGACCCTATTTAGGACATTCAGGAAGTTGCTCTTCCATTTATTTGATTTAATAGTAAATAGTAAAATAGTAGAATAGTAAAATAGTAAAATATTTACAGAACTGTGGATAATCAAGGACATTGCCAAACATTGACAAGACAAAAAAGGGTTGTTAGACACTGGTGCCACAGCACAGATGCTGCCATTGTGCTGTCTGCCCTGGTGTCAGGTTGCTGAACATGGGGAAGGGTCCAACCCATGCCGAGACCCCAGTGCAGGGATGGTGAGTGAACATTGCATGTTGGGGACTGATGTGTGATGATGATGTGTGATGAGAACACCTGCTCGTTTCTGACTGGGGAACCAATAGAGAAATTGAAACTAAAAAAGGTATATATGTATGCGTGGTTTAAACAATAAACAATTCTTCACTGCACCACACAGAGGATCTACGCCTCATCCATCACAAATGGCACCCTGAATCAGGAATTTTGAGCAAGACGCCAGAGAAAAGATGTCTCGCCAGTGACAGAAACCCAGCTCAATCAAGGTAAAAAGGAATTCCTTTGGAATGACACATGCACTCAACACCTCTGGGACAAGGAGGTGAGAGGTTGGGAACATGGGAGGAAGATAATCCCGGGAACAAAGACAGAGCTTAGAAGCTTTAAGCAGCCTGTTATATAGGCAGAATCAAGAGCTCTCCAAAATGAATTTAGTAACATTTTTACTAAAGTATTTCTTTGCATGTACTTGGATTTCCACCAGACAAGACTTCTTGGGAGAAAGTCAGACAGACACTATCCAAAAAAGCAGGATCTGGGGATCCCGATGTGTGCAAGCACCTGGCTATATTGGGAGAGGTCATGGCTGCATTAGACACAGCCCATAGGGAGACAATGCCTACCACAGCTGCGGCAGGACAGGAAGATTGTAGGGCAGAAGGATTCTCAGGCCAAGAAGCTAGGGGCAAGTGGGATGGCAAGCTGCCCAAAAGAACACGACAACTGCTGCCACCAAGCACCTTTGTATTCCAGACCACAGACTCAGGTAATGAGAGGCTGGCTATGTGGTGGGCAGCAAACATGACTGCCGAGGAATGGCAGGGCGGCAGCCGCTGTGAGCCCGGGGTTCTCTGGGGAAGCAGCGACCTGCAGCTGCCCACCACTGGCCCAAGGCAGCTGTCCCCACAGCACCGAACAAGGATGCTGGGCTTTGGCAGGAACAACCATGACAGAAAGAAAGTGGGAACTGGGACTTTTTAGTTCTGCTGAGAGGTGGGTATGCTCTGAAGCTAGGTAAGAAGAAGATAGAAAGACCGATTTTATTACAAGCAAATAAACTAAACTGGAGTTATTAACTTACAGATTATTTTCTTTGGTTTTGTTTGTTTCTAGCTTATAGGCGTTTCGTGAAGTTGTAAGGCATCCGGACCAATTTTGGAGTAGGTGCCAGGGATTGAGCATTTGGGAATAGGGGAATTACATATTAACTAGAAATACAGCTGAAGCAACCTCAGCCACGTGGCTGGCCATGCAGTCAGATGGAGGATGCCATGTTGCCCAAAACTCCAACCCTGGCATGGGGTGGGGCACAGCAGAAGCAATCTGAGGAAGGGGAACGTTCCTCCCGCTCCCCTGCCCAGGTTACATAGGCGGGGTTGGACCTTGAAAACTTTTAAAAGTGGGATTTTTGTATCAGAAGGGTTGCTCCTGAGGATCCTGTGTGACCTGGGCACCCAACATATGTTGTAATTAAATTTTCATTTTAGTTCTATTTCTTCTGTTTCTCAGATATTTGCTGTTTTTCTAAATTTAATAAAAGAGATTTTTCTCACATAAGCGAGTGGGAAAAGTGTCAAGAGACATTTCACAAGGGGTGACAGCTGGCTGGTGATGGTGCAGTGCAAGCACGGAGGAGCAGCTGTTGGCACTGGAGCCCAGGACGGCTGCCTTATTGTGGTTATTGTGCTTATTGTGGGCTCAATCTCATGGCAGACTCACTGTATATGGGGCACGTACTGTCCGTCCTGGGGCAGCTGCATTCTCAGCAGGCACGCCACACTGCCATGGTGGGCAAGGCCACAGCACAGCTCAGGAACCCCAGCAAGCAGGAGCACACACGAGGCGCCAGGTGTGGCAGGGCTGCTGAGGCTGCGCACATGGCTGAGCAGGGGCACATGCTGTATCCAGTGGGAACAGGAGCTTGCCCACTGTGTTGCCCGCCAAATGGCTTCTGCTGGTCATTAATTGGAGAGATTGTTTTTCTCTCTGTTTCTCTTTTTTTGCATCCAAAAGATGCCACAAGAGTTGTTTTTCTATCCCTAACTTGAATCAGGCAAAACCAATGCAATAATTCTGTTGTTATAAAAAAGTTTATGCCTGTCTTTGTCTTCCTGCAGCAGTTTACAATGTTTGGATGTTTACAACTGGAGCTGGCCAAGCAGTGCACCCCCACCCTTCTTGGCTGCCTGGGTTGGCTGTGTTGAGGGGAAATGTTTTTTGTTCTGTTGTGGCTCTATTTCATGTGCTAATAAGCCTGAGATAGTTATCTTTTAGTTTTGCATATCTATGGCAGACAGGGCACTGCCTTTGGAGAGGAGAAAACTGGGAATCACTTGGCAGCACCCCCCAAGCCAAGTCAGAGAGGCAAGAACTGAGCGCAGCCTGTCCAGAACAGGACGTCACTGGCGGGGCCGGGCTGGGCTTCGTGGGGCCAGCAACAGCGAGCTGCAGCTGCAATGGCCCAGCAATAAGCAGGGAGCACTCTGTCACTGCCCCCAAGTAAAGAGTTCTCCAAGACATGCTTTGCCCTTGTTTTCAAAATGTTTTAAACCACAGAAAGTCATTTGCCGTAATGTTTCCTTGTTCTTTTTTTCCCAGCCTCACAGCTATTTCTTCCTTGTCTGAGCAGACTGCGTGGCAGCCGCTATTCCAAACGCACATGAAAACACAGTGGGATGTCACCGGATCCAGGCTGCATGCGAGGAGCCAACAAGGCTGTGATCCTGTGGAAGGAAGTAACTGCATGGAAGAAAGTCCAGGCTACGAAGAGAAGGGTCAAAATCCAAGCTTTACAAGCTCATTGCATTAATTTTCAAAGATGACATTTTTCTTTGTGAAAATCCTGTATTTCTGTTCACTTCTGTTCACTATAAAACCATTAGGAGTAAGCAGAAAAAGTCACACCTTGGTGTTTCTAAATTTGTATAGCTTTTGTTTTGCTAAATAGGTGCATTTTAAGTGCATAGATACAGAGCTAAAAATACCATATGAAATGAGTTGTAAATTTTTCTTGTTCTTAGCGATAATAAAGATTTTATTAATTTCTACGTGTTACATGCCAATGTATTTCTGGTGAAACATTTGCCGATAAATACAATGAACCCAACCCTAGAACCACCTCAGATGGCAGATCACTTATCAAGAAATAACCTTACAGCCTGTGACACTAAAGGTAGAAGACACTATGAAATTAAGTGAACTAAAGCAATTGTTGAGAGCCATAAACTGGTTCTGACCAACTCTGGGCATTTCTGCAGATGATCTGTATCCCATTCAAACTGTTACAAAGACTGCTTTGTTTTCCTCCAGAACTCTAACAGAAAAGGCAAAATATGAATATGATCTGGAAGTAATATATATTCCAGCTACAACAGACAATTTGGATTAGCTTCTTGCAGAAGACACTGGAGTTCAAACAGCTCTTGCAGACTACCTAGTGTCCAGTCCTCTTTTGGTTGTTAAGTTATGCACTTTTGCAGTTTCTCATTAATGGTTTGAGTTTTATGTTTTACATGCACATTATCATACAGATCTTCCAGATCCATAGCAAAAGGTAATCCACAAACAGACATAACACACATATCTGAATTTGGTTGGTTTATCAATTTGGTTGGTTTGTCACTGTTGACACTCATTCTCGGTATATCACTGCTACTGCACAGACAGAAGAAAAAGCATGGGATATCATTAAACACTAGCTTGCTTGTTTTGCAGTTTTGGGTGTACCTAAATGTATAAAAACAGATAATGACCCAGCATATTGTTCAGCAAAAGTTAATACATTTTTCACAGATTAGACTGTCTCTCATGTTATCAGCATTCCTAATTCACCTACAGGACAAGGTAGGGACATTTTAGCCCGAAAGAGATGCTACCAAACAAAACAAAACAAAACAAAACAAAACAAACAAAAAAAAAAAAAGAGGGCGAGTAATCTACCTCTAGTCCACAGGAATGCTTGTGTAAAGCATTATATATCTTAAATTTTATTTTCTTTTAAATTATGATGAGACAGGATATAGTGGTTATGAGTGTCAGTGTGAATCTAAGATGCTGGCTTCTCACAAACCAGCAGTAATGATAAAAGATATAATTTCAGGACAATGGACAGGACCAGTAGATCTCATAACCTGGGGAAGAGGATATGCTTGTGTCTCTACAGGTCCTCAGCTGAGATGAATTCTCTCTCAATGTGTATGGCCTTACATTTCTTTCTCATCAGAGCATCAGGAACACCCCTCCGATGAAGTGTCACAGAGCAAGGAAATGTGTAGTTAACAATTGTCAAGTGATTGAATGGAAAATAAGAAAACCAGATATGAGAATAAGAAACAGGAATGTTACATTCTCAGTTTGCAAACACAGTAACAAAGTACATTTGTTTGAGTGCATGAAACTTCGGCAGTTTGGATGGACGCTCCTCACCCCTCCCCCATCCACATGGTGGCGGCCAGGGTCCCAGAGATGTTGCAGGGAAACCACACACGCAGGGGAACAGGCAGCAAAGAGAGCTTTATTCTCAGGGTCACAGGTATTTATAGGGTTCTCCAGGGGAGGATGTGATGTCACATCCTGGAGCTTGAGGGACAGGGGGTAGGGAAAGGGTTGACAAAGACAGGCCAGGGACAGGGGACACATTCTCACTAAACCGGTTTTGTCAACTCCTTGCATACTAATGAGGGTGTAGCCATTCTATTGTTAACAGATAATACAGTGGCAGAACAGACAAGCTTCATTGTACAAGGGAATAAACCTGTGATTTTAAACATTATGGTGAAGTTTTCTCTGTCTCCTGAGGCTTATTTCTTACAAGCTTTATTTCACCTCAGATCTTATAGCAACATGAAACAGCAGCCGCCATGAACGTGTGAGTGATATATGAATATGTGAATGTGGGATTACAAATATATCCTACCTCATTTACATGATCACTCTCAGGTAAAACCCCATAACAAATAAACCCTGCATGTTAATATTATATGTTGGGAATATTTGTATCGGGATACTTGTTTTGTTTTGATTTGTATTCCTTGTTTGTAATTTTTTATTTCACTTGTGTTATGACTGTGTATTAGCCCTCCTGTTTAATAAGAAAAAGGGGGAAATGGGAAATATGGAGAATCAAGGATATTGCCAAACATTGACAAGACAAAAAAGGGTTGTTAGACGCTGGTGCCACAGTACAGATGTTGGCACTACGTTGTCTGTCCTGGGATCAGGTTGCTGAACAGGGGGGAAAGACTTAACCTGTGCCAAGAGCCCGGTGCATGAACGGCACGTGAACATTGCATGTTGGGGACAGATTGGTGGGGAGAACATGCACTGGTTTCTGACTGGGGAACTCATAGAGAAACCGAAACTGAAAAAGGTATATATGTATACAAGAAACAATTTTTTGCTGCACCACAACAAAGGGTCTGTGTCCATCCTTTACACAGAACCAGGAAAGAAGTATGTCCTGCCTGTGTTCCTTTTAACAAGGTTCAAAACTCAGTTGTAAGAAACTAATAAACAGTGCCTATGAGGAAAAAAAAAAAAAAAAAAAATAAAATTCAGAACTTGTAAACCAGAAGGCATTAGAGTTTTATATCTGTCTTTACATCATTAGACAACAGAGACAAAGGATTTTTATATTAGACCTTTTGTGCTCAAATTAGTAATCATTAGTGAGGTATTTAGTAGCCATGATTACTAAAATACACTATTTGTCAAAACATAAGGACTTTCCCTAAGTTTTGTCTTTCGTTTTTATTAAAAAAAAAATGCACTTCAGCTTGATGATGGGGTGCAACTTGAAAAATTAATAAAACTATTTGAAAAAGTGTTTCCCTACCCTCCCATTTATGCAGTGAGATTTTCACTTAGAAAATATGGAAAACTTACAGTCAGTTCACTCCTCTTCCTAAAGATAGATGACTGACAATGTCTACCTGTTTGAAAAGTGCTTTATATTGCAGACATTGTTCTCAGAACTGTGCTCATTCTGTCTTCCATACATGCCTCCAGACAATTGCATATGGTTTTGGTTTTTTTTCTTTTGATACACCAAACTTTCTCTCTTTTTTTTTTTCTTTTAAAAATCACATAGAAGTTCACTTTTTCCTGTTGTCAAAGAACCAAATTTTCTGACAAACTTTCCATAACAATGCAGTACAGTTTTTCATCTGAGATCAATGTATATTTTATCTAATCTATTTTAGGATTATGAAATTTACACATCTATGTTTACCAGTTAACACATTTTTGTGGGATCCAATATTTAGTAACATTTCACATTATGTCTTTGACTTAGTCACTGCAAGTTGATTCATTTGCTACTCATACTGTACAAATGATGTGGTTTACAAAAGGATGGTTAGAAGAAGACTACAGTGGTCGTCCTTTAATTTAATTTACATGCTAGTATAAAGAAATGAACTGCAGTGTGCAAAAGCACCTCAGTGTCATACATTTTTCTTCTGAAAAAGTAGCTCTTTTTGTGAAAATCTTCAATTCACTGTATTACGTCAAGAAATAGGACAAAGTTCCCTAGTGGGAAACAGTCTCCACAAAGAAATGCTAGTTTCTCAGAAAAAGTGAGGGAAATTAGTAAGAAGCCTCAGAAGATTCTATATGGTTTACAATCTTCTCAGAAACATGAAGGAAACATTCTTCACCATGCTCAGGAGGTAGATGGAGGTTGAATGTGTAGCTACTTTGGTTAAATAAACACAGATGATATTATGCAAATTTGGAGTCCTTTGGAATAAGAAAGAATTCCCAACAAAAAAATTTCTCAGTGCTGGATTTTATTTCTTCTTATGTAGGGTAACAAGCAAATTCAGCTTTCAAGTAATTTCACTGTTACCTTTGTATTACCATGCAATTCTGTCAAACACTATGCATGGAATAAGTTTCTCAGGGTTTTTTAGACTGAGAGAAAAACATTTCTACTGCTCACATGCATCAATGTTTATTAATCGGTCAGTTAATTGATAGATGATTTAAATCAGTTTCTCAGGTTTAACCCTTGTCATAGCTACAGTGGTCAGAACCAATTTATCACTATGTGGGTATAACCAAAACTGTGTATTCTGTACCCTTTCTGTCATTTCTGATGAACTGAAATAATGTTAATAATGGATCATTTGCAGTAGCTACCCAGGGCACACCTGACACCTCAGGCTACAAGCTGGGTATTAAAGAACCCTGAGAGGCACAGGAATGTTTCTGTCTTCACACTGATGACTCAGCTGTGAAACTTCCCTCTGGGGAGTCATTAGCACCTTCACACCCAGCCTGAGGGGTCATGTCTGCTAATGTGCCATTAGGGACTGGTACAATAGGCAGCTGCAATGACCTAGACCATCAAAGATTCCAAAAATATCCCATGACTCACAGATTCGACAACCTATTTGTGAAACTGCCTTTCCCAGGGGGAACCACTGGCCATTCCCACCTGAATTTGAGCATATATAATCTTCAGGTTTTGGGACTTCAGGTACCACTTATTGGATCCAGAGGAGGATCAGAACCTCAACAGGACTGTGACTGCCATTCTCAACCAGACTGCAACCATCACCCTCACCAACAGGTTTTCCTTTCCTTTTACTTTGTACTAGGGGAACCACCTGGTGCTCAGCACAGGGACTAATGAACGCCATTCTTACCATCTCTTCTTTTGTGTGTTAAAACCAATTTTTATTCTGTTTCATTGTATTTATTGTAATCATTTTAGTAAATTGTAATTCTGACTTGTAATCTCTCTCGAGTTGGGTTCATTTCTCCTTCCAGTTTACCTTTAAACCAGCAGAACCCTATTTCAGAACACTGAAATGCTTGCTTACAATGCCAGGGGAAACAGACAAAGAAGCAAACAAAAACAAAAGAAAGAAACAAAACCCAACAAAAAGACACCAAGAAAACCCTAGAACTAAACAACAAATTTGAACTCAGTGTTTCAAATAAGAGCGGCATCTACTTCTGAAAAAAAAAAAATAATTCTTTTATAGTGGAGTACATGCTTACTCAGTCTTACCAAGTTTTACTGTCTCAGTGGTACAGCTTTTGTTAGTAAGTTGTGAGATACTTAATAAGAAAAATTTGTCCTTTTGTTTTAAAACATATTAAGGCAGTCTTTTGGCTGGAGGCATGTGCACAGTACAAAAGTAGGAAACAGGTTTTCTTAGCACACAAAGAGTGATGCACTTAGGTAGTTATGCCACTTCTGTTAGCTGAGCTATCTCATTGGCTATCTTTGTGCAACTTGAGTTGTGTCAGGGAGACATGCACACCACAATGGATTGCTGACAAACATCTTGAACAGTCATTTAAATAGCATTTAAATAGCCAAATTTCTTATATCTGCCCAAAAATTTTCTTTTGAATATATTTGTCCCTTACCTGCTACCTGTCATCATAAACCACGAAGAAAAATAAATCAATTTTTGAAGCGGCCATATGAAATCATAGCACCATGACATATATCTGGATTTTTGTAAGAACATTTGAATTATGGATGGTAAAAAAATAAAACTGTAAACTTCACGACAATGCTTTATTGTTATTAAACACTATCCTGGGACAACAAGATAACAAAGGCTGCCTGTTTTACTTTACTGTCTTCCAATTTCTTTCATCCATTATAATCCATTATTTTCATCCATTTCATCCATTCTGACAGTCACTGACAGAGAGATCTAGTATGCAGGGTTCTTAGAGAGAAATGCCTCGGCCAAAAGGTTGGAAAAGCATCACACAAGCCTGCCATTCTGTTATTTTGTAGATCAAATATGTTTTGCCTCTAGCTTCCATTAGTTGTTATTAGAGCACACCATCACTAACAGTGACGAGCAACAAATTTTTATTTCTTTAAATTTTTAACATTAAGATAATGCTAAAGGAATCTAGCTGTTCTTTTAATATAGGAAGAAAGTAGAACATAAGAAGTATTAATTGACTTTTTGAGAGAGAAAAAGAATACTTATATATGAAATCAACAGGTCTCATTTAGTTGAGATTACAGGCTTTTCTTCATTTATTCCCTTTATTTTAATATCACTTTGACTTTGCTTAGTGGGTAGATGTAGATCACAAAGAGGGGAAATTGCAGTGAAGCTGTGAATGTCACCCTCAGGAGCCCACATAAAGTACACAAACAACAAAGGACCCAATCAATCTTTAATCTAGCAGACAAAGGCATGGGAGCTACAACAAGCAGAATCTTGAGCAATGAAAAGTGGGGGGAAAGTGCAAATTTTAACAGTGAGAATAATTAGGAGATAGAATAGCTCACCTTAGAGGGTAGGATCACCACTGCTTCAACTCTTTGAAAGGGTATTTCTCTGAAAGAGATCTTATTCAAACAAAATTGTTAGACTCAATGCAGGGATTATGTGGGTTTGTTATGCAAATTGTTGACCTAAATGAACATACCCTTTAGCTTCATTGGTAATACGAAAATAAATGTCATTTTGATCTAGTACTGGAGTATGATGGAAGCAAAGTCAGTTAAATTTACTTGTCTACGTCTACATACCTTTACAGGATCTAGAGTGGTAAATGTAGTATTTAGCTATTTGTATACCCAACAGATAATGAAGTTGACCTACCAACTGTGAATTTTATTCAGCAAATCATGAGATTTCTATCTTGTTAGAAACAATCTCTGAAAATATGAACTTTTTTCCTTTAGTTTAATTTATTTGTTATTTTGTTGTTTGGGTTTTTTCTTTGTTTTGATGTTTAGGGCTTTTTTAAAAAAAATTATTTTAGAATCTATGAAAACAGCTTTTGAAAATTCCATTTTTGGTTCATCTTTTTGTTTTTCTATTCTTTTTATTTTACCACCTTGTTCCATTCCCATTAATCCTTTGAGTGTTTTTCAATCATCATTTCTCCATTCTAGAAACTTTCAATCTTCTTAGTCTCCAAAAATTAATGTTTGGAAAACTTTGGAGTGTTACGGATGTAAAGAGGTTAAAAAATAAAGGAAGAAAACTCAGGACATCATTATTACCTGTATATGTTTGCAAAATTAAAATAAACAAACAAAAAAGATGACAAATTTTAACATGTGAGATTCAAAGATTTTGAAGAAATGAAATCTACCAATAAAATATTTTGTAAATAATACAGTGTGTGCCTTCTCAATGCCACTTAATGGAAACATACTGAGGTTTCCAACATAATTAATTTTTCATCCTTTAATATCTGTAATGTTTTGATTTTAAGAATTGGTGTACATAGCACCAATAATGAATGAATGCTGTGTATTCCTTTTAACCATAACTTCCTCATGACTTCAGCAACAAAGAGAAAGTGAGTTCACTTGGCTCGATGGATTAATTCATCACTTGCCTTTCAAAGAAAGAATCAGCTCACGGATATGAGCAGTTGTGACATAATGCACATCAGATGAGAAAAAAGATGTTTTTACCTTTACTCTTATTGGAAAAGTAGTCTATTATTTGTTATGGGTACCTCATTCAACACTGCTTTCCTCAGATTGCGTTGAGTGAGAGTCATTTTGTCTATTGCACATCCAGCTTACAGTCAGTGGAGAGGCAATTAAAGCATTTTATCAATAACTCTTTAGGAGAACAGCGTTCTGGGAATTTGAGATGGGCATCTCAGTCAGTGCATAAAGATTTGCCCGTTATCTACACCTTTTTTCCTACATGTGCGGAAGAACACAGTTTTCAAACTGACTGGGCAACTGAACAGTTCTTTAATAAACCAAAGCACACTGAAATGATCTCAGGGCTATCTAACAAAGTCAGAGTGCTGCATAGGACACAGTCTCTGATGTCAAGTTCTGAACTGATGGATGTGAATAAGACAACTTTGCCACCATTTGATTTGTGCCCAAAATACTGATAAGTGCACTACAAGTCCCCTTATGGACATAAAGAAACTTAGATCAACTATGCAATATTGAAAGAAAAAAAAGTGGGTTAAAAAAAAAATAAATAAATATAGATGATATTATTATGTATCCCTTGTTTGCTTTCCTGTGTCCAACATATGATTGTTAGAAGTTTCTCTCAAGTTTTTGTTTTGCAGCAAGAAAATAAAAAAGCGGGAATTGTTGGGGAAGAAAAACAATTATTAACAGATGGAGATCTGAAGGGATTGTCCAGCAAGCCCTGGGCAGCAGATATTGAAGGGGTTTCCTGCCTTCAATAAGACAGGAGCCTGCCACGAGAGATTACTTTGAAGATCAGGACTGTTTCCAGCTATTTATGTATATTAGTCCTGTCTTCCCTAGCAAGATATGGAAGGACTTTTATTTTTTTTTAAAAATTCTGGATGTAACATCATATAGAGACCCTGCATGTTGGCTTAGAAAACCTCTGAAAAATTCTACACAGATGAAACAGTATGCAAATGGATAATGAGAAGGGGCAGGAAGGACAACATATTAGGTTGTATCTCTGTTGCCTTGGAGAAGTAAAATGTTGGAGAATGTCTTTTCTAATCTCATATATCCAGTGCACTTTGTAAAGGAAATCTTAACATAGGCCTATACTTGTGAAAGAAGCAAAATTTGCACTGCCTTCAAAGTCTGCTGCAATGTTTCCTCTGATAGATAACCTATTAATTCATGTATTTTAAATCACTTTGAAAAGTCTTATTTAATTTAGTAAATATTTAGAGGAAAAGAATTTGGCAAGCAGAGGGGAGGAACATGGAAAATACAGGCAGGAGGGAGGGGCAGAAGCAGTAAGTTTGTTCCCCCAGATAAACATGTTATGCTAGTAGATAAATGTATGGGAAAAAAGGTCACCTGGTTTGTATGCTATAGGAAAATCTAAGGAAAATACAAACTTCTTTTTTTTTTTTTTTTAAGATTAAAACACTCATAAGAAATCAAAGTGGAGCTAAAACACCAGTTTATAGTTTTGGATGCTTGAAGGTTTTTGCTGACATTTCTTAGAATCACAGGTTAATCCTGAGCCTTACTAACCTGAAGTTAGGGCAATTCACCTGGTTGAACAACGTTAGAAAACTCAGGCTCAAAAAAAGGTAACTGTAAATGACTGAATATGCAAAGGTCACTCTTTTTCTTTTTCCCTATGATGGACTGAGTAGAGATATTCAAGGTTATCTGTGTTACAACCAAATAGATTTTACTTTCAGAACTATAAATTTCCATGAGACCTGTGTCATCATTCATATGCACTGAATTAAAAAGAATGAAATGTAATAGCTACAGGAGACAAAATTTATTTGGCAATAGATGTACAAATACTTCCACACCTACATCCTTCCCACCTCAAATAATTATTTTAAGTTGGAAGAAACTTCCTGAAAGTGTATTGAGAACCAATTATTTCATTCATAAATAGGGAAGAGATGCAACTGAGACAAGAATGAATCCAGTAACTGTGAGTTTCATAGTTTTTTGACTTCAGAAAAATAATTAAAAAAAAAAAAAGATTCTTTGTGTTCATGCATATAGGACCTTTCAGTTATTCCCACTCACACATACCTGGCTTCTCTGATGGTCTATCTATACAAAAGTCAGACTCTTGTGGTTTCTGAGATTTCTACATTATTTTTTTCTCTTAACTTCTGAAAAAAATTGAACCAGTACAAGATATCAATGGCTGTGCAAGACTAAAGAAAATGCTGCTCAGAGAAATAATTAAACAATTTTAATTTTTCCCCAGTATGCAATAAAATGTAAGACCATGGCACATGTTCTCCTTGAAAATTGTTTTTTAAAATGCAATTAATTTTAAAGAAATCTTGGTTTTCATGTTCTGTGGGTGTGTGGATAAACAATGAAAAGTGGTTTAAGTGCTAGACGTTATTGCCATAGAATATGGAGAGTTTGACTACTTTTCCAGGAAGATTTAATAAAACTAAGAAGTATTAGTTTTTCATAGTACCATTTCTTCACCTATATGTATGTTAGTTTACTTGTACCCACTGCTGGTTTTTGCATTCAGACTCTGAAATGAATGCCATCTATTGGAGAATAGCTAAGTACTAGACCAAAGGGAGTCCTATAATTTTGTGTTCAACATCTCGTATTCTAGTCCTGCAGATTCCTACCTGGATCTGCTGTGGCTTTCAACCAGTGCATTTGTAACTCCCAGTGAGTTATTCACTTGACATTTTCTTTGCAATTTCTTCCTAGTTTTACACTTAAACCTCTAGCTTTCCCTGGCACCCTTGTCATATGCCCAAGAAGTTACATATAGAGATGAATAAACCACATGGAAGCAAATTGTGCCAATCGTTCCTCTTCTGGACTTTCCCAAATAAAGTTTCTTCCTGAGCCTCAGTACCATAAGTATTTGACTTCTGGTTGTGATGTGAGGACTATGTAAGGAACATTAAGTATACTGAGAGTCATATTCTGAAAATACTGTACTGGGGGATTGGTTTGTTTGTAGTTTAATAGTTTTGAATGTTTACCAGATTGTCAAGGCTCTTGCATGCAAATAGGTACACCTTCCCCCCTGCAAATGCTTTGTGACTTTTCAGAAAAGTGAACTGCATTTTTTGTTGGCACTTATGACTATTGTGAGTGAAGTCTTCCCTGACAGCACCCATTTTCAGAAAAGGAAACAGACAACATTCACAAACCAAATGTGCCAGCTATGGAAAAACCAATGTTTAAGTAGATGATTACTGTACAAGAAGACTTGTCTTCAAAGCTAGTGAACACTGAAATAATTACCAGTAAATCCTCCAAACTCCTAAAATTAGATTGATTATGAGATATCTTAGAAAGAACATAACTGATTAACTTCTTTTTTTTTTTTTTTTTTTCCTGTTACAATATCACAGCAAAATTAAATGTTTGGCTTTTGTAGGTTCTGTACAAATATTTTACTCAGTTTTATCTATGTGGATTTGTAACACACCCTCTCCACCCCCCTCAGCTTTTGCTGAGTGTCAGGTTCAAACAAATTCAGACTCTCAAAGCAAAATCGCTGACTGTCACTTGGTTTAATGTTGAAATCTTGAAAATCTGCAAATTTCAGATTGTGAAGAATTGTAACATGACCCACTTTCAATACAACTAATTAATCAAAAGGAAAATGTATATTTCTTTCCTCTTACAATATGAAAATTATGCAGAAGCCATATTCTTAACTAATAGCAGACCTTAGGAATGTTTGGGCCATTGCCTCTTCTGGACATCCTAGCCTAATATTTTTCAGCATGCAGTTAGACTTCCAGACTTTCCATAAGGGACTTTCTTTTTCCATTCAATAATTTGAGGTTACAGTAGCTGCACAGTGAAATGCTATGTGCCTCATTATTTCTTTGGCAAGCCTCATTAATTTTGATGCTACATGACCATTAATTACTAGTAATATCTCCCAATCCAGGCGTAATTGATTAACAGTTAGACCTATTTTTCTGTTTGGTT
>JAWWTY010000088.1:42885929-42899988 GCA_035222235.1 Margarornis squamiger | reverse complement strand
TGGTTTAAGAAACTACCCATCCTCATCAGAAAGCTGGGATATCATTAATTCTTTTCGTGTTCTTTAAGGGAAATTAATAATCAATTTCCCTTCTACTGTCCTTAATTTATACTGCAATAAGGAGCAAAAAAAGTCTATTTAGAATGGCAGGGAAATTACATGATAAAACAGATTCTTAAGCAGGAACTGGAATCAGCTCGTTCATGGTACTAAGTTTAAAAAAAAAAAAAAATACAACAACAAAACCCAAGCAAACTAGGATCAGAGCACTTTAAATGATCTGTATAATCAATTATGCAGCATACTGCAATTGCCCAGCACACCTTTGTAACAAAGGTATTGATCCTACAGACACATCTATTAAAAAAAAAAAAAAAAAAAAAAAAAAAAGAAAAAAATGCTTTTGGCTTAATTATGTTCACTTTTGACCTTCAGAGGACCAATTCTAAATATAAATCTTCCCAATTGCCAGAAATATCTATTACAAAACCCTGTATTCAAACTCAATACTTAATGATACAACATTCTTTAACAAAACTGATTTCAGTGTGAGCATTTAGGCTGGAAACTCTACAACATAAAGACCCTGGAATAGCTTTGCAAGCAGAGAATGGTGTTATTTTATTACTGTGTCAGTTTCATGTCTGCAGCACATCAAGGAGACCAGTAGTAATCTGATGTTTATTATCTGAAGCGTTTATGCCCTAATTGCTGAGGACTGATTAAAAAATGAGGTCCTAACCTACACATACCACAATCTTTTTGAATAATGATTAATTTTTTCCTCTGATACTTCACTAATGTCTTGTATCTATGCCAAGTTCTGCAGATCATTCACAGAACTAGCACTTCTGTGCTTGTTTTGATAGTAATGTACTTTACACAACAGTCTGTAATCAGCAAAGCTCCATGCTAATTAGTAAATCACATTGTTAATATCTTAAGCCTGACTATCAAGTGGAAAACTGCATACTATGCTGCCCCCTGCTGAAGTATAACAAGCTCACTGTATTTTATGTCTAATACTAAGTGAAGAAAGATAATGCTGATATGTGAAAAAACCTAGACCACTCAACAGTGGTATGTGTGAATATAAATTTCTATTTTTTTGTTTGGCTTGTGCATTCTTAAGGTCTTATTTCTGCCTTAATTCTTAATTTCATGGTTGGTTAATGGTAAAATATAGACTGGTTCCTGTAGCTGCATGATGCAGGGTAATATTGAAATTACTTTATAATCACATCCTTATTGTATTTTCTTTAGGGAAACAACAAAAATATTCTTTTAGTTTTCCTCACAGAGAACAGGTTAGCTCTTAGTATAGGGAAAAAAAAAAAATCAGCATACTGTTTCCAACGTTAATCAGAATAATGTTTAGGATAATGTTCTATACATAGTGTATATGATAGTGAGTCTTATACTGAGGATAGTTACAGGGTTATTGATTTTCTGAAGGCACAGATACCAAGCAATACTGGATAGAGATAATGATCTAAAACTAGTTGCTGACTAAAACCTGACTTATTGGTCACATATTTAGTACTACCAAAAAAAGATTTTTTCGTTGAGGAAAAAGATTACACAGGAAGAACAGACTGAAAGATTTCATTTTTAATTTTATTTCTTTAACTTCTGTTTTAATAACACTCTGAAATTAAAACATAATAGTAAAATAACTTTCCCACACCTCTCACCTATGTGTTTAGTCAAAAGGTTAATGTAAGTTTGTTGCAAATTTCTGACATTCTGACCAGAAAATAGGCTCTATGTCATTTTTTAGAAAAAAAGATGCCAAGCAAAGAAGGAACATAATCATTAAGTGGAATATGGTCTGGTTTATCTCAGTTTTCAAACTGAAAAAGAGCTGCCAAAACGACCCTGAAAAGGGCTGAATTTAAAAAGTGATGCAATGTCTCCTGAGACAAGAAGATGAAAGACAAATAAATTAACAGAAACCACAAATATGAACAATTGGTTGAAAACATACTTCACAATAGTCTGATGTCAGGGTAGGAAGAAAGGGTCTTGTGGCCCATAACTGTTATGCAGTTTTCCTGACCACTTGCTGTCTCATCAGAATGCTCCCTGGCTTATTTACCCAGTACTGGACTGTGAGAATAGTCTGGAAATACACTGTAGTGCAGCAACAATCCATTTTCACTCAGCTAGCTCTCTTTTGTTCAGAGATTGATTCCAGCTCATTTTTAAAGGCTCACCACATTGACACACACCAAAGGGTGACTTAGTTTCCTTTGCCTTCTAGGTGGACTATGCTAGCCCTTTGTGCTTCATTTTAACTTGTGCCCATCTGCTTCTCTCCACTCTGCTTAGTGGAGGAGAACATATGGCCCTAAGTGCCTAACTCTGATTTCTTGCCACACCTTCAATTACACTGCCATATGCTCTAGTACCATGCTGTAATTGCTGATAGTTAGTGCTAGAAATACAAAAGGGGCATTTCACAAGCCAGCAGGTTTATTTCTGCTATATAATAAAGCTGAAACAGCTGTCACTGTAGTGTTCTCTGATAATCTGATGTGGTCTGAACACAAGACTTTCATAATTTTATGTATTTAAAATCATGCTATCATTCCTTGCTCATTATTTTTCTCTTCATCACTTTAAAACCAGCAAAGACAAAACCTATTTTCACATTTTTCTGTTACTTCAGGCTATCTCTGTAACCCCTTATTCTCCATGGGAACTTCTTTGGGTCCCTGTTACTAGGGAGAATATATATCAGAGGTGTCAGAGAACAATGCAACTACTTAATTTTACAAAGATTTTATATTCTAGGGAATGCTTTCCTGTTTTAACTACATTACATTTCTGCCTAACTAAGAAGATCTAAAACCCACTGTTTTTTCTGTAATAAGTAGGACAGTACTCCCTGTGATATTTTTGCATTGCAAGCATATGGTTGCAGTTTGGAAAACGTACTGGAAGAACATTTGTGCAATGTGCAATCACTCTGGATTTCTATTATTCATGGTGACAGTATAAAAGCTTCAGCCTCCTTTAAATCATGTTTAATGCTATCTAGCAATTTATTTTTTTTCCTTTTTCCTTTCTCTTTTTTATTTTTTTAAACATGAATTTTTATTGATTACAAGAACAACTTACTTAAACATGCAAAAGGAAGATGTCTTAAACATTGAACTATAAGCCTAGGGAAAACTCTGTGTATCAATACCAGAGCACAAGTTCAATTGCTGGATTACATTGAGCATGCAAGACAGGTGACAATCCAAAAGGAGTTATTTGGGGCAGAAGCTAAGCAACACGCAACCAGCAACACATTAGTTTGTTTTAAAATTCTGGTTTCTACAAAATGAGGTTTTCCACAGAAACACATATACGCCTTTCAACAATAATCTGGTTTACACCCAAGGTGGAATTTAGTATAAAAGGAAAGAATTATCTACTTCTAACAGACCTTACTGTCTAGAGTCCCATTTATCTGTGCATTTACATATATACTTAATTTCTTCCTGAAACATATTATGAGTCTGACATTGTCATGTTAGTAGGTAGTCAGTGATCTTTTGTACTTTTAATTTTATAATGAAGTGTCTGTTCTGTTATTAAGATGGCATTTTTATAAAGCCGTTTCATTCACCAACCTAATATGCAATTCACAATCATCAAAACTCAAAATATTTGTTGTTGTTAAATATTTGTTGTTGTTTTGGGGATTTTGTTTTTTTGGTTTGTTTTTTTTTTCTTTTTTTTCATTTGGTTTGTTTTGTTTTGTTTAGTCTTGCAATCACTTTATAAGGCTATTTTTTGGTTCTGCACAGGACTCTTCATTTGATGTAGCATGCTGTCCCTAAATCAGAAAATCAACTGCTTACCCATTTGACTCCACAATTTGCTGACCTCTGCTGGTCTTTCTTCATAAGTTTAAGTAAATTGCCCTTTCTGTTGGAAAGACGAAGTCTACTTATTCTTCAGTGCTCCAGGTCTGGCATAAGCCACAAGCATTATGTCAGATCTAGGACAGTATATAATAATGGGCTGATATACCAGGTAGGAATGTCTTCCAGATTGTCTTGCCTACATGTTTATTTCTTTATTTTTTGTGATTCTGCCTAATGATTGCTATGTTCATAGTAACCAATTTGCCACGTCTCCTCAAGATTACTTTTTAAAGCATAACATGAAGTAAGGTAAAAAAACAAAAAAAGCTTTGTTTAATTCAGTCAGAGCAACATCCTTTATCTCTATTTTAATTCTTAGAGAACAACCTTTTTATGAGTTTGGGTTTGGCTCTATTTTATTCCAGATGGCCAGTGCAAAAGGACACTGATCTTTGTTTTATTCTCTACACTTTAAAAACACGTGTGAATTTAGAGTGAATGCAAGACTGTCAACTTTCTGCTCAATCGGCTCTAAAGAATTGCAATGGTAATGGTCATAAGAGGTATTAAATATATTCAGTATTAGGCAAAAAAATCATTTATTATTGCACCAACATTTAATAATATCTAGGGCAAATCTGGCATAATTATAATTGCTTGAGGTTGTGCCATTTTGGACTAAGTTCCCCTTCAAATGAGGTGTATAAAAGGTTAGTAAAGATAAAATTACATTAAGGTAAGTATGATATACAGAAATATACATTATTAACAGTTGTGACCTCCAGGTAAGATGATATAACTCTTTACCATAAGAATAGGTCATTAGACAAAATCAGCTTTTACAAAATCAGTGGTTAGATGTGTTGTTTAGACTCCATGTGTCTCTTTATACTCAGACATTTTTAGTGAATTGGTTGATTAAACTTTCATTTCACAACAGTCACTTATGGTAATCATTTACCCGAATTTGCAGTGACTCCTGGGTAACTTGTAAATTGAGCTTCTATAATAAGCAGAAGTTTATGTGTAGAGTCTGAAACTCAATGCTCTTTAGTTCACAATTTTCAGTACAAGTTTTGTAGAAGGAAAATTAAAAAATCTGGGCCTTTTAGCCTGACACACTAAACTCGGTGCTTCTTAGCTACAGACTTACTTTCTTTCAGGGATTCAAAATATAGTGCCAATTACAGTGTTGAAAATTAAAGTAAATATTATTTAATTAGTTGCATTTTTAATTAACTTCTATTTGTGGCTGTGCTGTTAGATCTGGTCAGGGATTGTAAGGAGTAGTTCTGCTTATGCTCTGTAGTGCCTATGCTCCATTATTGGAGCTCCATTGCAAAACTACTACCCTTTATCTTCTAAATTCCACAACACAGCAAGAAAACACTAGAAGAGACAGAGAAAAGGGAAATACATTAAAGAAAATCAAGATAATTGTTTTGAAAAAAATACTGGAAATGGTTATATCCTCTGCTATACAGAATTTTACTTCATACAGAAGATTTGCCTTCTTTTTCAAGAATTCACAAGAGTGACAGCAAGTCTGTGACCACATTAGTCATTCTGTCAAGGATGGAAAAACCTAGATAGAAAAAATAATAATTGACACAGAAAACAGACACAGGCCCCAGAAATTATAAATTGGCAGTGCTGTTTACTCCGCACACTCTACTCAACATGTCCCAGCTGTGCACGTGTCATTCAAGTGTCTGACTCTGTCTATGCAGGCTGTTCTTACTGAGGCTCCTACCTAATCAGCTTGTGGAAGCACATTTGTTCAATTTGCCTGCATAGAGGAAGACATGACAGATGTATTTGAAGTAATACTAAAAACTGCTGTGAATGGGGAAGATACAAATCTCAGCTAGCAAGTAAGTATTCTAATCCTGCAGCAGCACATAATCATTCACATTTATATCCTCCTGTTCAATGGTGACATATATCAAGGCTTCATCTCCAAGAAGCACATAGAGCAGTCAGATGATAGAGAACAATGCACATAAGGAACAGAGCTCTAATCAGTTGTAGTTTGTACATTGTTTTTAAAAGATCCCAATTGCTTTCTGTAGCCTTCCTACTATGTTTTGACTGTGCATTACACAGGAATTGCAGCATTCTATTCTATTTACATTCATCCTGTACTGATGGTGATGTGATATGATAAAGTTATAAGACAGTTCCTGAAAAAGCACTGTACTTTAATTTAGTATAATCTGTAACTCATTGGCAAAGCAGCTTTACAATTTGAAAACAGGAATAGTTCCATACATGTGAGTAGTACAAAGGAAGTTCATCTGACAATGTCTTCATCTCTTTTGTTTCTTATTCCTCATTGTAAACTCCAAATCTGCATGAGTTATCTAGACTTTTTTCAGAGAAGACTATATTTTGAAAGAAATAGCTTGTTTCCTTTACAAGGAAATATAAAATATGCATGGAAAAATACAGTGTTTTGCTTGCTACAATCCTGCCTGCAGAAAACAAAACCTACACCAACAGTCTAGTATTTCCTGAATACTCAATTTACTATGAATACCCACAGACAAGTTTCAAGGAGTAAAACCATCATATACTTTGGATCAACATTAAATACTTAGTATAGATTTGTCTTTATAAGAGCAATGTTCTATAATCCCATATACTTGTTATCTTACTTGGTATTTAAAGTACATAGATTTTTAGTTGTAACTTAATATAGATGTACTTTAAGAGTGTAAGGCTTTCTATAAATTTAGATTCATAACTCTAAAGAACTGGAAATTAATATTCATGGGCACTCAAAATCTTTTATCACAAGTATCTGAAACTGATTAATTGAAGGAGAAAAATTAAGATAGGAAAAAGAACGGACACAAAAATGAAAGATCTTGTTTTCACAACAAGCTCCTACTGAACTTGGAATTCAATATGACCTGTAAGCCAGCAGCCACTTGCTCACAGATGACACCAGTCATTCATTCAATCCATTTTTGACAGGTTTTTGCCAAGGTGCAGTGGAATTCTGCATGTGATTAGTCCTCCCACAATACAGCAGGATGTTGACGTTCACCAGGAAGAAACAGAAAGAGGAAAAGAAAAAAAAAAAACCCAACACATAGGTTACACCATACTTCTCTTTGTTCCCCTACTCACACCATAGCATATGGAGAATTTACTGACAAAATATCCAGGGTGCTTTGTGCCCTTTGAATTTTGACTCCTAAGTACTCACCCTGCCATGTCTTGGTAGACGTTTTTCACTGAGATTCAGCACAGGTTAGAAACCAAACTAACTGTCAGACAACTTCATCGGGCCAGCAAATCAGAATACTACATCACCATTTTGGTCCAGGAGGACAGTCTTTCAGACTTTCCAGATTTTCCCAGCAAGTAACATCCCTCTTGTGTCAGTGTCAGCATGGAACTCTCTCAGCCCAAGGGAAGTCTTACGAACCAACCTGAGATTCAGTCACTTGCTCCCATGAGGAAAAATGTTACATGTCTGTAGATGCACTATTTTAATTAACGTGGTTTTGTTTCCATGCTCATGGCAACCCTGAACATACAGTCAGTCTCTTCTAGGCAATGGAAGACATTGTTACAGAGAAATAAATGTGTTTCTTGAATTCTGTCTGGTTTATGCACCAGTGACCCAAGAGAGGGTTAATTCCAGCTATCTTTCTGCTGTCTGGAAGAACAGAGGCTCAGGTTTTTGACTGATATGATGTTATCAATGGATAATTTTAAAGGTAGTTATAGATTGTTTTCTTTAACAATATTTAAAAAAAAACATGTAGTTGTAGCACAGTTAGGGACTTACTAACTATTGCTCTTGCATCTACAATATATTTACATTTATTTCCTTCATTTGAAATAACTTACACAATTTTGCTGAAACAAGGACCTTTCTGCTATAATCAAATACAGGGTATTTTGTAAATAATATTTCATTTTCATGTAAGCATCAAACCATTTCTTCTACCTTTGAGAACACTTTATGATGGAGAGACATAAACTCTTTCTGGCTATTTCTGACATGCTTTTAGTGACTGCATCTGACCGTGAAGGAGACCCTTAGGCTTTAGATCAGGTTCTTAAAACCTTATATTTGTTTCCTTCTCTAAATGAAATTTTTAGCATGTTTGCATGCTGGTTCTCACAAATTGCTGCACTGTATTTCACATCCTTTGCAGAGAACTAACTGACTAGAAATAAGATGAAACGAAAGAAAAAATAATCTCAAAAAAAAAAAAAAATCCACTTTCTGAAATACAACCAAATGTGTTAGTAAATCAGGTACTTGTATAATCATAAGTAATGTAAGCTTGTTACAGCAATAAAACACAAGTTCTCTGTGAAAAACAAAACATGCAAAATAAGAGACCTTCAAAAATATTTAAAACAAATTTTTGTAACAGTGACTGACATAAGAAATTATATTGCCTAGGTCTTGAATAGAGATTTAGGACAAAACCCAATTATTTCCTTCTACTATTTAACTTCCATACTACAAGAGTGGAAATATTTATTTGATTGGTTAATATAAAAGGTACGAAAAGAAATTCGTATCTTGGTATGATGAGCTGTCAAAAATGGTCTGAAGTCCAGGATTCTTTTTTCCTTTCTAAGTTATGCATCATTTTGGAGAAATCATTGAAAAAACACACAGACAACCAGTGGGGGAAAAAAAAAAAAAAGTGAGAAGAGAGAATAGAAAAGAGACAAAAGGTCATTTAAATTTTTTTAGTTATATCACCCTGACTAGTATTTCTGAACTGCACTGTTGCTCAGTAAAGAAGCTGGAACAGAAGAACAAAGATATAAACTGCCATACTGATCTGACTAAAGTCTTAAAGAAACCTAAAAAAGTTTTTCATAGCACAAAACAAATGTAGTCCCGGGGTAACTACTGCTTTCATCCGTGTGCATATTGGAGTATAGTGGAGTGGCACAAAATCTGTAGAACATACCAATGAGCATGAGGTGAACTTTGATGAGAGAAGGATAACTTTCTGAAACAAAAGGGAAAATCAAAACCAACAACCTTCTTCTGTACCAGGGCCAAAAAAGACAGGAAGAGTGATGTGGATAGCAGAATTTTTAACACTTAGATGAAACTTTTTCAACTCAAGCAGTTTCAGAAAAAACTGAAACCATGCCAAATTAAATGTTGTTCTGAAGGTCTCATAAGTTCACCAGAGGAAACTGAGAGAAGAAACCTCTGCAGCTAGGGAAAATCAGGACAATTACATATGGCCTCTGGTAGGAGCTCTGCCTGTTCACCCTTTTAGCAAATTGATTCTTCATTTACAGACCTAAGCCATAGGAAACAAGCACCATGATAAATCATTGCACATAAAAGACACTGTGTTAAAATGGGATAAATTTATTTGTGGCCAAAATATTCCATCCTAATCATACCAGTTTCAGCACACAAATGTAACACACTATTCCATTTCTTTACAATTACACAGGCTTCATAGTTAATATTGCAACATAAACACTTTCTGGTTTAAAGTATTTGGAAAACTTTAGGCTTCTGTCCTCTACTGATTGTTGTTCAGTCTTTTCCCACTCTCATGAATATTTTTCCTGAGTCTTGACTAAGTAAACAAAGTCGCTGTGACTGAGACCCTTCAATTTCCAGTGAAAATGAGATTAAGAGAGCATGAAGTCAAACTGTTCGGTACCTTTCTTTAAATTAAATGCATCCATAAATAAAGTAATTTGGTAATTATTTTTTTCTTTTTTCCAGGTTCTTGAAGGAACATTCTTTTTGTAGTTGCAGTATTATTAGAACCCAATTTACTATGTATTTTGGACAAGGTAGAAAGCTAATGTAATGCAGTATAGCTATATAGCTATATAGCCAGTAAAATGAAATCTCTACCCATCTTTACATCTCCTGTTGCAATGAACTACTGGCATTGTGTGAATTCCTCCTCGATCTTTATCTGTCGTGCTCTAAAAACTGGAATGAAGATCACTTGGTGTCATAAGCAGAGGCTGTCTCCACTGCATGCCTGTCATTCAGTGGACTGATAGCCCTCTGTGGGAAAGGAGTATTTTTCCCAACAGGGTGTGCTTGGGCACTTAAGCATGTACTGAAGAAAGATTTCTTTATGTTTCTTTGAATGACCTGAATCAGGTTTCCCAACCCCCTCGTGTCTGCAAGGCAGATGGGATTGCATTGTTGCAAGCAGCACAGCCAGCAGCTCTTTTTCAGGGTGAAAATATCCCTCTCTATGCACTGCCGTGATTCGTAATATAAATATCGGTTGCTGTCTTTCACTTGTGCTGGCCATTCTCCTGAGACACTATTGTAGCTTCAGCTGCTCCGAAGGCTGAGAGACTTTAGATATAGTGCTCTACTTGCGATTCCTTTCACTCTTTCAAATGCTTGATCTCAGATCTCTTACTGTTACAATGCCACAGTTGCTCAAAAAGACTGTTAGATAGCCTATAAATCAGCTGGCTTCTTTCTTATTCTTTGATTTGACATTTCTCAGAGTGAGCTGGAATACTCAAACAGTCAAAAGCTTCATTGCAGAAAGGCTGTCTTCCCAAATCTGCATCAGGTCACTTCCCCCCCACCCCTCCTCGTTATGTGTCAATATCTGGGTTTTGTTTGGGGGTAGGAGGGGGTGTGTTTCTGTTTCTTTTATTTGAAGTTAAGTATTCTTTGTAGTCTTAATACTCATGTAAATGAGTCATGGAAAAGTGTCTCATATGCACTTTGCATTTTTGAAACAGATTTCTTAACAGAATAAGGCTTATTTAGTCATGCTACCAGACTATTAATTCTTCAGTGTAATAATTTTGAATCTTGGCCAATTTCAGCTGTATAAAAATGGAGAGGTACAATAAAAAAATAGCAATATTCTACAGCCATGAACATGTGTTCCACATAAGAGTCAGGGATACATATTAATATTCCCAAGAGGGTAAGAGTCCACCATATGAAATCAAGAAACTGTTTGGCCAGCCAGCTGGACATTCAGCTCGCCTACTTAATCAGCCAGACAGCACCTGTGTAGCTCCAAATCAACTGTAATACATGCTTCCTCTTGCTTTAAAAAAATGGGTAGAAGGAAAAGATAGAGAATGAAGAAAATTGAAGACGGTGGGGGCATGGTGGTATAAGGTAGTAATTTCCTATGGTTTTAGTGTATATAGGACCCTGTTGATGTAAAGCTTGCAGAGAGTTTGACTGCGCAATCTGTATTTTTTGTTGGTCTGGTTATTTTTTCCTCACTTTTGACATCCATGCTAATGAACAGATACCATTAATTTTCACCTTGTTTCCAGTTTTCACATCTGGGTTGTTTTTTGGTTTCTCTCTCTTTTTTCTCTTGTGAAAAAGCACATCTTGCCTGAGATCCTTCCTAATTTCTGCCTGCTTTGTTTCTAGGAGTAGTCTTGTTTTCATACCACCACAGGTATGCACCTTTCTGGAATGGTGGCTATTACCATCTTCTAATCCACTTGACAGCATGAAGATCTTGATTTTCTTAATTTAAGTGGACAGCTTAGCAAGACCATGTCAGGTGGGAGGTATCAGAGTTGCTTCCCAGGGGCAGCAGGGCTGAGCAGAACCCCAGTGTGGTGGCAGGGTAGGGAAAGCAGAGCTCCTGGTGAGACAAAGAGCCAAGGTCCTTGACAGTGGCCTGGGCCAGCCAACAGTCCTTCTGTGAATCTGAGAAAGTGAGAGGTCCAGTTAAGAATACCATCCAGACAGGTGAAGTCAGGGCTGAAAAGGGCAGGCATGCCAACAGCACAGCACAGCCAAATATGCACTCAGGTGCAGCTTCTGAGCCAAGCATGGAAAGCCTGCATACCTCAAAGTCTGCACCACTTGAGAGATGGCCCAGCACAGAGGAAGCCTGATACCTTGGTGGTGTCTATGGATTAAGACTTCAGAGCCAGAGGTGGCATTTAAACTAGCACAAAATTGGGTTATTGAAGTCTTTTCCTTTTGTTTGTTTTGCAATATCAATTTAAATTTAGTTAAAGACACAGAATATTGGGTGAGAACAGGTAAACTAGAGCAGTGCCTAGACACTCTTAATTAAGTTGGTCACTCACTCCCCACTTTCAATAGGATGAAGAGAAGAGCCAGAAAAGGTAAAAGACATGGGCTGGGATAAAACCAAAATAGTAATAGTAATGGTAACAGTAATGATAATGGTAATAGTGAGAAGAAGAATAAAGAAGAAGAAAGAAGAAAAAGAAGAACAAGAACAAGAAGATATTAATATAATGATATTAATACTATATGATTATAATAAGAATTAAACAGGTGTTGAAATCTCAGTAGTGATACCTTATGTACAGAAACCTTTACAGTATGCCCTTCTGTTACCTTCTTGGAAAATGCTAGTTGTAAAAAGGCTAACAGGTACAGCAACTTAAAAAGATCGCTTCTCATTTCAGCCCACAGTACCAAGGGCAGTAATTTCCATTGTAAATGGTGACATCTGGCATACCTCATTTCCTGTAAATGTAGGATGTTAGTGTAGGATGGTCAAAAACAGGTCCTGTAAGACTGATAACAGCCCTGTAGTTCATTGGTAACCTTGAATGAGTGACACAGCTGGGTAAATGAAGATGCATTTCTTTTTACACTCTCTGTTCTGTTTTGGTTTTTCCGTGTTAAAATTCCATTATTGCAATGAATTTCAAAATGCAAATAAATACATCTCCAAAAAATCTTCAGTAGATCTTTTTTGTAATTAAAACATCAAATGATATCACAAATTATCAGTTCTTGACTTTGTTTTTGATTTCATTTTTCATTTTATTTTGCATCTTTTTTATTAAAATAGAAATTAGACAATACTGATTACAGCTGATTAAAGTTTAACAAAATTTGTTGCCTAATTGGGGGGAAAAACATTATTCATTTAAGAGAGAGAACATTTGCATCTGTAGTTTATATTGAGAATCATCACTTGTGATGTCATTTGCATGTATGCACAGATTTTCCCCTGAGTAGTATTAAAGAAAATTTCACAAACACTTCATTCACTGCCTCAATGTTTGTCTGTTTCCATGCACATAGCTAGAAAATCATCAGGAGGAGATTTACAGCAACAGTATCAGTTATGTCAGTACCATTTTTAAGGTGAGGAGGGGATTAATAGTAGATTTACACTCAAACATTTCCACCATTCCACGTAAAAATATTTTTGTAGTTACATATTCTGGGTAATTTCCTTTAAATATAAATGTATTTGTGAACAATCACAGAGAAATAAAAGAGACTCACTTTAATAATCTTCCTAATAGGCTGTGACAGACAATTCGAAGTAGTCTGAGATTGTCACAGTGTTTTAAATTCTCTAGTGCTCTTTTTCATTGTGAAAAGCTTGTGGATCAAAGAAAACTTGGTGGTCCAGACAAAAGATCATGAAAACATCCACTTCTCTTTTTTCTTTTCAGAAGATTTAGAAACTATAAATAGACCCTATTATTCAGGGAAACTCAAAGTCAGTGCAACTCCTTGAACAAGACAATTTAATACTACACAAAATTATAGATGAACAAAAAAGGAAGAAGGATTTGTAGTAAATATGTACCTTCTGTTCATATGGATGTGAGGGCTTTTTTTCCACTTTAGTTTTACTTTTTTGTGGAAAAAGTCACAACAGTATGATGGTGCTTTGATAGAGAGAGTGAAGGAAAAGGTAGGATTAAATGCATTCTGAAAAATACTTCTGCTATTTAGAAAAGCAATTGCTAACTCATTTGTGTGTGTGTGTCAGTGTGCTTGTAATGTCAGTTTGTGTGTGTGCATTGTGTAAAGTGAAAAACAGAAAAGAAATTACCTTGATTGGGATTCAGGATGGACTTTTCTGCATTCTAATTCAGATTTTAATCAGCTGTTGCATTCAGACTGCTGCTTTTATGTGAAGATATCATCACCCTATCCTACTCTCTGAAAAAAAAAATATTTTAGTAAAACCCTAGCATCCTCTTCAGTGGCTTATTCGTATATTAGCTATACAACAGAAGCATTTGCAACATTAATGTATTCACTGTTCAATCTTCCTGGCTTTAATTAGCCATCCTGAAAACTGGGCATTATTCTTTGATTAAAAAACATTTCCTGAAATGAGGGAAAAATCCTCTGGGTAACCCTGTTTGCCAAGTCTTCTAATCTGTCAAAACAGCCACAGGAAAAAAAAAAAAAAACAAAAGGGAAAAAAAATAGAAAA
>JAWWTY010000088.1:42866670-42879100 GCA_035222235.1 Margarornis squamiger | reverse complement strand
AACCGAACATACATATTCATGCCATCCTTTGTTAGAACCTGTTTTCAATACCAAGGCGTTGGCTCCAAAAGTGTTGGCAGGAATTCTGAGTTTTAAAACTATAACACGCATAAGCAAGTGGAGTCAAAAAATTCAGAAGGTATCTAAATCCACACATCACATAAAGCAAATAAGAGGAAGGTAACCTTTCATACAGGAGAAAATTCAGATCTGTTAAGTGAGACAGACTGGAAGTACAAATCTGAAAACAAGTCTCCCTTCTGCCAATTAAATGCTTGCAATGTTGATTTTTAGTCTGATCTTGCTTCTAGAAAGTCTAACAATAATGATATTTTCATTGACTTAAAGAAAGTTTCATACATTCTGCTCATTCCACTTCTGTGTCAGTTTTCTTACACTGTTTACTATAGACTTTCCCAATATCTGTTGATGCTAGAGGCTCTATACATTTGCTTGATCTATGCCCCGTGTATTTTCCTATTCTCTTCCCAGGAGCCTATTCCATATGAATTTACTGAGGTATTTTTAAAGAAAACTCTCTCAAGATCCCCTTCCCTTAGTGGGAAGCATCACATGTGGTGTACACATAGAAACTGGTATACAAACAGTCTGGCACAAGATGAGAAACAAAGCTCAGTCTTTGCAGTTCCATTCTTCTCTTACACCCGGGGCTATTTTGTGTGTCCACTGAGCAAGCTGACCTTGACTTCTTTTCTCCTTATGAGTCATTCTGAAGTTAGAAGGGCAAGAGAAACTGTTGGATTGTTGTTTTCTGTGTAAAAAAAGCACCACATTGAAGATCAGGCAAAACACATCTTTTTTTGTTCTGACTGAGATCTTGTGCATTCATGAAGATGTATAAGTACCAACTAACTACCTTGACTTCATTGTATACTTCAACAGAAAGAGCCTATGAATAGCAATAAAGAAAATAAACAGCTTTTAAGAAGAACCACCTACTAGGAAAAAATGTTGAGGCTGCATATGTAAATCCAAGACAGATTCTTAGTTGTTTCAAGAATAACCAGCACACTTCCTTCAGTGTGCATGTCTATGTAATTTATATCTACATGTTTTCAGTAATAAAAATCTATTGCATTACTACTTTTGCCATAGCCAAACATAAAATAATGTAGTTTGATTTTTCTTACCTTTTTTCTTTTTGATATCTGAATATATTGAACTGAGAACATAAGAGGAAAAACAAAAACAAAAACAAAACTGAAACATAGAAATTAATGCATTGACTAATACAATGATAGGTCATACAACACAAAATTATTGACATCTTATGGTTTGGAGATGTCAGTTCTACTTATCTGATACTCTTAATAATTTCTTTAATTTCTTTTTTTTTTTTTTTTTAAATTTTATTTTATTTTCACTCTTCTAGCACTCTTAAAGTATTTGGTTCAGAAAGGATTTGCTTAGTTTTTACCTGGGTTTTTTGGTTGGTATATTTTAGGAAAAAAGTCTCTATAACTTCTATAGTGGCTGAAGTGTGATTCAGAAGTTCAGAGGCTTATCAGTTTACAAGTTTCATAATAGCATTAATATACAAATACATATGCATAACTATATTTTATATTTACTTTTTCTCCATTAGAAGAATGAGAGAACAATGTCTAATTTTTTCTCCCATCTTACATGCATACAAGCTACAAGTTTTACAAAATCAAATTGCATAGAGATGCTGCAAGCCACATAATTTTGAATTTCAGTTTATGAGCCAACCAAGTCAAAATTTTCAATAGTTGTTTTTGTTTTTTTTCCTATTAGAATGCAACAGTTTGTAAGACTCTACACAAGGATTTGGATATATGCTACCTCCATGGTTACACATAATTTGAACTCTTTATTAATACCTGTCTTAGTTCAGAGGAGAACTAAGATATCTATGTTGGCCAAGAGAAAAAAAGGAAAAGGCTTTCTTCCCCCAAAAAGGCCAGATAAAAAAAAAAAAAAAAAAAAAAAAAAAAAAAAGAGGCCCACTCTTTTTAAATTTAGAACAAAACTTTAATTAGAGTAATATATAGAAAAGGTTAACAGTTCTTAACTACAATATAGCTATCTATATATGTCTAGAAAAAAAGACCAAACAGTTTGTACTAAACCCTTTGAACAAAAAAAAGTCAGTTTTCTGCTCCCCTACGGGTGCAATTATATTTACGGACAGCAGGTGGCGATGTTACACCTTGGCTGGCTGCAGGTCCTCTCTCCAGCTGCCTCCCTTGCTGTGGACGGGCAAAGAACTCCTGTAGAGCCAATGGCCAATGCAGCAGTCTTGATTCAGTTCCCACAGGACCAATGGGCAGGGGGATGACAGGGGGCCCCCTCTCCATGGTGCAGAGCAGGCCTGTTCCCCTCTTCTGCTCGACAGAAGACGCATTGAGCCAGGCAGGAGGGCAGAAACAGCAGCAGCCTCCCTACTGGTGTTGTCTCCACCCGGAAGCCGGGGCTGAAGAAAGTAAAGAAAAGTCCCTCCCCAAATCCCCAGCACTGGGGGAAGGGGGGCAAAGCAGGGCCAAAAAAGAACAAAATGAAGAGCTACTCCCTAAAAGGCTATGCCCCCCACCTCTCACAGCCTGGGAGAAAAGAACAAAAATGTCTCCACTTGGCCATTAAATTGGAATAAATATTCATTATCCTCTTTGTTAGCTACCAGAAGGATGCTGGGTGTTGGGTCCAAGCTCTGGAAAGAATTATGATGAGATTCTGAAACTATAACAATATCTCTCTCTCACTACTGATCAATGTCCAGACAAAGACACAGAGAACGAGCGATGTTTTATTTGACTAGCAAGTGAAGTGTTGTTCTTAAAGTTCATTTTATTTTCCTTCCTCTATAGTAGTCACAGAAGTATTAATTAGATTCTTGTAAATGATTGCAAGCACCAGAGAGTAATAGAGAGGAGCAACTATAAATCCATGTGGCACTCTTTATTTCTGCAACATAGCTAATTGTTTTTTTTAATCTGATTTTAACAAGCAATTTCTTTCTAAGGCCTCAAGGTTCTGGCCTGTGATCTATTACATATGTAAATCTTTATCTTGCACTAATATTAAGAGAAAAAATAGCATATTTTTTCAACTATTAGTATTTGTGGAATAGTCATAGGTCAAAGAGTCATTTAGACAATTTTTTGGGGAAAAAAAATTTATTTCTTCCATGCAGTCTTCTAGATGAGTCAGCTTATAAAAGGTAAGACTGATGGAAAAGGGAAGCATTGAGTTAAAAATTTGCTTAATATTTTGATGTATGCTATATGCTATATCATAGTTTACAGTAAACTATTGCTGCAAATTCCTCATTGAATTCCAAATGCGTAAGGACATTGACTAACATAACAAGCAGAAACAGACATGTTATTAAAATTACTGTGTGTGTGGTCTAATGAATGTGTGTCATTGCATAGAAATGTCCAATGGCTTAGTGCACAGAGCTTTTTGAATTTATGATCTAGGAAGCACAGAAATCAGCCTAAAAAATCCACAGTGAATTTTTAAACTAGGGTCACAGACATAGGTACAGAGTGATGCTAGTATTTTCTTTTATACCTTTATGTTTTCTTTTAATTATTCAATTAGTTAGTTAATCAATCTACAATAGTGTGATTTCTAACACTATTTTGGCACTTTTTAGGAAACTGCATTTTATAAAAGTACTTATCCAGTGAATTTTTGATGCTCTAATTCCAATTCTAGGAGAGTCTGAGGGTTTAAAGATCACTCAGCATTGTTCTCTCTGCAATTCTAGTATACATCACCAAATACTTTTTTTCAGGTCACTGTAATATTTCATGACAGATTCCACAAATTTATGCTTAAAATTCTCATTCCACCCTGGGTATTAATATAATCCATGGAAACAAGCAAGCAACATACACTGGGTGCATTATCCACTTTCCAACAGTCACAGTACCATTTTGATGTAACAGGCGAATGGATTTGGAAGCATCGCTGGTTCAAATTTTCTGCTGTGCCACAAATCCTACCAAAATTGTAGAAGACTCATAAGGAATCACAGAATCAATTAGGTTGAAAGGAACTCTGAGATCATCAAGTTCAACTTTGACCAAATCACCATATCAACTACATCATGGCACTAAGTGCCACTTCCAGTCTTTTCTTAAACACCTCCAGGGACAGTGACTCCACCATCACTCTGGGTAGTCCATTTCAGTGTCTAATCACCCTTTATGGGAAGAAAGAGGGGAAGAAATTTCTCCTAGTGTCCAACCTGAACCTTCCCTGATGCAGCTTGGAGCCATTTCCTCTCATCACAGTACTTACCTGAGAGAAGAGACTGGCCTCCACCTTGGTACTGTCTCCTGTCAAGTATTTGTAGAGTGATAAGGTCTCCTTTGAGCCTCCCTCTCTCCTGACTCAATAACCCCAGTTTCCCCAACTGTACATCTTAGGACTTCTGCTCCAGACCCTTCAACTTCTTCTTTGCCTTTTTTTGGACTCACTCCAGCACCTCAATGTCTTTTTCATAGTGAACAGCCAAAAACCGGGCCAAGTTAGTTACTTTAATAAGCTGATATAGCTCAACAAATTGATTTAAAAAAAACCAACAACAACAAAAAAACCCCACAAAAACAAAAACAAACCAAAAAAAAACAAAGATAAACTTTTTAATTATTGGACTGCAGAATAAATAATTTTGTGCAGATGATATTATTTCCATATTGACAGGTGGAATGGCAAAACTATAGCTAAAGTATAGCTAAATCCCTTTGCATATTATCAAATATGATAAAAACTACTTTTTTTTCATAAATAAAGAGTGGACTAAGCCTCAGTGCAAATGTAAAGCCACTTTTGTAGTGTTGGGTTTGCTTAAGAATGATCACAATGGGATCAAATCTTCCCCCCGCTAAAAGACATGGCAAGGAGATAGGAAATATTGCAGGAGAACTTGGCTTCTCTACAGGTGCAGATTCTTGACCACCTTTTGTTTCAGACTTCACATCAATGTGTATAAACCTCCCTTTCTCAGAAAAGAAGACATAGCATATTAATAAGATGGGTTTTGTTGTTTAGAATCTTGTGTTAACCATAAAAACTGAATAGCCTCACTCTGAAAGTTCTGAGAGACAGAAAACTAGTGACATGGATTTTCTTTCCCCCTATCCTTTCTGCTCCCTTCCTCCCTTCTCCTCATCCCCCTATCTCCCTTCCTTTCTTCCTCACTACTTTTCTTCTTTCCCTCTCTTTAAAGAAAGGCTTGATACATGCAAGAATAATACAAGCAACTTCCCAAAAAACACCTTTATACTAAGATTTGTGACATGAAAAATAGCATTATTACTTCTCTTTCCAGAGTACACAGAGATGCTCTAAAACTTCCTCACCTATTATATGATTCTATTCCACTGTGAATTTCAAATACAAAAGTTTGCCTAGCTCCATGCTAGCTCCATTCCAGGCCACACAGTCCTGGGAGATTGGAACCTTACTGCTCTCTCTGCAGCTAGTTTTAATATAAAAGGGAGCTTCAGTTAAATGCTTAATGCACACAGAAAATATAAAGTCTACTTCAAGGACAGTCATAAGGTATCACTAATATCTCTGACATTTCCTGTTGGACTGCTTGGGGAAACACAAATTGAAATTTCACTTACTAAGGGAATTAATATGGCATTTTCAACTTCCTTCTTAAAGTAAATGTATAGTCTTGATGTTGTTGTCCATGTCTCAGACAGTTTTAATTTCAGTAAAAATGCAAAAAAAAAATTAAGGAGCAAATTATTTAATTTGAAAAATTAAGTACTTTGAGACTTTATGAAAGAATAAACTGTAGAAATATAAATTATGTTGTTATTCAAAGTTTTCCTCATTGAGCATATCCTTCCTTTAGGAATGCAGGGAAAAACTATGGAACTCTGTCTCAACAATGGCAAAAAAGGTATTTTTATTTTCCCGTAGGCTATTAGAATTTTACTTTTGAGCAAGCGCAAATGGAAGTGCAAGCAAGTGCAAATGGTAGGGCAAGCAAATACAATGGAAGAAGTTTCACAAAAGCTCCAAATACCTGATCAGAATATCCCAAGTCTGTCATCTTCTGTCAGTTGTTTCCATTTGCCATGTGGTGAAGAATGCTCTCTGCCAATAGCATAATGTGATGTCCTAAAATTAGATGAAAAACAATTTAAAAATCCCAAAATGTAGGAATAGAAAGTAAAGAATTTTTACATTGACTCAAAAACTAGTGGGTTAAGATTTTTAGGAACAGTTTAGGGAAAAAAAAAAAAAAAACTGTTTAGAAAAAAACCTGCTTTGTATATCTTCATTCAATCCAGAGTCACTGTTTAGTTTCTGCTGAAGAAGACTCTTTGTGACTAGTAGGCAACAATTACAGGAACTCAACATGAGACTTATAATCCTATAAAATGAAGAAACTATGAAGTTTCTCTACAGAGAAGCTACATTTTCCAGACTTTACTGGTCTGCCTGTGATGATGGTAGCCCTCTACGAAGACATAATTATTTCACACTCAAAATTAAGTATAGACTCAAATTAAATATAGACTCAATTAATATATATTAATTATATTAAAAAATATATTAAATATATTATATAATATATTATATAAATATATAATATATTATATAAAATATATTATATTAAAATATATTAATATATACTCAATTAAATATAGACTCAAAATTAAGTATAGACTCTCTGGACTGTAAGTTTATTGCTGCCTCAGTTGCTCAGTGACTCCTCAGCTGTATTCTCTCTCTAGCTTACCATAGGCTCTTGTGTTGTTTCGTTGCTTAAGAACATTTTTATGGTTTCCTTTCTTTAAATCCTCCATGTGGCAATAACTCAGTGACAACAGTCTGAGTGACTTTACAAGAACACAGTAAGGAATGGCTAATTAGGGAAGCCAAGTCAGTCAGGAAGGAGATTTCAGTATTAAGTTCACACAGAGCTTTACAGACCGAAGAGGGAAAAGCTCATATTCTGGAATTGAAATTCAATAACACTTGTGCTTCTGTTCCCTGTCTTAGGTACACAAACCATTATATTGGTAAAATAATTGAAAATGTTAATATTCTATGCACTGAGACCTAAACAACTTAGAGTTCAGATCCTTTAAAGTAAAATACAGTGAATTCCAGACTAATACAACACCACAAATTTGTTATTTTGAGCCTGGAAGCACAATCATGATCCAGAGCTGAATATTGCTGGAAGTTCTGAATACTGATGACCAGGCACTACTCTAACCTGTGAACAAATGAGTTTTCAAGAGCACAAGCCCCATTGTGCTGGAACAGACTGACGCTCGCTAACAGATGATAACAAAAGTCTAAAACCTACAATTTTTCTTAACGGTGTGTTTGTTTGTTTATTATGTGTTGCCAAATCTAGTAGTCTGATAGCCTGCAGGTCTTTATGTTTGCAAGTCCAACCAGTAGCAAAGTTGTTTGTATAATCCTAACTAGCGTGCTCACACACTACACTTTATATGTGTATAGATCTACATATGAATCTTAATAGATCTACATATGTATTGCGTACATATAGAGTCAGTGATTCTAATCAACACAGAAAGAAAACAGACTTGAATAAGACTAACAAACCCTCTTTGGCTGAGCAGGATGAAAGCCTGTTAGTAGAAAACACATTTATTCATACATATTTGCACATGTATAGTGTGTGTGCATCTATATATGTATGTGCATAGCTACATATCCATATATATTTGCGCATATGTATGTATATATGGATATGGAGTGTACATACAATAGGAGAGGGAGAGAGTTTCCAGCAATCTTGTGAGCCAGTGATGGAGAGAATTGATCAGCAAAGGGCATGGATTAACATGACATGACAGAAAGGTATCATATAATCAAGAAAAGACGCCTTAAACAGTCACCTTGAGAATTTGCATGTAAGCAAGGACAAACCTTCAAGGCATTCTTTTTGAGAAAAACACACAGACCCTTTTATAGGAATTAGCTTGTTGCCCTCTGAAGTGCCTGTACACCAACATGCACAGCATGGGCAATAGACAGAAGGAGTTAGACATCTGTGTGCACCAAGGCTACTTGCTGCAACTTGTGGATATGTTGAGATCACAGAGAGGTGATGGGACAGCTCACAGGACTGGAGTGCTGCAATAGAGAGATACTAGCTCAGGTGGTTAGAGCCTGGTGCTAATGCCAAGGTTGTGAGTTCCATCCCTGTATGGACCATTCACTTAAGAGCTGGATGATCAGCTTGATGATTCCCTGGATCAATCACTTGATGACCTTTGTCCCTTCCAACTCAGAATATTTTGTGATCCTGTGGAATTGCCCACCCAGATGTATGCACGAGGATAACCTGCAGACACCACAGTCTCTCCAGTTGCTGGCACGCTGGCACACACCACCATGAGTTGTGGTTCCACAGTTCCACACCCCTGGCTGGTACTAAACCTCCACATAAGCATACTCACAGACATACCCCCTTTAACCAGGAAATACTGAGAATATCTAAAGGCATATACTAGATGGATTCATATATATGTGTGTGTGTGTGTGTGTGTATGTGTGTGTTTGTGTATGTGTGTGTATATATATATAGTCAAAAAAGGACAGACCAGATCAGTGAGAAGACAGGACAGATCATGCTGAGGTGATGACCCCACAAGCACACTACTCAGCCCGCGTTCACAGACCTCCAAGCTCTTTCATCCTCTAACTCTCTATTTTCCTATGCTTTTTCATTCCAAAACCTCATCCCTCCATTTCTCCACCTCTGCTCCTTTCTCTACATATGCCATAAGAAACTTTGTGCAATCCCAAAGAACTCTTTCTTCTATCCCATAAAGTGTCACATGCATCTCTAGGCAGTAACCGGTTCAGTTTGTAAGGTGATTTGGGGACTTGCTCTAGAAAAGGCCTTTTCCTCACAGATTTTACACTTTGAATAGTTGCAACAGACTAAAGTAAGATGCCACATTTAAAGATTTTGTTCCATGTCTATGACAGATTTCATAATTAATCCTGGACTCCTGTACCAAACCTGTCTTGATGTGTCTTCAAACCATTCCATGTGTCCTATTACTGAATCCCCTGGAGAAGAGATCAGCACCTCCCTCCTCAGGAAGCCACAGTGAAGTAAAATGCTAGTCAATGCAGAATTAAGTAGACCTAGCATGTTATTTCACATAATTTTCTTTCACATAATGTTGACACCTGCTGCATGGGGTTTTATAGCATTTCTTATATAAACTTTTTATACCATTTCTTATATAAACTGGTTGTGACAGTACCTTCAATTAGTCAATGCTTATTAGATCTAATCTTCAGAGTCAGCTCTATCAAGTGGCACCATGATACATGATTGAACACATGTAAGGATCTGTATACATATGGATGGATATGTATGGATGCAGTATGCATGTACTTGTACATGTACATACAGCCTTACTCAGGATAACTCTTTAAATAAAAAAGCTCAGAAAGGCAGATTGAAAAAATGGTCTTTAAATAAGGCTCCATTGCTGCTATCCAAACTTTCTTTTCTCTAGAATCAAGGCAACTTTTGTTGTTTTGTGGGGCTGTTCCCTATGGATATTTATTTATAACACCAAGACACCCACTTTATATTGGTAAAAGCCTACATAAGTGAAAGCACAGATACCTTTTTCTATCCACCTAAAAATTTTCTGACACCTTTATTTCTACTATTCCATATTTGTGGACAGAAAGACAAGCCAAGAACCTGCAAAAAAAACTCCTGTCAGCTGTAACCAAATTACAGGTGATTTAATCAAACCATTCTTACCTCAACAAGAGCAGTGATCTGCCACTCTTTCAAAACTGAGGGTTTTAAACTAGACCATACATTTCATGCTAAACAGTCAGAAGATACCCTTACTCCTTGCTCTTCTAGCTTTCCAGTGAATGCTTGAGTTTCAGCTTACTGTGTCCAAAATGGCAAGCTGCTTTTTACTCAGCAAAATCTGTTCCGTGTCAAGTTACTAGTTAAGCATTATCTTTCAATGAAGACAACTCTTCCTACTATTTCTACTAGTCCTTTAGAAAATGCTTGACTATCACATCTGTAACTAAGACACGAGGCTTCAGTACCATGCCCTGTTAATCTAACAATAAAGGGAAGTTTTACTGTTCACTGAAGTAAGTACAGTATGCTTATGTGGAGAAACTTTATTGTCATTTGACTTAAAATTTATACCTGTAAGTGGTTTCTTCTCATATATAGGTGATTTTTGACATTCTTGCATTCCACTATCAATAGAAGAAGAAATTTACATAATCAGTTCGCTAACAAAGATAATTTCTGCCTGACTTCTTTGTTGAAATTTAAGAGACAATATTCTTTCTTGCAGCATCAACTAGCAGTGTTTGTTTTTTCTTGTTTTGCTGGCTTTAAACACAGATATTTCTCATTTGCAACTATTATATTTTGAAAATAATAAGAATTATTTATCAAAGAATGGAAATAACCCTCAAAAAGTCCATTTTCAGTTTTATTTTTTAATTTAGCTAAGACATTATCTCTGCTGATATTGATCAAGATTACTCTCCTGGTGAAAAGACTGATCAAAACCTTGTATCTTGTTCTAGGCTTATAGTAATAGACTGAAACAAGAGTTAAGACCTCAAGCTTTAGAATACCTCACAGAAGTTAGATTTCACAATGTCAGAGGGATAATTTTTGCTCAGTGTGCAATCTCCTACAGTTTCTCTAAAAACAGGAAGGAATTGTATTTCTTGTGTTATTCAGTTACTTCTCTTCGGCAAATCAGAAGAAAATTGTGTAAGGTTATAACTATGAAAAAGTCCAAGTTGGAAGGAAAAAACCCAAAAACACTGAAAAAGAGAATGTAAGTCCATACCTATTGTGATTCAAAGTGTTGCTGAAGCTTCGGTCATTATCAGTTTCCCAGCTGAAATCACCTTCTTTAAATCCCCTAGTCTTTTGGTTACAAAAGCCTAGTAAAGCCATTCAGTTCTTGCAGAACTTATAATCATCATGGAAAGAAATATTTTGCAGATGTGGAAATAAGCTGTAGAAACATGAAATAATATGCGAATAGTACCCACACAACATTGGACTGAAATTAAGCTACTCCACTGTTTTCACAAACTCAAAAAATTAATCTTTGAATCTCAATATTTTCATTAAATCAAGCAGTCCCAGCATCCTCTTTCAAGCTGATAAAATTTAATGAAAAATTTGTGTGTTTTAAAATGAAATGTTGTTAATGTTAGTCTTAAATTTGGGAGCATATATACAGTGACCAAGAGCAAGATTATTCTTGCGGAAACTTAGGCCATAGTTTTTACACTTACAGCTTAGTTGGAAGTTGGTTTCTCTTTCTTCTATGCATCCAGGAATCTAGAAGGTTTAGGCAAAGTCATCCCCAAGGCTGTGGACTTGTCTTCGAAAGACTGATACAGAGTATTTCCCCTGAAGTACAGAATTTACCTTGTTCATGTCAAGTTCATTACCTTCTTTTAAACAGTTTGGGTAGCCAAAGGATTTGTGCAATATGTAGAAAAACACTATGAAGAGCAGTAGGAACATGTACAAAGTGGCTTAGACAAAATTAAGAGGGGATGCTAAAAGAGAGAAAAATAGCTTGTTCTACAGAGCCTTGATGTGATATTGTTGTTACACTGTGCAAAACAATCTACCATAGAAAAGGGAGCTAGACTGGCTGAAAGCAGTAAAAAAATATAACACAATTTTATACTCCTAATTGTGCAATAGACCCAGCAGGGAAGCACCATAAAAGTGCATCACAAGGTTCAGTTACTGATTAGACAGTAGTATGCAGGCAGGTATGTTACCATATGATAGGAAGCTATTATGGGAGATGATTATACTTAATTTTGTTTTATTTTATTAAAATGTTCCATAGACAATAAAGCAGACATTATTTGGAGAGACCCCAAATTGCTCTGGTCTCACAGGCAAATGCATTTTTTGGCGTTTTAAATCACGCCTTCCCTTTCTGATTGTGGTTTTGGGTAGAACCATAATTATTGTCTTTCTACATTAAATGGGTTTTTTTAGATATTTATCATAAAAGTGTGAGAAACGCTCACATTTACCAATGAAATTCAGAAGAGGACAAAGTCATTGAAGCAAAACTAACCTTTTCTTTAACAAATTCAGCTGAATTGGTGTGTCCCCTCTGGCCCGGGAGACAGACCCAGACCGGTAAGAACCAGAGCTTTTTATACCCTATCCCAGCCAGGGGGTCCCTGCTTCCGTCCCCATTGGCCAGTACTAGAGAGCTCACAGCCTGGCCTGATCCGCCTCCCTGCCCAAGACACCCATCCCTCCAAAAAAGGCAGGAAAAACAGGTTTGAACTATCCCAAGTCCCAACTGCCACAAACTCAACTATCCCCTCCTCCCCCCTCTCCTCTTTACCCATGCAACTGGCTTCAGCA
>JAWWTY010000088.1:42855259-42866570 GCA_035222235.1 Margarornis squamiger | reverse complement strand
AACTATCCCCTCCTCCCCCCTCTCCTCTTTACCCATGCAACTGGCTTCAGCAAAACCCCAACTCTATTTCTAACATAAGTATGACACTAACTCTGCTGGCTAACTCCTAAACTCCTGTAGGAAGGAATTTTGCCTTATGTTATGCCTTATGTTTAAAGAAACACACTGGTGTAGTGTAGCAAACAGTAATATTTTGGATAACATGACAAGTATCATATTTTTTCAACCCAAGCATGTTTCTCAGCTCATTAAATTTCAGCAATGAGAATACAGTATGAGCAAAATGACAAGAGTTTTAAGAGGTCAGGGTGATCCAAAGCTTTGACAGAATTAAGCTACTTTTAGGTATACTATTTTTAAAATGTTGATGCCAAACCCCAGCCAGAAAGACCACCAAGAGACTTTTTGCCTCTGAGTAGCTGGTATTTGTTTATTATAAGGCACTGGAAGTGAGTGGGATAGCTCCGCCAAACACACGAGATTTGCAGCCTTTTATGTCCGATCCTAATCTGATTTTTACATCATCTCATACATACATATTTTGTAGGTGGCTCCTTTGGTTACCTGAGGCTGGTCAGCTTGCACCTGCGTGCTTTGCTCCTATGCTGGTCATCTCCCTTACTTCGGCCTCTTTGGTGGTCCTCTGCACAGTCTTCATCAATCCTGAACTTTGCACCTTTTGTCTTTGTGCACGATCTGTTCTGTTGTTCTTGCTGGGGATTCCCCTCCGCCAGTTCTTGCCACCTACTAAACGACTGCTAATGACTGTTAATGACTTTGCTGCAACCTGATTGGCTAGCCTTTATTAAGGTTTGTTTTCTGGGGTTTTCAGTCATTACTATGTGTTGTCCTTGGGTCCAAAGTACAACACTCAGAAAGAGAACATTAATTACAAAACCAACCGTCAACTACTGAATTTGAAAAGTCAGTTTATCATATAACCCTGAATTTAATTACAATCCCAAACTGAGAGCATAATGCCAACTGCCAGTTTCTAAATTAGAAAAGTCAGCTTAACTGCATCAATGTAGTTTAACTTAAAATCTGTTCTTTTAATTTCTTTTGGGCCGGGAAACTATGATACCAACCCAATTAACAGGAAGTAAATTACTGTAAATAAAGTTATATATTATTAGGAGACAAAAATTATTCAAAAAGAATCCTTCTAACTTAGTATTTCCAGTTTAGCCTCTTTCTTGCTTACTAATATAATTTTTAAGGTACGTATCACAGGTTTTTTTTTTAGTTTTTTTTTTTTTTTTTTTTTTAACATTTATAAACAAGTCTAAACTGGCCCAAAGCAGAGTGAAGTGCAGTCACATGACACAATGTAGTTTCTCTATTCAATTGCCTTCTGTAAGCACAGAGACTGGAAGCACAAGCTAGCCTTGCCTTAGATTTCATTTAAAGGAAAAATAAATCTATTGTTAGTGTCTGGGTCTTTAAGCAATAAGAAATCAAATGGTCAAGTATTTATACAGTAATTTTGATTATTTCTAAAAGCACTAATTAAAAGCTGGTTTTGTTACTATTACTTTCTTTACATTACAGCTTTCCTAAACCAAGAATACCTAAAACTTAATTCCATAGGACAGAAATTAATCAAACCTGAATGTTAGCCATGGCAGATCGTGTGTTCCACAATTTTCGAATTTTTGTCTTGTATTCACATCACATACTTATAAAACATGTTATTTATATTTTTCATGTAGCAGATGTAGCAGAAATACAATAACACTGGACTGTCTGTCTGATTAAGGAAAAGACAGAAATTATTTGCTTGCATTTTCTGAACAAACAGTAAGAAATGGTCGTTGGCAATGTCATTCTTACCCCTTGAAATAACGAGGTCTGTTTACCAGGGCAACACCCAATCTATTCTGCATGGAACAGTGAAGAACTCTCTAGATGAAGAATTATGGAGTGAATTTGTTTGTTAACTATTTACGACAAGACACTCTACCAAGAATCAGTGCTTGTCTTTAGAACTACTAAAGACACATAAAGTATTTTGAGGTTATGTATATAAAATCTGATCATTCTTTCTATGGAAAGCCCTCTGTTTAGAAAAAGGAATAGGCTTTTCTCTGAACCTTTCTACATTTCTGAAAACCAAATCCAGACCAAATCTTCCAAAAGATATGAAACATTTAGTAAGTTCCTATTTCTGTCCTTCAGAAATTAATCACAGAAATTAAGCAAAAAAACCCTCTTGGGTTTTGTGCCAGAAAGACAATGTGACTAACTTTCAGAGCTACTGAGTCAAAAGTGTTCAAGGGAAATTATACCAGACTCCTGTTGTTCAATTAGAGTAATAAATTAGTTACAAGAAATCACTGTCAAAATAAATAGGAAATGGATTCTTTTGATTTGCGTAAAAATGTATGAACAACAGTGGGGTTTTTTGCATATACCAAAAATATTATTGCTTATTTTACACATGTAAGAAAGAGTATTTGCAGAACATGTATGTAAAATCTTCCTCCTCACCAGACAAACTATTTTTGCCTGTAAAATTAGTAAGTCTCGAAATAAGTAATTTACGTGGTATATGTGATTGTGTCTACGTTTTATTTTTAAATTTAAAAAGTTATCTAGTAGATAACTACATGTGGTCTCATCTGAGACAAAAGATGACCCACAAAAAAAGATAAATACAAGTAATTTATTATAAAACTTCCAAACATGATATCATAAAAATTTATATCACCTTTTCAAAGGTAGGCATCAGCACAGTTGATGGAGTTATGATAGTCTGCATAAACAGAAGATTTCATCTATCCTGTTACTAAAGGAACTTCAAAGGATAGATTTTCATTTATACCCCAAGCCAGCAATAATATATTCAAAACATGGTAGTAATTATCCTATTTTCACTGATTTTAAGGAAGTCTTCCATGGAGGGAAACAATTACAGCAAAAAAAGATTTATAGTGAGGTATGTTTAAACAGCAGAATAATGTATGTGGTTTTGTTCTAAATTTAGTTTCTGTTCCTTTCAGTTTCCTCTGCTTCTTGTATACTGTTCCTTTCATAATAATGGCTTCTTTCCTGTTACTGTTCCTCAAACTTTCTAACCTACACTCCATTTTTTAGTTTTGATCTCTTGCTGTCACTTTTCCATGGGCTCTTCTTTCCCTTGTTCTTCTCACTGCAAAATACAAGCTGAGGGATGAAAAGACCAGGAAAACATTGCCCTACATTTCTCTGCAGTTTGGACTGCTCAGAGCTTAACTCAGTAATGGACCAAGGTCAATAAAACAAAAACCATTCCAAATTCAGAGGTAAAATAAAATATAACTGTGTTACTGATGGGATCCTTAGCTTAGGGGAAAAAAATAGACCCCTTATTACATAGCCACCCTACATGCGTAAAGAGAGAGAGAGAGCACTAAAGTGGTGATCACCACTAATTTTATGATTATTAATTAGAGAAGCAGACAAATAAGTCAGTATTTCCCCTTCATTTCTTTCTCTTTAAAATGGTTGTTTCAGCATGAGTTGCCACTAAACTGGACATTATTCACTGTATTGGTGCCATCAGTAATAATGAGGATAAGCCACAAAGATGTTCTCATGGAGGAGCAACTCATGGAGATAAAAATCAATTTTTGTTTGCCTAAGCTGTAGCTGGTTTCTCCCATTCTTCAACATGGAAGAAGTCTTTCTCTAGTTTATTCTTTTTGTCATAAAAATTCATAGAGAAAAAAAGAAAATATGTTTGCCTGATGATGCCATGTGAAAGGAGGGGGTTCATTATAATGTGTATACTCTTAAACAGGTTGAATGTGCCTAAAATGAGGATCTACTTCTCTGTTGCCACTGCTTATATCTTAAAAGTAAATCCAGATGGGTGAGTACAGGTTGGGAAAATGGACACAATATAATTAAGACACAGTGAAGTTTTAAGCAAAGCTTCACTGACAGCATGGACTTTGACCATCCAAATCTTGAAACCTCTGCATTGTACTGCTAGTGCCAAAGTAATTTATAACTTCAGATAAGTTGTGTTTAGATCTTGTGGTAGATCAGTTTCATATCTGTTTAAAATGTGAAGATACAAGTTTGTCTTTGGATCATACTGACATAGTTTCATTGAGAGCCCAGGCCAGCAACACCTTAACTTTTATACTTTTGCTTACTATTGGGTGCTTAGTGCAGTTTTGACAGGAAAGAGCCATAAGTGCAGAGACTTATTTACCAAAGCCTGAGATGTTGATCAGTACTGAAGACACAATCAAGCCATAGAGAAATCTTGGAGAGAAATCTTGGAGAATCTTCACTTGCCACTGAAATTGTTTTAAAGGTTCCCTTGTATTAGAAGTTGAACAGAGATGAAAATCCATTCTGAAAAGAGCAGATACAGTGATTGCTTGACATTTTCTTCATTCCACTATGCTTTCTGAGAAATCAATAATAGACATATCCGTTGCTGTGACCATGGTGCATTCACTTTGAATATGGAAGTGACAGCTGAGTGAATTATTTAATATTAACTATTCAATTTTGTACTTATGCTTTCCAGGATGGTCAGGTTCTGATTTCACAACCATCCTTGTTTTGTCATCTCTTGTTTCTCTTTAGACCATTTGCTCCAACACTTTTGAAAAGACAAGTCAGGAGTATGGATTTCTCATTTTTGTCTTGAAGGATCTGTGACTGTGCAGAGATGACTAAGCTACTGCAATCTTGGTAGTTGTTTATAGGATCAGACTGCAGAAGTAGGATAAAGTAAAAAGACTATTTTAAGGCGCAATAGCAAGACTACTTTTTGTAGCACCATAGCACCAGCCCTTTCCCCTCATACCACACACAGAATATTTCCCTGCTGACAGGTGTCTGGGAAGAAGACTTCTGCACATTGGTTGTTGTTTCCTCAGAGAGTCGGAATTATTTCATGTGTCTATGCAACACAGGAAAGACACTGCCTTTCCTTTGTTGCACTTTCTAGTAGTTTCACCAAAGGCTATTAAAATTTGAACATTCAGCAGCATAAGGTAGGTCTCACTGATAATCTTAAGTGGAAAGACCTTCACATGTATTTGTCTTTTACCTGACACCTCCTTTCTGGCACATGTATCAGCACATTCTGCTCCCTATACTTTGAATGGCTACATTAGACAGCAGAAATGGTCATAAGAAACCAGGTAATTTTCAGTATCACTTAGGACTGTTTGCTCTTGGGGTCCTCACGAACTTTGATTCAAGTGATGACTAAAGTAAATAACATAGACCTTAGATATTAGCTAAGATGCATTATTATAACTTCCAAATATTCTATTGGGGAAATTCAGACGCAATGTACAAAATGTCTATTTCCTGAAAACTTAGTTTTTGCATTAATAGTTCTGATGGATGATTTTTCATTAAATACACTCTCTTTTAGTTCATTGAACTGCAGCTTCTTTCAACCCTTTTGGGTAACAAACTTTGTAATTCCTATATGCACTTTTCCCCCTTTTCTAAATGTTTCAGTCTTCTCATCCGGTTTAATGAAAATAGGAGCTTTTTTTCTTTTTTAGTCCACCCTTTCAAGTACGTAGACTAATTTTAATACGTTAAACTGAAAAAAGGTTTAACTATGCAGCTTCAACTAACTCAAGCTGGACATAAAAATCTAAATTGAACTAGCAGCATGTCACACAATGTTCAAGGGAAACTAATGAAGAAAAATCACTGTTGTCAAGGAGGGGGTAAAATAGTAAATACAAAATGTTTGTGATTTTGCAATACATATGATATCAGGTAAACAATTTTATTTTTTTTTAGAATTTTTTATCAAGTACTATGTGTATTTATATTAATTTTGTAACTAGCTAGCTAGCTCATTGTACTTCTTAGTCAGGGAATGCAAAATTTAGATACCTTTTCCTAATGAAGATTTTTTTTTTTTTTCACCTAAGTGATAAATAGGAAAGCAGTTGTAACAGATGCCATCAATTTCACCACAAAGGAGTGGATAGGAGATAAAAAAAACCCATAAGGTATGTAGCAGGCCAGAATAAAGTACCCATAGGTTTTGCTAAAAAAAATATACTGTAGTTAATACTGCAACTTTACTAAAACACTTTAAGATGGAATCATTTTGTAAAACATCACATGAACAATAACGAGAGGCAGTTTCAAATGGCACAAAAATCATGAATCATTACAGAAGCTGTCACTAGACTGCTGCTCAACAGAACATTAGTGGCACGTTTGTATGATAAAAGCAGGAACATCAGAAGATTGTTGGTAAACCCTGCTTGGTGAGAATTTTTGGCATCTACCACTGTAAACCTCAGATTTTTTTAATGGTGATTTTAATGATTATGAAGCTAAGGAATGAAGGCTGTGAGTGTTTAATTTCTGCCCCATTTGGTAAGATCAGATTTACTGGTTTATACACAGTCCATGATACCCATAACTATACACCAAGCTCATGATCAGCTTTTCTACTGTCTGCTGCCAGAGAATGCTGATTTCCCTTCCATCCTCTTATAGCCTTCATCTTCCACTGTAAAATTCACTTTGCAAAAAGCTGTCAAAACTCCAGAGAATCCCATGCCCTAGTGGGAAGCTCAATACCATATTCATTCTGATGATCAGCAGAGACCTGGCTAGAGCCAAAAGTGTGACAAGGACAGGCAACAGAAGACAGCTCTTGGCGAGGTTTACTGACTTCTCTGCAACCTGCCTCTTCTTTTGGTACATTAGAATCCATATATTTAATGTGTGCATCCCACGTACCAGGCTGCAGATACTACTTTTCCTTCTAAAAGAACTTCTGCAGCATCTCAGGCTGCAATTTCTTCCCGACTAGTCATAGCTTGTGTAAGGTTCTTTATAGCTTTTTGTGGGTAAACCCAAACTGTCAGTTTTCTGAGTTTGTGCTTAAAGGAAAGTGAAGTAGAAGGTCACTGCACTTGGTAATCTATGCAGTAAGTGCCAACAAGATGTATATTTTTAGCCCTTCATGAAGGGCAAGTACCACATTTCTGAAAATTATACATACAATTGTAAATGTTTTAGAATTCACGTAATATCAAACAGCATTGAAAAATCCATTTGCTCATGACAAAAAATAGTAATTATTTTGCCCTGGCATTTTCTACTTTGATATTTGGCTTTGGAGGCCCTCATTTATTATAACATATATAGATGTGGAGACCACAGACACATGATATTCTGCATGTGATATTCCATGGAGTGCAATTTATAATAGAAGGGTTTTCTATCACTGTTATGATCCTGTAGACTGTCAGAACATTTTTTCCTTCTATAGATGAAGGTTTACGTTTTAAATTAAATAACTTGGGCATGGACTACTCAAATTCATACACAAATTTGCTAGGAGCTTCTCAGATTTGCTTACAGACAGCACCTGCATACTGACTGTCATTGGTTCTGATACATGAGCAAATTTAGGATGGAAACTGTGCTACAAAGCTGTTATGTTATGGTTGTTATATACAAATAAAGTTTTCTAATAAGGAGCTTTTAAATCTAAATCTTTAGGGAAGTCTAAATGTCACATTCTTTCTGATTTGGGACATAGAAAGTAACACATTCATCTCATCTCTCCTTCCAATTGTCTTCACATATTTTTTGTCCTTCATAAACTACAGCAAAACTTTTTAGACAGAAAAAAAATAATAGCTGGAAGGTTGTATAGTAATTGATAGATGTGATCTTTATGAATTAACTTCTGTATATATATCTTACTGCTATAAAGCCCTATTTCTTTTTCCTTTCTGATCTCTAACTGTATGCTGAGCTTCCCTCATTTGTTAAGAATGCTGAAAGTAGTGCATGAGAACAAACACTCTTTTTTCCTATTAGAACATGGGTTTTTGGGGACTCTTTATTCCCTCCAAAGAAAACACAGAGAATGTAATATCACACATTCCCTCTGGAACTCAGGCAACTCATCATTAACCAAGGCATTTCATAGCTTTTTTGGAGGAATTTATGTCCAGAAAGTCACCCCTTTTGTGTAGGGAAAAAAAAAAAAAAAAAAAAAAGAAAAGAAAAAATGTGAGAGGGTTTTTTGTTTTTTTTTTTCAAATTTAGTAAATGGTGGTTGTCAGTGACACAGTTCTTGAGCATGATTTATCACTTCTTGAAATTAATGATCCAAGTCTGTTTTTATATTATATTACGAGACTGACACCTACCAAGAGCTGTGAAAGAATATGCTTTTTTAAGACTTGTTAACTTCATTTATGTAAATTAATTGGCTGAGGTTTGAGAATGGATGGCAAAATTCTGTCATTTGGGCACCTTTATTAGTAGAAGAGTCAGGTGTTGAAATTCTTTTAAAGCTGTGTTATTCTGTTCTCTGCTGGTGTAGCGTGGGCAGATTCTCACTTGCTAATTATACTGAGAGCACAGAAAAGAATGAAAAATCTTGACAGAAGAAAAGTATAAAATATTTTTCACTGGCAGGCACTTAGGCTTCTGTCTGTATGTCTGTATGTGTTCAATGTCTTAAAGAATCAAAGAATGAATCTTAGAATGTTTTGGGTTGGAAAGGACCTTTAAAAGGTCACTGGAGACTTTGCTTGACTGCCATGATTTCTCAAATAGGGTGGAGAGAAGCTTAGCAACTCTATCTGCCAGGTCCCTCAGGATTCAGAGGTGCATCTCATGGTGTTTCATTTACTTGTATATCTTCTGGTTTCTGAAGTGGTCTGAAACCTGACATCCTACTCATTCATTTCCCCAGTCACTGACAGACTGGAGAAGAGCAACAGCTGGTGAAAACTGAGGCAAATAAATTATTGAGTACCTCAGCCTTCTTCATGTCAGTGTCACCAGATACCCCACCTTGTTTACAGAGGAAGCACAATTTAGTTTTTGTTCCTTTTCTGAGTAATGTAGAACCTGTAGAACCTACTGATTTTATTGTTCATATCTCTTGCCACATATATCTCTGTGGGTGTATTTGTTTTCCTGATACCATGTCTACACTCTCATGCAGCATTATTATATTCTTCCCAGGGTGCATGTCTGCAGTTCCACACTACCTCTGTGGTTCCATCCTATGTTTCAGTTTGACAACAAAAGAGGCTATTCTCATCTATAGCTTTACATGACTGATTTCTTGCACATGGGAATCAAATGTTCTTATGTTGTACAAAAAATATCATTGAGTAGCTCCAAAGTCTCCTCTCCTCCTTTATCCGTTAGGGCAGTTTTCCAGGTGCTCCCATCCGTTATCTCCTTAAACAGCTGAAAGTTTCATTCCCTAAGATTTAAGGTCTGGACTATATTTTTTGTGTGGCCTATATTCCCTATATTGTTCCTACAATGATCAAACCTGCAGTTTCCTTAATTCTAGCAAATATTATGAGAGCAATAGTGAGACATAAATTCTTTAATTAAAAAAAAAAAAAAAATAAGAAGGTGAAACATGACAAACATTGCAAGTAAATTAATGGTTTGAGCCTTTCTGAAAGAACACAAATATTTCTCACATTTCTCTGTGGAAATGAATAGTTGAAAAGATGAATAAAAACCAAGAAAGAGTATGACTTTTATACTGTGAATTGCACAGTTAATAAGACTATTTTTGTTAATTTCTTATGGTTCTCTTCACTTCTGTGACTGACACTAACATACTGAGGTGGACCTATGCCCACTTGGAGAAACACTCACATACCAGTAAAAACAGATTATGAATCTTCCTGTCTACTGGGAAAATTTTACATATAAAACAAACAAGCAAATAAAGATATTAAAAAAAATGAAATCCTTCAAGTTGTTCAGATTGTAGCAAAATTAATTTGCAGCCACATTCACTTCTTTGTGTTGAGGAATATATTTGGTGCAGGTAGCTTGATGTGCAGCTGCAGAGTGAGGTGCAGATTGAGCTCTGGGGAGCAGGAGCCCAAGACAAGAGACCATGTACTGATACTGACACTTCGCCTAACAAAGGGCATGGGGACTTGTGGCACTGGCCACTGGCCCCACAGAGACAGCAGAAGCCAAGGAATAAGCTGGAAGAGCAAGACCTTTGCACACACAAACTTTGAGAGTATAAAACCCCATGGATTCCTTTGCTAGGGATCTTGCCCAGGAGGCACCAGCTATAGCTGGTAACACAGTCTGTGTTACTGCACTGAGAACAAATTGCTTTATGGAACTAGACATCTAGGACTCAGCTATGGAAACCCTAGGATCAAACTGGTAAGGAAACCTGATGTGACTGTGTGAGACTGGGGCTTGTAGGGAGTCAAACCAGGCACTTCTCAGATCACAGGAGCCACTTGCTGGCAAAAGGCCTCAGTCCCAGCAGTGGAAGTCTGGTGGTGGAATGTGATTGCCAGAGTGACTCCTGAATGGGAGACAGGGAATTTTCCTTAACATTTGTTTTTATGAACCAAGAAGTCCAAAGTAGTTGATAATGAATAATTTCTGTGCAGATTTAAGACTATTTGTGCTCAGCTAGTGTTAAAGGAAAAAAAAAAAGTATGAACAGCTATTAATCAATACTCATTACCAAAAAAAATCCACACAACAACAACAAAAACACCCAAAAGAAAATATAAAGCACTACAGTGTGAGTCCTTCAGGTTGCAGAGCAACATGAGTAGGTGATCAAGTAAATGGAGTAGAAGAATGTGCATGTTCATTGTCATAATAAACCCAGAAATGCATTAAGCAGCTCTGAGAGAAATTTCTATTATTAGTAACAATAAAGAATGAATTACTAATTATTTAGATAAATAAATAAATAAATACTGGGTAAAATGGCCAAAAACTGTACATATTCACCACTGAAGTGAATTATAGGTGTTGTGGATTGGCTTTCAAATGCATTTAATGTATCCATAACAGTGCTCCCATGAAAGTTAGTGAGAAGTTTAAAATAGGGAAATACATTGAAATGATGGGATTGAGCCAAAATTCATCTCTTCCCTATAAGTCTTTTATCTCTATTGCTCAGAGAAGGTTTAACTCAGAACAGAAACATATCTAAATAGATGCCTGTACTTAGCAGAAATGTGTAAACTGAACTGTTCACATACAAAACACCAGCAAGGAGTGAAATACGCTTCCAATTTTCCCAAGGAGAGAAAGTAAAACTTTCAGAACAATCAGGTAAAGACACGTTCAAATGCAGCAGGAGGAAAAGAAATAATTTTCATACCAAACATAGGCAGATAAGCAAATAGCAAAGTCTAGAGAGGAAGAAAAAAAAAAACAACCAAACAACAACAACAACAACCAAAACAAAAAAAAAACAAAATAGAAAAACAAACAAACAAACAAACAAACAAACCAAACAAAAAAATTGTGTGGGAGCATAGAGTGGGCCAAAAAATCT
>JAWWTY010000088.1:42819545-42854892 GCA_035222235.1 Margarornis squamiger | reverse complement strand
TCAAAGTGTGTGGCACTGTATCCATTCATGGAAGCCCTCTTCTTTTACTCCTTCGTCGGTTGGGCCTCTTCCCACAGAAGAAAGTGCCAGATCTACAAAAATAGACAATAAAGTAGATCAGCAAACATGATAGAAATTATAAAAAATACTGTCATTGTATTTTCCAATACCTATTGAGTAGACAAGTATAAAAAAAAGCCAAGTGCTCAACACAAATGTTTTGTCAGCTTTCCCCTAGTTGGAACCTGGCCAACCCAGAAAAATAAAATATTCAAGACAAAAATGTTTCCACTGCCTCCCCTGAATCAAAGAGCAAAATCACATGACTAATTGAGCAAGATCCCAATAATTGTCTGACCAGATAAAACACTGGTAACAGAATGTTGGGTTGTTTTTCATAGATGACAAAAAGAAGACTGCAAGACATTTTCATACACCTCATTAAATCCTTTTGATATAGCACCTTCAACATACCTGCTGAAATTTTACTCCATCAATTAAATTATTATGATATGTACACAACTACCATTATCAGCAGGTGTATCACAGAGCCAGAAACAAGATGCTTTGATTGGGATGGTTCAGACAAGAGGAAGAGACAAGAAAGGTTATAGAAAACAGAAGCTTTAAATTATGAATGCCTTAGAGTAAGCTAATTAAATCCAAGTTCATTCCACAATGATGCAATATAGCACCACCCAACCCCCAAATGACTGTGTAACTCTCCTTAATGAGCAGTAATGCAATGCTGCTGATTGGGGAAAGTTTACTCAATGCTCTGCTTGCAAATGTGAATAGAGAATTCAGATCACAGCCACCATTTTGTTAAGCTCTTGTAGTAGCAACAGGGGTTATAACTTGGTTAATTAGTAATTTGTAAATTAGTAATTAGTAAATTAGTAATTGGTAAAATTAGATTTGACAGACAGATCTTGTGTTGTAATCTCCTTCATAGTTGCTATTTTTTAAAGCTTTTTTCTCTTTCCAGCTGTACCTAGAGGGATGTACAGCACATATGCTCAGAAAAAAATCTGCATTTAGAATCCATGAAATAAGGTGAGAAGGCAAGATTTCGTTTAGAAAGTGGAAATGGAGGCATGCTTGAATAGAATTTCCATAAGAGTCACTGCACTTACAACTTACCAGGTAAAAGAAAATGTGACATCTCTTTCTGCTGCTCACAAATGTTTACACAAGTTTTCTAAAAAGCAGATGTCCATTGACATTTCTCTGCTACCTATCCATTCATACAGCACAATTTTTTCTATTGTCCAGGCTCATTGCAGACCATGGAGAGAAAGTTAAGTCCCTAAGAAAATAATTTTCAGAACACATTGAACTCAGCAATGGTATGAATAAATTCATTGAAATTGTCACAGAACCTTACATCTTTCTTATGTTCTTGTGACTCTGGAAGAGACTACAACAAGGGTAAGTAACGCCCTTGTGTAAGTTCCATAGGATCAGGAAGGACACCCATTAACTGTGGTAGCAACACACCTTAAACTAGATGTTTGACTTATGTGATGTATTGTCTGACAGTTTTGATTCCTAAAGGCTGTTAGCTTGGACATCTTGATTTCTGTTACCTTGAATAGACCAGAGCATAGTCTGTTACTGAACCCTCTGGATAATTTGAAGGAGTAAAGAACTACAGTTACTGTATGCCCTTCTAGATGGGAAAGACTCAAATGTGTCAGCAGGTGAAATGAAATATTGAATAAAAATGCAGGGTGAGTAAAGAAACACTGCTGTAAGGGCACATTCAAATCAGTAAATGGAGCAGAGGTATGAACTATGGTTTAGACCACCTGAAGACCAAAATAGCTCCTTCAAAAATTACCTCACCAGTGCTTGCTGATTTTGTTTATGTATATACTTGTCTTGCTGGAGGAAAAATCTTGTAAAAGAAAAAATATGGAGGAAGAAGTCAAACAGATGTATCTCCGTGTTCAGCTCTTCTACAAAAGCTAAAATTCTCAAGAAAAGACAAACATTTAGGAGCTCCCACTGAGAACAATTTGCACCTGAGAATCTGAACATTTACTGAGGCTGATGGATGCTTATCTCACTGGAAAATCCAGTCCATGCAAAATTCTTCTTTCTTTGAATAATGAAGGTTGAAAAGGTTGCTGTTTAAAGTAGTGTCAGTAGAAAAAATTGACATATCCAATCCGCATTGCCTGAAGGTTCCATTTAATTTTATTTTTCAAGTATCTTGACTTAAAAGTATGAAATTAAGGTTTCATAATTTAAAATTTCATTTTTGTGATATGCTAGGTTTAGTTACATTTTATGAAAAAAAAATTATTAAAATTTAATTCACTTACACCAGGCATGTGCCACTAATTTTATGCTTATAAAAAGTAAATATGAATATTTTTATACTTGTCTAAACTATTATTGCAAGGATGGGTAAGATCTGAACATTTCTGAAACTCTTTGTTTATAGTTTAGCAAAAACTTACCAGACAGAATTTGAAAATATTTTATTCTTGTGGGATGAATTAATTTTCCAACAGCAATTTGATTTTAGTCATATAACTATTGGTTTTGTCCAAAGGACATTTTGCACTATGTATGAGATAGCAACATATAAAGGAGTTTGTTTATGATCTGTATGAGATTTAAGTTTTATAAATAGGGTCATTGAATTATAAATGTGTAGGTTTACAATGTGGTTTATGAAACACCTTAAAAGTTTTTGACTAACTAGAAAAGATATTCAACAATAAGCTGCTAATAAATGTTTGAAAAAAAAATAAATCTCAAAATCACTTAAGCATATGCTTCCATTTAAAAATCTATGTTCATGCTAACCAGTCTTTCAACCTTTACCTAGCATTAGACTGCTTTAAATTCCTCTTCTTGGAGCAGAAGATTTTACAGGGCTTGGTAAATGCATGGGAAAAAATGCATTGTGGTCTAAACTCCCTTCTACACAATCACCAGATTAGGGTGCTTGGCTATATCAGGTGAATTTGTCATTCTCTGAATCAAAGAAGAGGTAAAGTTGAAAGGGATCACAGTGGGTCATCTCATCCAATCTCCCTGCTCAGGCAGGGTTATCCCATAGCACATGGCATAGGATTGTGTCCAGATGGTTCTGGAATATCTCCAGTGAGGGAGACTCCACAACCTCTCTGGACAAACTCTTTCAGTGCGTGGTCACCCACACAGTAGATAAGTTCTTCCTTATGTTCATGTGTAATTTCCTATGCCCCAGCTTCTGCCCATTGCCTCTTGTCCTATCACTCAGCACTAGAGAGAAGAGTCTAGCTCCATCCTCTTGGCACCCTCCCTTCATATGCTTACACATGTTGATAAAGTTCCCTCTCAGTTGTCTCTTCTCCAGGCTGCACAGGCCCAGCTCCCTCAGCCCTTCCTTACAAAAGGGATGCTTCAGTCCCCTGATCATCTTTGTCACCCTCTGAACCTGCTCCAGAAGCTCCACATCTCTCTGTACTGAGGAGACCAGAACTGGACACAGCACTCTTGATGAGGCCTCACCAGGTTTAAGCAGGGGGTCAGGATCACCTCCCTCAACCTGTTGGCAAAGGTCATCCTAATGCATCCCAGAATACCATTGGCCTTTTTGGCCACAAGGGCACATTGCTGGCTTACGGACAACAATATCCAGTCCTATCTGCCTGAATGACAATCTTGTATAATATAGCAGGACTATGTTAAAATACTGGACCTAGATTCATTGTAATCTCTAAGAGGATTCCAAAATGCTGAAACATACTGGGAAGTGTCATCAAGTCTTATAGAATGTTTCTAGTGAAACAAATAGATTCCAACTTTTTTTTTTTTTTGCTCATATTCCTTTTTTAGCGTATGATAGGATTCGCTTATTCTTCTGCATAGTAAGGGAGAACATACAGTCAAGAGTTTCATGTGATGGAGATAGTTTAAACTTTGTTTGTTACTTGATAAAGTACGTCCCATTAAATAAAAAAAAAAATATATATAAATCCCTGTCTTCTAAAAAAAAGCTGCAGACTTTTATATGTTCTAAACCATCTTGACTCTGTGCATATTGTTATGAGGCAGCTCAGGGATGAAATTACAGCTTATTTGCCTTGTGACAAGCTCTTGCTTCTGTTAGTGTGGATGCAGATCATAAACTATTTTGATTAAAGCTGTTAATGAGTGTACTTACTGTACTTATATAAAACACTACTGTTGGTGTCCATGCCTAAAAATGGCCAGAATTCAGCTCCTACTGGACAGCAGCCTTCATTAGAAAACCTGTATCTATAATAGAGTTCAATTGGCTAACATTTCCTGTTGCTGATGCTGCAAGATCATATTTTTTTCTATATCACCCAGCTCTTCTTGAGTGTTACCTCAGCATTACAACTAATCTAGTATTTTGCATATTTTTCATTCTGTGATGCTTTTTCAAATAAAATCATAACTTAGAGTCTGCTTATGCATTGTTTACAACTCACAGTTAAAAATTAGGGACATTCCTAAGCAAAAGCTCAGAAAATGTACCAAAGAAAATATTTCACTAACGAGGATTTAACTTCATTTCCTCTTTATAGAAAGTGATACCAACATGTGAATTTAAATTGACATGTGTGAACAAAAAAGGTCACACTCAATACACGTTCAGTATCCCTGTATAGCCATTGCAGTACTCAGTATCAAGTGAGATATTGTAGGGATGTGGAGGTACAAAGAGTTTGCATTCACATCATTAATGAAGGGCAACCATCTCACGGGAAGCATAATCTTCAGATATAATGCAAAACACCAAAACATATTCTTATTTAATCCCTGCTCCAAGAAAGTCACTGCAGAATTTGTTCTACACTATCTTCTATCAAAAGCTTTTGAAGAGAGGTATACAAAATATAAGTATTGTGTTCTGCCTGACATTACGGTGATATCAGTCAAAACTGTAAAATCTCTCTATAAATTTCATTTAAGGAGTCAAAAAAGAAAAAGAAAAAAAAGGAAAAGGAAAAATTCTCATTCTCAGAAATTCATGGATAACTATGAGTTTTTTAGCTAAAAAAAAAGAGACAAATTGATTTCTCATGTCTAACATTAGAGCATTAGTATGAGATACAATAATTTTAAGTTAAAAGCAAAAAAAGGTGAAATCACTACACTTGAAACATTACTTAAACTCCTTTAAGCCTGTGAAGCAAAGGAGATTAAACCTTTTAGAAACTTGGGGTTCAATTCCTTAAAAATCTTGTTTTTCTCTCTCTTTTTTTTTTTTTTTTTTAATTAAGTGGATTTGAATTTTCCTGTCCCTAGTGGATTTCATAGGTAAAAGCAGTGTAAAGGATTAAGCAAAGGCATAAGTTTATATATTCTAAAGCCAAACATTTATTAAGACTTTTCAGAGCTGTTGAGAGCTGTTGGATGCTTCAATAGATTGAAGTGATTGGATTCCTTAGAACTAAATATCTACATGTGTTACTTGGCAGCACAATGAAAAATTGTCATGAGATATTTTTCTGTAGGTTTCATTTTTTAAAGAGCAAGTTTTCCATAATTCTCAAAGAAATACAGTATTTTCTGTCAACACATATAGCTCTATAGTTTTCATCACATGCACCTCTACTTTCTGGCTAAACCCCCTCTCCACTCTCCCACATGCACTTCCTCTTCTTCCTCCTCTTCACAAGACAGCAGTAGCCTCCGCTCTGATGCACTCCATTTATCTTGTGTTTTGTATTCACACTGATGATGAGGCTTCTGCCCCTCTGAAGTTCTTTCCTAATTTCAGCTGTTTCCCTTATACTTCAGAGAACAGCTGTTTTTGTCTAAGACAGCCTCAGTCAACCACAATCACATCTTGTCTTTCTTCAGCTACTGATTTTTAAGGGTCCCTAAATCCCTCCCTCTGACAGAAAACACTGTACCAATGACTCAGAGAAATTAAGAAAGCTAGCTCATTTAGAATTTTCACCATATTGTTCTCCTTCAGAAAAAAATTAAAATAAAAAATGCTTTGATAATATGAAAAAGAAACAAGAAGCACAGTACTGGAGAAATGTTATAATACTATATGAGTACAATGTAAGTATACTTGATTTTTTTAGCTAATAAAAAATAAAATTACTTGTAATTGTTTCATCAGTATATATGTGAGATAGATTATTTTGATAGCTTTCCATCATTTTGTAAGGTGACAGTAGCTCAGTTTCATGTGCATTTAAACAATTAGGATTTAGCAAGCCAATTTTCGTATTTCAAAACAAACTAATGAATTACTAATGCTTTTAAACTACACTTCACATAAGCATTCCAAATTTTACTGGCACCAATATAGGTGTTTGAACCAATATAAATTTCACACACCACTAAGTGGACATATTACTATAGTACAATCAAACAGGTTCATTACAATTTCTTTATTCTACTTTTCGTTACAGTTTTGTGAAGCTAATTGATTTTTGCAAAGTTTCAACAAGATATTTTCCTGTACTTATTTCTAGAAAAGAAGAAGCTCTAAATAACATTTTAAACAAAATTGTCTTTTACATCTTTTACTTCCAGTTCTCATATCTATTTTCCTGAAATTGCCTAGTTATGACAAAAGTTGTTGGTGTGAAAAAATGCTGAAAATAAAAAAAATGCTACGATAATAATGTGGCATGCATTACATAAAAATGTCATAAATAAATATCGCAATGGATGTGTTTCTGAAAGCTATATTTTTCATAGAATCATAGAATAGTTTGGGTTGGAAGGGATCTTTAGAGATCATCTAGTCCAACCCTCTGCCATGGGCAGAGATGTCTTCAAATAGAGCAGGGTTCTTAAAACCGCAACCAACCTGACCTTAAATGTTTCTACCATTTCTCTGGGCGACTTACACCTGAAAAAGTGCTGAGGGTGCACTCAATCTCACTGTCTATGCCATTAGTGAAGATATTAAACAGTACCGGCCCCAATATGGACTCCTTAGAGGTATCACTGATTATTGATCTCTATGTGTACATTGAGCCATTGATCACTGCCCTGTGGATGCAACCATCCAATCAATCCCTCATCTACAGTACAATCAACCCATCAAATCCTCATCTGTCCAATGTAGAGAGAAGGATGATATAGGGGACCATGTGAAAGACCTTACAAAAGTCAAGATAAATGGCATCCATAGCGCTCCCCTTGCTCACTGATGTTGTCACTCCATTGTAGAAGGCTACTAGGTTGGTCAGCTCAGATTTTCCCCTGGTGGTGCCATGCTGCATGTCCCAAATCACCTCCCTGTCCTCCAAGTGCCTTGTCATAGCTTCTGGAAGGATTTGTTCCATGAGTTTCCCAGGCACAGAAATAAGGCTGATAGGTCAGCAGTTTCCAAGCAGATCTACCCTTTTGAAAGATGGGTACAATGTTTTCCTTTTTTCAGACAGCATGGCTTTTCAAATATCATGGAGAGTGGCTTGGCAAGTACATCAGCCAATTTCCCCAGGTCTACAGGGATGCATCTCATCTAGTCCTCGCTTGAGTGGTCATGAAAGTGCTCCTATCTTACAGAGTGAGGGACTTTGTTCCCCCAGTCCCTATCCTAGTCTACATCCACTCAAAAGGTGTGGCAAGAGAGGTTGCCATTGAAGACTGAGGCAAAAAAAAAGTGGTTAAGTACTTCAGCCTTCTCCTCATCCATTTTCACTAGTTTGTCAGTCTTGTTTATCAGGGCTGGTACCCTTTCTTTGACTTTTTTTCCTGACTGACATACCTGTAGAAGCCTTTGTTACTATTTTTTGTTTCACTTGCCAAGTTCAGCTCCAACTGCACCTTGGTCTTCCTCACCTCATCCCTAGACACTCAGACCAACATCGCTATACTCTTCCCAGGATATCTGTCACTTCTTCTTTTGCCTCTGCATTGGTTTCTTGAGCCGAGTATCTGGTTCTAATTTCTCAGTGCTAGGTTGCTCGGAGAAGCTGTGAATCTTCCATCCCTGAAAGTGTTCAGGGCCAGGCTGGATGAGACTTTCAGCAACCTGGTCTAATGATAGCTGTCACTGCCACACCGTAGGGTGATTGGAACAAGGTCATCTTTAAGGCCTCTTCCAATGATAGCATCATTACAATGCAATGATTCTATCTTAACCAAAACTGTTAGTACAAGGAAAACTGAAAATGTCTTGAAGCCTTTGTACTAGTTACTTTAGAAGTCATTCAAAACAAACTTAATAGACATAAACTACAGTTTTTATTATATGAGACAGTTATGTTTTCCATCTACAACACATCTGAAGGAAAAAAAAAGGCAAAAAAAAAAATCTGGTACTGTTTTCCTATTTTTATCTCATTGTTTAACAGGTTCAATTGTGACAGAATAATATATTTTAAAGGAAATGAACTTCAAACTACTCCTACTTTCTGTGTGAAAATTTTTATTGGTATGTAGGAACTAATGTATTAGAAAAAAATTCCAAAACTGCATTTGAGCAAACAACAATTAATGCAGACTGTCAACACAATGTAGTTCAAATCATTTCAGGTCAAAAGAGAAAACAGTGTGTTGTTACAATGCAATTTAAGATGAGCATGTATTTGAAATTCTGTCCTTCATTCACTTTTAGTTTTGCATTAAGTATCACCTTAGAAAGGGTTGACAGCAGTAATACTGGGGTTTTGTCAGTTGATGTGAAGTTTACCACTTGGATACCAAAAATGAATATCAAAGAAAATTCATTCACTTCTGACTTTGAAATGCTCAGAACTTAATGCCAAATTGATTTAGGATGTTAGTACCTCCAACTATGCCAAAAATGTTTTTATCAGTGTCTAGTGAAAAAGGGAAGCTTTCTAAAAAATACATAATTTTCAATTGCTCTTAAAAGTAACTCTTTGTTCTAAATGTGAATTGCAGAAAACAGCATGGAAATTCACAACTCTTCAGATCTTGTATTTGATCCTCATACTGGTCTCAGCAAAGAATAGGTCCCATTATACCCTTTGCAAATCTTGTAGCGCACAGAAATGTTCTAAAACTCAAATAAATGGAAATAGACTCATGAACTCTGTAGACCCCCATAGGAGCGCTATGAATCATCTTCATGAGCATTTCAATAAAGAAAATACCTGATGATTTTCAAAGATAGCTGATATATTATTGGTTTAAATCAGACTGATGGAATGAAAAGGATGTGAGAACTTATATTTGAGAACACCTTTCAGATTTTAGAACTGTTTATTCCATGTGGAAAGTCAGACTCTTTCCACGATTTTTACTTAATAACCAACATTTTCAGGCACAGAAAACATTTTGTCAGATGACAGTGCCTAAATCACTAGCAGCTGTAATTACTAGTTATCCCAATTCACTATTTTCTGAGTTCATTTTTAGTGAATTGTGATCCTTAATCGTAGGTTGGATCTGCAAATACTTTGCAAGAATTCTTCACTTTCTGCTGCCCAAATATGACAGCAGTGATTTTGTGCCTGGACCAATGCAGTTTATGTCTGAAAAGAGGTTAATACTCTGCAAAGGTTCTCAAAGGTGTGAATTCTAGACACTGAGATCACAGTTTTCAGACAAAATAGCAGGAGGAGACAGAAATAGATTTCCAGCATGAGGTGGATGTTGCTATGGCTTCAGGCACTCACAGCATGCAAAATGTACAAAGTTATCATATATTCTGTTGAGCTATTGAGGAATAGGATAAGATTAGCTTTAACATCTCTTCAACTACCACTCTCCTCACGTTTGTAGACTACAACTTCCCATTACAAATATAAGTAATTTTGCTGTGGAGGATGTCCATTCAAAATATGCACACTCCAGTGGTAGTCTTCTAATTCATCAGTGACTGGAAGATGAGGAATACTTTTGCTTACTTATTTTCTTTCTTTCATTATTTCTTGTAAGTTTCTCTAGGAAAGTTTTAGTTCAGGTAGCTGATTTGCTGAGAGTCACGTAAGTCAAACTGTTGAGAACAGACTTACTAACTACCGGTTTTTTTAAAGAATAAAAAAGTCACAATTTTAGTGTGGAAATTTAGTAGGGCTCTGAAATATAACTAGAGTCAGTGTGTAAAAGAGTGAAAGTATGATTCAAAGCCCTCTTGTTCCTGATTACAGCTCCTAGTTACACTTCAAGGCAATTTTTTTTTTTTAAATTCTGAGGACTGGTTCAAATAGAAAAACAAATTCTAGCACTCTAGGTTCTGAGAAACAGATCAGTTGAGTATCAATTCAACTAACTCCTGCATTTGATAGGGCTACAGACTGATCATAACATGCTGCTCTTTAATCTTAGGAATTAAGAAGTAACATTATAAAATGTTGTCATCTGTCATTTGGATGAACATTTTTCCTCACAGTTCATAAAGAAGAGTGAATCTGGAAACAGGACAATAGAAAACAGATTCAAGTTGCACCAGGGAAGATTTCGATTGTGTAATGGATGGATTAAAAGATGGAGCTTGCTTCACTGTTGCCTCAAGGGTGGAGCTAAAAAGTCTTGATGCAACAGCTGGGCTGCTGCAGGAGTTAAGCCATTTTCAAATTGTCCGGGAGGTACCTAGCAAGCCGAGGGAGGCATGTAGATGAGCAATTCTTAGCCAAAAAGACAGTCTTTTGATAAAAAGATACAATCAAGAACACTGCAAAGACTTAGGCTCCCATATTGGGTATGCCAGGGACATCGCTTGCATACTGTGGAACCAGTCAATGGACAGTCAGGGCTCATCTTGGTAGCAGACAAACTTTGCTTGGATACCAGCGAACTGGCCAATGGGCATTCAAGGTCTACCGTGGTGAGGATGTTTAAGTGGTGGCCACGGTGACACAGGGCAACTGCTGAGGTGAGTGCTACAGGACCTGCTGCCACTCTGTTACTCTGCCCACTGGTTTGCTCCTCAGGGGCTGCAAGATGACCAGGGAGGAAGCCCAGCAGAGATCTACTAGCTTGCAAGCCAGCAGCACTTCATGGTGGTGGTAACCTCTGTCCTATGCTTTTAACAGTTACCCCTAGCTTATTCCTACTTTCCTATCTTCCTTCTTTCTCTCTGCTCTTTTATGTTACAAAATAAAGTTGAATTATCATTTTGGTGTCCAGCATCTGGCCTTGTTTGTGGCTTAATCTCGCTTAGTGGGAATGTTTTAGAACCTGGATCCTCTCTACATCTAAGCAGATCAGAACAGTCCGGCTATCAGAAAAAATAATTAAATAAATAAATAAACAAACAAATAAATCAATAAATAGAATTGAAGGATAGCCAATCACTGCAACAGGCTGCCCTGAAAAGAAATAGAATTACCATCCCTGGAGTTCTTAAAAAAAAGTGTGAATGCAGCTTTTGGGGAGATGGTTTAGCTGTGAGCATGGCAGTGCTGGGTTAAGAGTCGGATTTCATTATCTTAGAGGTCTTTTCCAGACCTCAATGAGTCTATGATTCAAAAAAATATTTCTACATCACACATCCCAGTAAAGACCAGTTCTTGTGCTAAGCTCATGAGCTCACTGACAGCATACATGTGGGCACAGTATTCATAAGCTGAAAAGAGAAAGACACATGCAGAGTGTTTAGCTGTATGGAGCTAGCAAACTATGACAAAGTAACAAAAGTTATGCCACTGTGTTTTAAGAAGCATATTTTAGGAAACAAGTCTCACATATTTGAGCTAAATGCTGATTACTGCTTTCAGCAATCACAATGAGCCACTGTGTGAAACTACTGGCATTATCACAGAATAACAGAATAGTTGAGATTGGAATTAACCTCTGGCAGTAATCTAACACCTCTGCTCAAGAAGGGCCACCTAGAGGCTGTTGCCTAGGCTCATGCTGAGTTGACTTTTGAGTATCTACAAGGTAAGAGGCTCTATAACCTCTCTGGACAACCCGTGCCAGTACTCACTCATCCTCACTGTGTCTCAATTTGTGCCACTTGTTGCGGCTTTGAAAGGACCAAACCCCCACATTTCCAGGCTTCAGGGAGAAGTGGAATTTCATTAAAATGCCTTCTGGCTTATATAGGGTAGGACAAGAATTCTCCAGAAAGACGGTGTAATTTGGGCAGAGAAGGGGCGGAGAAAGGGAGGAGGATGCAAAATAGAGGGTTGGGATAACCATATTGGGAAAACTACTGCAATGAAGCAAAATCCAGTCAATGAGAGGGCAGGGTTCAGGGCCATGAGGCATGAGGGAATTTTCCAGAATTTATAATACAAAATATAGGGAATAATACAATAAACTGAGAAATACAATATAAAACCCAAAACATTTATGATAAAACAGTCCAAAATCTTCAAACAACAGTCTCTGCATTATCAAAGTTCCAAGCTTTGTAGTCTTCCTTCCAATTCTCCCATTTCTTCACTCCTACAATTCACCTCTTATCCTGTCAGTGGGCACCACTGAAAGCACTCTGGCTTTACAGCCTCCCTGGCATTTATATGCATTAACAAGATCCCACCTAAGCATTCTCTTCTCCAGGTTAAACAGTTCTAGCATTCTCAGCCTTCCTTCACAGTAATGGTGCTCCAGTCCATCACATTTGTGGCCCTTCATTGGCCAGTGTCAAGTAGCTCCCTATATCTTTTGTGCTGGTCAGCACAGAACTCATCACATTTCTCCAGGTATGGAAGATCTGCCCCCTTGATTAGCTTGCAATACTTTCCCTAATGCATCTCAAGACATCATTAGCCTTCTTGTTCTCAAAATCACATTACTGATTCATATTCAACTTTGTGTCCACAAGGACCCTGAGGGCCAAGCTGAGGGCCAAGCTGCTTTCCAGAGCAGTGGCCCCCAGAGGGTCCTCTGAAGCGCAAGACTTTGTACTTCGCCTTGGTAAGCATCACAAGATTCCTGACAGTGCATACCTCTGATTTGTTGAAGTCCCTCTGGACGTAAGCATGACCCTATCAGCCATTCCTCACAGTTTTGTATCATCAGCAAACTTACTGAGGGTACAGTGTGCCCTCGCACATAGATTGTTAGTGAAGTTGTTAAATAATAGTAGACCCAGTATTGACATCTGAGATAAACTACTAGTTACTGGCTTCCAACTAGACTTAATTTCACACTGATAAGAAGTCTTCAGGCCTGGACACTTAGTAAGTTTTCATCTTACCTCACTGTCTGGTTATCCAGCCCATACATCAATCTGTGAAGATCTTATGTGTCAAAAGGCCTTACTAAAATGCAGGTAGACAGTATTCCCTGCTCTCTCCCATTGTCTACCTGGCAAGTCATTTAATCATAGTTGTTTAGTAAGTTGGTCAAACATGACTCCTTAAATTTATGCTGACCACTCTTGGTCATTATCTGGTTATTCATATGCCTAAAATTCTTTCTCACATTGAGTTATTCCACCACCTTCCTAGAAATCTATGTTGAGCTGATTGGTCTGTTATTCCCTGGGTCCAACTTGCACTTGTGGTAACACTGACTTTCCTCCAGTCTTCAGGTACTTCCTCCCAGTGCCATGATTGCCATGACTGAAGAGATTATCAAGAGTGGCCTCTCAATTCTGAGCAACTCTCTCAGTGCTCCTGTAGGCATCTTATCATGGCCCATGGACTTATGTATGTTAATTTTGCTTAATTATTCCCTGGCCGGAACCTGATCCATCAAGGGTACACCTTCCTTTCACGTTCCGGTCTCTCAGACAGTCTTCCTAGCAAAGAGTGACACAAAAAAGATATTCAGTACCTCAGACTTTTTTCTTCTGTAACCAGGTCCCCTATATCAATAAGCAATGGGCCCACATTTTTGCCAGTCTTTGACTTTGTCCTTCTAGAAGTCATTCTTGTTATCTTTGACATACATGGCCAGACACAATTCCATGTAGACATTAGTTTTCCTAACTTCATCCCTTGTCTTGCACATTGTTCCTGCCAGGTTGCCAAAGTTTCCTTTCACCCCTCTCATTTTTCTTTTTTTGTGTGTGAGTTTCTTTAGGAGCTCATAGGAGCTCATCATTCATCCATTGTATCCTCCCAGTATTTTTGCCTAACTTCATGTTCCTGGGGATGGAAGTCTCTTGAGCATGAAGGAATTGATCTTTGATATCAACCAGATTTCTGGGGCCACCTTTCCTGCCAGGGCCCTATCCCATTTCTGAAATTTAGGGATGTAAGCTTGCTTTTCACCTTCTTCACTGCCCTAAGAATTCTGAATTCCACTGTCTCATGGTCAGTGCCTCAAAGTCTGTCTTTGATCTTCACATCCCCAGTGAGTCCATTTTTGTTGGTGACTATGAGGTGCAACATACCACCTTTCCTCATGTGTCATTCAAAGGAGTTATCCTCACTGGAATCCAGGAACTTCCAGAACTGCTTGTATCATCCCTCAAGCAAATATAGACATGTGTAAAGGCCCCCATGAGTAGCAGGAACTGCAGAAATGAGACTGTTCCTATGCATTCCTAGAGAGCCTCATCTATCTGTTCTTCTTGGTCATGTGTCCTATAGCATACACCCACTGTAGTGTCACCTCTACCTGTCTTCTCTTTTAATCCTAACCCATAAACCCTCATTTGGCTCTTCATCCATCCCCAAGGATAGCTCCATACACTTCAGCTGCTCTCTCACATAAAGTGCATCTCCCCTTCTCTATCTTCCCATTCCATCCTTCCTAAAGAGTCTCTATCTCTCCATTGCAACACTCCATTCATTATCTTCAGCCCATTTGAAGATTGACACTGAAAGAGATGTCACTGACAGCACAAAGCAGCTTACAGGGATGACTACTTTGTCTTGAATGTCAGCAACTGATAAAACACTACTGAGACCAGAGTCAAGTTCTATGCACACTACTGAAATGATGCAGGAACAGTTGTAGTGCAGGAAGATGTCTGTACAGAAAGATTTTATAAAATCAGTCTTCAGTGGTCTGAAAGAAAAATAAAACCCAACAATTCTCAAACAAAAAACAACAACAACACAAAGCAAAACAAACAAAAAAACCTCAACCAACCAAAAAAAAAAACCAAAAAACACAACAACAAAACTAGAAATTCAGTGTGATCAGCCTAAGCTAAGCCTAAAGATAATAAAAGCAGAAAAGCCTGGTTATTTGCACAGAGCAGGATGAACACTTATGAAGACTAATTTACCCAGGACATGGGAAAATATGAGGCTTTGAAGACTGCTATTGATTTCAGTGCTATACCGCTGATCCTGATATTCATCCTGGCAGAATTACAGATGGGGACATATGGAGAATGGCTAGTCTGGACAGCATCCTAGTGCTGAACTGTCATCTAGGTGTGATAATTGTTTTAGTCTTGTTTGTACCCCATATGGCTAATAAGTGAGTACTTTTGCAAATATTTACACAAGAATGCTGTGTGCAATGGAAACTAGTTCAAAAGAAAACATTTAAAGATCTAAGTGTATTCTTTCCTTTCAGTTCAGGCATTTTCATTTTAGTGAAACCAATAATTGTCTTGGGCAATATGTAATTATATAATCTGAAACTCTCCTGATCAAATTGAAAAAAAAACCCAATGTGAAATGTGTAGAAAAATGTTATAAGAGAACATTTAAGTTATCTAAGGCAACAGTTTCAAGACTATTAAAAACTGGTTGACAGATTTTTATTGTCAAAGTCCCTCATTATACAAGTATAAAATCAAAAGTTTTATATGGTAGGATACTCAACAGTTTTCATGTACCTAGGTGATCTACCAAGACATCTACTGCCAGGAGGGGTGACGAAGAGCTAAGGAAATGGTGTTATGTACAGAACTGATCATCATTTCACTAACCTCAATGGGTAAAATGTCAGATGTTTCTTCATCTCAGTGAACTTCCCACACCTATCTGCAGCTTGCTGTGTTCTGACAGAAAAAAGTACCTTTCAGGATTACCTAACTACAGGTGTAAATAAGAACACAAAGACACTACGCTGCTGAGTAAGGGCTATGTCTTGCTAAGTCTTATGACCATACAGGTTCCATCTCTTCAAGGCCTGTAATAAGGACATGAACACACCACAACACACAACACTTGTATTTAGTGTGTTGCCTGGTAGCTCTATTTTCATTAGAATCCAAGAGTACATCACAGTGACTGCTTTTCCTGATGTTTGCAGCTGCTGGTGCAAAACCATTTGATGTGAAATTATGAGCCAGGAATGGGTACCTGGTGAAACCAGGGATCAGTTCTCTAAGCTGTTCAATTTTCTTAAAGCTGGAAATCACCTTCTCAAAAGAAGAAAATGGATAATGTAAGGGTATGTGGAAAGAGTGTGTCTGCTCCTTGACATATCTGGTCAAAGTCTTTTTTAATGCAAAGAGAAGTAATGAGAAAGGGAGGTCACAAGCAAGAATATACAGACAGAAACCTGATGAACAAATGACAAGGGAGGTAGTGATGAGAGCAAACCTGGACAGCCGCACTAAGTGTTAAGGATATGGGAAGTGTAAGAATTTTCATTTTTCAATATGATCATCTGACTTAGCACGTATTCAAACTTGAAAAAAAAAAAAAAAAAAAAAAAAAGGGAGAGAGAGGGAAACAACATACTTAGGTATAAAACCTGACCAATTAGCATTAGCAAAGACAATAACCAGAAACAAATCTGGTCAGTTGAATTAACTGATGGGCTACCAAGAAATTTGGACTTTGGTATGGATTAAGATTAAACTTGAGGCCCAGGATGTTGGAGGGGAACGAGAAGAAGCAGGTAGGAACAAATCAGAGGGTAGAAAGAAATGGGTCCAAGAGAGTTGACTGTAATACAGGCTACTTCATACCCTTGTCTGGCTGAACCCTAAGCCTGACCTACACAGCCTGTCCTATCTTCTTTTATCTTCTCATGAAATCTTTTCTTAACTATCTTCCAGTGTAGTCTCTCTATTCTATAGGAATGTGTGAACTAAGTGACCATGAGACATGTGTGAAAGTGAAATTTGGTGCCAGCTACTGAAGTCATACCAGGGTCAGAAGCACCCATGGGTTGTAGGTAGCCCTGGCCTCGTATTTGCTACTGGAGTGGGTGGGAATCTTTAATTTCCAGCTCCTGGTGTGGAGAATGTTGTATGTCCTTAAAAATCAGCTTTCAGGAAACTGGCATGAGTAGGTAAGAGGTTGGGCTAAATGATCCCCAGAGGTCCCTTCCAACCCTAACAGTTCTGCAATACTGATTCTGTGAAGTGAGTGAGGGGTTCAGTGCTGGCACCTGCTGTGGCACTGCAGGCACATGTGGCTGGTACTGTCTGCTGGGAAGGGTCCCACTGTCTGTATCATCTCCAAATATGACATGTTTATTTACTGACAAACTCCAAGCTGAATAGCTGATGACCTGGAGAGCCCCAGGTTTGGGTCAGAGTATCAGGCTGATTGAGCTCTAAAAAACTAACCCCTGGAATCAATGCTCAAAATTGCTTTCTGAAAATGGTTCTTACAGAGATTGGTGCAAATGTACATGCAGGTTAAGTGTCTGAAAATAGCTTTTCACTGTCAAATGCTTAATTTATTCAGCATCATGTTCCCTACAGCTAAGGATATTTATTAAATTATTTTTAAACATACAATAATAGCTTTTGATTTAAAGAACTATACAAGTAATTGTTTTACTTTTCAAAAATGTACAATATGTGCATCTTTTTGTGGGTTTGATTTTACTGTTTGAAATAGGTAAGGACATGCACATATGCTGAGCCTTGACATTTTTCATGTATTTACAGAAACTTAGAATTAGATTGTATTTAGTTTATGTGTTTTGGGGGGTTGTGGCAGGGATTTGGTAGCAGGAATGGGGGGGGTGGGGAGGGTGGCTATGGGGATGACTTTGTGAGAAGACACCAGAAGCTGCCCCCATGTCAGAGCCAGTTCTAGCTGACTCCAGGACCAACTTGTGGCTGGCCAAAGCCGCACCAATCAGGAGTGTTGGCAGTGCCTCTGTAACAACATTTTTAACAAGGTGAAACACACTGTTCAACAGCTGTTGTGAGAGAGTGGAGTGAGCATAAATGGGAGAAACAGCCCTGCAGACAGCAACGTCAGTGAAGAAGGATGTGGTATTCCAGGAGCTCAGCCAGAGCTGAGATTCCCCTGCAGTTCGTGGTGAAGACCACGGTGAGGCAGGCTGTTCCCCTGAAGGCCATGGAGGTCCATGGCAGAGCAGAAATCCACCTGCAGTCCCTGGAGGATTCCACAGCTGAACAGGTGTGTATGACTTGAAGGAATCTGCAGCCCATGAAGAATTCAAGCTGGAGCATGATCTTGGCAGAAAGTGCATCCCATGGAGAGGAAGCCATACAGAAACAGGTTTTCTGCCAGGACCTGTGATCCCATAAGGGACTTACACTAAAACAGTCCATTCTTATGATGACCTGTGCAGGAGCAGTTCATGAGGAACTGGAGCCTGCGAGAGCGACATATTGGAGAAGTTCGTGAAAGGCTTGTTTCCCACAGATGGTGATGCCTTAAGATCCACTATTTTTTTTATATATTTGTAGATTTTAAGATATCTGTATAGTTTCTAACATTTAGAATAGTAGTTAACAGTTACTAAACCTCTTTCTCACAGTTTGTGACACATTTTTGAAATTCTGTTTAACATTCCTTTCAAGGAAAAGATTTTAGCAGGGACATCTTGTTTGGGACACTTGTACCTGGAAGATAGTTGTAGTCAAAGCAAAACTGAAGGCCAAAAACCCTTGGAGAAGCTTCAAAGGGGCAGACCTGAGAATGGCCTCAGGGATGGACAATTTTTGAGTTTGGATGTATCCATTAGATATGATAATTAAATAATGCTACAAATTTGTAAAAGCTTCATATTGTGTCATGCATCTACGTATTTTGTTGCAGGTAAAAGCACTTTCATTAAAAGACCTGCTCTATACTAGTATTATCCAGAAAGTTCTTTTCTTCCATTTTAGGCAACAGTGGAACTCCACACTGGAGCAGAGGAAGAGCGGCAGGGATGCAGTGCTGTAAGCTGACTACAACCTCTGCTCTGCATCCTCCTGTGCCACTTGGGGTGGCAGAGTTAGACAGAATGAGTGTTTTCAGACTGTTCTTATTTCTCATTATTTTAACCTGTTTCATTTTTTTAAAAAAAATAATTACCCCAAGTCAAGTCTGTTTCATTTATGACAGTAATTGGTGAATTTCCTCTCCGCCTTATCTTGAACTACAAGGTTTTCATTGTATTGTGTTCCTTTGAGGAGGAGAATTAACAGAACAACTTTGGGGGCACCCGGCAAATAGCCGGGGTAAACCTACCTCACCACTGTTGTTGAGCCTGGAAGGGACCTTTGGAAATTCCCAGTCCAACACTCTAGTCGTTGAAATTGTATCACTTTCTGAATGTGTCTGGTTCTGTGTATCTCCAAGAATAAAGATTCTTCAGTCTCTTTGGACCACCTGTTCCAATGCTTGGTTACTGGGGAATTAAAAAAAAAAAATAAAAAAAAAAAGGTTTTTTTTGTGCTGTCACGGGATACCTGTGAGGAGTGGGTCCCTTTTCAGTTCCTCTTATCAAATATTTGTACACATAGATAAATGCCTGAGTCTTCTCTACTCCATCCTGTGCACTTTCAGCTCTCTCATCCTCTGGTCATGCTTCAAGTCCTTAATAGTCACTGTGGCCATTTGTTGAACCCCCTTCATTTGTCCCTATCTCCTTGATAGTGGGAAGCTCAGTGATGTACACATCACACAGGTGTGTCTCTTCAGGGTTGAGTGGAAAGTACAGGACCATTTGCCTTAACCTGCTGTCAATATTTTTCCTAATGGAGCTCAAGAGGCTGTTTGCCTTCTCTGCCATAGAGTGCACTGCTAGCTTATGGTCAGTTTGCTATTGACCAGGACCTCAGGTCCTTTCATACACAGTGTCCCTTTTCTGTAAGGAAAAAAGAATACCACAATAGTTTCACAATCCTGAATAGACTGAAAAGCAATAGAACTTGGTCATTCTGATGATGCAAAAATTATGCTCAGAGATCAACTGAAAATTGAAAACGAATATATTCATGTTTTCTTAGATTAAGTTCTCTATATTTATCCATATTATGCTCTATGTTTTGGGCCCATGTTTCTCTGTTACAAGGTTCATATTTAAGCTGTATTTGCCAAGTACCCATAAATATCTGACAGCAAGTTATCTATGCTTAGAAAGCCAGAAAAGACCCTTATAAAATTATTTCTTCAGAGAATAGTAGGTAGATTAAAATTGAAAAAGAATTTCTATAATTGACCATGGTTAAATCCATGAAGTGTACTCTCTTTCCCTTGCAGAAGAGAACAAGAAGTGATTCAATATTATCATCCATAAGGAACACATTTTATGACAAGAAGTATAAAGAAAAAGAAAACAAGAAAAAGAAGAAAAAGAAAAAGAAAGAAAAGGAAAAGGAAAAGGAAAAGGAAAAGGAAAAGGAAAAGGAAAAGGAAAAGGAAAAAGGAAAAAGGAAAAAGGAAAAAGGAAAAAGGAGAAAAAAATAGGGTCAGAAAAAATAACTTCATGAATGAATGATTTAAGTTCGACAGAGGTCAAACTGTTTGTAACCTGCCAAAAGAAATTCAACAACCCCACTCTCTATTTTGTGACTTAATAGAAACTGAAAGATACAGATGTGTCTGGGGTTTGATTCTCATGTCATTTACACCAGAATATTCAATAGCACCTCTGCTTTAACGAAGGATTATACAGTGTGACAATCTGAACACAGCCAAGATGCTGCTCTTTCTCAGGAAAACCATGAGGAGCAAGAGATTTTTTTTTTCTTTTTGTTACTTTCTGAGGGAAAAAGGAGACAGTCTGTCAAGGAACATGAATACGCTTAGAAGGCTACAGAAACTGAAGGGATTGCTGGTTTTGGCCAGACAGCTGTCTTTCAAGGGTTAATCACTTACTGAGAATGTGGTGTGGCTGAATGAGTTTAGAAAGAAGAGTTAATACATGGCAAAAATTCCTAGGTAAGGCTATAGTTCATATAATGTTCTGCTACTTTCCCTTCAGCCAGCCAGAAACCTAAAGAAATAAAATGTTCAATGTATTTCTCATCCCCTCTACAGAACATTATACAAAAGATCATTGTGGTGAAATAGAAGCAGAGGCTAAATTTGAGGACAAAGATATTCCTCTTTTTCTCTTTGCACTTGGTGAAAATATGTGAGAGCCATACAAGTACTCTGTTCTTATCTTTTGTATCAATTTCTCATCACATTCCCTATCCCACAGGATCTTTCTTTCAGGATGTTAATGGTCACAAGTACATACCTTTAACTGATGAGCTTCCTTTTCTGGTCTAAGTATTTTAAACAAAGGCCACCTCATTCAGAAATAAAAAATACCCTTCTTGTCTCTCTATATGCATGCAAAATGTTTTAGTTGGTTCCTTAACCATGTGCAAACTGTAATTAAGCAAAATCTGAACCCCAGACTTGGTCTGCACAGTACTTCAAATTCTGCAGCTCTTCAGTTGTGCAGTGATTTTCCACTATTTTCAGTAACCACTGAACTTAGTAACTTACTGTAACTTACTGTAACTTACTGATGTTAATATATAATAAATTCTTTATTGTGCTGTTAAAGGAGTATATGGTTGCATAACCATGATATTTCTAGGTGTTACTGTTGCAGAAGTGCCTAGTGTAAGGTCAATTTTCTCTCTTTGTAAATAGGACAAGAAGAGATGCAACTGTACAAAAAATATTTTAATGTGGGGGTTCTTTTGTCTTTTCTTGCAGCATGAAATGACAAGCCTGTTTATTATATACTGTTGAAAATCCTTGTTTTATTGATAAGTACCATGTAAATAAAGGTATGTGAAATTACAGGCCAGAACCTGTAAACAGAACACAAGGTATTTAAATAAAATTATATGAACTGAAGAGGGAAGTTAGAGGTTTTAAAAGACTGTTTGCAAAATGTCATCTTTATACCTTTGACAAAATAATACAGGCAAAGAGAAAAAAAACATCAAAGGAATAGTACAAGTGCTGAATCCTGAACTTCATGACTACCTCTTTCATAATGTTTCACAACTGGCCTGGAAGGAGGGACAATATAGAAAGAGAAAAATAATACTGAATTAGAGAGAGGAAAAAAAAAAACAAAAAACACAGCTATTAGATACAGATTTTCTTTTTCTAGAGGATGACTACTTTTGGAAACAAGAAAGTGCCATTACTACATTGACAGCTTTCAAATTTCTTACACTTGTTCTGGTTTAACTCTTGAAGTCCTTGAAGTTCTTTTTTGATCTTCTGACATGCAGCTGTAAGTAAATGGACAGCTGCATCTGCTCTCATTCTCTCAAAGTATTCTTTATTCTATACACTTCTGCTTAATAAAAGAAAATTATGCCAAATGGGATGCACAGGTGGGATGACCTGTGCACATCATTCTCTGATGCTAAGGATGCTAATAAATCTTTTTTCTTTACATTGCATACTTTAAAGTAGATTTGGGTTTTTGGTATTTTATACAAATTGTGTCACTCCAACTGGAATATTTAGTTTTCCTTCTCTGCCTCTGAAGTTCTCCTAAATCTTTTTTACCAAGTGTTCTGTATTAATGATTTCTTCACCCACCTTATTTTGCTTCATTCCTGTTACTTCTTATTGAGCACATCAAACTGAACCTTTAATCTTGAGGCCAAAAGGCTATCTTTTATAGTGATTTTTCATTTTCATTTGACCTGCCTTGAAGTTACTTCATAAGAGCCTTCAAATATTTCACCTAATCATAACTCAACACCTCTTTTTAAATGACTTCTTCACAGTACTGTAAGGCACTTCACCTGTTCCTTCTAATTACATTTCTTTAAACTTTCTTCCATTCTTCTTCTTTTATCTCTTTTGACTAAGTGCCTAAAGAAAATCAACCTGAATATCCACTTTGCTTACATAGCTGTAGCACTTTCAGTACCTCAATATCTGAGCACGTTCTTACAGCTACCGTTCATTAGAGAGAAGATTAATTTGCAACATGCTGATGAGGAAATGAAAGGACAGAACTCAGAATTCACCATTTTTGCCATGTCCCAGATCTTTGACCATTTCACATTTGGATGTGACATACTGTATTTTCTTTTTGCAGCTTACCGGCACTTGGATAAATTAATTTCAGTTAGAAGTCCCTGACTCAGAATTTTCAATATATTTCTTATAAGAATACTTAGGCAAAGAATTTTGTATCAGGTGGAGAAAATCTCATTTAAAATATCAAGGGTTGTTACTGTACTTATGTAAATAGCATTACCAAATTATTTAATGGGAATTTAAAGAATAAAATTTTAAGCTGTATCACAACTTTGTCCAGTGTTTACCATACACAGGACTGAAAGAGCAACTTTTATTACATTTTAAATACCACATCTAATGCGAGGAGGTGGGACATACACCATTTTCTGTCACAAAGAAAAGATGATGTTAGAATGTTTGAGCATGAGTTATCAAAAGTCTAAAGCTATTGACAAGATTTTTCAGCTAAGAAAATGTTTTTTAAAAACCTCTCAATTCATCCAAGTCCCTTAGATCTCTTAGATTTAGGACACTGGTCCTTGGAAAGCAAGTCAAACCTAAACTTTATATTATTCTATTTATATTATTTCTATTTATATTGTTTATGTTTATATTTATATTATTTATATTTGTATTATTTATATTTATGTCATTTTGGGTTTCCTTTTTTCTGAAATTGTTCATTAATAATATGATGAAAATTATTAGATTTTTCCATACCAATTTGCTTTCTTGTTTGATTTCTGCTGCAGGCAGTAACTTCTGTGGCTTCGGTTTTAAAATGTTTTGGGCTTTTTTGTTTGTTTGTTCTTTTTGTTTGTTGGTTGGGGTTTTTTTTTGTTTTGTTTTTTTATGTTTGGTTGGTTGGTTTTTTTGTTTGTTTGTTTTTTGGTGTTTTTTTTTTTTTTTTTTGTGGGAGAGGGACTGTTTCAATCAAAATGGAGACTTTAGACAAGGTTTATCAGGGAGACCCTTACGTTGAGTCAAGAGGTTCAGAAAGCATCCACATGACTTCAAACCTCTTTCTCAAGGAGGAGCTTAGGTGCAGCTGGATCCAACCTTAGTCCCAGACTTGGTCAATGGTTTATGTTTAAAGGATTATACAGGTGTAATTGAGTTTTCATACAACTTTTTCTCATAGGATTAAGGATTGAAACCCAAATATATTCATATGAAAAAATAAATTATATATTTAAATTTGTGGTAATTATAATTATTAGACTAAAATACTTTAATCAGTACTATTTACTACACAGTATAAGTGGCTATAACTAGTAGTATAGTTAATTGTTTATTGAAAAATATTGAAACAATGATATTGAAACTAGCAGGATGGTTATTAAGTAGAAATTAATGTTATTCAGCCATACCAATGACCATTGGCACATCTATTTCACTCAGTTTTGAGGAGTAATTTTGATGGATATTCCCACTCAAGGGACACACAGTCAGAGAAGGTGTGTGTTAGAAGTCCCTGCCATTAAAAAGTGGGCCTGGGCTTTTATGGTATACAGTGATTGACGGTAAGTCATATGTTTCTAAACAGGCTGTGTCAGCAGCTTTAGATAAGTTATCAGAAACTTCACTTGTGGGTTCCTTTTTCAGGTCTGACACACTTCATCAGTGTTAGTTTCTGCCAGGAAGCATTGTTTGTCCTTAGGATGTGTAACTTTGGGATTGATGAATCAGGCTGATTTCAGCATTCTTCAAGACCAAAAGCTGTGTGCTCCTCCCCCACCCCGGTCCCTGATTCACCACTGATAACTTTTGCAAACAGGGTAAAGCTTGAGCTGGTTTAGCCCCACTGTAGACAGAACATCCTATGACAGGGTGAGTATTGTTCCACAAAATAAGCAGTGGGCTCTCAAACACAAAACTTGGTGTGGAGAATGGTAAGGTAGAGAGAAAGCAGCAAGTACTGGACTTTAATGATTCAAATTTAAATGTACTATGGCAACTTGCTGCTATTCTACTAATGATTGTCTTTAAAGTCCTTGAGAGAGATACTGTTTTTCTTGCTTTCCTTTCTACTGAAAAGTGTGAGAAAAACAAGTTGACAATGAGACAGAAAGAAAGTATAACAAGGTGGAAAATATAGAAACTGCACAGCAAGTATAAAAAGTAATGAAAAAAAAAAAAAGAAAAAAAAAAGAAAAAGACTACAATAAGTTAGGCATCAAAATGTTGATTCCAAACACACACCTAGAAAATATGTCACTGCTTCAGAGCTGTCAGATTTCTATTTTGCAAGTTGCTCTGTTATTTGGCAGGCATAAGGGTGGAATAAAGAAGAGATGAGGGGGGTTTCTACTGCACTAAACTAGGAATGGTTTCTCCAGAAAATATAGTTATTTGGCTAGCTGCACAGACAAGACAGAGCTATCATATCCTCAAATTTTATAAGTATCTGGATAATTTAAAGATTTTTTCATCATGTGTATCAGCACGTACTCAGCTTTCTCAGATCTAGAAGAGAAATTTAATTTCAGCAATTAACACTGTATGGAGAATTAACAAAAGGCCTGTACAAAAGACAAAACCTGGATATATGAAATAAGGAAGTTACATTTTAAGCACATAAAATGTACTTAACATTATATTAAGTAGTTAGCAGAGTTGGCATTAGAAAACAAGAGTGATGCCATAGAAATGATACCATGACACTTGACTCTACAGTGAGATAACAGTGTCTTTACAAATAATCTTCATGTACTGCAGAAACAGACTATTTCTTCTTTACTTTTCAAAAAATCATTTAATTAAAACACTTGTTTTGTGGGATTTTTTTTCCCAAAATAAACACATTCACCAAACATTTAGTCTTTCATAAATTTGTTCAAAGTTTGCCTGAAAGGTAGCCTAAAGATTGATTTTAAATTTATTTTACAGTCCTAGCTCACAGCTAAATTTTAATTTGTTTAGCCTACTTTAAAAAAAGCTTCATCAGATCTCTTGTCTTAGTTCTTCATATGCAAAATATTTATAATAAAAGTAAAAGTAATGAACAGATTAATAAATACATGTGATTTATTCTAAGACTTTAGATCTAAGTTTTCAGATTCTGTCAGAAAAAAAGGTGTTTTATTCACTGATACAGTAGCTGATTTCTGAAACACAAAGTAACAAAAAATGATAAAATTGTTTCAAACTCTCTTTTTTACAATTAAGAATACTAGTAATTTGTTTAAATTATGCTAAAAATTACTAAAGGTTAAAAATGGAGTGAATTCTTAATTGCAATTCTTTCTTGCCTCTAGACATGGACAATATTCATAGTTATACTTTAATTTGCTACATCAAATTAAATTATTTGTCTTCAGAACAGTCTTTAGGTTTGCTTAAGGCCACTTCTATCTAGAGATATTTGGCTTACATTAAAAAAACCTATTATATAATTCACCCTGTGCTCCTTTAGTAACTATTTAGGTGCCTGTCAACACGAACACTCTGTACTCAGCCGCCAAGTAGGTAAAATAAACCATGAGTCAGAGTCTCTTCCTGCTTACCATGAAGCAAGTTGAGTATATATTTGTTGAAATCAGTGAAATTAAATTTCTGTAAAAGGAAATGATCTAAAAGAGAATTAGCCTGACATTATTCCAGTAGTATCAAAGTAATTTTTACATACAGGATGAATTATGTTTTAGAAGTAGAGCCCTTCCATGGTTTCAGTGGCATGACTTTTCAAAGGAATGTTTTAAACATATGTTGAACATTTGTCTGTTCAAGACAAAATCTATGCCTTAGTCATTATGTGTCTGCACACTGCATGGTATGACAGAACGGTGTTCTCACCTAGAACTTTCAATAGTACATTAATAGGCCTGCCAACAATAGGTTTGAAACAATCTATCAAGAATAGAAGGAAAAATAATATACAACTTTTCAGAAGAGCTTTGCCTTTACAGAAGTCTCAAAACATTCTGTCAATAGGCAACTGAAAAAGTTTTCAACTAGCCAGAAACATTTTGAAAACTTTGCAAAAACTAAACCAGTATTTTTGTGGACCTAATTTCAGGGAACAAAGTTAACTGCAGCTATTTTTATATGTGTTTTCACAGTTCCATTAGAAGATATTAAGCACTTGGAACAGTTACATGTTTTAGCTAAGAAACTGTTTATGCCAATGTTGTTTTACAAGTTGAATCAGGGAAGCAAAGAGTTTAGAAAGCAGTACATTAGACTGCCTTGCCCTGAAGCAATCAGATTTGACTAATTTTCTCAGCATCACTAGTGAAAACAAATGCCTATAGGATCCCAGTAACCTAAACAAGAGTGGCATATGAAGGATATATGAATGCATGTTTGTTCATCCATAGACAAGTGCCAGACCTAATGCCATTAAGAAAAAAGGGTTTGATTAAATTTTTATTCTTGATCTAGATTTGATGGCAAATCATTAACACTCAGGAGTACATATTTCTTAGCATATATGACAAAATTGTGGCAATGCTTAATTTGTTTGGTCAATGATTACTGTGTGGTTACTGTGTTGTATTTATGTTATTAAGAGGAGGGTGGCCAGGAAGCAGAAACATCTGCTTGACTTGCCCTGACTGAATACAAGAAATATCTGGTATTTTGGGATGGAAAGAAAACCCTTTCATCTGAACAAAAACAGAAACAAAAGCTCTGGAGAAAGAGAGCACTCAGATGTCTCAGAGAAGTATAGGGCATTCTTGAAGCCATAACCTGCACTACTTGACAAGCATAAGGTATGAGAGACAAAAAAGAAAGTTTCCCAGGAACACAGAGGAGACTGGAAAAGTGTCAACCATTAAACCACCACTAGATGCCAAACTGCATCACAGAAGCAGAGCGGAGAACAAGTCCTGCAAGGGCAGAGCAGAGAGGTAACATGAGACTTCTTTTGAAGACTCCCTTTCAGATTGTTTCAAGGCAGCACATAAGAGTTTGTTGTCTTTCAAAGCTATTCTATTTTTATTTAGTATTAAATGATTCAAATAAAACAGAGATTTAGAAATAGAAGCTTTTTCTCTGACGCATGTGCTTCAAATAGGGTGAAAAAAGAAAGGACGATCAGCTCCAACTTCAAGATCACAGGGGTCTCATCACAGTATGGAACAGCAAGGGTTTTATAAAGAAATAAATCTTATACAATATGAAACTTAACAACTTATTGCAGCACAGGAGAGATGTCTGCACATCTCTGCATCATTACAGATGCAGACCTCTTTTATATCTAAAGATAAATCACAAAGCTTCTTTGTGCTTTGGGTCTACATTTCTATAAGAACATGAAACAGTAGTTTCCCCCTCACAGAAGTTTGCCTTTGTAAGTTTGTGGATATTCCAGCAGTGGTGATCACATTTATACCATAAAGTGGGCAGGGGAAGAGAGATGCAGCTGAAGATAATGGGTGGGGCTCTAGAAGGCCAATCAGGAAAATGCACTAAGGGGCCTTAGACTTTTGGAAGTTTTCTTGCCTGTGTAATGATGATTAAGTACTGGCAAATAGCTTCAGGGTCAAAACTTACAAAGTGCAACTTTGCGTAGGAAACAGGTTGATTTTACAAATCACTGGGAGAAGTTATTTTAATCAGAAATTGTGTGAACAGCACAAATATGACTATTCTCCTGAGTGCTATCACATCCCACTTTTTAGTACAGACTCTGCTAAAATAAGATATGTTATAATGGACAGAAAATAATAAGTCCACACTAGGTTTTTTCAAGAAATAAATTTCCTGACTTTCCTCTGGGAACTTCTGTGTGCCAAGTACTTAGCTGACAATATTTTGGTGTTCATTGCCTTTTGTGTAAAGTCAAGTCATATTATTATTATTATTAACTATTTGTATTATTTTCGATCATAGAGAAGGACCTCATAAAACTAAGCATTACACAAGCATTACCAAAAAGATGATCTCTTCTCTGAAGAGCTTCCATTCTCAACATCAAACCAGAAAAAAAGGGATTTGCCTAGATAGTCAGTTTGCAGACAATTTTAACTCACTCTGAGAGAATTCTAACTAAAAGCTGCAGGCCAGGAGAAAGCAAGTCATGAACAGTCTAAAAAAAAAAAAAAAGAAGTTAGCATGAGTATCCTCTGGCAATTGTTCAAATTCTTCCAGCTCTACCGTTTTGGGAGCAAATTATAATTTTAGTGTTCATAATTAGGATAGAAGGTGAATTTTTCAAGTGTTGGAAATCTTTTATGTGCTTACAATGGACCTTTTATTATGGATATGAAAAACGTTATTAAAAAAGCCTGTCGGGTATAATAAGATTTAAGACTATTTTTTTAAAAAAAGACACAGACACTCATTCACATCAAAATTGAACAAAAAATCTATATTTCATAAGGACAGAACCGTGGAGAGCTCAGCCCCTCAAAGAGGTGTGGAACAGAGAAACTGATGGAGCTTGCAGCTAGCTAGGTATAACTGGTCCTTTAAGAAAACAGGAGGTACTAATGAATATCTCTACCAAAGCCGAGGGAAATGCCAAAAGGAAACATGCATGTAGTCTTTTGCTTTAGCTATTTTTGTCTGTGTTAGCTATTTATATTTTGTCAAAAGAATACATGTCACTGCAGGTCATCACTACACATAATCTCCAAAAGGAAAACCATATAGGTAGGCAGTCCTTCTGGACAATGACATTAAACACCTAGATTCTGAGTGGGATCACACCTAATCACTCAAACTCCCTCTCAGACTTCTAATGAAGGGAAATGGCATGACTGGAAGGGGATTTTAAGGGAGCAGCCTATCTTGTGTTCTGTTTAGTAAAACATATCTCAAAGAAATGCTGACAAGAAACTGCACAGCAATTCTTAAAGAAAACTGTGATGTATTAGCGGTAACATTTTATTTGCTAACACAGACTCCCTGTCTCAGGCTCAGGAGCTTTCTGAAGCCAAAAAAGATATCACAGAATGTCTAAAGTAGAAAGTCTCTAAGTTCTGCCTTCTGTAAGCTAAGTATTAATCACCTGTATCAAATGTTCTCATTACTGTTCAGCACCACTATTTTAAAGAAACTCATATACTTTAGGTTATCAGTCTGTCTACCAGTCATTCAAGTACACACTGTACTGTCCCTCACACAGCAAAAAAACCCAAACAAACAAAAACAACAAAAACCACACAAACAAACCAAACAAAAACCAGCCAATCAAACAAACAAACAAAAAAAACCCTACTACTTTACATAAACTGATGACAGTCACTTGAAGATTTTGATACAGCTACTTGGATTTCCATTCCATGGATCTTTGGCACAGGACACAATTTAGACTCTTTCTGTACAGCTAGGAGAATAACTGAACATAAATTTTAAAAAGAAAATCCAAACTTGAAGTTGTCAGATGGTTGTTTTATCCATATGGAGTTAGATGAAACACTGGTTACTCTGGTTATTGTCAAATACTTTAATAAGTAAATTTTCAATTTGAAAAGCAAGGAAAATGTAAAAAAAAAAAAACAAAAACAAAACCAAACCAAACCAAAACAAAACAAAAAAAAACTTTGGAAAGAACAGTTGAGATAAAAATTGAGAAGATATTAGATAACACTTGCGAAGTACCTCAACACCACACAAAGAATACATAGGGAGGGGAGCACTGACACTTACCAGTCAGATAAAGGTCTTTCATATTTAGTTTTCCTCCATATTGTAATAACAAAAAAAAACATTGAAAATAGTGTTCATAGGGTAACATGCTTTACATACATATTTACATACATTTACGTACATTACATTACATACATAAATAATACATGTATTTACATACAAATTCTCAAAGGCAAACAGATTTTGATCTAAGAAATGTGAGCACTCCTTCAGAAAACAGAATCTTAGCATTAGACCGAAATGTCTGTGAAAGAAAACAGTAGCCTTTAATTCATGTAGCATATCAGAACAATGTAGTAAGACTGAATTTAATACACATCATAATACACATAAAAAATAGTTGTCCAATAAATGGCTTACAGACTACAAATCTAGAATTATTCACAGAGATAATTTTTTCTCTTACAATTTGCTCAATGGTCTAGTTGTTTACTGAAAGAGAGAGTTTGTCAATTATTTACTTAACTCTGATTCCTCAGGTGGCCATTGTTGTTTTTGTAATGAGTATAATGCACTTATTCAGATATAAATAAGAGGCTATTGTTCTGAAATTTTCCCAGTGGAAAAGTAAATCACAGGTTATTTTATTTCAAGGAGGCAACTTAGAACTATGTTATTTTCTGGAAAATGTTATTATACAGTAAAATGAAAAATCAGTAGAATTATTTGGAAAATAGGATCCTTAGAGCTGTATGTTTCAAACAAATGTTTTGCACTGAACTGAGGACTGTTACCTACGTCTACCTGTAGACAGTAAAAAGCAACTGAATTCAAATACTCACAGGTAGCAGACTTTCTCATTCTGATTTCCAGAAGACAGAGAAATAAAATTGTATCATGTTATCAAAATGAACATATCTTACCATAACTATAGTTTGTATTATAACTATATATTTTATATAACTATTTGTACATTATTTGTACAACAAGTAATACATTGTGTTTGATCTGAATTTGTAACAGACGATTGCCTGTTTGGTTTATTTGATTTTTACTGTATTACCTAAGGTGTCAACAAAGCATCTGCATTAGTATTCTGTTTATGGGCAGGTTTTGAAGTTAATTATCTTCATTATTTGTATTTGGAATACGACACATAGACTATAGATGGCAAATTGGCTTTTATTAGTATTAAGGGAAATCAGAAGATACACTGCATCTGCTATGGAAAATTCAGAATATGAAAGCAATCTAGAACCAGTCAGAAGTAAATTCATGAAGACATGTACACTATAGATGTCAAATTCTCAGCATGTCTGCTTTGTACTACAGGTTTACTCTAATTTGGAAATAATTTAGAGTGAGAAGCAAAGGCTACTTTTTTGTGTGTCATTTTGAGAATTATGCTTTATTTCTTTATCTACAGAAACTTATCTAATTTGGCATATAGACAGCATTCAAAGTTTTCAATCAGTAAAGCAGGATTGTTGGCACTCAAAGACAACAAATTAAAGGAACTGGTCAGTTTTACTTTCCAGACAAACAAATTATAGACTTTTTGTTGGTAAAATTCTTGCTTATATTGGTTGTGTAATAGTCTTCTGATGGTAATGTGATTGCATGAGAACCAAAATTATATATATTTTCCTTAGGCTTCATAAATACCTAAGTTCTTGAACAGAGATAATGTTCTGGAAATGAAGACTTAGTGTTTCTGAATTTGGTGAACTGCTTGCATGTCAGAGGGAGATTGGACTCAAAACTGTTGCTCAAATAATACTGATGTGGAGAATTTCAGTGACTAAAAACAGTGAAAGCAGTTTTCCATTCCCCAGCCTTTACCTGTCTCTGTGCTCAAACTCCAATGCAATGCCTGGGGTAAATTCCAAGCCACAGGTGACTGGACTCTGTGAGACCTTATTGCTCTGTACAACTCCCTGAAAGCAGATTTTAACCAGGTGGGGGTTATTCTCTTTTCCCAGGCAACCATCAACAGGACAAGAGAGCAAGGGCTTAAGCTCTGCCAAGAGATATTTAGGTTAGATTTTAGGAAGAAATTTTTTATGGTGAGTAATCAGGAATTGGAAAAGGCTGTCCATGGAAGTGGTTGATTTATCATCCCTGAAGGTTTTTAAGGTGATGTGGCACTTACTGACATGGTCTAGTAAGCACAATGGTTGAATCAAAGGCTGAACTTGATGATCTCAGAGGTCTTTTCCAACCTGGTTAATTCTATGATTAAGTGTAACTGAAAAGATCGTGCCTTCCTAGTGATAACTACTGATTCTGTGTTTACACAATTAATTTCGTCACTAGCATCTTTGTGTGATAACCTGACATTGCTTTAGTCTTAATGGGTCTGGGATGAACCAAACAAATTTAAGAAATTCCTTCCTTTTTTTTTTTTTTTTTTTTTTAAATAGATGTGAGGAAGCACGAGTATTTTCAATCATTTTTTGTAAGGCAGTGTAGGAAAATGCTGTAGCACATCTGGAACTAATAATTTTGTTTCTGTATCAGTTTCATCTTTCAATGTGGTAGTCAAGTTAACATGATTTCCATGCTCTGGTTACTCAATACTTTCTCCTACATTCCACACACAAAAATAAGTTGACAACGCAAAGTGATTGGCCAAGCAGTGTTTGGATGTGTTCCACCACTCTGTCTTTCAACACACAGCTTCAAAATAAGTGAAGAAAGGGCTGCAGGTTTCATGCCAGTAATTATGCAATTTAAGTGAAAGGCTAGATAAATTTTAATAAGTTCTTAAAGCACTTCAGGACCTCTGCCTAGCACTCTTTTACTTCCTCTTTCTCTGTTTTTTTATTTTGTTTGTTTGTTTTTTTTTTTTTTTCAGGTGTTATTTGTTAATTACAGAACATTTTTCTGTTTTGATACACCATTTAAAAAATGAAAAGAATTATTGTAAGCAGATACGCTATGAGTCAACGATACCATGCCTGACCTATAGTACTGTTGTCATAGCCTTTAGTTTCTAATGCACAAGGAAATTTAGTTACCATGGCTATAACTACCAAAATTTCACACCTATTAATTATGTTTGTAGCATTCATTTCCATAATCTACAATTTAAAATAAAAACATCATCTTCATTTTGTTGCCGGCAAGAACAGAATTATTATGAAACTCCTAAATGTCACTTTTTTTTTTTCCTTTTTTGCTGGATCTCTCCAAACACTTTCTTCCTTATTAAAATTCAAACAGCTGTAAAATGGCCAGACAGCAAGAAGATAAAAGCAAATATGAAACTACCTTCATCCGTGCTGAACAAATAGTATATTATAAACAGGTTTTCCAGTTGAAGTTACACATAACAAATTATGAAATTCCTAAGGCTATAATTTACTAAAAAAATGTTTCCTAAATTTCTGACAGCTTCATTTAGCTGACTAATGAAATTTTCTTGTGGGCATTTCAGTAAGGCAGTCTTATAACTGCACTATCATTTGGAAAGAAGATGTACAGGACTTTTCTGGGGAAATATATTTGCTATGATCTATGTTTCCCATTGAATATTTGAACAGTGTCAAATAGTGATACTTTATTGAATCAAATGAGAATGTTAAGCATTAGTTAAAGGTGATTTAAAAAATGCACATGATAACACTCATATCAGATGGAACATCAAAATGCATGTTGCAAGGAAAGTAAGTCTTCAGGATTTCAAATTGTTCTGTAGAGGTGCATTTTCAAGGACTAGTGAAAAAAATTAGCAGGCTGTAAACGTAATCCTTAATGATAAAAATCAGTGTTGCCACTGAAATCAAACCAGTATCACCTAACTGCAATAGCTAACATAGATTATAATCAAATTATATAATCACAGTATATTTTTTTGTTTAAATTAAAAGTTTAAAATATTTTAAAGTGTGCACCTTTTCACAGCTTTTAATTTTGTCTATATGATATATGAGTTCCAAAAATTCTGCAAGGCTTTCAACCAAGACATGGTTCAGATAAAATATTCTTTCTTGTCTGTATTGTCTCACACACACAAAAACAAGAAGTGAAATCATTTTTAGAAAAAACAATGAAATTTATTGTTCCTTCCCATGTTTGAGGATAAATAATATTGAGCACCTTTATCATTCCACTAAAATCATGACAGCAACTTCCAAGCTTTTTGCAAGCATGCAATCTTCTGCTGCATGAGAGAAACTGTACCATGAACATCCTACAATCTTGTAAAAGTATAATACAGTTATACCTGGATAATGGTCAAAACATTGATACAAGTCTCTTTATTTCTTTGGAAACAGCTTAATATCTTGCCATATGAAATAGAAAGCATCTGACAAGGTTTAATAATGGCTTTCTTTCACTATAACTGTGTTTTCCTTTTAGGGGAAAAAAAAAAAAAAAAAGAAAGGAAAAAAGAAAAATGCATTTAAAGATAAAATGGTGAGACCTGCAATTATGTGATTATTTTACAAAACTGTTTTTCTTTATAGAGAATAATTAAACCAGAATTTCTGTGTACCCAAGGCAGGTCACAACAAACAAGAATAAGAACCAATTATATTTTTTTATGAGTGATAAATGTATAGTTTTGAGGTTTTTCTCCTTACCAACAATAACAAAATTAAAATAGCATACATTTCTATTCCTGGATAAGATACTGTGTGCTTTGCAGGGAAAAAAAAACCTGCAAGCATCATTTGTCTGTCAACTGAATTAATTAACTGATTCAAGCAAGATTTCTCTGCAGGAAAATTCTTTTAAATTCATTAACTTGAACTAAGGAAGGTAACATTAACACTGACTGTGCCAAAATCAGTAGGATTCTGTGACACAGAGGCAGGCGCTGAAGCAGTGCAGACGACTCAATATGAGTTAACAGCAAAAGCTCAGTTTATTCCAAAGCACTCACA
>JAWWTY010000088.1:42809307-42819445 GCA_035222235.1 Margarornis squamiger | reverse complement strand
ATCTTCACAGCTCTCCAGCAGCCTGAAACCAAGGTCAATTCTTTCTACTCTATTAAAAGGTTCCCAGGCCTGGTACAACTCCCTACAGGATTCCAAGATTAATGTTCAAAAATGTGTAATTTCCCTTCCCCAATCCAAAATTTGCAACACTATTATGTCACTATTTTGGTAGTCATGACATTTTAAATATTTTTTAATAAAATGTTATAACAGTATTTATTCTTCAGTAGCAGATGCTCAGTTTCAAGTGTGCAAGACTACACTTGGCGTATTATATTCCTCTCCAGCTTCAGTCCTACATGAGGAGAAAGAAATTGCTACTCTTGCTGCTATTGCTGCCACCACAGAAAATCACAAAAGACATGAGGTATGTGTTACTATAGCTTAAGGAGATTGTATAGAAAGCAGCTACAAGTCATCTTTCCTACTCTCCACTCCAATATTTTTTGGAGCAGACAGTGGTACATTAGAGTGGCTTTGGGATATTTGAAATCTCACCAGCTAGATACCTGAGGACAGAGAGAGAATGAAGTATGGCTGCTCTGGGAATGGCAGTCTGGGTCAGTACTTTCTCTCTCCTGTGCTGTACTTGCCTATATAACCTCTATATTTAAATATGGACTTGATTAGGGTCATTAGCCTTTTAATGCAATGTACTTAACATGAGTCAAATTGTTCTGCTCTCCTCAAATGGTTTATTTAGTGTGGATTAATATCTCGCTCTTTTATTTTCCAGACGAAATTAGTCTCTGGCATAGCAACTTTTGAATATCATCTCAGATGTTGTTTTTAAATTACTGGCTTAGAGAGCAGGCTCCTATTGGCTTATTATGTGCAGATTTGTCTAGAAAGGTTCTTTAGTAACTTCTAATTAGAAGGTTGGAAGAACTGAATGAGACTGAACTAGACTAGAAAAGTTAAGTTCATCATGAAGGGATATACAATAATCATCTAATTCAACTCCCTAACTACTTCAATCTGACCAAAAATTGAAGTATTAAAGGCATTTAATACTTCCTCTTAATACTTAATACTGCCTCTTAAACACTGACAGACATAGGGCATCAATTACCTCTTTAGAAGCCTGCTCCAGTGTTTGACAACTCTCTTCATAAAGAAATGTTTCCTAATTGTCAGGTCTAAACCTCCCACGCTGCAGGGAGGAGAGATCAGCACCTCCCTCTCCACTTCCACTCCTCAGGAAGCTAGAGAGCAAAGAGGCTGCCTCCCTAGTCCCCTTTTCTCCAAACTACACAGACCCAGTGGGAGCTGTCATGGGAAGGTATGCCCTCTGCAATTTACCAATAATTCAATCTGCATGCAAGCTCATAATTGCCAGATCCTAAAGATTCAAGTTTCATTTAAGAAATATTCTGTTTCTTATCAAAGAGAGAAGTTTTTGATGGTTTGGGGTTTTTTTTTGAGGGTGGAAGGGGCAGTTAATTTTTTGGGTTTCTTTTCCTGAGCTTGATTTTACTAGGAACCACAGACCATTAAGTCATTGCTTTTAGCACCAATTCTATGATCACTGAGCTAATGAAGATTTCTATTTCCTGAAAATCTTCCCATTGGGAGTGTCTAAACTTCAGTGTCTAGCGCCCTCAGGATTTTGACAAGTCTGCTTGGGCCAGGAACTTTGACAGGATTTCGGCTTGCTACAAGTGACTTAGCTACAGAGGTATGGGATCTGGTAGTGCTGAAGTTTGGGCAAATGCCTACTGCCACATAGCTACAAAGTTCTGAAGCTTTACCCATATTGGTTTACTCTTCCCTTCACTGTGGGTTATTTGCTTCCTTCAGAAGTCTGTTGGCAGAGCTGTTTCCAAGCCGACCTTGAAGCAGGCTGTGGAAAGCTCTGCTGGTAGACTTAAAATTATCTTAAACACACAGTTATGTAAACATCTGCCATGGAGTTCATGACCTCTAAGTGTATAACAAGACAAAAACATTGGGCAGTCACTTCAAACTCAAGATGTTAGAAACCCCCCAAATCCCATGCAGAACACCTTAATGTAAACGCAATAAGCATTTGAGAACTTTGAGAAAATTTGACCCAGATTTGGTTCTAGACAAAATCCTCATTGCTAGTGAATTTATTTCAACTATTGATCTACAGGTTGTAACGATACTAAGAGATTAAGTATGTCAAAAAACCTCCCAGTAAGAGTGAGTTAAAATACAGTGAGGGCTATCATATAAGACAACAAAAGTCCTTATTGTGATAGGCAGAAGTCACTCAAAAGGGAGAAAATTTTCTGGGTTAAAAATCATGCTTTCCTTTTCTTACTCTTTCTCAAAGTCATTTATTAATGACATAAATCTAGGGTACAGATCTTTGGTCTGATCCAGTCAGGTACTTCTTGCACACTCTGATAAATCTATATATTTTAAAGACAGATGCATCAGACATGAGAATGTCTGTATTTTAATATACAGCATCTTTATGATCCCCAACTACTAATGACACTCATGGTACTGATCATCTTTTTGCTGTCCTGATTTCTTAAATTTCATACTCTTTTTCCAGAGGTCCTTTAGTGATTTTATCACTGTAACTCCTTATGGTTTTATTCATTAATTTCAATTCCTTTTAAAAGTAACTTAGTTAAGCCATAATTCTGAAATAAATAATAAATTCTTAAAAAAGAAAACAAAAAAGGGGAAAAAAACAAAAACAAAAAAAAAACCCTAATCAACCAACCAACCAAAAAAAACCAAAACCAAAACAAAATGAAACAAAAAGGAAAGAAAATAACAAGATTTTTTTTATCCTTCTCTGTGAATAGGGTCTGAGCAATACTGTTTTGTGTGAGCAGTGAAACAAATATGTAAATACCCACTACTGTGCATATTTTTCATCTTTTTATCTTCTTATGTCATGGATCAAATATTTCAAGTGAAACATTAAAAACCTTACATGACTTTCAGTCTTGAAACTTATTTGAGCAACTAGTTGAGTAAAACATGCTTTTAAATTATTGATAGTTTGATATGTTGCTTTAAATATAGCCTGCCTTTCATAAGTAGTTTTTCTGGGACAATATCTTTGAAATAGATTATAGAATAAAATAATAAAATATATTAATAACGAGAAAAAGATAAATACTTTAAGGTAAGGAGTTCTGCAAGAGGTGTCTGAAAATATTCAAAAAGAATAGTAATATATATAAGAACTAAATATGGTAAGGTCTTAATTTCTTGATATGGCTCATCCATTTTTGGAGGAGGTTGAAAAAACCCCAAAGCAAATAGCTTTCTTATCATTGCAACTAGTTATAGAAAAATATAAAAGCATGTAGTAAATAACTGACTTCAACAGCTCCTATAACTATCATCTATTGAAATATGAATGTTATTACTGCTTTTCAGTATAGAATTGCTTTTGTTGTGCCCTGCCAGGCTGTTGGACTCCTCAGGTCTTGACCCCGGACAACTTAAACAACTTTGAAACAATCTCTTTTAAGATTCCCTAGTGAAGAGAGAAAGAAGCAAGTACTGCTAGAATCCACACTCTCTCCTGTCTTTGTGACAATATTCAGCATAAAAATCTATAGGGAGATGAAGTAGAATTAGCCTTAATATGATGTTGTAGTCTTAATAGAATTTTGAAATCTCTCAGAACAGCTAATGGAATTGAGACACTGTTATCACTTATTCCATACAAGGGACAACATGAAATGATGATCAGTCTTGAGGCAAAGTTGGTTAATGGGTTTATGATACAGCATTTGTTTTTCAAAATCAACTGGCATCTGTGCCACATTTGCATCTGCTGTGCTGATACTCTCCTGTTTGATCAGATTCTTGATAGATCTTGCTGTAGCAAACTTTCTCCTAATTTATGGTAGTTTCAGCTCCCATTCTCAGTTTATATCAGAATATGAAAAAGGAACTACTTTTTGACTGTTATTTTAAGTTAGATCCCATGTATTTAGTGTATTTAATTTAAAAAAAAAAAAAAAACAAACAGCAAAAAACCACAAAATGTAAACAGAGATACATTAATTTTCTGAAGTATATTACATACACTTATAAATAATAGTAGATCAAAATGCAAAAAAATGTATAAATGTTTAAGTAGATGCACACACATATAAACATATTTATGCCCATACATATACATACACGGACATTGTTTTCACAGGAACACAGAAGCATTGCATTTCTGAGTAAATGCTGAATAGTTGTTTTCTCTGTTTAGGGTTTTTTTTGTTTGCTTGTTTTTTTGTTTTGGGGGTCTTTGTAGAATTATAGGTAAAATGTGTCCCTGAAAATGAGGCTGGCTGATAAAAAGAGAGGAGACAAGTAGGGTAACTCATCCAACTATGAGTCTGCTCAGTGCAGATACCAAATAGCAGGCCAAGTGAAGGATCTCAGAGTCTTTCAATCTCTGTTTTAGGTTATCCTGTTCCAATGCTATGGAGTCTGATAATGAGAATATCACACAATGAGGAAAACTGTATTTTAAGCATGTATTTTATCTACATAATAGGAAAATGGATATTTTGAAGAAAATTGTAATTAAGAGCACTTTATAAAATATATCAAAGACATGGTAGGAAGGATACATAGTGCGTACATCTCAAGTGAGTTTGGAAAATTATGATCATTTTAACAGTAAGAAGATCCCTGTGAACGCAGCTTTTAATATATTTTACCTGCTGCTTATACTTTTCTAGTTCATTCCAAAAGAATAGCACTCAGTTGCTAAAGCAGTTCAAAACACCAAGTGAGCTGTAGCTAAATTGGCAATGAAGAATGACTTTGAGTCACTTCCACAAATGTCTGAAGCTTCTTTTTAAAATTTAGCCACAAATAGAAGGAGGGAACCAACATAAGGCTTCTCACATAAAGCAGATGAACCACAGGAATAAGTTTGCCATAGAGACTTTGATCACAATGTTTCATAAAAAGCACAGAAAAGTTTCTAAAAGTTCGTGATCTCAGAACTCTGGCAAACACATAGACCAACTTAAAAAAAAATAAAAAATACAGTTTGCCTACAAGTGGTCTGAAAAGAGCTAGAAAAGAGTGGGAGAGGGGAATCCAGGTCATAAGCCTCCACACTGGCATTTAATTGGGAAACACCCAGCACATTAGCATTTGCACAGGCCCTGTCATGGCTCAAGAGCCAGTAAAACAGAGCCTACATTTACTCAGCTGCATGATCCCTGCAGACTTCAAGTAGACTTTGCACACTGAAGTCCTGTTTTTAAGACTATTTTCTAATGCAGAAAAAATTTTTGCACAAGGAGTCCTTGGGGATGTTTCTGAGGATGCAGTTTACCGCCTGCGTCCTTTTCTGAGGGTAAATAGCTCATAAGTGTATTTAGAGGCAAAAGCACCTAAAGGTACCTATAAGGAGAGCTTTAAACTAGTCTTAGTGGAAGAAGAGGGTAAAATTTTGAGTAACAGAAAAGAGACAGGGACTACTGATGTACTAGGCATCAAGAGGGGAATACCTGTGAAATAGCTCTTTATTGGGTTTTCATGGCAGTTTTTTTGTGCGGGGGATTTTACAAGAAGACAACAGGAGTTTTCCCTATGTCAGAGAGACAGTTCTAGCTGGCTCAAAGAGAGACTCAATGCTAGAGCAGAAATTATACTGCAGTTGGTGTAGGAGCATGATGCAGCAGATAACCACCTTGCAGTCTGTGCAGGCCTCCATGCCAGACCAAGTGTATGTGCCCTGAAGGAAGCTGCAGGCTGTGAAGAGTTCAAGCTGGAGCAAGCTCCTGCTAGAAGTTGCAGTCCACGGAGAAGCCCACACAGAAAAAAAATTCTGGCAAAAACTCCAGTACATGGAGGACCCATGCACAAGCAGTCCTTTCCAGAAGGACTGCATGCTCCTCTTGGAAAACTGCAATACAAGATCCATATTGGAGAAGTTTGTGAAGGGCTGTATTCCATGGGAGACACCCAACACTGGAGCAGGGCAAAAGAGAAGGAAGAAGAAGCAGCTGAGATGGAGTGTTGCACTGCTTATGGTAGGGAGGACGTAGAAGAGTCATGGTTGAAGCTGAGTGTAGAAAGAAAGGAGGGGTAAGGTAAAGGTGGTTTTAGTTTTTAGTTTTCACAATCTTATTCCCCTGTTAATTGGCAATAATCTTTCCCCAAGTCAAGTCTGTTTTGCATGTGACAGAAATAGGTAAGTGATTGTCTTTACCTTGACCCATGATCTTTTCCATATTACTTTCATCCCTGTCCTGCTGAAGAGGGGGACTAAGAGAATGACTTGGTGGGCACCTTGTGGCCACCACAGGCTGAAAGGAATTATGGTGTATTCTTCTAAAAAAGTGACAGTCAATGGCCCAGCAACTGTCCCTACACCAACGCATGTAGCATGGTGCCCTGAATTTGGCTGTGATAGAGTTTAGTTCTTCTTAGTAGCTGGTGCAGTGCTAGGTTTTGAATTTAGTTTAGGAAAAATGTTGATAACACAGCAAATTTTTGGTTATTGCTAAGCAGTGCTTACTATAAGTCAAGGACTTTTTCAGTGTCTCATACTCTGCCAGTAAGGAAGTGCACAAAATGTCGGGAGGGACCATGGCCAGGGCAAGTAACTCAGGCTGGCCAAAGGGATATTTCACACTATAGAACATAATTCCCAGTACCTAAACTGGAGGAGTTAGTTGGAAGTGGGGCCAAAAGGTGCAATACAGGAGTTTGGCATCAGCCAGCAGGTAGTGAACAGCTGTACTGTGCATCACTTTTTTTCTTGGATTTTATATCTTTCTCCTATTATTATTAATTTTATTGTTATTGTTATTATTTTTATTATTTTTTTTTTTTTTCTATTATTAAAGTGTTCTTGTCTCAAGAAACAAGTTTTACTTTTGATTCTTCTCCCTGTTTGGCTGGAGTGGGAGAGTGAGTAAGTGGTTGGATGGTGCCACCTGGGCTTAAACCATGATACATGGGTAACAGAAACGGCTTTATACTGTTCAGATGGGGCAGGCAAAGAAAGAGAGGTGAAGGAGTAGCTCTCTCCATAAAAAGTGGGTCGACTGCACAGAAAATCAACAGGGGTGGGTTGAGAGCTTATGGGTAAAAATTTGATGCTATACAAGTACAGAAAATCTTGTGGTTGCTGTTGATCTTATGGTTGCAGGCTGCCTGATCAAAAGGAGTATATTGATGTAACATTCTTACTTCAGAAAGAAACACTCTCACAGGCTCTGATCCAGCTGGGGGACTTCAGTCACTGTGATGTCTGCTGGAAAAGAGTAAGATATACACTACCTAGGAGACTCTTGAAACATATTCAGGATAATTTCTTAATCCAGTAATAAGGAGCCCAACCAGAAGTGTTACTGGACCTAATCTAACTTCTTTTGTTTCAAGCCATTACCCTTGTCCCATCACTACAAGTCCTTGTAAAAAAGTCCTCAACAACTTTCATGTAGGCCCCCTTGAGGTACTAGAATTGTTGTGGTTGTTCAGCCTGGAGAAGAGAAGGCTTAAGGAAGATCCTGTAGCAATCTTTCAATACTTAAAGAGGCCTTATAAGAAAGATGGAGAGAGACTTTCTGCAACAGTCTGTTGTGACAGAACAAGGGGCAACAGTTTTAAACTGAAAGAGTGGAGATTTAAACTGGATATAAGGAATACATTTTGTACTATGATAGTGGTGAGACTGAAACAGACTACCAAGAGAAGGTGTGTGTGCCCCACCACTGGAAATGTTCAAGGTGTGGTTGGACTGGCTTTCCAGCAATCTGGTCCAGTGAAAGGTGTCCCTGCCCATGTCAGAGCAGTTGAACTAGATGACCTTTAAAGATCATGTCCAAACCAAATTACTCTATGTTTCTGTGATTCTAAGACTCCCATCTTGCACTGGCTAGCCTGAGCCAGCACAGTCTCTATCATTTCATTGGGAATCAAAATGAATCATACATCGAAACATTTTTGTATGTATTTCCATGACCAAGGAAGAAGCAATGATACAGACACATCTGCTTCTGCAGCTGAATTTCACAGTAAGCTTAGGCAAGCCTGAGTACTATCAGTAGCTATTAATCACCCAGAAACACTGTGAAGACAAACAGAGGAATTTAGACCAAAATATAAATTAAGATAAACCACTCTAGATTAAACAGATACTACCAGTATGCTACATCAATTATTCTTAATTGAATTCTCTACAGCTTTTTGTTCTTTGATCTAAGCACAGCGATAAAGTCATTGTGATTTTTAATTGAATTGTGTTAGTATTATCCTAAAGTCACATACAAGACATAGGCAAATTTGAAGACATGTAATTTTTATGTACAGGGATGACTCCCTGTGAACTGCTTCTTGTACAGATACTACTAAATCACTGTGTTACATTGCATAATATAAGGAACTAGGCTGGTCACATTAGAATTGCAGGAGGGAGTTGTTTAGTAAATATTTCATCCGTGAAAACTACACCACTGTCAGATCTTCAGTCTGAAGAAATGATAAGCATTCTTAAGGAAGGAATCTAGACTTTTACACCAAATTTTGGTGGAGATAAGTAGCCAGAAGTACTATACAAAATTTGATAGTTGTGTCACCATGTGTTATTTTCTGTACAAATACAGAAAGTCTAGTTTTCTGCTATATATAAATATTAACCATTCTGTCACAGTCTTGCCCAAGACTTGCATAAAACTAAAACAATTCAATAATTTTGATTCTAATTAATTGATTTGTCTGTAAAAGAATATCTGTCCTTTCTCATCAAAGATGACAACAGTCTTTTCATGCTAACACAGCACTGTAGTCTCCATGATGCTTTTGAACTCAGAGTCTTAGGTAAAGAATAACCCTGTTCTTCTCAAAAGTTGTCTGCAACTTTACAGTTCTTTGTATATGCCTCCTTTATGATACATAATTATTAAGATGAATGCTGCCACTTATATGTCCACTGAGATGCTCAGAGGTCTTTCCAGCGTGTCTCTGCACCAGATATATACCCTTTCTAAAGTAAAAAATTTTGTGAATACAGAAAAATTACCTAATATTCTCTTGAGGTAGGTTCTTTATGTAAGTGAGTAAGTCTTGTAAAAGGAACAAACAAACAAATGAATAAACAAATACAATAGTAAGCAACAAAAATATTAAATATCTGAAGAAAAAAATGTTAGTAAAATTGGATATAACCATGCTAAAATTATTAAGTTTTCTATTTAATTAGAAAACATTCTCAGGCAGTGTTAACATGATATGAATAGTGTTGCTTCCTGCTGTTCTTTACTACTAAATCACAGCTTTAATCACAGATTTACAGAGTGGTTGAAGTTGGAAGGACTTCAGGAGATCATTTTGTCCAAGCACCCCTGTTCAAGCAAGGTCATCTAGAAAATGTTGTCCAGAACAAAGTCCAGATGCCTTTAGAATGTCTCCAAGACATTCTAAAGAGACTCCACAACCTCTTTTGGCAAACTGTGCTAGTGCCTGGCCACCCTTCCAGTGAAAAAGTGTTTCCTGACATTCAGATAGAATGTGTTTCATTAGATGTGTTTAAGGCTGTATCTGTTGTCTCCTCTCCTGTCTCTGGGCACCATTGAAAAGAGGCTGGCACTGTCTTCTTTGTGGCCTCTCTTCAGGTATTTGTACACATTGATGACATTTCCCCTGAACCTTCCTTTCTCCAGCTTAAACAGCCCAGCTATCTCAGCCTTTGCTCAGAAGAGAGATGCTCCGGTCTCTTTATCATCTTAGATGTGAGTAGAGGGACACAATCACCTACCTTGGCCACTGTCAACACTTTACTATTGTAGCCCAGATACCACTAGCCCTCTTTACCACCAGGGCACACTATGGGCTCATGTCAATTTGGGGCCCACCAGGATCCCTATGGTCTACTCTGCAAAGTTGCTTTCAAACTGGGCAGCCACCAGCATGTACTGATGCATGGGGATATTGCTCCCCAAGTGCAAATTAAACCAGCACTCCTGCCAAATCAGTATATCACTGCAATTTTTGGCAAGTTCTGGAGATGTTATCTAATGGAACAGACATTCCAGAAACTGTGGCAGTGGACTTACAATATCAGAAGTGGAACAAATCATGCAAGAAATGGGCCTGTGAAGAAAATGAAGAAACCAGCCATAATGCCTTAAAAGCTGAGGCTTTTACTGTATTGTAAAATGGATTCCTTGTCTTTTTC
>JAWWTY010000088.1:42799177-42809207 GCA_035222235.1 Margarornis squamiger | reverse complement strand
TGGCAGGACTATGTGAAGTCCCCCTATTGGCCTTTAGTTAACCCTTTCCCCATTGGTTGTTATCCCTAGATTTCTATTGGTAGTAACCAAAATTCCCTAAAAGCCTATATATAGCCCTGACCATGTGCATAAACCTTCTCTCTGCATCCTCTCCGGCAGTGTCTGTGTATCTCTTTGCCGGGGCATCTCAGGGACCATGTGGCCAGTGGGGAATGGAAAGGGGGAGCATTCCACCCTGCTTTTGCAAGAAACCTGCTCCATTGTTTGGAAAATTTAAACTTAAAAAGCATGTAAACTTTGAGTATTGATGTTTCCTGGTGAGATTGACTTAGAAGAATAGTCTGTTTGCTTTGGTGCTATTAGTTTGTGCACTGGTTTGTGCTATTAGTTTGGTGCTATTAGTTTGGTGCTATTAGTTTGTGCACTGTTCTTCTTCATGAATAGACTTTTTCATCCATGCTGTATATGCTTTTAATCCATCATCTTTGCATTTTAAATTACAGTGCTTATATTATCTTAAGTTCAAGTTTGAATGCTTTGTTTGATCTTGTTTTCATACTAAAACAACCAAAATCCATTCCTAGCAGCTTTTGAAGACATGCAAATTTTTAAACAATTCATCATTTTTTATAGCAATGAATATCAGTGTGATTTAAATTTGTTATCAGCAAATGCTCAGTCTACTTAGCACTTCCTTCTATATTCTGTTAGTTCTACAATAGTTCCCATAGTTTTCTCTGATCAGTTTTAGCTCGTCTTTGATTTCAGTTGAACTTCTAGGCTTAGGTAACTATTCCCTATTGGAATAGCCTGATGGCACAAATCTGAACCTGAGTTCCCACTGAATTTTGTTTTATTCCTTACTATGCACCACAAATAAGGTCATAAAAAATGTTACCTAAATATCTCACTGAATTTGTTTATGCATATCTTTGCTTAGGCATAGTTTCCCGTTTCTGCTTTTTTCCTTTTCTTTGTTAGTATTCAGTCTGAGATTTAATTCTTCTCTTCCTTGTGACTATTTCCCATTACCAGTGGTTATAAATCAAAAACACATGGACAAAGTGGAGATATCTTTGAATTAGGTTACAGGAGATACACAGAGATAGATGGATTACATTAAAATAAAACCAAACCAAACCAACCAACCAAACAAACAAAAACCAAAACCCACCCTGCTAACTACTTCATCAAAACAAAGAGGTTTCTTTTTCAAAAAAAAATTTGTAGCCACTTGCTTAATACTTCAAATAAATGATACTTCTTCCAGCACAATAATCATCTGAATGGGGTTTGCAAAACTGGATATAATATTCTAGAGGTGCTCTAATGGATGTCAAGGAAAATAATAAGCTTCCTCCATGTCCTTACTGGCTATGTTTCTGATCAGATCAGTATCGCCAGGGTCTCTTCAACAGAGTCTGTACCATCAAAAGGGGTTAGTCCACACCTGACACAGACCTTTACATTTATCCTTGTTTAGTTTAAAAAGATTCATTGTGGTCCATTCCTCCAAGTTGTCCAGAGGCATTTGAAAGACAGGTTTTATTCTCATGTGTATCAACCACACCGTAGTTTGGTGTCATCCACAAACTTTGTGAGGACACAACCGTAGATGAACACATTGCATGGATAAGTTCAAGACAGAGAAATTCCCTGTAACTGGCCTGCAGATAGAGTATGACAGCAACAACAACCCTCTGTCCTCAAAACCCCAGTCTTTTCACCCATTTATTATGCAGCTATCCAAGCTACAGTGTTCCAGACTGAATCACAGAATCATGGAATCACAGGATCACAGAATCATAGAATGGCCTGAATTGGAAGGGACCTCAAAGATCAGCTAGTTCCAACTGCCATGTTGTAGGCAAGGACATCTTTCTGTAGACCGGATTTGTCAAAGCCCCATCCAACCTGGCCTTGAACACTTCTAGGTATGGAACACCTGTAACTTCTCTGGGCAACCTGTTCCAGTAGCTTACAACCCTCACCGTAACATATTTTTTTCCTAATATCTAACCTAAACCTACTCTCTTTCAGTTTAAAGACATTTCCCCTTGTCCTGTCACTACATGTCCTTGCAAATACTTCCTATACATCTTTCTGGTAGGCTCCCTTCAGGTACTGGAAGGCACTGCCTTCCAGTGGATGACTCCCAGTCATCTCCACAACCTTTCAGTAATGACCAAAAGCAGCCTAGCAGTGACCTCAGACAGCTCTTTCAGCAAGATTTGTTTTTCTTGTGGTTTAACCCCAAATGGCCACTAAGCCTCACACAGATGCTCCTTCACTCCCCCACAGCAGGATGGGGGAGAGAATTGGAAGAATAAACATGAGAAAATCCATGACTTGAGATAAAGACATTTTAATAGATAAAGCAAAAGCCACACAGGCAAGTAAAAAATCCTAATCCATTCACCATTTCTCATGGGCAGGCTGTTTTCTCATACAGCTGTCTCCAGGAAAGCAGGGTTCCATCATGCATAATGGTGACTTGGGATGACAAAAGCCATTGTTCCAAATGTCCCCTTTTTGCTTCTCCCCCTAGTTCATATGTCGAGCATAATGCCATAGGATATGGAATATCCCTTTGGCCAGCTGGGGACAACTATCCTTTCCCAACTGCTTGAGTACCTCCAGCCTACTCTGTGTAAGTGCTGCTCAGCAGTAACGAAAATATCCTTGTACTATCAACACTGTTTTCAGCACAAATTCAAAACACAGCCCCAAAGCTGCTACTGTGAAGAAAAGCAAGTCCATCCCATCCAAAACCAGCATAATTTCTGTATAGAATTGCTCATTTAGAGTGAGCTCATTCTGAGATTAGTTTGACCTCATATACCAAAAGGATATGTTAGCACAGGGCTAAGCACATAATTAATGCAAATTATTGTAGGGAATTAAAATCCAGGGGAAAAGTATATAAAAAACCCACCATCACCACCATCCCTCAATGAATTGTTCTTTTACCTTCCATATATACACCCTTGCTGGAGGTGTGGAGGAGAAAGATTCTGTGCAGAAGTGTTCTGATTTTTAATATAATTGAGTAAAATCAGGTTTCAAAAAGTTCAAAGAGAAGTTGGTTTCTATGCACAGATTTGCAAAAGTACAAATGTAGTTTTAATTTAATATTTTTATCTAGCCATATGCTTTTAAATCAGGTACAATGACATTTCTAAGCTCAGATAAACCTCTCCTGGCAGCTCATTCAGAAAATTAACATTAGCACTGAGAACATAATACTGGTGATTTTATTTATATTTTATTCTCCTAAAAATTAATACAATCTCAAATACAAAATATGTCATGTTAATATTTAAATAAATTGAAAACTTTTTCATAAAAAAATATTATTCATTTCCTTGAGTGTCACTAACCCTAGAGATTCCCATCAGTAACCCTGAAATTCAGGATTTAGAAGATTTTTTTTTTCATTTAGCTGCTCCAGCAATTTTGTCTTTCATTTTAAAATGCGCTATATCTCCAAACACATCACAGCCTACACTGATAATAGTTTATAAATAAACATTGTTGCTCATTTACATTTTGCAGCTCCTGTAAAAGATGCATTAGCCTTCATTATTCTGTTCATGAACCTGACGATAATTTCTACATTGTCTTTTTTAATTGCTTTCCAAGTTCACAGCACTTCTTCTACATAATAATCTTACATTTACATTGAATTCTTTATCCTGAAAGATAGCAAAGCCCTTCAAAAACTGTGAACTACATTCTTTCCTCAGTTTCATCCAAAAACCCACCAGCTGCAAAGAAGTGGAAAATCTCTGAGGAGATAATTTGATATCTTGAATAATAATTAAAAAAAAAAAAAAAATCATTTCAGCAGAAAATACAGAACTAGTTCAAACTGGTAAGAAGTGCCTTCCTGTAATTTAATTTGTTTTTCTACTGGGATTGCTCATTTTTTCATAAGCAGGTTTCCCTAATTAGATGGAAGTTTGCATTAAGTTCAAAGACTATCTTTTTTAAAGAGTGATTTCTCCTTTAATTTCATGCCAGTGTCCACTGAACTGCTTTAGCCCTGTGCTTATGTCAGGTTTGGTGGGCTTTCCACCCCTTCCCACCGCAAGTTTTTCTTAAGCTGTTGAATAGGTCCAGTAATGCCAGAGTTCCAGGTAATTTTCAATCTACCATGTAAAAGGTCAATCCATCATGTCAGTCATCATATTACAGGTTTTTGCCTGATCAGAGTGTTCTGCTAGCTTTCACCAAAAATATTCATGTGCCGTCTAACAATATTTTAAGCATCGTCTAGCATGCATACTCTAAGTTTCTACTTACAAACCGCAGTATTTACATGCTATGTGACCTGAAAAATTTGCATGAGAATGAAGATTCTGTTACCATTCACATTACAGATTCTGAACAATGTTTTTTTTTTTAATATTCAAGTGAATCAAGTAAAATAAAATAAAAACATTTAAGTTACAGAAGTTGTCAATTTGTGTATAGTATGGAGTCTGGTGAGGAAAACAAATCAGGCATGTATTATCAGGGGATTTTCAGGATATAGATTTCTTAAGGATTTTTTTCCTTTAGTTTTAATTTATAAGAATGTTTTATCAAGGGTTCCTTCAAAGGCTGTATTTCTTCCTATATCTCAGAAATAAATAAGCACTCCTTGCATACATATTTTTGTCTGCACCAAATTTTTGTACTGACTCTACACTCCTGCTTTTCCACACTTGCAGATCTACCATGTAATGTAACTTTCAAATGAGATTCATAAAGTAGACATGGATTTCTCCTTGTTTCTTAAAATATTGTGGTTCTAGTCTTGGTCTGCCAGGAAACCTTTTATAAACAAGTTGCACTGAGTGCAAAGACATATGGCAAATCAAACAAATAAAAAAAGTAATTGTTCTTTCAAAAGATATTACTCTGACTTTTAGGCATTTTCTTACTTTTCTTCAGTAAAAATTGCTACAAACTTTCTGAACATTTTTTAAAAATGTACTTTACAACACATACTGAGAACTAGTTTGGTCTGACAACAAAAGACAGTGCCAGTGCAAGTTGAATAATGGTAAGGTAAATTTTTTACCTACAGAAGACTTACGTAACAGGGGCTGTGGGGAAGGATATTTTCCCTTAAAGTGAAAGTTCTAAGAGAAGCAGTGTTATAATTTCTTACATTGTTAATGGTAATCTTTCTTTATGCTCATGTTCTGATGTGTGAGATTTCTTAATCTCATTGACCTACTAAAGCATTTAGAACAAAGTCCTTGCTTGTTTGCACAGACTTTCCTCTCTCCCCAGACTAGTATTGCAGAATCATGTCCATGCAACAGAAATAAAAAGAAAAATCACAAGATTAAGAGGCCCACTCAAGTTTTGTTACAAAACTGACTGGAAGGGTTATTAACAAGGATATTCAAAAGTGAATACAAATATCAACATAGCGTCTACATATTCTCAAGGTGGCTCAGTATATCCCCTGTCTCCAGATCTGAGTAACTTCTCTCAGATATTTTTATTTTCATTCTAGAAGTCCATTCATTTCAGTACTTTTTCTTAGCAAAAGGAACACATAAATCCCAACAACTTCCATTGTATAGATTGCTACTCATGTTTCTTCTTAGATCATTGAATAACAAATTAGCAGTTCCCAAAGATCTTTACTAAGTATGGGTTATGAATGTGTACTGTGATAGTAGAATGGGTTTTCAACAAAAAACAAATAAACAAACAAACAAAACCCCAAACAAAACAAAACAAAAAAAAACCAAAACCAAACAAAACAAACAAATAAAAACACGAAAAAACAAACAAACAAAAAAATTCCACAACAATATTTGGGTTACTAATGTCTTACTCATCTCTGGATGGTTTTTCTGATTTTTACAGGAAGGATTCTTATAACTTTTTGCATGAGAAATAATTCTGTACTTGAATTTGCAGCTGTTGTTCATCTGGGTGATCTTGTTTCTGATGCTCAGGAAAGACTTGGCATAGATCATCAGCTGAGTAAAGTCTTGAAGGACTACGCATGCCAAAAAGAGAAAATGTGATTGCAATTCATATGAGACTGTGAAGTGCCAGTATAAAAGGTCAGAGCACAGTGTCATTTATTCCTTAGTAGCTGAAGTCTGGAAGGAGAATCCTCTGTAGAAATGTAGAGATGGTTATACCCTAGAACAGTAAGAGAAGGATAGGAGAGGTCACAGTCACTAGAGGAAGGATCTCAGAGGTGCAGAATGGAAGAATCTGGAGGAACTCAATTATTATTCACCATCACTGAAGAGGACTTCAAAAACCTTTGAGGCAAACAAAGAAAAGTCAGCTCAGATACAGTTGTCCAAGACATTGACAAATTTATCATGCAATAGGAGCTGAAACAGTTTCTCTGTTAGGACAGTCCCCATCCCTACATGCACTAAAGAAAATGGCCAATTGAAATTGCACATGAAACAGAGGGAAACTTCCATTGTTTTTCAACCACCTTTTATGATTATAAATTCCTTTATATATCTCCCTTTGTTCTCATTCACCTTGTCAGCAGCTTCTTCATTTCATTACTGGAGATATTGAAAGCAAACATGCTAGGAGACCATTAAGTTGTCTGTTTTCAACTCTGGGTACTTGTAATTTCCCCTGGATCTAAACCCACAACTCTTAAGGGGTCTGTAGTGCCATGAGTGTGCCAGATTTCAGACACATTTCAGACTGCTTTCTAAGGTAAGAAAAGCCTTAACAAATTATGTTTCAGGTAACTAAATTGCATACAGTTAAAACAGACTGGGACTACACACGTTTTTACCTTTTGTAATAAAAAATTAAGCAGATTGTTTTTAATGGGTCAGAGGCTATGTAAAATAGCCTGCCAAGAAAAACTGAAAGTATGGAGAGGGTAGGAAAATACATTAGAATAAGCATAAACTGTAAATTTTATCCTTTTTTGTTGTTGTTTTGTTTTTCAGTTGCATATTGTCAGCAGTTGGTTTGTAATAGCTTTTAGAGCATGCGCTTTCTGAACAATTTGTCATAGATTTCCATATATGAAGAAATGTTACTAAGAGTTACAGGAAGGAGACAATGCAATAAAAGGGCTTGCCTCACCTCAATATTTAAAAGACCTGTTGTAAGCAGAACTTGTATTTGCTGTCTTCTTAGCTTTGGAAAGCCAAGATAAATGGGGAATCAGAAACTACAGAAGTGTCATTCCCCTTTCCATTTCATAGTGCCTCCTTTGAAGGCACTATGAAGGCTTTTCTTCATACTTTTTTAATTATTCTTTGACTAGGGCTCTGTCACCATGTTCCTAACTTTTATAAAGGTGTTAGCTGTAAGAGTCATGCCTTTCAAAACTTAAAGGAAAATCCAGACTTTTCTGTTTGACTGATAAGTTTGTCTTCACATTCATAAGGGCTAGGACCTGATTTTTCCAAAATAAAAACAAAAATTATAATGCTCACACTTTCAAACCACTTCTAAGTATTAAGTTTTTCCTTATAGTTCTTTCCTAACCCTATTCTGAATCTGACAATGGTAATATTAATTAACAACAAGAGCAAATTTTTAAAGACATACTTATTCCCACATATTAATTATATCCACACAAGATACTCATAGATAACATAAATGCCAAACCCAGAAATATTAATTTGAGCTTCTGACCATGACAGAAAAAAATATTAAGAAATATAAAACTGCCTTTGAAGGCCAAAGTCTACCTCAAATTCTGCTACACAATTGACTAAATGACTTGATTGAAACTAGTTTGTACTGCCATTGTACAGGTAGTGAGAGTGTTTGTTGAAAGCAAAACTAATTTACCAAGGTATTGACATAAGATCACATTTCTATAAGGAGTCAAAGCAGATAGGATAGTTAGTCACTATGTAGTGGCAATGGGAATCTCTGTTGTAAGGGTTCTTGCAGTGGTATCTTCAACTTGACTGCCCCACTGACCACTCCTCTACTCACCACATCCTACAAGCCTGTTACAGAAGAGCTGCTTGTCAAGCAGTCTCCAGTCTTTATTGTTATAAAGGGATTTATTCCTTCCCAGGTGTATAAGTTTGCATTTATTTTTGTTGAATATAATTAATTTCCTTGACAGGAAATTCAGCTTCCATTCCTTCAACTTTGCCAGGTCCTCCTGGACAGCAGCCCTACCCTCAAGCATATCAACTGGTTTCCCCTCATCTGCTGTCTGCTGAATACCATATGTGCAAGCAGTCCATAAAATCCTCCAGGCTAACAATCAAGATGCTAACCGAGGCCAGACCCTTTGCTATACTGTTGGCTACCAGCAACCAGGTAGAGTACAACTCACTGTCCACTACCAGCTGAGTCTAACCATCCATTGAGTTTTGTAGCCATCTGGCTTTTCTCCCATAAAGCTGGAGGAAGTAACACCCATTTCTTTTCTGCTGATCAAAAGTCTGGTTATCTTACCACACAAAGAAATCCATTGGGTCAAACATGTTTTACCCTTTGTAAATCAAGGGCAACTTGTCCCAGACACCTTTTCTGTCACAGGCATAGAAATAAGTTTTAGTAAGACCCACTCTTTGATTTTCTCTGATATTGAAGTTGGTTGACTAGTTTGTACTTCCCCAGGTTGTTATTTTGGTATTTGTTGATTAGGAGTATAATATTGTTTTCTCTGCAACCATCTCAGTCATCCTCCAATTTTTAGTTTTGGAAAGATGTTAAAGAGCAGCCCTATATGGTTATTCAACTTCCTATATAGTAATTAGTCACAGCTTCTTGCTATCCCTCCTTATCTATGCAGATGACTAGATGCGGAATATCTTGACCACTGAACAAATTAATGGCTTAAGAGAACCACCCATGCCAGTATAGACCTGATGTCCATCTTTCCTTCACTTATAAGAAAGAAAAGCTTGATTTTCATGGTTCGTGTTGACTTATAAATCAATCCTATAACTCGTGCCACACCATAGTCACTCGAACACTACATAAATATATCTATGCTTACTGAAAAGTGCAATGACGTTACTTCCATTGAGATGTTTTTGCTGAAAAATGCCATTTTTATGTGGTGAGCCATGGCACAAATGAAGGAAGATTTGCTTTTCTAATTTCTTTACATCCAAACATTGACAATCAAATCCTGATATGTCTTTAGGGCAATAAACTACAAGCAAACTACTTTTAAATGATATTTTACTGTGTCCATCATAATACCAAACAACAAATTTTCTTAAACATGATAAATATGCTTACTATCATTAATAATTCTGTGCTTGTAAACATGAAATTTTAAGTTCCAATTCAGTGATTTGAATAGTGTCAATGCAAATTGAAGTTTCAGCTGCCTCCTGCGCCTGTATGTTGAAATGATTTCATATAGTTTTGTTTAATATTTTTTACATTCTAATTTGAAAATTTCTCTTTCCTGTACTCTTGCAAATTTTATAAACTACAATTACTTCTAGACATATGCAAGTGTGACAAGTGTAGCAACTGAAATATTAGACTCCAAACCATTATCTCTTTGCAGAATAATCCACGACAAACAAAGCTAAACATAAAGCCATAGGAAGCAGAGAAAAGAAAAGTTCATGCACTTTAAGTCACCTGTCAGTAAGGCAAGCAAAATATTAGGATGCATAAATATTATAAATAGGTGTTACTGGTTTTATACACACAAACAATACAGCAACTGTGACAATGTATTGGATAAGATAAAAATCATTGGAAATTCTTCTTTGTAATGGAACTAACGTAACTTTTATTACTTGCGATATAGTAAGAGGTCCAGCTACATTTTAGTTAGAATGATGTATTTGTAAGGGACAAGGCCCAAGTGGCCATACTGTGTGCTCAGACAGCACCTCAAGGGACAGTTCCAGAGGTGAGACCAAGGAAATCACAACAGGAGAGAAAGCAGAGGAGGCACAGGGGCTGATGTCACTTCCGTTGATTGACTGGTGTCTCAACCAGTTCAGAAACTGGAATGAGAGAAGACTCCAGAAGTAAAGGACTGAGGTCAATAAACTGGGGCATGTGGAAGCCACAGGCCTCCACCAAACAT
>JAWWTY010000088.1:42731069-42744221 GCA_035222235.1 Margarornis squamiger | reverse complement strand
ACATCAGGACATGCATATCCATTGTGTCCTTTGTTAAACCTCTTTATCGACACTAAGGCATTGGCTTCCAAGCTTTTTGGAAGGAATTCTGAGTTTGAAACTATAACATCCACTACTAACATTCCATCAGAAATTACACAGCCAGTGTAGAATAGACAGTTTTAGTCACACCTACAATAGTGATAAACTGGTCCTGGCCACTGTAACTAGAACATAATGTTAAATGGCAATCTCCTAAAACTTCTGTTTGTTTATATTTTTATTAAAATTGTTTACACGAACAGGTGATTTAAAGAATATCTTATTTATACTAAAAAAAAAGTATAGGAATTATATTTAAATTGCTTAAAAATATTGTTTTAAATATATAAAATGAGAACAAGTATTCAGTACTATACAAGAAAAAAGGAATTAAAAGTGTTTACAGTGATAAAAATCTGAAAAAGAATGTGCAGCTTTTGGAAATTTCAAAAATAGATGGTTTGTCTTGATCTCATTGTCATGTTAGTTTTTCCTTTCTGTTAATTTAAAAAAAAAAAAAAAATAGTAATAAACCAAATGTATACATAACTTGAGACTAGAAAAGTATATTTTATCACCTTGAGGACATTGACAGTTTATTTTTCTATTTCAAAGATAATGTCCTGGACTTTTGATGCCAAAACAGAGAATATCTTAAAATAATCTACTTTTCTATTGTAATCTAAATCATATTCAATCTTCAATTTTCACATCTTAAATCAGAAAGCAAAAAATAAACAGGTGGGTCAACAAATGAAGAGTCTTGGTAAGAAAAACAAGCTTCTCTAAATGTTTGATTTCTGTTTTTTCTCTGTGCCTGAACTGGTTTGGTTCATGTGAGACTAGAAATGAACATTGTATTTTTTCTAGGAAAAAAGTACATTTTGGCAATTCCAATCGCTAATTGTCTTCTTTCCCTTTACCAACTTCTTCACATGGTTCCCTGAGTTTACATAGCTTTAAACAAAAGCAGTTGTGAGAAATGATACAAGATCCAGGGTTTATCTATTTCTGCAAATTGAATTTCTACATATCCCTATGTGTCTCTCAGCATGTAACTCCAGTTTAAATCCTTAGCATAATATGCCTCTTAGTCTTATAGAGTTCAGTGCTGCCAGAACTGGGAAGGGGATATGGCTAAACACTTCTAAATCTTGCATCAAAATCTTTGCTAGGCACAGCAATACAACATTCTCTCCCCATGGGTACTGTTAACAGGTTGTTGTTAATTACTCATCAATAGCTGTCAAATCATTAAACAAGGAGCAAGCACCCAGTGGTAACACTACTAAGCTATGGAATTGCTGGTGAGTCCCTGACTTCACTAACTTGCTATTTGAAATTTAGAACATGTTTTCCTCCACCAAAGTCCCCTGGCAGTAGCAGACTTTCTGTTCCTTGACTGTATAATCAGGTGATTAGTGGTGGAGAAGTCCTGACTGAAGCATTCTACAGTGGATATTCAGCTGTGCTAAAAGACAGAAAATGTTTGCATTTCAACACAAACCCAAGGTCATCAGTCACTGGTAACACAAATCACTGTATGGATGCAGTGAATAACTTGACTTTAAAATCTGCTGGGGAGAGAAGGGAAGGGCTGTTTTGCCCTTTTTTTTTATTTTTTTTTTCTCCCCAAGCCCCTTTAGAAATGCAGAAGAAATCTGCCTGTTAGTTATTGATGCTGAAAGAGAAGAACGAGCCTGCCAAATAGCAGACTGACTATATAAACCTATGGCAATCTTTTGCCCCTTTGGAAAGAATATTTCCAAGTAAAATCCAAATCCTCACCTACCGCTGCAGCAGCCATTATATGAGCTTCAGTAGACAAGCAAAGCTAAACCTTCACAAGCTGAGACTCTGGGCACTTCCTCCGACACCCTCATATATTAAAGCAAACACAACACACTATACAAGTGTGGACTTATGATTAAATCTTGTGGTAAAAAAGAAAGATGGTGTGTCATGCTAAGTTGTACTACAGCTGATTTTGAAAGTCATTGAAAGCATTTTCTTTCTATTCAAACAGTGTAAAAAATTGCAGTGTTCAATAACTACCTAATCTTTCAGTTCTGGTGACATGATTTACTGCTGTATTCTTCAGACTGTGAATTTTCCTGGTAAGGACTGAATCTTCCACAGGGAACACACAATCCAGGCAAAGGATTTGCTATTTGAGTGAATCACTTTTGCTAAGTGCAATAGGATTGCATATATCTTGGCCCTAATTTGAAAAACACTGGAGTCAGTGGGAATAGTTCCAGTGACTGCAGCAGGCTTTCTGTCAACCGCTTGATGAAATGTCTGCAGTGCTCATTTTCAAATTGGCATTTTTGAGGGAAGGGGAAATATTAATAGCTTGCCATGCTCTTGTGTCTTGAGACTGTGTTAAACTAGTCTTCTCACACAGTCATTTTATAAAAATTCTGTAAAGAAAACACCTGCAATTGTTTTGGGTGAAGTATTGTGTGACTGGACAGTTTTATAGACTCCAGCTAGACTAAAGAAAACTAAAAGACCTAGAAAAGGATAGCAGTGTCTCTATACATGTTTTGGGAATAATGTAGTTCATGACATCTGGGATTTTCCTGTCAGTCTCCCAGACCCTGTTAATAGCTGCAAAAAGAAATATCTTCCCTGTCTGCAGACTGCACACATACTAAAACCAAACCAAACCAAACCAACAAACAAACAAACAAAAACCCCAAAACAAACAAACAAAACACCCAAACAAACAAACAAAAATAAACAAAAAAAACCAAACAACAACTGGTGTCTTTATAACAGTTACTCAGGAACACTGACACAAATTAGAAAGACATGGAGTGATTATTTACCATATGATTTCTTAAATGCTACCTATCAGCAAAGAGGAGAACACAAGAATAAAACAAGTTCATGCATATGAATAGGAATACAACAGTGTAATGAAATTATTACAAAAAGGTTAGCATCTTCATTTAAGGTGTTGCATATATCTGATTAGAATCAGCTACCTTTTCCTTGAGTTGTAGAGCATCCCATTCTTAAGCTGTCTTAATGATTTTGATACATTGTCAGAAAGTCTAAGTACACAGGAATACCATCTTCATTGCAACGTAAGTGAATAGTGTCAACACTGATAAATACCTCATCTTGACATTGGCATGTTTAGAATGAAATCTTTAAATGAGAAGGGGAAGAGGAAACATTCCTAATGGGTAATATTTTGGAACATATAAAGTAATGGATAAAGCAAAATACAGACATAAAGATATTTCCCACAGATACTGTATTCCAAGACACGAGGAAGATGTGTAATTCTAAGTCAAGTTTAATAGAGATAGTTGATGCTTGGTTTTTCTCACATTAGCATTACCTATTAAAAATTCCTTCACATTCCTGTCAAAATTAAATCTTCTAGAATTTTAATGATGACATTCCTAATGTTCTTATGTGAAACTGTATTGCATGAAAATATTTATCCATCTTTTTCCTTCCTAAAAGTGCTATTCTCAGACACAAACCCACAATACCTCATATACTCCTTGTCAATTAATTAGCCCCATTAGTGAGTGATCACAGGCCATGTAACTGTTTCTGTCTCCAAATGAAATACATGGCATTAAGATACTTTTATTTTTATATGTCTTCACCTATCATACCCTGATATTAGGTAATTCATGCATGTTTGAGAGAAATAAATGCCTTCACTATCTGTAGTTTTTCATGGATATGTCAGTAGGATTCAATGGTAACAGCCCTGTTAGGAAAAGGGTATCTTTTGTTTAGATAATATTCCTTAACTCTGGCCGGTAAAACAACCTGTTTTATTCCTGTGCCAGTTTTATACTTCTGCCACGGTCCACATAAACCAGTGGACTTCTTGCACGAGAAAGGTGAAAGTAAGGACCTGAGTGAACTCTCTTCATCAAGGAAAGAAAGCAATGTGATATTAGATGCTGCTCAACAATGTGTTGCCAAAACTGCTAGTGGCTTCAACAGACAAATATTTAATTAATCGAAAGAACCACTCCATATGCAGTCATTTTAAAGATATTTTTTGCTCAGAAGAATTAGATTTTTTTCAGCTCCATGTAGAGGGGTAAATATGTCTTTCCACTATGCACTGGAATGAATTTCATCCATTACCAGTATTTCTTCAAAGGAATGAGGATTCCCTATACAAAATAAAAAAACTAGAAGAACCATTTTATCAAAAGCATCTAATTGACACGACTCACAGGTTTGGTCTCATAGAGACTGTTTAGGTAAGTGAAGTTATTAAGTGACATATGCAAACTTTGAGTAAACTATAATGCGATATCAATATTTTCTACATGAACTTTACAAGACAAAATTACTTTGTAAAGAATAGATTTCACAGATGCCCCAGTCTTGATCATATTTCCCTTAAGCTTCTTCCAAGCAGAATGAATCCTGAATAAGCATGCCATCAAACAGTAGCCATTGCCATTTATAAAAGAGTCTGGAGAAAGAAAGGAAGCCAACCTTAATGTATCTCTACACGCTCAATTAAAACACAATCCAAAATTGAAATGGATTTTGAAGCATCAGCAAACGTCTGCCAAAAACTTGTGACAACCCACATTCGCTTTGTCTCTGTAATATTTACTGCAGAAACAGAACACACATTTGACCATGAATGCTGTCTTGTGGGACTTCATTCCACAGCTGTTCTTTAAAGATTTAGATAAAACATGTCCTTCAGCTACTATTAGTTTTCAAGAGTGCCTGTGACTGTGGTTCAGAATATCATAATATCTCTGTGCTACTATCTTCGATTGCACATTGGCATTCTACAAAACACAGAAATTGAAAAATAGGCACCATAAAAACCAACTTTTTAAAGAACCATGGTTTCTAATCTCTGCTACCCTGTAATTAAACTCATTTGTGTTGTTCTCATTTGAGACGTGCATAATTAGTGTTCTTATTGTACAGCCTTATAATGATTAATTTTGCCCATTTATGCTGGTTTTTTTTTTTCAAAATATGAAATAAATTTATTCTTAATATATAATATGAAAAAATATCCATTTCATATGGTGAACATTTTATGAATTTAAAGGAATAGACATACTGTTGAAAAACCAAATAGTTCTTTTCAGAACAACTTTGCTAAAAGACAAAGTAAAACAAACCTTTCCTGAAACTTAACTAATTTACATGCTTAATTCCAAAATACAAAAGACATAGTTGATGCACAGCCTGTGGGCTGACATGAGTGGGTGGATGGGGAGAATGTAGTTGACAATCATGGCAGTTGATGGAAGGACAGAAGATCATCATTAATGCCACAGTCCCTAGTCATCTTCTCCTCTTCCAGTCCCTCAGTACAGGTCAAAAGTGAGTCCTTTTTGTTTAAAACACATCTTAATAATTTTTCAAAGGTCTTTGAATTTTGTAACTAGATGAGATTGAGAAGAAATGGTATTGTCCTGTCCTTAAGTGTCAGATCTGTGAGCTATCGGTTTGCTAGCTTGGATTAGCAAAAGGGACAGAATTCATCTTGGCAATAAAAAACACAATATGGGGGTTAGGGCACTCAGAATTTCAAGCTGCAGAAGAGATAAAAAAAAAACATTTTCTTTGTCCTTACAAGAAATTCTCTAAACACTGGGATGTCATGTAAGAAGAATCCTGATACTGTTTTATAGATGAATGTAACTGATGCTACATTTTCAATACTAAACATTCTGGCTGGGACTCAGGGTCTATTAGGCTTCTTCTGCAAACTGACAGAAATCATTATTCAAGAGTATTAGTATACTTAATTCTCTCAAAATGCAGGTGTTTCTGCATAATATATCCCCCAAATAACTCAACAAAAAAGTTTAGCTTGTGATGTCTCTACATATCATCCTTTCTAATCACGTATAGTTAATAAATATGTAGTCATAGACAAGAACAAGCCCAAGTTCTACACAGATACTTCAGGTCATAATTGGTGGTTGCCTTTATTGATTCATTAGAATTCTTTTCTGTTAAATAATATAACTTGCTCTTCCTAAGTAAGACTTACTTTTGAGCTTCAGTGAATTTCCCGGGTAAGAATTACTAATTATAGATATTTTCCAAAAGGTTTTGTTTCCTTTCTAGGAAGGAAAAGTGGCTTTTGCCTTCATACAAGAGGTACCCCTTTCTTTCTTGGTGAAGCTGGCTTAGTGCATAGTTTACAGAATGGCTGAAATTACAAAGGAACTAACTTGATTACCTTAAAGCAAAAGTAGTGTTTGAGGAATGGAAAAAGCAAGATTCTAAAAGGGAGAGCATAAACAGACTCAGTGTTTTCTGGCTTTCTTTCAAAAATGATGGGGGGTGTGTGTGGGTGTTTCTGGTTTTGTTTGTTCCTTTGTTTTGGGTTTCTGGGGTTTTTTTGTTTGTTTTGGGTTTGTTTTGTTTTGTTGTTTGGTTTGGTTTGGTTTGGTTTGGTTTGGTTTGGTTTGGTTTGGTTTGGTTTGGTTTTTTTAAAGGAGCCTGTCAGTATGAAAGAAAAACACAATCAGTGGTTTCTAACACACACGGATGAAATTATGGGACTGCTACAGGACAGCAGTTTAAGCCACTAAGCCTGATGGTGAAAGCAATTCTGAAAATGAGGGTAGATCTTGCTAGGCATGGTAAATACATGAACTGCTGGTTTCAAAAAAACAGTATTTTGGTTTTTAACAGTGCACATAGAGCTGCTGAAGCCACTCAATCAACTAGAAGAAATGCAGTGAAATTATCCTCACTACTACAAATGCACTAAACTACCATTCTTAAGGAAAAGGAATAATATCAGCCTTTTACAAAGAGAAGAGAATGTAGACTTCAAATAGAAATCAGTGCTTAGGCTATTTTGTCTTCAGTGAGAGAATACAAAAATTACTTTCCTTCTGTGCTTGGGAGAGGCTTACTATCAGTTGAAAAAAGCCAGTGGTATGCATCTTGTTGCAACAGAAATTGAGGGTATTTTAAAGAGTTATTGTGGTGCTAAGTGGTTTTCAGTTTACAGATACACACTGAATAGTTGGTCTAACATAAAAGACCTTAGATATAAAGAAGGTACATGTCTTTGTTTTTGAATGCATTTTGAGTTCTAATAAGACCATAGTGATCCAACATAGTTTCTTCCAACATAGTTTCTTCCATTAGACACATCAAAAATTAAATTTTTTTAAACTATTTTTAAAGAGAGAATGAGTTAGTTGTCTCCTATGTATAACTCTTCTGTCACAGGAATATTTGGAAAAAGCATTAATTATTCTTTCAGATTTGTCAGATTTGTCATTCTTTACACAAATCACAGAATCACAGAATCTACTGAGCTGGAAGGAATCCACACGGATCATCAAGTCCAACACTTAGTCCTGAAGAGTTACCCTGTGTGCTTAAGAGTATCAAATATGAGTAGAGTTTTCTTGAAAATCTGTTTAAAATATATACCCAGCTGGATCCTTCCAAATATTGAAAATTCTGCATTGTACTGTATGGGAGTCAAATGTCTTTGTAATCTTAAGTCTATCCCACCAGAAAACCCAAAACAAAACAAAACAACAACAAAAAAACAAAAAAAAAGAAACAAAACCAAAACAAACAAACAAAGAAACAAACAAACCACAACGCAAAACATATTGATAAATTCACTGTGTGCATGGTCTTTTCATCAGTTTCCACATATTACCTCTTTGGAACTTATCTCACTTCTCCAAGTGTTGTATAAAATCAGATGATCCAGTATATAACAGTGCTACTATGTAGGACTTGAGGACTACGTAGCACTGTAGGACTTGAGGACTTGTCTGCCATATGTAGCAGAACTTATCTCTTTTGCAAGATCAAATTATAAAATTTTAGGAGTGAGAAAATATGAGCTATAAGGAAAGCTCAAATGGTCTGGCATTGCTCTGTGAAAAGAATAAACAAAGTACACACATCAGTTTTCAAGTATGTTCAGGCCTGCTATTATGAGAAAGACTGTGCGATGGTAATAGGTCTTGAAGAATGGAGTAGAATTTTTTCATACTTGTTTGCACCCCGATTTCTTAACCCTCATTTTTCTTTTTTTTTTTTTTTTTTTTTTTTTTTTTTTTTACAATTCAAATGTCACAACATTTTTAAGCAGCATGGGATTTGGTCAATAATGATCGTGTATCTCTTATCAAGGCTGAACAGTAGTAAAATATATCAACTGTGCATAAATAGAAGCCTTTGCTCTGATGTATGTACAATTTACGGTAGACAGATATAAACTTAGGGGGTTTTTGTCAGCTTTATGTCAAGTTATTGGATGTTATGGGACAGTTGATGATGTTCTCTTAAATAAAAGAATCCATTTCCTTTCTTCTTGAAAAGACTGTATTAAGGTTATAAGCAGTTTAGGATGGAACATAGTATCTGAGACAGAAGAGCTGACATTTGACTTTTTTTAGTATTTTAAAGGGAGTCTCCAGTGCTCCAATTTAAGCAATTTGTAAAGTAGCAAAATTAATGATAAATATGAAATATCCATTTACACAACTAATTACATCAATCCAGTACTATGCTGACTCTGTACTTCACAGGTGTGAGAAGAAATTGTTTCATGAAGTTAATGATTTCATTTCGTGTTCTTAAGGACTCTGATGTTGGGACTAGGTTTTGCAGACTTGGAAAAGGATTAGAATTCATCAATATGGTAAGAGCATGGGAAAGATTGATTCAGTGATTAATCTCATGTGAAACACATGGGAACAAAACAGCTGAGTGTATTTGTCTCCATAATCCCTTTTCCCAAACGTAATTACAAATGGAATTGATCAACTCATGTGTTTCTTCTGAGCTTGTAGTAGACATATCAGAATTGCTAGGCTGTATAATAACTTAGTACATATCAACAGTCTTCAATGCTAGAGGGAATTAGTTACTAGAATTGTATTTTAAGAGAACTCTTAAATTTCAAAATATTTCATTGACTATTTTGCAAAGAAAATGTAATTTCTCTTAGAACAATGACTTCTGTAATTTCTGGCATATCCCTTGTATGGTGAATATCTTCAGTGCCTCTTAGGGGGACAATTTTTATTCCATGTACTAAGTACTTACTGAGTTAGAGCTTTGTCTACCATGATCTCAAGGGAGTAGAGGCAATAGCAGACAATAATCACTCTCTTTTGTGATTATCTCTCTGTTACAAAGTGAACTACTGCTGCCTTTGTTACTGCTGGTTTCTGTGGAAAAGAAATGGAGCAGGTATAGAGCAGCAGATGTATTAAAATGGTATAAAAGGAAGTGCCATCTTGAATCTTTGAGCAGGTTGCCTAGGTTTTTGAGAGAAACAGAGGTGAGCATAATTATTTCCTACAGGGTTTCTCACTGGTTATGACCTGATTGGTATATTTACTCTTTTGAATTCTCTTCTATAACCATAGGATCCTCATGGGCTGTATCAGCAGAATTAGTTGTTCACCTCAAGACTTTTTCTTATAACAAAAAGTTATGCAATAGAACACTACTCTACAAATGTTGAAATTTTTTTGTTGTTCTAACTCCTGCCCATTTCAGACCCTGTGTTTCCTCCCACAACTCTACAGACAAGCAATGGTCTCTAGAGCTCTGGGGCCATAAAACTTGTGTACAGGCACATGTTTTTTCCATGAGCAAATAGGCTGTCATATAATAGATTAAATTCAGTTTCTAAATGTGCTTAACAGTGTATTCTAACTGCTGTCCCTTCAGAATTTAATTTTTAAAGACAGTACAAGATGAAATAAAGCTTAGAGTGCTTAGATTTACATTAATGATATAAGTTTCTGTGTTACTCTGACACAATTAATGTCTCTACGATTTCTCTTTATGTTCACCATTTATATTTGGTGGAATTCTAAGCCATCTTTCAATAGAAATATGACTTCTGCAGTTATAATTTTCTGATGATTAAATATTCACAACAAAAATAAAATATTAAGAAAACTTTAACATTAAAGCAATTAATCTGATACCAAAAACTGTCTTCCACATTTAAGTATGCTCTTATCAAGCTGATATTCTTTCTTTCAAACAAACAATTAAAAAAAACCGAAAACAAAACCCCCATAAACCTCCCCAAGTAATGAACTCCATTTAAAAGATTAATTTGTTCTTTGTTCTGTTTGTTTTTTTTTTTTTTAACAACATGGCATGTTTATTATGATTATTCTAATATTTAAACCATGAGAAAACCACTATATTTTTGTTCTTAGACAAATTTACTAGCCAGAAAATTTCAGTTTGTCTGTTAGGCTTACCCTATACATGTATAGAGATAGATAGATAGATAGATAGACAGACAGACATATACACATGTATTTAAATATATATAACACACTTTCACTGGTGCCTTGAAGGAGAAAAATGCGTCCAGCATCTGTAGAAAACACAGTCTTTGATGTACTTTGGATGAAGGGAAAGCTGTCAAGTTCTGGTTTTCTGCTGCATCAGCATAGCAGAATTATATTAAGAGCAAATCTGCCTGTGTTATTGCTATTAATATCAGGAAGAACTCAAAAGATATGACACTTGGGCTGCAGTCACATTTAAGCTTTCCCTGGACATCCAAATGATTTGACTCAGGTTTCTTCATCAGACCTATCTCATCCCCTAGGAAAAATTATGATTAAACTATATATCCAGACCTATTCAAGAGCCATACAGACTCGCCCTTGTTGAGTTTCCTTTGGATGGAAGAGCAAAGACCTATCACTCTCATTGGTCTTTGGGGACAATATCAGATGATACGCATCTGTTAAAACAGTAAAAAAATACTTGACCCTTTGGGGAATAAACCTTTGCCAGGTGAAAGATGTTCCCCGTAGAAGCAGCATGTGATCATATAATTAAAAAATAAATTGAATAAAACATGTTCATCAGAACTCTTAAGTGTTCTGGAAACATTCCTTTTTGAATTTCCGAACTTCTCCCTGCTTTACTTCAACATCAAACTTCTGTCAGCATAGTTTTCATGTTGTTATGGACAACAAGGGTCAGAAGGTGGAAATGTGAAAGGAAGAAATATCATCTAATATATCATTACTGTAAGACTGAATAACATGATAAAGCTCTTAGTAGGTTTGTACACTAAGGGTTTGGCTTTGAATTTGATTTTAACCTTCCTGTTGTGAAGACTCCTCAGTTTGTAAGCAAACTGATGTACACCATGTGCATATTTTTGCTTTGTCTGTGATGGGACAGTAATAACATTTTAAATAAGTGTGGGTTTAATTCATTATCCCACTCTTTCCTGTGCTTTCAGTATGTCTTTTTATGTAAAAAGAGAACTTTAATGAATACTTATATACACTTTCAAAAAAAATTTTTATTCACTCATCCTTGTAATAAACCAGTATCAATTAGTAATGTAAAATTAAGAAATAAGTAACATTTTAATTCTGAGTCCATAATAACTTTGCCAACAAGATTTGAAACACATCAGAAAGAAAATATTCAGGTAAAAACACTTCTCAGCAGCTAAAACAAATTGCTTCATCTATATGTTAAGATTTTGTCATCTTTAATTCTCATGGTCAGTTGTTTTTCTCCAATTTGCAGTCATACTCTGTTTTAACAAGCTGCCTAGCAGGTTTTCAGTTTCAGGGACAATTATTTCAGCTAGGATTTCATTGTAGCTGAAGTAGGGCAGCGTTTCTCCTTCTTGCTCTTTTGTCTGAGTGTGGGCATGCTCTCTTGTAGCTGTGTGCATTCCATGGCTCAAAGGTACCCTGTTCTGTAGAGGTTTCTTTTCTTTCACAAACCTTACAGTAGCTGAGCCAATCAGAGACAAAGAGGGGGAAAAGTATAGAACAAATTCACACTGGAATACAGTTCCAGCCATCTTATGTCTTCATTAAGCCCATCTGATTAAGGTGTATATCATGCAATGGTTTTGGCTATGTTTTTACTGATCAGAAGTAAAAGTATGCTGGTAAATTCATTTAATGAAGAACAGATCCAGCAGTCTAATTTATTCCTGCCACACTCCCTCATCTGACCCACCCTCATCTACTCACCCCACAAAAAAAGCCCAAGAATGAAAACCTAATAAAAGTGCTTATGAGAAAGGTCAGTGTAGCAGACCCAAAACAATATTTATTTTGGGGGATGAAACAAAATTCTTCTTGTGTAAGGACATCAAATTCCCATGAAGTTGAATAGAAAGTCTGATGTTGTAGAGAATCAATATTTCCAAATATTTTTTTCTTAACATAGATTAATTTTATTCTGTCATTAGAGATCTTTCTGCTTATTTTCATCTAGCATATTCTGTAACATCACTTAGTCCAAAATAATTGCTGAATATTTTGTTCAAATGCAGGATCTTGTTTTTCGCTAAGAAAAGTACAAGGTAATATTGCCACAATAGAGTCCACAAGTCTGTGCACATTATAGCAGTTACCTGAAAATCTTTTCACCCCCAGATATATATGTCCCTCTCACCATTGTTTGCACTTTGAATGTGTACAGTCTGGACTATCCAGACAGTATTGAGCTAATGAACATTTATCCAGCAAGACTGATCAAATTATTCCTCTGCACAGGACTGGAGGATTGAACGCAATAGTCTTTCCAAATATTGTCATGCAGAAAAATCACCTTCAGGAAGAGATTTCACAGTGAAATTGCAGAAATCAACATTTCAAACATTGGGACATATTTGATCTTTGGGTCAGTTTTAGTCATGACCTGTAAAAGGGGAGAGAACTGCTGCTGCAGTGACTTCTGCGGTAATGGTACAGATGAAATATCATCTCCACATTCATTTTTTCAATGTCTGTCACCTGAGCAGACTGATGCAAACATGCAACATGCATAGATGACTGCTAAGTGGACATCACCAAGCATAAAATATTCTTTCTAGGAGACAGTGCTCTGAGCTATGGTGTAGAGTTTCAAGACAATTAAGAATGAAGGACCTCTGTGGTGAGGTCCCTTCCTGAGCCTCTCCACCACTTGGCTTGGGGAGCTGGAAGCTCATGTTGCACTCTCTCACAGCCACCAGAATAAGAAAGCAGTTGATTGAGCAAAGCAGTCACATTCTAGTCTTTTGCCTGCTAGGCAGGTGTTGCTGTAAGATGTACAGTATCAGAAATAGCTACCATAATGTTTTAAAGTAAGGGTTTTTCCTTTGTAAATTAG
>JAWWTY010000088.1:42718085-42730969 GCA_035222235.1 Margarornis squamiger | reverse complement strand
CCCTTTCCCTACCCTCTGTCCCTCACAGTTCCGGATGTGACATAGCTTCCCCCTGGGAACCCTATAAATACCTGTGACTCTGGGAATAAAACCTCTTTGCTGTCTGCCTCACCGGTGTGTGGTTTCCCTGTAACCTCTCTGGGACCCTGGCCGCCACCACGTGGAGGGGGGAGGGGTGAGGAGCGTCCACCCAAACTGCCGTAGGCAGTCAACTTGATAGCCATTACAGTGATGGCTAACATGACTGATATTACTCTACATAACCAGTGACAGAGCATCGTGAGCTTCCTATTCAGAGCTAAAATAGCGTGCATGTTTACCCAGTAAAAAAAAGTTCATGTACAGAGTCTATACAAGAGTTTAAATGTTAGGATTTATTCAGCATGTTAATTATTATGAAGCAAAAGACAAAAATTTAACCTGTCTTTACTGACATGTGAATTCTGTTCAAGAAACAGAAAATTTTCAGGGACTCTGCTGAGTTACTGGTCAAGCAGCTGGACAGGGCTCTGAGCAACCTCATCTAGTTGGAGATGTCCCTCCACATTGGAGGGTTTGTTGGATTAGATGAACTTTAAAGCTCCCTTCCAACCCAAACTATTCTGTGAGTCTATCATTCTGTCATCATTCTATCATTCTGTCATTCTGAGTTGTAAAAGGTCCTTGCTATTACTTCTCTACCTACTTTCAAGTCAGGCAAGAAAGCTTGTCTTCTGGATTAAGTAAGCTTTGAATTTAGCTTGTCTGCTACAATCTTTTATTGGGCTAGAGGTCAGCTACTAAACCCCTGTGTAAATTATTTTTAAATCAAAAAATACTGAAGCATATTATCTTTTTGCTTGCTCAATCTTTTTGTAAAATATCAGTTTAGGAATTCCAGGTTTACAGCTTTAATTTTTCTTCAATTAACTGAGATACTAAAAACATTATAAATAAGAAAATATTCAATTTGCTCTGTTTTCTGAAGGATTTTGCCAGTAGCAACGTAAGTGGGAAATAGTGATTTTAAATTGTCACACATGCATCAAGTGTACCTGATTCCTTCCAGCACACATACTGATAATAAGCTAAGACTTTAGTCATCAAGCTGCAACAAATCAGACTGAACTTTTATTGCTAACTAATGAAGTTATATCCTTTTTTCCATTAAAATAAAGACAATCTTGACAGCAATGTGTTGATCTTATTCCACAAAAGAGTTTATGTTAGTGTTTCTCATGTAACTTACATAAAAATTCACAGTACAGATAGTGAATTTACATAATAAGAGACAGAACAAAATTATCTGCATTCCAGAAAATAGTACACTGATTTAATTAAACTTGAAAAGTATAAAAAAAGTCCCTTTTTGATGTATTGCTTCAGCCAGTCCATCAATATATCTCTCTCCATCTCTACACACTCAAGTATGGATATATGCCTGCACATATCCAGAAAAAATAATGCAATACATTCAATGGCAGAATTCTCACCCAACAGTAGTCTAGTGTTTTGGTTTTTTTTATAATATTTATTATTATGCTGTTAATGGAATAGTTTTAAGAAGAAATCTGTGAGATCTTTTATTGTAGAAGCAATCCCAGTGTGCCATGGCCTAGTACTTCCCTCCACAGAAAAGGGAAGTGCAAAGAAATTTATTGTGCCAAAACTATTGTTCTAACAGTCAGATTTGCTATCCAGCTTGTTTACTCAAATGTGAACTGGTTGTAAATCAAAATTATAAATCAGGCAGCACTATTTGGTATACTTAGATTCTTTTCATTTTTTGCTTTTAAGACGAAAGGTTATCTTATGTTAGGGTTCCATTTTTTAAATCCCGGGGGGGGTGGGGGTCGGGAAAGTAGAATTCAGTTGGTATTCAGTGTCAATTAGGTCATTGAATGATGTCTTCAGAAGACTAAACTGTTACTTACAAATCAAGAAAACTCTCAGTGACTATTTTTTTTTTTTTTTTTTTTTTTTTACACAGGAAAATCATGTAGAAAGAGACAAACAATTTAGAGTGCTTTGGTTCCTTTATTATTTGTAATATAACTTGCTTTGAGATAGTTGACCACAGACAAAAAGATTTATATAAATCCATAATTTTCCATAGGACTGAACACAGAACATTAAAGTATATCTGCAAATCAGGAAGACAGTGTTCAATGAGATTAAATGTTAGTCAAGATGGCAACAAACTTATACCTGATTTTCTTTTTAAAGAAGATTCAGGCTTTTTAAAATTATTTTTTGTTGAGAAAACCAGGTAAATGCAGAATGTTTTGTCATGTTTATTGACATTTCTTTCATCATGAAAGTAACTGAATCTCCTAAGGAAATAAAATTTCATCTGTATGTTATCTGAAAAAGAATTAAAAAATTACTTTAACTAGACATTTGCTGAGAAGCTAGCGACAGATGACTATTAGTGACATGCACTTTCACTGGTAACTCAAAATACTTTACTCCAGTGGTTCATAGAATATATATGAAAGAGAATTGGATTAAAATGCATGTTGTTTTGATTTTCTTGCATAAGGTGACTTCAAGGTATGGACAACATCGAATAAAACTGCTTTTTCCTACTCAACTTCTGCTACATGTGAAATTTGATCAAGCAACAAACAACAAATGAAGCACACATTAACCAGTAACCACTGCATTTTCTAAAAATATGCAACAAATGACAGAACAGTGAGGAAATTGATTTCTTTGTATATCCTTGCTTTGAAAGACATTAATTAAAAAAAAAAGTAAAAAAAAAAAAAAAGTCTGTTTTTAAGATCATTCATCTAAATTTCCTATAAGGTAGCCTAAAGGATCTTGGAACTTGAGTGTAAGCTACCTGTATTTCTCTGAAAGCCAGTGAAGAACATAGATGGTAGGGAACTGTCTATGAAATCAGTACAACATGTTCAAAAAGAACTTTTCTGAAGGAAATCTCAAATGAAAAGAAATTTGGCTGTAATGATATTTTTTCCTAACATCTGCTTTAAACCATATCTGTAAAATTTGTCCTGCATTTAATCTAAAACAAAAGTCAGAACTATTTCATTTTAAACACTGAATAATATGTATTCTGACCTGATTTCAGTTTGCAGCCATACTTAACATCTGAGAAAATTTTCTGTGATTTCAAGTTTCATACTAAGACATCAAGAGCCTAGCAAAATTGGATAGAATATTAAGATAAGGTGAGATTTATATTGATTTATGAGGGATTTTAATGGAATTGTTCATTATTTCTTCATTTGTAAGTTTCAGGGCATAACAAGGGCAAGGTTTCAGAATCTCTCTCCTTTTTTTTTTTTTTTTTATTATTCAGTTGATGTTGTATGTGAAAGCTACATTGATCCTTGACCCCACACTTTTGTTTAAGACGGGTCATTTTCCCTAAAGTGAACATGTGTTAATATTCTGTGGGGGGTATTCTTGTGACACCAAAAAACCTGCATGATATTCATCCAACTACAGATTTCACTCATTTTTTTCTCTGGCCTTTTTTTTTTTTTTTTTTTTTTTGTTACATTTATTCACAGTTGGCCAAGTATTTTTGATGCTGTACAAGAGCTGGTATCCTAGACATCCCAGGGATTTGAATGGCTAGTATAATGCCTGCATGAGAGATGAGAAGCAGAAGTATATTGTTGAACCTTTAAAGAAAGGTTGACATTTTTCTGGCCTTGAGCAGCTCTCTTCGGTATTGAAGTTTTGCAGCTTTCAACCCTTTGATTTATGAGCAAAAGTGTAACACAACTTGGCTATTATGGAATCATAAAAGTCCTTTAAATCTTCCCATTCCATTTTTACTTAAAAAAAAAAAAAAAAAAAAAAAGTTAACTCCTTTCCTATTTTGTGTCTTTCTGCTTTTTGGATCTTTTTTTTACTTTTGGAAGAGAAGATTTTTTTTTCTTTTTGTGACAATGGTATGATGACTTTTAAATGCTAATTCTCATTTCAAAAAATTCTAATGGGATTCCTGAGCAAGTTTCCAAATTCTGAAGTCAGAAAGAAAAATGTTAATTTTAGTGTCCAAGTAGCCAACTCAGCAATTTTGATCAGAAGAGAGGGCAATAAAGAAAAACTCTGAAAATCACAATATATTGTGAGTCACTGTTTTCTAGGATTCACATCTTAGGGTTTCAAACCATCTAAGTAAAAAAATATAATTAGTTTATTCCAGTTGTTATGTGATTGCAACCCACAGTAAAAGTTTCATCAGCTACACTGAAAGCAAAACAAGATTGATCCTAGCAGAACATGTCTATGGTCAGTGTGGAGTTTTTTACAACAATTGCATTAATTATATTGATTACATTACCTGCATCTGTGCCTCTGTTCACAGTGAAAAGCAAGCTTGTCTTCTCCTAGAAATTTAGTTCATAATTGGCCTATGCTAATAAATCATGACTTTCATTGGGATTTACCAGTCTTCGTCCAACCTCACACTAAAATTGAAGCTAGGCTCATCACTAGCTGCTTTCCACAAGACCCTGACAGGAAATAGGTTTTATTCAAAATTTTTTATTGCTATTATTATTTTGTCACTAGGAATTGTCAAAAACCACTTTTCTAGCTGAAGTTCACCTTATTCACCTTTGTAGATTTTATAGAAGATGCCCTTTAAAAATTACTTCTTCTGTTAGTCCTGCAAGATTTTGCAACATAAAAATATTTGAAAAACAACTTTCCACCATGCCATGCTGCTTCTAATATTCTGGTAAATATTCTAACTGGACAGTAAAAATTCAGATGAAGGCCAATAAGAGCAAGTGAACTGAGACATAAGTGTCAGAACAACATTACAGATATTTGAAAGGCCCAAGAGGAGAAAAAAAAAAAAAAAAAAGAAAAATTTATTCAGAATTTCCATTTGACACAGAAAGAATAAAATTTTAAAAACTAGGAAAAAAAAATAAAACAATCATACGGATCATAAGCTCAGTTTTTAGACACCTTGCTAAGTCATATGTTTTAGCACTTAACAGCTGCTGCTGTGAAAGGATGTGGAACTGTCAAATTTCACGCAGAACACAATGATGTCCAGAATTCATCTAAGTATTTTAAATTACACTTCTATTTACAAAAAATGAAAGCCCTATCTGGAGTTTCAATGAACTATACCAAATGAAAAATCCAAACAAGAAATAGTTATTCAAATTTAGGTCCTTCAAATGTGTGATTTTTTTCTCTTTTTACTTCTTTGTATGTTTGTTAGTTTAATTAAAAAAAAAAAAAGGTATCTATGAGCAGTTAGAAATTTATTATATTAATTTTCAATTTTAATTAACTGGTAAGTAAGATTTGAGGTACATAGTAGAGCAGTTGTCTTCCTATTTCCTTCAGTAATCTGCCTATTATTAGCAATAAGCCATCCATGTTGTAAGGTAAGCTGTTTCAGGAAATACAAGGCAATTAATGAGTTTGTGTATTGTGGCAGGTAAGCAAAGTTTACAGAAATCAAAGAAAAGGTCTTATTGACATAAATTTAAATGTATCATATAAAAAAAATTATATATATATATATATATATATATATATATATATACATATACTGCTTTATTTCTCACAATCTAGAGAGCCTCCTAATATCATCAGGACAACCTTTGTACAAAAAGTATGGCAATCAGAATAATTTTAAAATGAAAAATAAAGATTATAACAAGAATTAATACCATAGAACTCATTGTATTTCAATTTAAATTATGAGAGAAAATTCTTAAGACCCTACCCAAACACAGGAACCTTTATTTGTATTTAATATTATACAGCTGAATTTCCCATAGGCAATATAAATTTCTTTGAATTTAATATTTCAGTTTTCTGATTTTCTTTTCCTTCCAATGCTCCATTCTATCTTATTTTTTAAGCTTTTTTTCAGACAGATTTACTGCCTTGTATTGACAGACAAACTTTTTTTGTTCCCAAGTGAGTTAACATGTTCTTTCTCTTTTTCATTTTGCTCCTGATTCCTCTGGGCAAAAACAATACCTCTCTATCACACTGGAATGTCAGGAGACTTTATTAATACATTAAATAATTTGGATTGGGATTTCTAGATATAAAGTGTTGTAATCATAACAGTTTATTTCATACACTCCTATAACAAAATGAAACTTCATAAAAAAACAAAACCATGATGGGTTATCTTTAGAGGGAGGAGAATGACAGTTTTATTCAAAAGTTTGTTATCCTTAGCTACTAACATGAAAAAAATATTGTTTGCAGAACTACATAATATTAAATGAACATCAGGAAAACCACTGCCTGATTCAAACTCTTTGGAAAAAAAGTGGGATGAATGTCTGTATGACTAGACCGATTATGGAATGCTGCAGATATTTTACAATTTTATTTTTATTTTTTTTTTAAGTTCTGATTATAAGGGGGTTACTGCCTCACATATGCAATATGTAAATAGGGTTATGGGCAAAAGAATTAATGTCTGAATATGAGTTACTGTAAAAGGTGAATCATCATAGGGTTTATAATTTTGCCCCTATTTGAATGCTATGATTTCTATTTTAGGTAAGATACCCATGCTGTAAAGAATGAAATCATGAACACAAAAGAGGGGGCCCAACATCACCCAAAACAGCTTTCTAGCCCATTATCTTTTCTAACTATGACACCTTGGAAAAAGATCAAAATATTCAAAACTATGGTATAATTTCTCCAGAATTTTGCCCCTTTGGGAAGTCTCTTTCGTGGTATTTCCAGTTCCAGGTGTCTCCTGTCATTTTATATAAGATCCCTTGAATTTTTTCGATTTTAATTGTCCTCATCAAACTTTCTGTAACCACATTCCTACAATCATTTTTTAGCATCTGAATTGTCTTTTGGCAAGGAAATACACCTTTTCAATCTAATAATAGGGTAAAGAATCCTTTTCTCCTGTTTACTCTCAACCTGCTATTATCCAGTTATAGCTGATGTTCATACTTAATCATATTTGAACAAACTATGGACATTCTTTCCATTTCCTATGCTACACACAACTTTGCCATACCCCTACTTAACCCTTTATATCTTTTCTAGTATGTAAAATACTAATCCTGTTCACCATCCTCTTTAATCTAAGAAGGCTCCAGGGAGACCTTATTACAGCCTTTCAGTTACCTAAAAAAGGGCTACAAAATGGACTTTTTATGAGGGCATGTAATGATAGGGCAAGGGGAAATGTAAATTTTTAAAAAAAGTGTAGATTTAGATTAAATTGTAGGAACCCATTCTTTCATGTGAGAGTGGTGAGTCACTGGAACAGGTTGGTCAAAGAAGTTGTGGTTGCCCCATCCCTGGAAGTGTTCAAGACCAGGCTGGTCACAACTTTTAGCAACCTGGAGTAGTGGAAGGTGTCTATGCCCTCAACAGAGTGGTTGGAACTAGTTGATCTTTAAGGTTCTTTCCAAAAGAAACCATTCCAAGATTATATGATAATAAGATTATTGAATCAAATCTCTTCTACATAAAGCGGTGTTGACTGGCAATAAGTGCCTCTGTATAAACATTCATGCAGAAAGAAAGATGGAGGGGGCAAAAAAAGACTGTAGAATGAAATGAGTGACAGATTCTTTAGATCTTGAGGTGAATACATACCATGGATTTAAGGGAGAGAAAATTCTTTAAACAGTGGATTTCCAGATTATATTTGTAAGACTAAGTACATTCATTTAACCAGTCTCAGTATTTTACCTCAAATGATGATTTAAATAGTTAGACTTTGGTCTTGCTCTTGTTGAATCAGTTTCTTACTGTCTTAAACTGTCTTTGTGTAAACTATCTTTGGCTGAAAATGACAACCAGAAGGTGGCAAATGGAGTTTGCAAATTGAAAGTACAGCCTGAGATTTTGACAAAACCCACAAAAATACTGAGGTCTATTATATTTTTAGGCATGAAATTTTCTAATTAAAAATATGTTAAGCATGCAAATATACCTTATTTTTAGTAAACTATTAGAATTTTTATGTTACAGAGTAAAAATAAACAGAAATGAAAACTAGTCCCAATATTTAGGTATTAAAATTCTTTCACTAGAATCTTTGAGTAGAAAAGTATTTCTGAAGGAGATGTTGTGAACTTATGCAGGAAGTTTTACACCTAAGGCATATTTCCTTCATGAAGAAGCAACAATGAGATGGAAAACAGAGACAACTGAAACCTATAAGTTTAAAGAAAAATAATCCTTAAGCTAATTTACCATAAAATGATTAATGTCTTAAGCAGGATTCAGAGGTTTCATAATTAATCACCCTGCCTTCCCCTCCTCTCATCTGATTCTAATTCTCTTTTTAAATAAATTTGACACAATTATTTTATTATATTTTAACCATCATCTCCTTCCCATAGCTTCTGGCAGCTGTATTTGTCTTATTGTCTTCAGAAATGGTAAAGAATTCCCATTATTTCTTTGCAATGTTGTCTTCAAAATGTTTACTGTATGAGATCATATCACTCAAGTTTTCTTGGTGATTACATGTAACTCCATTCATATCCACTGATAGTTATTTCCAGCAATTATTTCCACTTTAATTTTTCTCTTTAAGTTAAAGAAACAAACAAAGCAAACTTCTGTTTGCAATCACACTGCTCTCTCTCCATTGAAGCAATGTATATTAACATGATTCCTCCCTAGGTAATACTCATAATGAAATCACTATGAACATTAACTTGTTTAAATAGTGTACCAAACAGTTTTCATGTTAAACTGCATTTTATCCTACTTGTGAGAATTTATTCCCAAATTAGGGGGCCATGCTAGACATCAGCTCCTGAAAGACCAAATTAGACCAGCTTACAATGTCTAACCTCACAAATTATGAGGCTGTTTGATTCTTCTTCTTTTGGTAAGGCTAAGAAATTACAGGCTTATGTGATTTGGAGGAGATATTTGTGATATCTTGGTTCTTCACACTAAACAAAAAAAAAAAAAAAAAACCAAAAAAAACCCCCCAAAAACAACAAAACGAACCAACCAAACAAACAAACAAAAAAAACCCCAAAAAACAAAAACAACACAATAAACCAAAACCAAAAAAAAAAAAACAAACAAAACCAGAAATCAAACCTGATTCACGTTTTGTCCAAACAAAATGACCTAGAAGGTAAGTAAATCCATTATTTACACAATCCTGCGTACAAGAGCTCTTTATGGTTCACAAAGACACACCTGTGGAGCTGTGTAAATAAGTTTTGCATTGTTTTCTAAAAATAACAGATTTTAAATATTGGTAAAAACTTGATAGTACAGAGAGCAACACCATCCTCTCTAACAGGAGAAGAAATCCCTGTGTGGGATATTGTTGCCTTCAAGGTCAAGCAGAAGGAATGAGATGATCTGAGAGAAAACTTACAAAAGAAGTTTTCTGGATTGTTTTCTCTTTCCCACTGCATACAACTTTTGCTTGTTCACAAAACCTTTAAGGACTATATATTTCCTATCTAACTCATGACACTTTTCTGCTCAGTTCTACAGGAAAGAACCAGCTTTTCTTCCAGAAGGAACAGCATATTTTAAAATTTATAGAATCTGAAAAGATATTAAAGTTTGGTGGGCTTTTTTTCCAAAGGGAATGAATCACATTTGTTCTTTTTTCCCCTCTCTAATATTCAAAATTGCTTCTTGGAGCTTAAAACCACTTAACAATAAAAATCCAAGTTCCAGAAAGAACACCAGAAAGAAGGCAAAGCTAATGAGACAGACATTGCGAAATCTGTGTTTGAGATACTATTGCCAGTGACTTAGCAGAAATATCTTAGCTTGTCAGAAAAATAATTTTCTTGACAGGACAGGGTAGCCACAGTGAGTGTCATACAGAAAAATCAGATTTAATGGTCCACCATGGAAATTTTGTTTCAAAGGAGAATTAATACTGACAGCTCAAGTGAAGGTGGGGACTTGTAAATCAGATATTAAGCAAACAAACAAACAAACAAACAAACAGCACCTGGGCTCCCAGTTTCATATGAGAAATGCAATTTACTAGAATTCACATGTTGTCTTGCACAAATGGTCAAGTGGGTAAAATCCAAACAAAGATAAAGTTTGGAAGTGCTGAGGATGTAAACGGGTAACAGAAAAGATTTTGGGTTACATTCATCCAAAAAACAAGTAGAAAAATAGCCACATTTGCATACAGAGTTTAATTCTAGGCCAAATTCTAGCATAAAATATAGTTATCTAAGAGTTGCTTTAACGTCTGCTCTCTTGGATGTGACATACATCCCCACCATTGCTAAATGAGAAAAAGCATGATGAGTAGACACAAAGACTAGAAGAACTGAATAAGGATTAATTGGAAATTTAATGGGACTTAGAAGTTTCTGTTGGTAAAGCAAGGTAAATCTGTATGGAGTTTCTGATTTAATGCACAGACTGGATTTGTTTGTCTTTTATTATTCTGAAGTACATGAAGACCCTATTAATCATCACAAATCTGTAATACCTTCTGAGGTCAAATGGGAACTTAAGTTGGTAGCTTTGCTACCATTTATTTCCAGTAGACTGTAAAAAGACCTGTTTTGAACATCCAAAATTCAAGTGTGAGTTGTTCCTGAAGTGAACCCACATGCAGAGTCTAAGAACGAAAGGTATAGTCAGTATATTTGGAAAATGCATTGATTTCAGGCTTAAGGAGTTATTGTAGGTCAATAATAAATAGAATTTTTTCCAAAGCTTAAGAACCAGCAAGCCATCATGAATTTAACACTTTATTTGCTGCCTGCCTTCTGGATAGACAACAATATTTCAGAAGTTTGTGTTTACATTTTTCCAGTGTGAATCTTCTGGGTGTGTTTGTCTGTCAAAAACTTATATATGAAACAGTACTGGGTTACTCTGTGAACCACCTGCAAAAAAACCCTGCACTAGAACATAGGCATTAATTCATTTATTTTTGAAATTGCTCTTGAATAAGTAGAATAAGAAGAGCTATATTGCCTAGTGACTGAAAAGCATTGGCTAAACCACTAAAGAATACAAGAAGAATTACACCATCTTATCCAGGGACAGATGTACAAAGCTGTCTTCACTCCTTGAAGTAGCTGATCCAAATGGTCACTCTTCAAGCCTTAAAAGGAAGCTCTGAACTTGAGTACCCAGAACTGTATATTTTGGGTTGCTGCATTTTGATTTTGTTTTGAGAAAGTATTCTGTTCAGTGAGAAAAATCTGAGTGCACACAAAATATCTAGAATGCATGATTTCCTTCCTGGTAAGTTGAACTTTTGCGATGGTGTACTGGTTTAAAGGTAAACCAGCAGGAGAAATGAAACCAACTCCAAAAGAAATTGCAAGTCAGAATGACGATTTAATAAAAAAATCACAACAAGAACAATGATGCAGAGGAAAAATCCATTTAACCCACAAAGAACAGGTTTACAACCCAGCACCCGGGGCACAAACCAACCCCTGAGCTGAGCACCACGTCATGCCAGTACCTCCCCCAGGGCAAGGAGTTTCACAATAGGTGATTTACTACACTATGAGTCATGGGATACTCCTTGATGGCCCATTATCAGACATGACCCCTCAGTGAAGATACTAATGACTTCCTGGAGGGAGTTATCACATCTCAGTCATTGGTGTGAAGACAGGGAAATTTCCTTATCTCATAGAGTTCCTAAACACCCAGCTTGTAGCTTGAGGGGCCAGGTGTGCCCTGGGCAGAGGCTGCAAATGATCCATTGTTAGAAGTCCATGAGAAAATCACATAAAGGGTGTGGAATACAAAGCTTTGTCACCTACACAGTGACAAACTGGTCCCGGCCAGCATAACCAGGACAACTAGGAAAACCTTTCTCTCATTGAAAGAACATTGATCAGTGCCATTGGTTATCTAAGTTCCCTGAGATAGGAAACATAGGAACATTTTTCATTTTCTTTTGTTCAAAGTGAAATATGCTGTCCACTACCAAATATCAAAACTAAAAAGTCTAAAGTCTAAAAGTCCTTCCCAGAAGTTTTTTTTTAAAAAGATAGACTTATCTTTTGTTGAGATTTGGACTGAACACAAAGAGAGTCTTACTTAAATTTTATTCCTAAAAAGAAACTGAGATTCCAGACTTCAAATATTAGCTAATATTGAAAGTCCTGTCAGTCTTACTAGTGGAAAAGGGCTAAAACAAATAGAGAACAAAGAGAAAACAAGCTGATCATGTGTTAGATGGAAGGTGAGGAGAGTAACTAGAAATCTTGTTTCATGGAAGGGAAATTTTACCCTGAGTCTTTCTGTGCCACTAAGTCCAAAATGAGGCTTTGTGTTGGCACTTTATACTAAGCTGATTTTCATCTCAACAAGCAGGTGGAGAGAAGCAGAATAAAGGCAGTAAATATCTGCTCAATGGCAAGAATATCTTCTTTCCTTGTATGAATTTTTAAAAGCTATGAATTCATTCAAATTGTTGTGAGCATTTTAAAAGCTACGAATTCATTTAAATTTTATGTGCATCTTTTATCAGGGCCAGCATCTTTCATTTCCAGTTTTCGCTGTGACTTATATTTTCTGTACTTGAAAATGAACTCTGTTCTGAAGTTTGCATAGTACATTATGTACTTGACAGATCAAGTTCACACTGAAGTCAACGAGTTCGACTCAAGGGAAAGTAACAAGCATATTTTCAAAAGAAATGATGATGAAGATTGTCTTGATAACATAGTTCCAATTTTCTAAGAGATATTATAAATATAACCTATATTTTGAACAAGAACTTGGAAAGTACCAATTCTTAAAAAATAAGTCCTCAGTAAACCAGTGTCATAAGGTGATCAACACAAAAGCAAAAACCTATAGAGGTTTCAATAGGAAATTGAAGCACAAGAAGCAAGGTTTTGTTGCCTTAGGGTTTTCGTGAATTTGTAGATTTTTATACTTCTAGGTAGTTTCTCACATACAGAGTAGCTAGC
>JAWWTY010000088.1:42704178-42717985 GCA_035222235.1 Margarornis squamiger | reverse complement strand
AGGTGTTGGCTCCAAGCTTTTGGAAGGAATTCTGAGTTTTAAAACTACAACCGTCTGGATCCAGTCTTAGTCCCAAACCTTGTCAAAGGATTCTGTGTAAAAGATTATATAGGTGTAATCAAACCTTTATACAACTTCTTCCTGTAAGATTAAAGATGGTAAACCAGATATATTCATATAAAAATATATATGTATATATGATTTATTATGATAATGATTAGACAAATCTTAATGAAAATTATTTATTTCACAGTACAGGTTCTATAACAACTATTATAGTTGTAAGACACTGGATTGTTATACTAATTTTTGTCTCAGACCAACTCAACTGTGTGGCTTGGGAAAAAGACAGATTGAACTTCATGAAGCTGAAGTGATACCCTATTCCACACCTCAGCCCATTCAAGCCTTCTTGTGCAACCCCAGAGCATCTGTTAGTCCCTGGCACAGCAGCAGTGCTGCCCCACAACCCACCCCAGAGTCTCAGTCTTGCCCCAGAGTGGCCAGTCGACCAGAAGTCCTGCCTGGAAGGGTGGCCACAGGGGGACAGAGCAGATAAAACCAGCACCATGAGGCCATTTCAAGGTCACAACCTTGACATTTCCTGGACTCCTGGTAGCTGGATGTACTTTGGACGTGGGGCGGCAGCTATAATTCTCTCTTTCTCTCTCTCTTTCTTTACTTCTTCTTCTTCTAATATCCTTTTTTGATATTTGGGTAACTTAAAGCTGAGTGGGTTGGATTTTGCTAAGTTGTATGGATAAGCATGTGCCAAGTCAATTCTTTGTGAAAGGCTTTGTTTTGGTCGGATGTTGCCCTTTAAACTTTTGCCAGGTTTCCCTTATTTTCAAAAGTTTTCCAGTTAAAGTGTATTATTTGACCTCCTGAGAAACGTGTGCATCTTCTTCTCCTGTGCAATCTCTCGAGATATTAAAAGAACTAAAAGCCCTTTTAACAGGTCTGGTAGGCAGACTTTTGGAGCCTTGTATATTTTTAAAGTAAAATCCCTTTTATGAACTGGTAGCTCGAGGCCTGAGATTTCACAGTAATATAATTTACTATAAAGTAATAATGAAGCAATTATATTAAAACAACTGTATTAAAGCAACTGTATTAAAGCTAGCAAAAACAATTATTAAGTAGAGGTTGATGTTACTCACCCTTACCAATGACCATAGCCAAATGTCTTTCACTCAGCCTCAAGTAATAACCTTGAGGGACATCCCCACCCAGGGCAGGAATCTTCACACATACACACCTATGAGGGCTATGTTAGAAGATCCTAAATTTGTGGCAGGGCTTTTATAGTATAAAGTGATTGACTGTCAATCATATGTCCCAGGCCAACTGTGCCAGCTCAGCAGCTTTAGATAAGTTATTAGCAGTATCACTAATTTCTTCCTTTTTCCAGGTATTTTACCAGGTCTAACACATCTTCATTTCACTGTCAGGAAGTTTAACTTTGGGTTTAACGAGTCAGACCGGTTTTAACGTTATTCAACACCAAAAGCACCATGTTGCCCCCTTCTTCATTTGCCCCTGGTAGCTTTGCAAATAGGGTTATTTTAGCCATTCCAGGCAGAGAATCCTGCCACAAAAAGTGGAAACAAAATAAGGAACCAAAACCATTATTACCTTATGTACCATTTTGAGTAGATATTTAATGAGGGAGATGTAAGGAAGTTGTTAAATCTACTTGGTCCCAGAAGAATAAACTGTTTCATTGCTTTTTCACACTCTGTCACAGCATTCTGTTCCTATTGGCTTGGGTGAGTATGACTCTGCATGATTTCTCTTTTTTTGTTGTTGTTTTCAGATCTCTGATATCCTCTCTAAAGCTGCTCAGCAAAAGCTACCTACTATTGCTACACATCCTGAGTTCTGCTTTAGGAAGTATATGGATCAAATAAAACAGTATTAATATGAAAGGAGTGTTGGGAATTACGTATGTCTGTGTTATTGTAAAATGCAACTTGGCTGTATCACTTTTTTATATATGGCTTACCTCACTGTCCTTCCTTTCAAAAACTTATTTTTCTGTAAGTCAGTTTGAACGGGGAGGATGGGATTGGTGCATCTATATTTTGTTTTTGGAGTTTTTGTTTGCTTTATTTCAATACTGTCATTTCCTCTATTTTTCTCTTAATCACTTAATCTGTTTAAGAGCTCAGGAAATTTTATAGGCATGAAGATTGGAGGGGTTTTTTTGTCTTTTTAATTCTAAACCTGAGACTTTTGCACCTAAGTAGCCAATACTGAAATAGTGAAGTGTTGCAGGATGCAATACTGGAGATCTAATTCAGTTTAGTTAGGCTGAAACCTCATGGCAGATGATGAAGCAAAACAAATGTGTAAGTATGAAGGAAAGATAAAATTTTCTATTACAGTAGTAAATCCCAAAATGCAGTATAGAAGAACAATCATCTCTCTTGCCTTCCTCAGATCTCAAAAGGTAGAAAAAAAACTTGACAGTACTTCCTCTGTCCATTTTTAGAATAACTGATCCAGAAGACAACAAACAATTTAATGCTGCTGGTTTTGACTACTGTCCACAGACAATCCTAGGAGAAAACAGACAAATCTTACACACTCTGGTATAGCAAAATTTAATTTTCCAGAATCCATATGGTCTTTCTGAATGAGATTAACAGAATATTAATTTTGAAAACCTTAAGAAACCCATTGATTTTCCTGAGAACTCTATATATCTTGTACTCCCTCCTGACACTGTCACAAAGACTTTCTTTCCCTCTTTAATTTCACTTTAAGGGTTGAAGTCCCTTTTCACATTTGATTTTCTGTCTTAAACTTTGCCAAAGCAAAGTGTAGGCTCTCAAATAGACTTCAATTAATCTTCACTTAATTTCTTACCTTCGCCTTTTTAGGAATTGCAAATAATTTCTTCTTTTCTTTCCTCTTATGCTGTCTGCTTATTCTCAACATGTTTCTTGAACAGCTTATTCATTCCATTGGGTTTACACCCTCCCTGTAAACTTTTCTCTTTATTGGAACACACAATTCCTAATACCTTTAATCATTCAACTTGAAGAAATTCCAGGCCTTTTTCACAATCAGGGCCCTGAGCTCTTCAGTATAATTTACTTTGCTAGTGCTTCCTTCTGTTCATCAAAACTTGTCCTCTCTTAAAATGCAGAATCTTAGTTCCTTCCTTTCATCCCCTGTAGGAAAAGTTGACCTCACAGCTGAATATGCCCTGTTCTCTTTACTCTGTTTCTTATGTTTTTTACTAACTTTTTGCTTTATGTCCTTGCTTTTTTCAAAGTTCCATTTTCCTCATGAATAACAGTAGTGTAAAGTGAGAAAAGGGGTCACTTGTCCTTTGAAAAGTTTTCAAGGAGAGCACAGGGGAATTCTATTTTAAGGGTTCTTTTTCAGGTATCTATAAAGACAGAAACCCTTTGACTAAAGATATACAAAAAGACAGATTTTGTTTTGTTTTGTTTTGTTTTAATATGCTGGCTTTTTCGTGGTTTTTTTGTTGTTGTTGTTTTTGTTTTTTTTTTTTTTTCCTTATTGCATATCTTTCCAAAGCCTAGTTTGCATGCCACCCCTTTGCTATGACACATCTTGCATGGTACTATGTGTTCACCTGTGGGAGAAACTGTAAAGATGCTCTATCACATACCCTAGTCCTTCAAACTTGTGCTTTTCTTTTGTTGTTTTAGAGATTTAATTGCAGTTTTTGCTGACAAATATTTCAGGACTCAAATACATAATAGTGATTTTTGGGGCTGCATCTCTAAAGGAACACTGTGTCTTGCTGAAATAGTAATTAATTATTATTTGCAAACTTAACCAAATACTTTTATCCATTACATCATGATGATTTCTGTGGGCCTAATTCTGAGTTCCTTTGGCAAGCCAGGCTTCTTGGAAGCAAGTTTATTTCTTCTCTGGCTAATTGTCTCTGTTTGATATAATTAAATCAGTAATTGGATTTATTTTCTTGAGTATTGCCCTTTAACAGACATGATTGTAGCCTGGAAAACTAAGTCTTAAAAACAAACAAACAAACAAAACAAACAAAAATGCCCTGCAAAATCCCAACAAACAACAAAAAACCCCAACCAACCAAAAAAAAAAAAAAAAAAAGAACCAAACAAAAAACCAAACAACAACCCAAACCAAATACAGCTTTGTTAATTCCTCTGAAAAAAATGAGAGCCATACCAAGAACTAGACTAAAATTTGTGGATGCTGTTGCCCTGATGGATTCCAAAGGCTTTGACATGTCTTAGCTGAAAATGCAGTTATTTTGTTTCTAAATATCTGTATAGTAAATTGAGTAGCTCCTGAAGCAATTGTTTTCTCAGTTCTAGCCTTTGTATTTAGACTAAAGCTAAATGGGGCTGAATTTACCACTCCTGGGATGAAAGCTCCTTTATATTCCTAGACTGTATTATCACATAAATAATTTAAAGCTGTCTTTCAGATTGTTTCTTGTTTGAGTCTGAACATACAGTAGGAGTATGCTCGAAGACATTGACAGTCCTTTTCCAAAATGGTCTAAAACTGCCATCTTCTGGCTGTTTTCCTTGCTTCCTACATGAGCCAAAAGTACATTTATTGACTTGGTTACAGCTTGGAACTCTGATATCTGTCAGTGGAAATAATATAGAGAACAAAATACATAAGAATAAATCATACTTGCTGGTTTTAGTCTTAGTGAAACAAAAATATTACCAGTCTATCATGTGACCGTCCAAGAGTTCAATTCTCCTTGGCCTTTAGCTGGATACAGCCTAATATCACAGACTCAATTTTTATTTTACTACACATACTCTTTCTCCTGTTACACATATTGCTAGCACCCATTTCTTTCTGTCTGCTTTCTGTATGGTGCTCCTTCCATCATTTTAAACCATCTATTTTTTCATTCTGTTCCTTAGTTATTCTGGGCTCTGTGGTTTTAGAGTCTTTTATTCCAGTAGTAAATGAGAGAAAACATTCTACTTTTCACAGTGATACCAGAGCAGGCGAGTTAAGAAAAGAAACTAGAGTACATTATTTCAAATATGTTCAGAATAAAACTGTTTCTATTGGGCAGCCACAAGGATTTGGGGTGTATTTTTTTTTTTTTTCTCTTTTTGAGACAGATAAAATGGGACCCTTAGCAGCTCTAGAGTTTTATGGCTTAGTGTTAGCATGACAACATTAAAAAGATTTTTTAAAAAAAAACCATATTAAAAAACACACAAAAAAAATCATTAATTATTGTATTGTTTCCCAAACAACATCATATCAATCTGATAAATGAATGTACCCCACAGCAAAATAGAGTTTCTGTCCCCAGCCACAGATATATACAGAAGGTGTTTAGGTAAGTCAGAGCTGCTTCTGTACAAACATTTCCCCTGCTTAATATATCTAATTAATTTAAGAGCCTTTTTATTTTTTTCTTTTCTTAAGACTACCATTGCTACATTTTTATTTTCCCACATCAGCTGCCAGTTAGTAGAATAATAATATCTGGAGTTGCCTAAGAAATACAGTACTTAACAAGTGTGTGTAAGCGACATGACAATAACTGGTTTTTGCAATACACAATATGCAGCTGAATTGCACAAAGAAGTTTCTCTTCAAGATGAAAGATCAAATAAAGGGCTACATAATATATTACCTTTAGACATCATATCCAGTATATTAGACAAAAATTCCAAACAAAAAATATCATGTGTTATATTTTTCAGAAACTGACAGGTTTTTCCAGAAAGCTTCAAAATTTTCTTTAAGGATTACATCTTATATGCAAGATAGTAGAAAATGCAGTATTCTTCCATACAAGTATTATTCTCTCTTCTCCACTTAGCAAGGTTTCCCAGGTAGGCAGCTAGTTTCTTCATTCATAGAAGTATAATTCCCCTGGGGAAAAAACACCACAAAACTAAAATGAACCAACATAAGTATATAAATAATTAAATAAATAAACCCCACCAAAAAAACCCACAAGGATCTAATTTTCTACTAAAATAACAGAATGCCATAGTGCATCCATTTATCTCTCTTTTTTAAAAAGATTGTGTGTTAAAGCAGGACATAAATATATATAGAATTAAAGACCATTTTTTCTTTTTCTTTCTTATGGATTTTTTTTTTTTCTTTAAGTAATATACTGCTTAACCCAGCAAAAGATGGAGGACCTACTCTGTGATGAACAGCCACAAAAATATGCAGTTCATTCTTACTATTTGAATTTTTTGTTTAGGAAAAACAATGCATAGCCTCTTACTGAATGTTGGCTATCTGCAAATACACATACAAAAAACCTTATAAAGTACTTAAGTAAATTGCTTACAAATTTATGGGTTTTTTCACAACATCTCCCAATACACAAAATCCCACTGTAGGGAGGCTAATTTTACTAAATTGAATATTTTGACTATGAAGGTGCAAGTCAGATTTCACAAAATGAATATATATTCCTTCAGTTACTGAGGGTTCATAAATATTACGTCAGTTAAAATCTTCCGTACAGCTTGTCTAAAAGTCTGAAACAATACAGCAGGAAGTACAAAAAAGTACACATCCCTGATGTATCACAAACTGCCTAGGTGTAGAAATGTGGAAATAAAACATAATCATCCCTAATCTCCCAAGACAACCAAAGAGTTGAATGCTGGGTTATGAAACCATTTGCTGGTACCTTTCCATTAAATATAACCTTTTGTTGGATATATGCTATTTTAGAAGATTATAACACACCAAAACATGACTTAATGAAAAATGAACCTCCGGCTTAGCAGCAGGGCAAATGCACCTACTTCGGCAAAAATGAACTATGAGTGAGTGTCACAAAAGTTAACAGTGATTGTGTGTTAAGTTTTCAAGTCATTATGGGGCGTTTCATGGCATCTTATTGAACACATAAATCCCTCCTGCACAGACCAAATAGAATTGTGATATATTTGGAAGCAAGTGAAGGACAAAGTGAATAAAAATATTTCCCTTGTTAGGTCACATTACATGGTATGCTATGTTGTGAGAAGAGATAAAGAACAGACTAGAGCTGTTTGCTAAATAAGTAACTACAGGGAAATTATTATAACAGTTTTAAGAAATACACAAGACACTGTGTCATAACCATTACATCAGCTGCTGGATTATGTTTGTTTTTAAAGTTTCAGCACTGAGAGCCAGCCACACTTGGACCTCAAGTCACAAATTCTTTTCCAAAACCTTTGTCCTGGTTCCAGTCAGGACAAGGTTAAGTGTGGCAGTAGCAAGAAGGGGACGTAGCTGGGACTCAGAGGTTATTCTTTACCATCTCACATCATTTTTCAGGGACCCTTTGGGGTTACATAATGTGGTGGGCAGTCAGATATTGCCAGGCACCATGTATTGAGTAAGTTGCGTGGGAATCATTCACCTGCCTTGTACACCCTGTTATTAATATTGTTGCTGTTACTGTTAATTTCCTTATTTCATTGTTGTTTCTTATCTCAACATGTGATCCTTACCTCTTGTGTCTCCAGTTCTCTGCTCCAGCCTGTCACAGGGGAAGAGGAAGAGGAAGGTGAAATGATTGAGTGGAGCATAGTGTTTTGGTGGAAACACTAAATTGGAAAATACCATTTCTAAACCACAACACCCTCATCATAGAGGAAAAAAATGTTGTATTGTGACAGTATTCAAATACTGACACAAGCAGCTTAGAGAAAGTGTGGAGTTTTCATCCTTGGAAATATTCAGTCCAGATGTACATTGCCTTGAGCAACCTTCTGCAGCTGACCTTGCTTGATGTGTAGCAGGTGGTACTTGTGGACCTGGTTTAGTGGTGAATATAGCAGCACTAGGTTAACAGTTGGACTTGGTGATCCCAGAAGTCTTTTCCAATCTTAATGATTCAATAATTCTATGACTATGCAGTCTCTAAATGCATCAGCCAGGTTCAACCATGTTGTGGTGTTGTGGTGGTGCAGTATGCCTCACCCATAATTCCTGATCCAATGGGTTCTCTTCTTTACCTACATGTCTTCAAATGTTGCATGCCAAAGGTTAATGTTACTATATTATATTTGGATTTTAGGTCTTCAGGACTGTGCAGCAGAGAAAACATATATATAGAGAAGCTGTAATCACTCTCTGTATACCTCTTCTCTGTCACATTGATAAAAATAAAAACATGGTTGTACCTTTTTTTTCTTTTTTTTTAAATTCTGCGTTCCTGTATGCATTACAAGCAGAATTTCGATGGGAATTTGATGTAGAATATTATCTAGTCTGTTTTCTACATGATTTTTTTTTAACCGTGTTTTTAAGTTACTTTTATGATTTTCAAATATGTGATAATATTGAAATAATATGGATATGTGATAATATGGATAACTAGGAAATCAGTAGAGAGTAACAATGCAGGACAGTCTCTCATCTTGTAGCGTCTCTTTTGGGAGTCAGTTCTGTTCCTTCCCAACCTATCTTCGTGTATAAATAAATGGAATCTAGTTCACCTGCATTGTGGAAAAGTCTTTGGCATTTTTACCCTGAAAACTCTATTTTGTCCTTGTGTTTTTGTTGTGGATATGAGACAAAAAGTCTTTGGTCCATCAAGGCTAAAACTTTTCCTACAGAATATGAAAGTGCAGCCTACTGCAAAGTAGATATGCTGAACTTCCTCCATTTCATAATGCACACATTTAAACAGAACTTGATGTTGAAATAAATCTTAAAAAAAAAAAAAAAAAAAAAAAAAAAAAAAAGCCTGGGAAAAAATTTGTCAAAGCACCAAATCTGATGTTAATTTTCCTTTTATCCTATTCCCTTCCTCTTCCTCACACTTATAATAGAAGAACTCAAAAACTAATTGAACAGTTAAATTCAGAATGATTCTAACTTTTTGACTTTATAACTTTTCCACAGTTGAAAGTTCAAGTGAACAGAAACAAATTATCAAAGTGCAGAAATGCTCTAGTTCATAATGTATGTTGGAAAATATCATGAGAAATACATGGCTAAAGAGATAGTGTAAGGGTGGGTAAGACGTGCAAAGAAAAGAAGTTAGCTTTGGAGCATTTCTCAGCTGGAGACAATAACAATTCTGAGGAAATGCTTATCCACCTTGGAGGAGTGTGGCTTATGCCCAAAAAGCACTATGTAGTTATGCCCAGTTTGAAGAAAAAGTATAGACTGCCTCAATTCTAGGCTTTAGCTATATTTTAAAAAAGGCTTTTTGTTCCTCCTTTACTTTTTAGGTGTGTTCATCTTCTCTTTTCTATTATTATTTTTCAGCACAAGCAGAAATGAATTCAGCTAGAAATATATTGTGTAAAGTCTAAAGGTTTTTAGGAAGGCAGAAAGTTTATGTGACACTAGTACACAGCCAAAAGAAGAAAAGGACTGTGACCTTGAGAAAAGAAGCAACAACTCCAATTAAAAAAAAAAATAAAATAACATCGAGATAACAAAGGTCCACATCTAAGAGGAAACATAAGTCTATTGGGATGAAGGAAAGAAAATGTAGAAAAAGTAGGGCCTCCCAGAAGCACTCCCCAAAACCAACTGGAATGAATTGGTACAAAGTACATAAAGTACCGACTGTGAAGAGAAGATACCTCACTACAGTTTCTGGGTTACCTTGTTTCAGCTAAAGACACAGAAAATATTTAAATACTTAGCAATGAAAAAGTATTAGAGAAAAAATAGATACAAAATTTCCTCCTGAAAAATGACCAGAGGGGGGAAAAAAAACCAACTAAAACTAGCAATAACAAAAAATAAAAAACCCCACAAGAAAACCACCCTCCACTAATAAATATGATGTGGGGAAAAGACTATAGCCTGAAGAATCTAGATGACAAAAGTTCTTGTGTCTGATATTTCCAATTAATTACCTGTAAGATTTGACAGGCAGCTAGCCAATAACAGACACTAAGCAAAACATTTTAGGTGAAATTCAGGCTTTAATCATCAGTAGACCTGTAAATTTTGCCTTACTTTTTATCTGTAATTAAACTGTGATAGTTGTGATACAGTTGTAATTGTTATTGTGCAAGAAATTTTTGCTACAAAAACAAAAGTAGTGGACTACTGAGGCCTGGAAGTAAGAAATTATATGAGACACATAAGAGTCAAGTGGCTAAATTCTCATGCTTTGCAAAAAACAATTATTTAGCCCTAAAATCCCCAATTAATATGAATCTAATTAATACTTTTACTGTATCTAAACTTATACATTTGCAACAAAGAAAGCAGGCTTTGCATAACTGCTCTTTCTCAGCTTGCTTTCTTTTTGGGTTTTGGGGTTTTTTTTGCCTACCTAGTTTATCAAATCTTACTTTGACTAAAGCTACTCTTTGCTAGTTGACAGAGTTCCTTTATAAAAGACTACATGCAAACACATGCAACCTTGTGTGTGTGTATATGTATGAGTCTTATTCAATCTAAATTAAGTATGTACTTACACAAGAGAAAGAATTTTTTAAAGATTAAGTTATATCTTCAAAGTGCAACATTTTATCATGTAAATACTTTTCCAAATTCAGCCATGTGTCCATTCAAGGTATTCTCGTGTCCTGCTCATACTGCAGCAGCTTTCTCTGTCCTTACAACATAATTATTTCAAATGTTGCTCTACGAATTGTACCAGGAAACTGAGATGTACAAAAAATTACGTGACGTGTGTGGTTTTGGTTGCTTGTTTGTTTTTTTTTTGGTTTTTTTTGTTTGTTTTTTTTTTTTTTTTGTTGTTTTGGGGTTTGTTGTGTTTTTTTTTTTTTTTTATTTTAGTGTGGCCAATTTAAGCATATTCTTTGGACTTCAGCACCAGAAATCATTTTGTTGGCAAAATGAGAAGAGAGCAGGAATGAGAGTTCACAGCAGATAGAGCATTCTATAATGTTTAAACAGGCCTTACTGCTGTGACTATGAGGATGGGAACACAGTAATATTTTCTCACTTACTGTCTGAGATAGTGTAATGCTAGCTTTCAAATGTATCAGATAAGAAATACTTAGATTACTAATACTTAAAGTCTTCAAATTAGTTTGTACCTTACTTAGCTGAAGCAGACTGCTTTTGAAGTACTGTATTTTAGATATGAACCTGTATATTGTATAATGATAACAAATACAAAAATAATTTTTCTTATCATTCAATCTCTACTGGAAAAGTACCCTAAGACCTGAAGGACAATCATAACCCATTTCATATGATATAAAATAACACTAATTTTATGGAAACTGTACAGAAATTTTAAAAAATATCCTCAGGCAAAAGCATGCATTTCATCTATAAGCCTCATGTTCTCAGATGGTACTATTTCTGATTTTTAAAACCATAGAAGAATTTAAGTCTGGAACTGTTATTCATACATAGAACATCAGGCTTTTGACTACAGATATGTTTAAGGGAACTACTTTTTGGCTATGCTGCAAATGATAAGTAACAAAACAGTCAAAGAAAATGAATTTAGAAAGAATATCAGTGGTGACACTGAAGATCCACTGTAGTTGTAAGCTGTCACTATCACACTTGTCAGTTGTATGCTAGAGTTAGTGTCTCTTCAGTCCTCTCCTCAGGCTCAAGTTTTCTTTCAAATGCATAATGCTGAGGCTTTTTAGCCCCTGTTGTGGTTTAACCCTGTCTGACAATACACACCACAGAGCCACTTGTTCACCCTCCCTGCTCTAATGACGGGATGGAGGAATAACTGGAAGGGTAAAAGTAAGAAACAAATTCATAAGTTGAGAAGACATTTTATAATTAAAAGGAAATACAAAGAGTAAAAAAAAAATTAAAAAACTCATTAAAAAAATGTAAGGAAAAGAGGAAAAAGAATTCATAAAGAGAGAGGAAAATAAAACACTGATGAGAGCATTTGTCACAATCCATGAATCAGTATATAGTACTAGCTATTTTTCTCTTTCAGCAATGTTTAGAGCCACCTTTCACCTCTACACACTTACTAGGTTCACCTTGTCCTTAAGCAGTTTCTTCACTGTGTCTTGTGGGACTCCACAAAGCAACTTTCCACTTTTGATATTCTCCCACAATACAACAGGATCCATCTGAGAACAAGGCATATTGCTTTTCACTTTCTGGTAATTTATTATACAGCGTGGCCTCTCCAGTACAAGTCACCTCCTCTGGCAATCCAAAGTTTCAGCCCTCTGGCAAGTCTGTGATCACTTCCAGAATTTCTTGGCAGTCAGGCTTTCCCATTTGAGTCCACTGCATTGTCAGTCCACTTACTCCATGGAACATCAGTTCCATGATCTGTAGAGCAGACCATCCCATTTTCACGCCAAGCCCTGCACAGTGCCAAGGTGCCAAAAGAAGCTGTGCTTCAGTTAAATTCCTTCTGAAGAAGCTCCAATACCTTCATATGCTGCTAATATTTCTTCTCCCGTTGGAGTGCAACAGGCTTTAGACCCTCTATATTCTTGGCTCCAAAACCTTAGAGGTCAACCTTGAGTCTCTCCAGGCATTTTCTGCCAGAAGTTCCAGGTGAGAACATTATCCCTTCCTGGCTAAAGCATAATACATATTTTTCACACCTTGTCTTATCTGAACCAGGCCAAGTGCTACAGCACAAACTACCTCCCCACAAACTCATATTTAATTTGTTCAAAGTCTTGTTGCTGCTCAGAGTTTGAAGTTGTTCTTCTTCCAGGCCACTCAATAAAGAGGGCTCAGAATCAGACTGTAACCTGGAATATGCATTCTTCAAAAGCCCACAACACCTAAAAAAACTTGTGTTTCCCTTTTGTTAGCTGTTGAAGACATAGCTGTTATTTTATTAATCACATTCTTTAAGATATCATAATGCCTATCTTGCTATTTTATCACTAAAAATTAGATCTCCTATGAAGGTCCTTTTACTTTATTTTGCATTATAGAGAAACCAGCATTCATATGCATCTGGACTGCTTTTCTCCCCTTCTAAAACACTTCCTCTGATGTGTTGCCCCACGATAATGTCATGAATAGTGACATTGTGACCTCCAGGTGCTCAGGAGGTTCAACTTATTCCAGTGTAGCCTCCATCCATGCACAACAAATTGTAGGATTGTGTTTCCATTGGTGAGCCAAGTGTACTGGATACTCCACCTGCACTATACTGACAAAAGGATAGAGAAAAATGAGTTACCAATATCAATTGTTGCATATCATTTGGCAGCCTTTGGCTCAAGTTTGTACTGGAGCTCTAGCATGTCTGGTGTGGCAGCACTCAGTGGTTGTGTGACTCAGTAGCTACAATATTTCACTGCAAGTCTTCACTCTTAGATTTTTGCAGTGGCCATATGTGACTAATAAAGGATGAATATGTTTTACTGATCACTCCTTGACTCTTCAGTGACCAGAACATCTTATGGATGGGAGCCAGAGAGTCTTGATTAATGCGATATTGTGTAATGCCAATGTCATGGTAGCAATTGGAAACTGCTTTTCTTTATCCTGCAGCCAGCCCACAACAGAACACCAGGCAAGCTAGACAGCTGTTTAATCTTATCCATATTCAAGGCAGCTGTACTATCCTGAAGCATACCTTAGTTCCCTTAAATAACTGTCTCCTGAGGCAGTCTGTGCCAAGGATATATGGAGCCTACAGACCAGCCACAACAGAATGCTTTTGCCACTTATTCCCAGATAGGCATACCCCAGCCTCCAACACAGACAGTTGTTGGGATCTTCCCATCACTCTATAAATATAGATGAATTCTTCCCTGTTGTAATCTTATGCTATTAAGGTACACTGTGCAGCACTGTTCAGTGTTTACTGCTTTATACTCCCATGAGGCTGAAATGTCAGGCCATGTGACGCCACTGTGGCAGATCCAGGTACATGTAA
>JAWWTY010000088.1:42649663-42688780 GCA_035222235.1 Margarornis squamiger | reverse complement strand
AAAATGGTGAAGGGCCTTGAGGGGAAGCCATGTGAGGAGTGGCTGAGAGCACTTGGTGTGTTCATCCTGGAGAAGAGGAGACTGAGGGGAGACCTCATTGCAGTTACAACTTCCTTGTGAGGAGAAGAGGAGGGGCAGGCACTGATCTCTTCTCTGTGGTGTCCAGTGACAGGACCTGAGGGAATGGCCTGAAGTTGTGTCAAGCTCCCCAGAGAAGTGTTCACAGCTCTGTCAAGCCTGACAGAGCTCAAGAAGAATTTGGACAACAATCTTGGGCACATGGTTTGACTCCTGAAGACAGTCCTATGCAGGGTCAGAAATTGTCCAGCTCACAGCTGCACAATGAACCTTGTGGGTCTTTTCCAATCTGACATATTCAGGGATTCTGTGATTTTAACTAAATTGTGAGACCTGATCGAAAGTAGTGGTAAAAAAAGCAGAATGTTGCTTTGTATTGTGATATCTAGATTATATAAATAATGAAAAGCATCTCTTATTCCTCTAATTAGGAGCATTTCACTAGTGTCTTTTAGTTTTGATTTTCAATGCACCAGCACCTCAGGAAATGAGAACACTTCCCATGCTATTAGAATGATGAAAATAGCACCCATTTAACTCATAAATATTAAGTGATTGTCATCAAAGCTATTAAGCTGACTTATAAAGCCCGTTGAGGGGCTTAAACATTCTGTTTCTTAAGACAAGATTTTTATTATTGCATATTAGGAATCTCTGTCGTGATGGACCTGGTCTACAGTCCAGAAAAGACAAAAGAAAGACTGGTATTAATTTCAGTGTACTCTTAGAAAAACATTGGCATTGAAGACAGTAGCTATTGGTTTTCTCTTCTCTATAAGTAGCTAAGAGGGTTTTCTTGCACTAAGCACTCAGCTGTTTTCCACTTCGCAAGTATGTCAATAATTACTTTTTAAAGAGAATATTCAAAACAATCATGCATTAGCTTGCTAAGATAATTATCCACAAAGTGTTTTCATATGTAAAACATATGATATTGATCTATATTATCCAGTGCCTAATTTATTTTCTTCAGTCACAAGGCTATTGTGGCTATCTAAGTAATAACACAAATTTAAGGAAAAAAAAAAATAATCTTGTGCCAGTATTTTTGACATTTTTCAAGGCCTGGAACAAAATGCCCCATGATGGCATTTATAATTCACCAGGTCTTTCAATTCATAACATTTGAATATTGTTTTTCATAGGAAGATTGTTGTTTCAACAAAGAGAAAAATACAGTCGGTTTCTTGAATCACAGAGGACTCGTTTCTTACTAATATAAATTTTGGTAGCTTCTTGGATGTCAATGGCCACATCCTGAATGATATGATTTGTTGGAACTATGACAATTTACTCAAAAGAAAAATCTGGCCTCTCGTGCCTTCAATTTCATGGTGTTTTATAATGGATAAAACACCATTGGCCTTGAAGATGACTCAATCTGAAAGAGCAGGAGAGCAGATAATATAAATCAACAGAATCATCTACCTTGTTTTGAGTTTGTTTTACTTCAAGTTTGTTTGCATAATGGCTTTTATATTGTTACCTTTTAAACAAGTAGCAAAATTCCCATTTACTTTAGTAGTTTGTGGTCTAGCCCAAAACACATCTCCAACGTCTTTTGATAAGTATCTCCCCAGAGTGGGGTCAGAGGAGGAGGACTTTCCTGAACATTGCATTGGCAGACAGACAGATGAGAGCGTGGGGCAGCATGGCAGATACACAGCACCACTGGTGTTGGGCACCTTCATTCCTGTAAATTCTGTCTGTGTGCACGCCTCATTGACAGACATTCTGGGTTCAATGACCTTGTGAAAGTATGTTAGACAATTTTCTATTCTATAGTTCAGAGTTTTATATCGCCCAGCTGCCACTGTAGTGTGGCAATCAAAGTAGTATCTTCACAGTATATGTTCATAACACAAAGCCAATTTTAATACCCTGTTTGTCCCTACAACTATAATATACCTTACTTATCTTAGGCTGCTAAAAGTCAGATTTCATCAACAGTCACTCATAAGTAAAACTAATGAATCCAGGCTCAACAGCACTTTTTTTGCTTTCTAGAAGCTCTATCCAATCTTGTGCCTTTGTCAGTCTGTTTCTCTGAAATACTACTCTCAAATCTTACATATATTTTCAAGAGGCAATAGTGATGTGTGTTATTTTACAGCTATTTCAAACTGTTAGACAACTGCAACTTATTTTCACTCTATGCCTATCTGTAACACTCTTTTAGGTCTCACTTATTTCTCTGTAGACAGTAATTTATCACATCTATTGCTTCATTTTGAAACTGCAGATCTCTCTGTAGGCATTAGACTGTGTTTGGCGAGAGCTATAAATCCTCTAATTACTTATATGTTTCTCTGCTGAAGGTGAACTTTTGAACTAAAAGGATGGACTAAATTTTCTGTACTTTTCCTTGCAGAAGCAACCACTAACCAATTTCATCTTTCAGCCATACTTCAGGTCACTGATATTCCAGAACAACAAAAACAAGAGAATATGGAGGACATGTTCAGAAATTGTTAGCATTATCGTAACATATATTTAAGTACAGTGGCTAAACCTTTAGATGACTAGAACAGAATTTAACACATTTTATGACGTAGGTCTGAGTGAAATAATTTATTCTGTGCATGACTAATTATTAAAATTGTGTACTTTAAAGAAAAACAGTATCAATTTTTCTAAAATATTATTTGACTTGATTTAATATTTTTTACTTAATCAGGTTACCAAAACTTCAAATAAAAACTTGGCCTTTGTTTTAGTTATCTTTCATATATATGAGTTTATAGGTCCAGCTTTCATAAAAAGAAATACTAGTTTATTCCAGATGAAAATAGAATTCTTCTTGTTTGCCAAAAAAACATACTTAGTATGCACCTGAGAAAAACACCATCTAGGGTGCTGGATGAAAATGAGACAATTGTTGGCAATAAGACAGTTGATTGGTTAATACTATCTTAATTAAAATTAATCCAGATTTCAATTTTACAGCAAAGTGCAATACAATATACACATGATTTCCTAGAAAAATTAGTAATATTGTTTCATGTATTTTAGCTACTAGGGGGCTTTCAAAATCTGACACAACAAACAAAAGACACAACAGAGACTAAACAATTTAAAGAGTGTGTAGAAACCTCATGCATATTCCAAACCATGTAAAAAATAAGTATTTTTTCTCTCTCTTTTAGAATGATATTTCCAATCCTTAAAGGTTGCACTAAGTGGAGTTTCATGTTGATCACTGGTCTGGCTTTCAATTGTCTAACAAAAAGAGATAATATAGGCTAGTACAATACATAATAGAAGTAACTGAATCTCTGCAGTTTCTTGTAACAGTATTACTTTTGTAGCATTCTTGTCAGCAAATAAGCCTGCTGAAATGAGCCAAATTCTTCACTATAAATGACCCAAGTTCCCCCAGGCTCACTGTAATTCTTTGTGTTATTAAAACCAATAGTGTGGTGTTGATTTGCATTAGCTGAGACGGGCCCTCTGTCTTTCTACTACATCAAATTGGTTATTTAACAGAACACTAAGGTTTAGATGCACTAATTCTAGCTGGAAATAATTTGATAAAACCTGAGGTTTGCACAGATAGAAGAAATGAGATTATATGCTCCTTATGATTATGTACTTCTACAATTTGCATGACAAATATCAGTAAGACCACCTTGCATCAGTTTCACTGCAAGTGCTAATTTAAGTAAAAGATTTCCAGCAATAAATTTCTCATTGGATGTGTTTCCAATTATAAATAGAAAATTAGCTGCTGTTCATCAATTAACAACAGTGTTGTTTGTTGCCTTTTCATAATTTATTTATAAATTAACACTTTTTTGCCCTCTGTTAATGAAACTCCGGCACCATTTCCTGAAAGCTGGATAACTGTAAATTCTTCAGCTGTCTACTTATGTCCTTTGACTGCTTATTGCTTATTGTAAACTAGAAAAACACTAAAATGATAGGCTCTTAATTTATTTCTTTTCCAGTTCTCTCGAGGGGAAAAAATTAGGTAAATTTTGCTCTCTTTTACATTAATCTTGCTTTGTACAGTTAGAATGTACCAGCTAAAATAGAAGAAATAACCCAAAACTCAAAATATAATGCACAGTACTGGATAAGCCTATGACAACTAAAGAACTACGAAGAGACAGTTTACCTGAATAGGCAACCTTGTTCCACTGTATATTCCCCATAAGCTTGGCTGATAAAGATCTGTTTCCTGGCACTGACCTTTAATACTTCTTTAAGGTACTGTTTCTCACAAATAAAAATGCATTTAGCAGTATTATTAAAATCATATGTCTTTTCATGTCTCAAGGAAAGGATTTTCTGAATGAATACTGTGTTCTTAAAACAAACAGATGTCTGTATACCAGCTCCAGCCTTTCCACCTACTTTGAAAATGTCCTAAAAAGCCTTTATCAGTAGGCTGCTCTATGAAAGACCATTTTCTCTAAGCAATATCTCTTATTCCAGATCCTCTCTTATTTCAGAGGGAAAATGACCTTGGATAGCAAGCCATGTGCGGTATTCAGAGCTGTCTGTTGGTACTGCAGAGTTTGTAAGTCTTAGACATTTATGACAAGAGTTGCGGAGCTGATCCAAGATGAAAGTATTTAAGTGCACAACAGCATATTCTTCAGAAGTCTACTTATATCTTACAGTAAATTTATGAACCTAAGCAACTGCAGAAGAGATGGGGTAACAATATTACAAATTACTTAAGGTCTGGTTTGTACATCAGCAGATGATTACTGAAGAATTCCAAGATGGAGATGTTAAAAGATTAAAAGACTAATACACATGTGTTGGTCAAACACATGGTAAATAGTGGTGCTGTCAAGGGATACTTGAACTAAATGCAAAGGTTCTGCAAAATTCTGGAGAAAAAACAGAACTACTGGAGGTGAGTGGAAGTCTGAGGAGTGTTCACCTACATCCTGCAGATGAAAAGGAAAGACTTGAGTTGAAAAGGACACAAATTGTACAATAACAATTGTCTGAAGGACTGCTGTTACAGACAGCACTTTGGTTTTTAAAGTCACAAGTCCCTGTCTGATAAATTAAGATCACTATAAACAGAATGAGTCTTCTTGACAAAGTGCAGTAAGCACATCTTTTACAACAGGCATACCAGCCTGGCAAAAAGGATTTTAAACTAAGTAGAAGGAAGTCTGATGATAGCTGTTTGCAAGTAACTAAAGAAGCAGAGATCACAGCTGATATATGCAGAAGATAGGAGCAACGGAGTTTTTGAGAAGGATGAAATAGGTTGCAAGGAGACTCACTTCAAGTGCCTGCACACAAATGAACACAACCTTGAAAACAAACAAGAGGAGTCAGAGCTCTGCTTGTTGTCACAGAGCTATGCCACCATTAAAATGACTGAGACACTCTACAGTGATGGAGTTCCCTGATGTTGGAATACAGGCTGTTCAGAAAAGACCGGCAGAGATGGCAAGGATGAGTGGATTGACCTGCACGTGAAGGAAGTGTTCAAATGTATGTTTTTAATGGGATAGACTACAGACTATGTGAATCGTTCCAGAGAATAATGGTGACATGGTGGGACTGTTTTCACACAAATAGAGTAAAGAAGTGGGCAAAGATTTCTTCAAAGCACTGGAGTCAAAAATCCTGGTTTCCATGAGAGACTTTAAATCCCATTACTACTGGCAAGATACCATGATGAACAAAATTTCTGTATAAGATATCTTGGTATGGAAAGATTGTCAATTGTACAGCTAATCAATGGGTCAGTCAGAGCTGGCACACACAGCTGGATCTAGTATTCACTAATAAGGAAGAATTAATTGTGGATGTGATAACCACTGATTGTATTAACAGTGAAGTTCGAGGTCCTGAGGAGAGAAATTAATGAGAACAGCAGAGCACAGAGTCTGGATTTGAATAAAACATTGGATTTTCCACAGAACCAGTATGGTAAGTCCATTGAAGGCAGCACTGAAGGGCAAAGAAAATCTGGCAGGTCTTGAGAACAGTATTGTAGAATCACAAGAGCCATTCCTCTTTATGGAGAAAGGGTTACAATGTAACAAAATACAATATTCACAAAAGCTGTGACATAAAATGAATGTGTATGGGACATAGAAATGGAGACTGGGAACAAGAGAAAGAACCACTGCCTAGGCATTCCAGAATGGTATTAGGAAAACTGAGGTTCAGCAAAGCTGAACCTTGTGAGTGACATCAGGTGCAAGAGGGAGAGCTTCTACTCTCACTCTAACATTAAAAGGCAAAACAAGGAAAATGTGTTCATGCTCTGGTGGGAAAAAAGTGGGGTGCCACAGGGCCCAACCTGAAACTTGCACTGCTTGACACTTCTACCAGAGACCCAGTGAAGGTACCGACAACAAGTATATCAAATTTACAGCTGTCACCATGGGGGAGGAGCCATCAAACTTGAGAGCCAGGTTGCAGTCCCAGTAAGACCTGGACCTGGACAAAAAAGAGACTGACAAGACCCCATGAAATTGGGGCATGAAGGTAAGTCCTGCTCATGGAAGGCAGAGCTGGGTCCAGGCTTGGGCCAGCAGGGCCAGGAATTAGCTCTGGTGGATGGTTATGGATCATTCTCTCTTCTCAGCACTTGTGAGATCGTGTCATTAGAATAAATTCGGTGGTGTCCACCAAAGTGAGGGGCTGTATCCCTTGTCCAACAAGGAGAGTCTGCAAGATTGGACCTATTTCAGTCAGTTGAGCAGAATGGGTTTTAGGGCACCAAATAGGAGCCTGCCAATGTTTGCTTCCAAAAACGCAGGACTGGCTCTGGTCTAGAGTAAGGAAGGAAAAATAGTCACCTCAAGGGCAGTCCAGCAGTGCAACTGCAACACAGACAGGTTGAGCCACCTCCATCCTTTGAGTTTTCTAATAGTCAGCCAAGTATTAGAAAATTATTATTTAATTATCTTTCTATTCTTCTTTATATTATTTGTATTTTATACATTATGTTTGTATAATATAGTATTATGTATTTTATGTAATATTTTATCTCATATATCCATAATAAAATATTTACTCTATTTCTATATATTCTATTATGTGTTCTATTATGATTCTAATATTTCTAATAACCTGTGCAACCTGTTCAGAATTCAGTGTCAACCCTGCTTTAAGCAGGAGGTTGGACTAATGAGACCATGTCCCTTCGAGCCCCAGTGATCCTCTCATTTTGTGATTTTCCTCCCTTGGACCTTTTCACCAAGCTTCTAGACAGCAACTTAGGTTCATTTTGTAATTCTTCTTTAAAAATATTCCCATTGAAATCACTGGTAATATTAAGTTCAACAATTGGGGGGGTGGGGAAATAAAAGTGAAGTTCTATGTATTGAAACATCATCTCAACTACCTCTAATGTCTTTCTATGAATGGGTCCCACTAGTACAATGTCTAAAAGGACATTAAAACAGTGAGAAAAAATCTAAAGAATAGAAAATTTAATCAGAAAAGGGCAACAAAAGTAGAGATTAATCCTTAATTTAATCATATTGTTATGTTTCCTAAACAGTCAAAAAAATTGTCTGAGGTTGTAGGTAATATAGAACCAATGCAGTAAGTATGTGTGTTGCACACACGAGTGATACTGCACTGGCATTGACCTGAGGGGAGTCATATCCTGTTCAAAACTGGAACTAGGTCTTCACAAATGAATGAGAACACCAAAGAGTGGCCAGAAAGGTCTACGAGTGCCATAAACCAAAAGAGAAAAGACCTCTGTAGGAACAAAAGGTAAGAAACAATGCAAGGTCCCAGGACAGGTGCTTGCAAGATGAAGAAAAAGCTTTAGGACATAAAATGGGACTGTTAAAATGAAAATGAAGGGGGCATACTAGAAAGAATGAAAGAAAAAGAGCAGATCTAGAAGAAGATTGGAAAAATAACATTTTTTAAGTGAGTAGGCTGCCATCAGGAAGAAATGAAAAAACATAAATTACCCTGATCCAAAAAAACATAATCACAGGATCCAATATCACTAGTGTATGTCGATAGCTTCTTTCTAATGATATGGATGCATATGACAGGGAAGTGCTTCATTTTGGGCTGGTATACATTTGTCCATGGACATTAAGCAACATGAAGTGTGAGGAAACTTGGTTCATACTGTGAGCAGTCAGGTTTTGTTTTTTGATCCTGAGTCACACGCAGGAGACATTTCTTTAAAAGTGTCAAATGAATACGTAGAAGCTGAAAAAAAAAGAAAACAAAGGAAATTAGTTTTAAAATATTTGGGCTGTCAAACTCAGGATCTACTGAAAAATATATTCCAGGCGTCTGAAAATGTGCTTAATGCTGTTATTATCTATGTGTGCCATCAGTTTCTATGTGCTTATCAAAAATGCTTCTCCTCTGGAAACCCAGAAGTTGGATTATTTATTTATATATATCTTCATTGCTTCTAAAAGTGTTTTTTCATTAATTTTATTATTTTTTAAGATGTGAGATGTCAATTGGTTCCAAGGCTTATTAATTTTTAAGATGTGAGATGTCAAGTGGTTCCAAAGCTTACCTAGTTCATTTCTTTAGCTTACTGAAGGAAAATGGAACTACTTTAGATTTAAAACTGCGAAATCTATTCAGATGTATTCGTTCTGAAATTTCTTTCCTTTCTTCCCAAAACTAAAGTTTATGTGATTCCTAACTTTTTTCAGACAAATGTTTTTCAAAGAAGCATACTAGAAATTATATTAAAATTTACGATCCAAATGGTTGGAGCCATGTTGTCTCCTGTAAAAAATATTTCTGGGCTTGCTGTGAAACTAGTACATAGTTATACTATGTACCTACAGTTAATCTATGACTTAAAATATGATACTTCTGCTGCAGACATTAAAATGTTTGAGGATTGTTAAAGCAGAAATTGTTAAATTCTCAATTTGAACCATTCGTTTCATGCGATCTCGCACGGTATTATCCATTTCAGTTACCTAACAATGTAACATTACACGGTGATGATACATGTAAACGGGCAAACTTTGATACTGAGGGGGGCCAAAGGCCTTTCCAAAAGCAAGCACAGGGCAAAGTCCCAGATTCTCCCTGTCCCTCTGTCCAGAGCAGCCACTGGACTTATGGTACTGTGACACCCTTGCAATGATGGGGACACAAGGCTGGAAGGTGAAGGTTTCAGAAAGGAGCAAGGTCTGGCTGCTACAGCAAGGGACCCAGGAGCTGAGGGTAAATGCCAGCCGGCCTGAGCTCAGGCCAGAATGCTGAGCAGCTGCAACATGGCTCAGGCAGGAGCAGTGGGGACGGACTGCTGAAAAAGAGCTCCCCAGGGAAGGAGGGCACCCCTAGTTTCTGGCTTCTCATCAGTGATGGAGCTGACCTTAAGCTTGTCCTACTCAGCACCTTAACATATGCTATTGAACCCCTAAACTTATCCCATTGAGGCTTCCACGAGAGAGTATGTACCCAGGGTGCTGATAGAATGCAGGATCCTATTCAGATTTTTCACAAACATTTCCGAGGTTTTGCCAGCTTTACAGGAGTTGCTAATCTTACCTTTTGCCTTTTCATTTCCTTAGCAGAAGCACTGAAGCTTCCGTTGAACTTTTTTTTTTTTTTTTTTTTTTTGAGGAGACGGAGGAATGGTTAAAACAACCTTGTTTCTTGACTTTGAATGTGAAAGCCACATCAAGTCAGAGAAAAGAAAAATGCCGTTTCACATTTTAGAGTATACACATCACATGTCATGACAAATCTCAAGAAATACTGACATTTTCAAGAGGTAAAGGCCTTGCAATACTATATGATCCAGCAGCAAACTCTAGCATACCTGCCCTGTCAGGTAATTACTTTCCATTAAAAATACAAGTTTAATTTTAAAAATTATTGCAAGAAATACCTTTTATTTTCCAGTACTCTTCTCCTGACAATTTGTCTGCACTTTCAATGAACATTATTTTATATGTGTGTAGTTATAGAGCAAAGAAATAGTAAGCCATCTGTGTTAACAATAACAACAATTTCTTTATGAAACACTAGAACTATACATCCTGTTCAGTGAATCAAAATGTCAGATTGAGATATTTACAAATATCTCAAATTATAATTCTCTGTTCAAATGAAAATATGACAATGGTTTCCCATATTGATTTTAATACTTGCAGAATTTAATAAATTAAAACCAACTTTCCTTGAATTTTATTATATAACACATATAGTTTCATTTTGGAAAATTTTATTTTCATATTTTCACACCTGGATAGAGATGAGGATTAAATGTGCTATCATAATGCATTTTTCCTAAAGAAAGATCCCCTGCCTCACTTGGATTCCTTTGTGAGCCCAGATTTTCTGACTATTTGTGTTTGTGCTGAGGTGCTTAGACATGGGAAGGAAAAAGATATATTTAAAAGGTCAGTTCTGACTCCTCTTCAAAACCCACACTTATCACCGAAGTTTGTTTGATTTTTCATATAATCAGTATTATTTTCTTCTACTGGGAAGGGAAAAGAAATTAAAAACAATTTAAAGCTGTTTTTGTAAACTCAGGACCTGTCTTACTTTTTGAACAGGTTAACTAGTGATGGTACTTACAAGGAAAAAGAAAACAAAAAAAATTCAAACCAACACTAACAAAAAGTGTAACATTAAGACATTTGAGACTTGGTCAAGATCGACAGGTAGTGTAAATCATGGATCAGTTATCACCAGTTGAAGATGAGACTGTTACCTTCATTTCAGATGCTCATTTGCCAGCTGCCAAATTCATACACTGGACTGCTACAATATTCAGCTGAAAAATACTTGCAGCATAGTGTCATCACACCAGAGGAGACACACAAACAATAGTAATAATAACAAATTACTTCTCATGCAACTTAGGCAAAGTTTACAAAATCTACTTTTTTTAGGGGTTTATGTGTCTTGTGATTGTGGAATAAAATTTTTAGTGAACTGTGGTAACTCTCAAAATTCATAATAGTTCTAAGAATTTGTAAACCTTAGTAAAGACCATAGGGTAGCTCCCAGAGAACTGATGTTTGACTGTACAGCTAATGGCAAGAGGTTAGTCAGAATCAGTGCCTCATCTTTCATCACCACTGAAGCACAAATAGAACAGGCTAGATTTTCATAACCTTCTTCAGTAGGTTAGGCTGTAAAAAACAGCTAAACTCTTTTTTCAGGTCTTTTAGTCCCCACAGGCAATTAGTGAGGTAGGGGTTCACATGTTGACTTCTTCCTCATTACCTTACTTTCATAGACAAGCCCTTTCGGAACAGAATCACAGAAACACAGATGCTGTGTATTTGGATAATCTTCAAGGTCAAATCATTCCAGGCACAGTAGGGGAGCAGGAGTCTCTAAAGGCATGAATATCAAAATGAAAATTATAACAAGAATTGTGTTCCTCCAAACTGTTCAGCAAGATTTCCAGCAGGAAACCCAAGAAAACATCTTGGGGCAAAGAAGGGGAATGATCCTCAATGTTGAAGATCTAGTAGTGTGTTGTAAAACATTCACAGGTGTTTTCTGTGCAGAAGGTTTACACAAGTTCTAAATAATGTCCACCATTTTAGGGGGAAGTTTTATGATGCCAGGAAACTCCTGTCAGTATATCTGTCCGTTCTATTTTACTAGGGCTTTGTTCAAAGAGCAGGATTTATCCCTTCTAAGTGTATTATGATTTTGCTGTATTTGCTAAATATTCATAGCTAAAACCTGTATGTTTCTTCTTTGAACTTGGAGTTCTTGTCAGGAAAAAAAAAAAAAAAAAAAAAAAAAGGTTTTTACTAGCTATGGTTTACCTTCTGGAGTGGTAACAGTGAATTTGTGTCACATGTGTCCCAATAGACATGTTCAAATAGAAAAAAATTACATTTGGAAAGAAGCAGAATAAGCTAGTAAATAAGATAATATAGGCTAAAATCGAAAATGAAATGAAAGAAAAGGAAAGAAGTTCATTTAAGGATTAACAAGTATTCACTTTTGGAAACAGAAAGAACTAAAGATATGGAGAAGTGTACTAAAAGCCGAGGTCCCACAACGAAGCAAGTTATAGCATGTTCAGTTATATAAGGTACAGGGGGCAAAGTTCACTGCTGTGTTGCACGGCAGGTTGTCAAGAATAAACACCCAGAAAAGCTATTTCCATGTTCTTCCAGAATCGGATGAGTTCTCACATTTTGACTTGCATACAGGGAAGCAGAAGAAGGAGCAGGTAATCCACTTTCTGCCTGATGTCAGTTACACTGTGGTTGAAGCTTTTCCCAGAACACTTGTTAGTATTTTGTCTTGGTGCCAGTTAAGATGCTTCTTGACAAAATATTTTCACCTTACTGAAATCCATTCTTATTGAAAGCTCAGTAAGAGAGTTAGACCTTGAATAAGGTCATTTTTGCTCAGTGAAAGTTGTCCTGGCAAAGAAGCATTTTGTTCATTTCAAAGTTGGGGTTTTCTCTATTTCCTTGTTTCATTACCCTTCATAGCACCTGCTCAGAACTTAACATTTCAGGAAATTCCAATATGATCATTGCCTTTTCATTTTAGTATCAAAATAAATAGTTAAACTAAAAGCTGTAGGTTTGAGATTAGTGTTTCATTTTATAAATAACCTATCTTAGTCACTTACTTCAGCCAGATCTTGAAAATGCCATCTGAAGAATTTTTTTTGTGTGTCTGTTGAATGTGATTTTCCCAAGTGTTCTTTGTCTGTTTTCAAGTGACCTTTTCTTTGCAAGTAATTAAAAAAAAAAAAAAAAAAAAAAAAAAAAAAAAAAAAAAAACACACACACAACACAACCCTTCACATTTGTTCTGTTTTGAATTCAAGTATGTGTCTCTGACCTTTGCTAAAACTTGTAAAATCACAAGGAGATAAGCATGAAAGAAATCATGTGCTGTTCAAGTACTTAAAGTCCAGAGAAATGCACTGAAGTAGAAAGGGGATTAATAAAGGAAGGAGGGTGAGGCCAAGCCATACTCTGTTGGTTGAAGAAGGATTAGCAAGCAGACTGAACCAGGAGACAAATTAGCCGTGTTTATTTCGGGTTAGACACAGCCACAGGACGCGCAGAAACAGAACAGAATCTCAGCAGAGGAGAGGTACCAGGAAGAGAGAACAGGTACAATGCATGAAACAGTGTAACTTCACCTTTTGATTAAGCTGTCATTAGAGAACAGCAAGGGAGTAGAGGGGAACTGCTGTGTAGAGAACAAGATATGCTATTTAAATGAAAAAAAGAAAGGCATAGACCAGGGGGAGGGGAGGGACACTGAAAATAAAAGGTTCAGAAAATTGATGCCTTAGACAAATTTTAGCATTTTGTGGTAGTGAAGGACATCTGTCTGGCAGGTGTCCAATGTAAATGAATATTCAGAAGAATTTTGAAGTCAATGAGCAAATGTAGATCTGCATAGTTAATAGGTTTTGTGCAGGTAATGATAAGAAAACATTAGTATCTGTGGTAAGAGTAGTTTGCCTTTCCAAATAGAGTATGAAAATATAGAACTAGAAGCAATTTTTGGGGGTGAAAGGGGTTTGTATCACTTGTATCACTTGTTTTTATTTTGCTCTCTCTCTCTTTCCCTCTCTCTTTCTCTCTCCATAGAGGCAGCTAGGTGTCCCATCACAGGAGAGGAAAGTCAGCGTGTGTGGACTGCCAGCTCCTGTAAGGAGCTGGATCTGCTTGATCCGCTGTCATGCAGATCCCCACACTGCTCTTGCTTTCCCTGCTACCACTTAGCATGATGGGCCAAGCTGGAGCTCAGTTCCCTCGTCAGTGTGCAACTATTGAGTCCCTGAGGAGCGGCATGTGTTGCCCAGACTATTTCCCCGTGTTTGGGCCAGGTACTGACCGGTGTGGTGTGTCTACGGGAAGGGGCCGGTGCGTACAGGTGACTGTGGATTCACGTCCCCATGGCCCACAGTACATCCATGATGGGCGGGATGACCGTGAGCAATGGCCCATTCGCTTCTTCAACCAAACCTGCCGGTGCAATGGCAACTTCTCTGGCTACAACTGCGGGTCATGTCGACCTGGCTGGACTGGACCTACCTGTAGCCAGCAAATTAATATAGGTAAGAACATCAGAAATATGACATGAAAGATGCCTGTTGTTACTGCTTGCTTCTAAATGTACATACCTTATTTCTCCTCTTTAAAATACAAAATATCTGTTACATTTGTTTATGTATGTTGCTATAGGGTTTACTAAGGCAGGTGCTAGATGAGCTGTTCACTTTGTGTACCAAGTACTTGTATTTACTACTCAACAAAAGCAAGAAATGAAACTTGTAGTCAATGCAGGATTAGAACCAAGTCCATTTAAGGATAGAACACCTAAGCTGAAAAAAAGTAATTATTTGGAATTACTTAAGAAAGTGAATGTATTCTTTAGAATTATTTAAGAGTACAGCAATGTATACAGACAAGTGTACGTGTTTGTGAGTATGTCTGGGAATAATATATATCTCGATACGTTTAATACCTTGTGACTACTTTAAGTGTGACAGCAGATCTTTTCATTCAGAATCCCTTAATACATTTCTAAACTATGTATTTGGCCCTGTAAATTTTTACTTACCTAGTAGCTGTCATATCTTTAAAACCATTAAGTCACAATTATGGACTGTTACCAGATGACTCAGTCCAGTGATTGGTGAACTTTTCTGAGAGATCTACAGTTTCAGTTTAGTCCAGAATATCAGTGAACAGATGTCTAAATTTTTGTGAAATGGATATGCAGTCCTTGCAAGACTGGAAAAAAATGTTGAATATTGTAGGCAAATTGAAAAAGACAAGAATGCTTGAGGACAGATCCTTGTTCTCTAGTCAAAACCATCTGAATTAACAAGATTTTTGCTTTTATTTTTAGATTGACACACTTTTAAGTTTAAAGGTGTTATTGAAATCCCCTAAGATCCATAATCCCCCAATGAGTTATGGGTTCTATTGACATGAGAAACAAGATATTTCTAGCACAAATGTGCAGTGTCTCTTGCAGAAACAGGAATCAGCACTGAGATTTTCACCAGACAGAAAATGCTGCATGAATGTGAGTGCGTGTTCTAACAATGACTAACAAAGGACTGCTTACCAAATCAAAATTTTAACAAGAAGATGTCTTAAAAAAGAGAACTGTGGGCTATGGTCAAGAGATTAGGACTATTTTTTTCATCCTTTGAACTCCAAGAAGCAAACTAGACAGCAGAAAGTATGACTCATGAATTGGATCTGCTAAGCCAGGCTGCACTGTCTGATGTTCTGGCCTGTTGTCTTCTACAATGATGATAACTGAAGAATAACCAAGAAATAAATGTTAACAGACACAAACTTAACAATGCAAATCTAGAGACAGGCAAAAAGCAGTTTTAGCTGATTTTCTAGAGTATACAAGAGCACTTTTTATTTTTCTTTCTTATTAAATCATTTACTACTCAGTAAAATGTTTATCAAATCAAATATAGGGTGCATGAAAACATGAGTTTAAAAAGAATAAATTATCTCCTTGTTATGCTTTAAGTTTCCATATATAAGTAATCTCTTTTGTCCATTCCTAGACTTGGACCTATGTGCCCAGACTTTAGAAATAATTACTGGATTACTGTTGGCATATCTATGTTAAATAGCTGTAAGATGTAGTTTGGTGTCTTTATATCTTCTCAATTCATACTAACTTTAATAATGATCACAATTATTTATTGTGGTTCAGGCACACACTTCAAAAGATTAAAATGTTAAAATACATAAGTAAATCAAAATTAGATAGATATTTGTAGTTCACTACTTAAAACACCACAAGAAAAAAAAATATTTAATGATCAGGTCTAAAATATCACTTCAGTTCTGCAAAACAGAAGAGTATATTTCAGGATACACAGTCCTTGGATGAAATTCATGTTTCATATAAGTAATTCTTTAAAGTTCCAAAATGCCAAAATATCCTCCCCTGAATCATCTTTATATAGTGAAAGGTAATTCACTTTTATTCTTCATATAGATTCATGTTTAAGACCTGTTGCTTCTCATATCAACATAATCACTCATTTGGACAATTACGGATTTTGACAGTATTTTTTTATAATGAAAATAAGCACATGTTGAAGAACAGCTGTGAGGATTTCTACCTGGATCCTAGTCTAAACTTAGCCTGAAATCTTCTCAGACCAGGTGAAAGAGGGACAGAGGTGATCTGAACTCTGTTCTTGCTGAAATACTGGTATTTCAGAGAGACAGTTTTCTTCCTTGTTTCACTGTCTGGTGAATAGGTGGATAACAATATTTTAAAATTATTTTGAGATATACTACTGAAAATGACTAATATATGGTTATTGTTAATCATGTCAGGTAATGACATTAAAGAGAGATATTGTACTATGAGAAATTCACAATAGTTCATTGGTGAATATGCCATTTTTTCTACATAGTTCAAGCATAAACAATGTTTTTCTTCACTATATTGTCAAACATCAGACTTTCTGATTTTTATAAATTGCTTTATAGTACTCATTTCTTCTAGACTACTAACCCAGGAAACCCCAGGTATATTGGATGAAGTTCTGAAAGGTTTGTATGACAAAGTACTATATTTGTCATTTCTCTGGCAGGATGGAAAGATAATCTGTAACAGTACTTCTAAAAGCACTAAAATCTCAAAGTCTGGGCTTTATTTGTCTCAACCTTTCTCATAGTAAATAACAATTGGTATTTATGGTCAATGAATTGACGCAATTTAAAAAAAAAGAAAAAAGGATTCATTCTTGAAGAAATAGTGACTTACCCAGAACTATTACAAATACAATAGATTAGTTCTGTGAGTTTGGACTTGAGTGCTTATTATTTTGGTAACTTACTTCTTCTATATTATCACAGTCAGAAGAAATCTTTTGGATCTCAATGCAGAAGAAAGGAATCGTTTTGTGAATGCCTTACACCAAGCCAAGGTGACAGTCCATCCTGACATTGTTATTGCCACACGAAGACGTGAAGAAATATTCGGACCCGATGGCAACACACCACAGTTTGAGAATATCTCCATTTATAATTACTTTGTGTGGTCTCATTATTATTCTGTCAGGAAAACTTTCCTTGGTGCAGGGCAGCAGAGTTTTGGAGGAGTTGATTTCTCTCATGAGGGACCAGCTTTTGTCACATGGCATAGGTACCATCTATTGCAGCTGGAAAGAGACATGCAGGTGAAGTTCATATTACTGTTGAGTCATGTGTCCATGCTATGCTTTGTACAGTTAAATAACTTCTCTCTTTATTATAGTAGGCAAAAAAAGATAGCACCTTTTCTACATGTTGAAATAATTGTGCTTCAATTTTGGCAACTCATTGGGTATACTAGATTTAAAAGAATGTATTTAAATTTTAAACTGTAATATTTATGGATAATAAATAATATTAAACGTTAAAAATAATATTTTCATCAGAGTAACTACATAAAAATCTCTTGTAAAATAGACACAAATTATATATATATAATACATTTTATTGGACTGACAAAGTTATTTCCGGTGGTATTTTTAATCCAAAAGTTATGATTCTTGGATAAGAATAATCAAATCAGGAGAAATACTAAAAAAAAAAAAAAATAAAATAAATTACAGAGATGGCTTGAGTATTCAGAATCATATTTTATTTGTGTAACCGGTTGGAGAATTTAGTGTTTTGTTATACCCTGCTCCATAAAACAGCAACTCTCCTTTTTCCCTTACCTTATGTCAACCTACCCATAAATAGAGTATAGAAGTTTATGGACCATCATCCTTTCTAAAAAGTTTTCAAGTTCAGGATTAAATAGTATCTGATATCACTTCAGCATTTCCACCAGATTTAATGCCTTTACTTCAGGCTGAGGCACAAACTCCCTTCCAAAACACATATTTGATATCAGTGGCATTCACTTTGTGAAAGCCCTGAGAAGTTCTATCTCTTTGTGATTTAATATATATTCCTATTTATGTTAGTAGACTTATAGTAATTTGACTTGCTAACTCCAGAACTGTTCAAGTCTAACCTATACTAGAACCAAACAATGACAATTCAAAGATCCAGTATCCTTGTTCTTTACTTTTCCATCAGTCATTCCACAGCTGTCTTAGTTATTGTGTGTGCTACAAACACTGGTCTTGCTGTCAGGCCATTAAAAATACCTGAAAAATTTGGTCTCAGTGTTAATTTCTGTTTCTTACTACTCACAGCATGGTTTCATGGAAGAGGTACTGTCTTATCAATGAGGGAGATCCAAGTTCAACAGTTCAACTATCTGTTCTGCTGAACAAGGCATCAATAAGAAAAAAACAAAACAAAACAAAACATAATAAAACCCCAACTAAACAACAAAACAAAATAAAATGAGACAAAACCAAAACCAAAAGTTTTTACATAATTTTTCCATAGACACAAGCTTCTGACTCTTACCAAGATGTATTTAACTGTTTTTAACATCCTTCTAGCAGTAAATATTATACCTGTCTGCATCACATATGTAATAACACTGTATTTATGTGCTTCAGAACATGCTACAGGATCCCACTTTTGGACTGCCCTACTGGAACTTTGCAACAGGACAAAATACCTGTGATATCTGCTCAGATGACTTGATGGGAGCTAGAAGCAATTTTGATGTCTCTCTTATCAGCCAGAACTCAATCTTCTCTCAGTGGCGAGTGGTATGTGAAAATGTAGAAGACTATGAAACTTTGGGAACCATCTGTAACAGTAAGTATGAGTGATGGCAGAAATAGTGAGAAAACCCTCTTAAAAAAACATAAATAAATATAATACTTTGTATTGCAATGGCTTTTCCCAGTCAAAAAGTCCTAAAGTGCTTTTTAAATATTCTTGATCCATGTTTCATCAGTCTTTTGAGACAGTACACACCCATCACCTATTTTGCACTGACACCGAGCAGTTCAAAATATGATCAGGAGCTTGTAGCAGAGGAAGAACGAAATGCTTTCCTTCCCTTCTTATGGAGTATCTATTCAGCTCCTGAACCATAAATAATTAAATATGGCAGTGTCATTTCTTAAATGAAGAAGTGTTCCTCTGACTACTCCACTTATTACCATCATCACATTCTGCACCTAAAATGAGAACATCTAGCAAACCCCACATTAACTATGTGGTGCATGTTTTGAATGTACTATTGGATTCTAATACAACTACCCAAACTACAAGAGTTAAAAAAATCTCAGTAAGTTTCCAGTATATTCATCACCTTCAAGCCACAGCTCAGCAGTGTCATGGAAATAGGGGATAAAAACAGGAAAAGTCCCACAATATTGGGCTAGTCATTTACATAATCAGCTATAGTCCTTTCCCCAGCTACTTTCTCAGGATGTCCTCCTAATTCACCCTCAGTCTCATCAGGTAATCACATTGAATATCTATAGAAAATTTTGCCAAAGCGCTTAGAGAACAACAGACTTCACTAAGACTAATTCTAATAAGAATTATTTATTCTAAATAATTTTTTACATGCTGGTGCAAAGGACCCAGAACACAGGACCACATGAAGATTCTTTACCTGACATGAGCAACTGACCTATTAATTCAGTGTAAAGTCATTTATGAGGGATTTTTTTTCTCCATGGTTTAGTCATAAGACGGATGTATTCTGTGTATTGTTTTCTCTCTTCTCTCTCATCCCCAGGCACTGAGGGTGGTCCCATCCGAAGAAATCCTGCTGGAAATGTCGCACGTCCTATGGTACAGCGTCTCCCAGAGCCTGAGGATGTTGCTCAGTGTTTGGAAGTCGGTGTATTTGACACTCCTCCTTTCTATTCCAATTCAACAGACAGTTTCCGTAACACTGTAGAAGGTAAATATGGCAAATAAAAAGAACTGAACAACTCCACATAAGTCAAGAAGCATTTTTCCTATTGGAAGTATGAATTTGGAGACAAGCTATTGGACACTAAGAACACGTTGTTCTCAGCATTAAGTATTAATCTAGTATTAAGTGGAAATAAGCTCAGAGTAAATTACTTATAGCTTATGTCTCTTGAACAAGCCCCAGAAGTGTGTTAATGGTGTACTAAGCAGAAACTAGCTGAAATCAAGTCCTTGAAACACAATAGGTTGCTGTTGGAAACAGGCAGTCCTTGCCTGCAGATTGATTCAGCTGCATCTTTAAATGAGGCAAACATGTGCTTCTAGCAGATATTCTTTTATATTAATTAAAACAAATAAAAGAAAGCAAAATAAATTGTAAGCTTTGGTAGTACTTAGTGAAATGGTATTGAAATAGTAATTGAGGTCTGGATAGAAGATTCACTGCTAAACATATTAGTCCTACTGTCTGAGCTGTATAACTGTTCTTCTACAAGGTTTTCACATTTAAAATTAAATTTCAGTCACTGGCATCTGAACAGACACAACCCCAACAGAGAAACCAGCCAATATTTGATTTATACTGTTCAGCCAGTATCCTACCAACTTCTTCAGTACTTTGATAATCCAGACTTTTTAACAGGAATAGATTGCAAAGTGACAGTTCAGATTCCTGCCAGTTTTCCCAGAGATACTATGGCTTTTTTAGACAGGCATAACTCCTATTACAGGGGGGATCTGCTCCCTTTTCTTTCTCTTGAAGAGCAAGACCAAAAAAATGCACCAGCCTTTTAAGTGTGTCTGAAAGTTTTGAATGTTTACCAAATCTCACAAACAGGCTATCAATACCTAGGTATCTAAATCCGGCTTTAAACAATTAATTGGATGTATCCGTCTCTGTAAAGACTGGTCAAAGCTTAAAATCATGACATTTCATGACATGAGTTTTCATGACATTTCTGATCCTGAGGTCTGACCGGAGGGTTGTGATGTTTTGGGCACTAACAAAGTTGTACAGGCTATCTTCACTGAAAACAAACAAAAAAACAAAAAAACAAAAAACAAAAACAAAAACAAAACAAAAAAAAACCCAAACAAACAAAAAAAAGAGCATGTATACATGGAAATGATGTATGGAAACAGAACAGCTGTCTCATTATAATAGATTCGAAAATACGTCCACTTTAATCAGCAGTCAGAAAACACATGCAATTATTTTAGTCATGGTGAAAGATATGTTAGGGCCTAATTATATACCTTTATTTTCATGCTCTGATATGTTATATTTTGGTCAATTTTCCATTAGATTCCAGCAGCCTTGCACTCTGTATTCTCAGAACTCTTTTGTAAAGGCTATTTTAATCTGAAAATTATGCATGCCAGGGACATTTCTCAATTACCACTAGGTAAAGAATTAGCTATCCATTTATTTTAAGCAAGCCAGCAAAACAACATAAAACCCTTTCAGAGAAAAAAGAAGTATTCAGCTGAGACTGCAGTTTCCAAACAAAATCTTTACCGGATTTTTGTGTGTGTGTGTGTGTGTGTGTTCTTTTTTTGCATATTCAGGGTATAGTGATCCTTCAGGAAAGTACGATCCTGCAGTTCGAAGTCTTCACAACTTGGCTCATCTATTTTTGAATGGGACAGGAGGGCAAACTCATTTATCACCAAATGATCCCATTTTTGTCCTCCTGCACACATTTACAGATGCAGTTTTTGATGAGTGGCTGAGACGGCATTCTGCAGGTAAGGTGTTCTCACAGACAGAGGCAGGATGGGTGGTTGTCAGCTGCTTCTTCTGGGACAGCAAAATGACTTTAAGCTTAGGAGAGGGGATTGGAATTTTAAGTGTTAGTAAAATTAACAAAGACAAAGCAATAACAAGCATGCTTTCCTTCCCACCCCCCTGGAATCCATTTACAAATCAATCTCTGTGAAGGGACCTGGAGAGAATTACCAGACACAATTCAAGAAAATTATATATGCAAATACATTGTCTCCATGGAGAAAAGACAGTGTAAACTTGGAAGGACATTCCATTGTTGTGTGGAGCAAACACCTATGTTTCTTCTTGTCAAAGAAGAACAGATGCCATGCACATTCATTTTTACCACATTTGTCATATACTATCAGCACTCAATAACCATCTCTATATATTTGTGAAGGATGATCACTCTTGCTGTTCTTGCTTCTTTAACTCCAAAAGTATAGAAAAGTAATAAGGGAGAAAATTAAAGAGATGGAGAAAGGGAGAACAGAAGGAAGGAATTGCAATGAAGGAAGGAATAAAAGAAATCAAGAAGGAAGGAGACTGGCATCAGTGAACTAGGGGAGGATTCTGTTTAACTCTTATGTCTGTATGTCAGTCAGCACAAAGCAGCAACTGTATTACTCTTGGGATAATCCATCCCCCTCTTCCTTCTTCTACAGAAGACAGCTGTTGTTGCACAACTGAGACTTCTTTGTGCAGCTTCCATAACCTGCCTCATGTAATCTTCCCACTTAGCTTTTTAGAGAGTGACTGTATCCCCTTGTGGTACTTGCGTGAACTATCACAAGGTTTTGCATCATCTTACCAAGATGGATTTCCTTTTTCTTATGTTGGGGGGGTCGTTTTTGTTGTTGGTTTTGTTCGTGTTCCTGGGGATTTGTTTGTTTTTTTTACTTCAGCTGATTTTCTTCTGATTTAACACAATGTTGAAAAAAATTCCACTGGCATTAACACAAGCTGTCCTCCAGAACTGGATGAGAGAATTGTTCATCACTGCTGCAATCAGGCAAAGTTAGAATGCAGAAACAAGCCTTTCCCAGTCCTCCATATATATATATTGCTCTTTTTCCATGTGAGAAGAAATTAAAAGTCCAACACAGGAAGAAATATTTACAATTTACTGGTGGTTTCTATTAAAAAAAACAGAGATATCATTAGTGGTTTTGTTTTTTACAGCACAGAGCCCTCTGCTCTGTATCTGTCACATTGGAAAAACAATCCTTCTGGAATAACTTAAGTTAGGAAGAAAAAAATTAGGTACTCAAAACCCTGAATTGAAAAAGAAATAAGTAGAGCAAGTTACTTTGATTTTATTTACAGAAATGTCATTTGACTTTAAAATTTAGATATTTCAACATATCCCCTGGAGAATGCCCCTATTGGACATAACCGACAGTACAATATGGTGCCTTTCTGGCCTCCAGTTACCAACAATGAAATGTTTGTTACTGCACCAGAAAACCTGGGATACAGCTATGAAGTCGAGTGGCCAGGTAAACAGTTGATACCTAGATACTTTTCTTTTTCTTTTTCTTCTCATCTTGTCTTTGTCCCTTTAAGTTTATGCATCATGTAACAAAGTTGTTCAAATTTCACAAACAACACCTGTCTTTATAAAGATCTTTTTCTCTTTTCCTGTCTAACTTTCCAAATGTGTGCTTGGGATTTAGTATAGGTACTGATCAGAGATTGTTCCAGCATGAAGCCCCCGTTATCCACTTCAGTTTTGGGAGAAATTCTCATTTGGATCTTAACCTTGTAGAAGGTCCTTATTCCTATATCATATGCTTTCATTAAATCACTACAGAGAATGCAAATCCCTCACAAACCAGATGGCAGAAGAAAGGTCCAGAACTGGCTTTAGAGTGGAACAAGATGGACAGAACTTTCTCACATTTTTGAACAAATATTATCAAACAAAATTCAAACTAGTTCTACTCCACAACTCACTGGATAATGACAGATGCTCAACTTTGGTCTGTTCCTCTGATGTTTATCCATATACTTGACATTTACTTTTAATAACCTTCTCCTTTGCTTTTCTTCCTGTAGGTCGGGCTCTCCGTGTCACAGAGATGATAACTATAGCAATAGTGACTGCACTGGTTCTTGTTGCAATTATCTTTGCTGCTGCTGCATGTATTGTACGTGTCAAGAAAAATAAGGATGAGTTGCATCAGCCTCTTCTTACTGACGAGTATCAACACTACTCAGATGATTATGATGGTGTACCAACACCAAGCCAGTCTGTTGTTTGAAGAGATGGCACTTTTTTTCATCTGACTGAAATTGTTTATTTTTGCTGTATTTCATAAATGGTGGTCATCCATCTGCTTTAAAATAAAGAGCATAAACTGTCAGTTGTCTTGATATGTTTGCTTCAAGCTGCACTTCCTCCTTCATCACACCTAGGCATCAGTAAGTCACCTTTGCAACACTAATCCTGTGTTGACTTTAATAGAATTCTTCAACAGTAATCTGCAAGCCTTTTCCATCCATATTTCTGTAAAAACTGGTAAAATTTAGTTAACGTGACAACAGCCAATGTCATCTGACTTCACCTAACCTTTTCATCTAGAATTCTTTTAAGAGGTACTTTAGTGAAGAGATCAAGTCTAGAACAGGGCAGAAGATGATTACAAAATACAAGTAGACACCTTGTCTAAGTGAGTTGATATGTGCTACAAAATACAACAGACACTTGTAAGTGTAAGGAAATGTAAGCAGAAATGTGTTTCAAAATAGCCAGCATACCAGGGAGGGAATTCTGAGGGGAACCATTTTTTTGAAACCCAACTTTATTCACAAAACATAGTTTTGAACTTATTGCTGTTGTTAGGTGGATCTGTGAAAAGAAATTCACACTTGAAACTAATCCAGCTCTATGTTCAAATACAGTTGCCTGAAAATGAATTCATTTGAAAGGACAGCTGGCAGTAGCCTGTATTTTATTTTTCATTTTCATTTTTGTTCCCCTCCTCTCTCTCAGTATCCCCATGGCAGGACATTCCGCACAGCAATGAGAGACTTTGCTTCAGTTGTCTCATTCTGAAGTTTAAACCCAGTCTTGCACTTTGAAAATTGGCCCTTGGCATCAGGTTGTAGAATATGCTTGGAAAAAATAGCCTTAAGCAGCTGTTGCTGATTTATTCAACACATGCCAACAGGAGAGCAACAAATGACACCTTCCTTTACAGCCTGAGCTAGGGCTTGAGGAATCTGGCTTTAAACCTCACCTTCTCTCCCTCATCTTCACTGGGTACCAATAAATCATCTGATTGTCTTCCTTGGATGCCTTATTGAATTTAATTTAGCAGTCTTTATCTGGCATACAGACAAGTTCCTGGTTTCAGACTACTGAATCCCATATCATGTTGGCAAATCTTTAATTGTCAGGCTGCAAAAACAAGAAGACCCTTGTCTCTCTTTCTGTCTGAAACCAACTCCAATAGAAATGGCAAAACCTTGGATCGAGCTCCTTCAGTGTGAGGCAGCGCTCCTAAACACCAAATTACTAGGCAGGAGTAAGGATCACAGGCTATGATCAGTGGTTTCGGTGAGTACCAGGTGTGCTTAAGGCACACATACTCAGTTGAAAGGAGATAGAAGCTTATATATTAAGAATGATGTAAGGAGAAATACAAGTATTAGGCAAGTGGTTAGATGCATTATCATCTCAACCCATTTTACCAAGTATGAGGTATGGACAACAACAAAAATTTACACACATAACTGATACTGAGGAAGAAAAATTTCACTTGTGGCACCAATGGCAGAAAAACGAATTAGATTAAGGTATTTTTTGCTGTGCTCTTGTTTTTACTTACACTCTACCTAATAAGTATTTCATGTACACAAGCAGCAGTTTTTATTCCAACTTAAATGTCTTTTTCTGCCATTCTTGCTTGTACTGAGTAGCAACTTAACAAGTCATCCACTTTACTGATTTCAGTGGATTAAAGCTGGGGGATACAACACACTTTGGATTGGGGTCAAGAGACCTGGATTTTATTCTTAGTGTTACTGACCTGATGAAAGTTTATAGCTAGCACATTTTTACCTCTGTGACTCATTTGACTCATTAATAAAATGAAGAAAATAGAGCTTCCTCTCTATGGTGTTTTTACTTCAATAGATAAAAAGAAGCATACAGAAGCTTGAAAGGAGAAGAAAACTGTCAAGGTAAAATCAGATTTTGAGAAGAGGTTGTTAGTCATTAAAGCTGTTTAATCCTTAAAGCAAAAGCATACACTCATGTTTTGAGGAGGCCACAAGTCTTCAGGGTCAGAAATTGAGGACAACTGCCTACTAGTTACAGCTGCCACACATAAATGAAGGAAGCAATGCAGATTTTTATAACAGTGTTAAAAAGAAAAGGAACAGCAAGCACAGGAATTAGAGGGAAGGAAAGTGGAGAACTGTGTGCTTGACCCATTCTTGATAATAGTCTCACAAATCCTTCCTCTTTTGTTCACTATTTTCAGTACTCTGAACTATGTCTTGGTATAGAGAAGTTCCTGTCATTCACTGCAGCTGGCTTGTGCTTTTTCTGGAATTAACCTAATGGGTGAAACCTGCTTTAGGTTTGAAATCTGAAATGGCCAGTATATGAGAAAAATAAAACCAAAGAAAAATAAATAAAGACAAGAAAATTGAGTGTGTGATAACTGTAGTCTTTAACTTTCTATATGGAGGTAAAAGCAGGTAGGAAAAGTCGCTGAAAGAGAAGAAGTAAAAATCTAGAAAAAAGGTACTAACTGAGAAGTTCTAGATGCAGCAATTATGAGGCATGTGATGTCACTTTTTCCATGACTTTTCCTCCCTGTTCTTCTGATGAAGTTTATTTGTATAAGCATTGTACAAGGCAGCTGTAAAGTATGCCCAGAAATGTAAAGAAAATAGAGCTAAGGTCATGGTGAACTGAGGACCATGCCACCATTAAGGAAAAACTAAAAGGAGCCTCAGATTTGGAAACAAGTAGAGAGATTCAAAGTCTTGCCAGAAAGGAACTCACATGAATTACAGCTGTGAAATTTATGTAAAATTTGGAGATTATTAAATAAGTATTGATAATGATGCTAAGGGAGCCAAAATCCATGGATTATTAATCTTTCAATTTAGATTGCAGTGACTGTAAAAATCTTCTTAGGCAACTGGGGATATTAATTATTTTTTACATTAATTTGCCTTCCTAGCTCTCTAGCAGGGTATAAATTTGGCTTTTGCAATTTATTTCTCTTATAAAAAACAAGCTGGTAGACAGTAACTAGTGAATTCAAATAACACAACTGTAAACCAGATTCTCTCTAGACAACAATAAATGAGTAGAGGTTTTGAGAATATTTGAGAGAGGAAAGGAATGAAGGTCAGGAATTTTCAAAACAAAAAGAAGGCTGCAAAACTGCATTTGACCTTGGAAAGAAAATATTAAGGAAGTTCTTTAACCATATAAATGAAAATGCAATAAATGTGGAGTCAAGATTTGCATGACACAGACACAAATTTTTCTGTATCAGTGATAGTCTGTGTTTGGTTTCAGTAAGAAGACCTATGCTGAACAAAAGGATTTAAAGGCTAATAGAATCACAGACCGAAATTGTCTTACGAGACAGAAAATAAACAATATATCTGCATCAAGACAGCTAGCAATTTTCATCCAAAAGCCTACAAATTACTTACAAAACTGTAGGTCCATTCTGTAAGGTGTCTGAATAATTTTATGGAGGTCAGCTGTAGTATTATGTAATTGGTATAAAATATTAACAATATTTTATGGGGAATGGAAAGCAAAAATGTTCTGTGCAACAAACTTATTAACTTAGACTCAATAGTGTGACAGCCTTCAAAACAAACCATGGAAATAAAATTGGGATCAAATATGATGCAGATTTATCAAAGTTAGACCATGCTAGCTAGCTTAATACCTTTCTTTGAGATGATAAACAAAAGATTTTATTTAGGAATTATATTGATGCTGAGGGCTTTCATAAAGTGTCATCTCAGGCATATAGTGTGACTCTTGGAGAGGGTCCTGTGAAGGGATAAGGGTTGAGCTTTATGATTCTTGTGGGTCCCTTCCAACTCAACATATTCTGTGATTCTGCTGTATGTGCTTAAGCCTGAAAACTTAGGAATTGAAACAAAATCTGTGGACTGGGAAGAGTGTTACCTAGAGGAGAGATGATACAGTATTGAAAGAAGTACCAGAGCTATAGGGCAAGTCCCTGTATCTGAATTATGAAGACTCAATCAGTTTTATTTAGCTCTTTTGAGAGTGCACAAAAATTCACTGAGTGGATAATCATGCCCCTTAGGGGCATAGTGGAAGAGAACACACAGAGGGATAGGGGTAACCTGCAGAATACCTTTTGAACCTGAGATAAGAAGAAAGGTGAGAGGCAGCAAAACAGCACAGTGACGATGTCCCCCTTTTCCCATATGTACCAGTAAGAAGAACTTCTGTTCCCACAAGCAAACTTTTCCAGTAATGAATAAAAAGCCATTGTGAACAAGATTGTAACAGAAAACCTTATGACACAAATGTGATTACTAGCAAGAAAATAGCAAAGACAGTTGGCTCCAAGATATAGCATAGTTTGTTCAGTAAGTGTACTATGAAGTTTAAAATACTGCCTACAGTAAAGGCAGCATCTGGGAAAAATTAAAAATTTCCCTACCAACTTGTATTTCTATATGAAAGAGAATATTTTCAAAGGCAGATAAAAGATTTTAGTGGAATCTGGTGGGGGATTAGGCTGCACAGCTAACATCCTCTTAATGGTGAGGTAGTAATATCATAACTTGCATAAACATTTCCGTCAGGCACAAAGCTGAACTATTTTTGTAACTTAGAGAAACATTTCTAACAGCAGAAGTCTCACCTCTTCTGTATGTGGAAGGCCTAAGAAACACTGATTAATAGCGGCCTTATGTTAACACAGAATGAGAATAACTACCAAAACAAGATTTATTTTGAAGTGTATACTAATTGTCATCTTAATATTATTTAATGTCCAAAGCATGCCTACTGGTTAATATTTGATTACCGAAAGAATAACTTGGCAAGGAAACCTGAGTAAAACTGAGACATTTAGATTCCAAATGTTAATTTTAAGCAAAATGTATGGATCTCCTCTTTCAAAACACAATTTTAACCTGATATGTCATTTAAGATCCAGTTTAGAATGAAAGTGCTGGCTTTAGCAAATGCTTTGTCCAGGTGTGTTTTATGGCAAAGTGAAAGGGAGGTCACATTCATAATATTTGCTTCTTGCTGCTAATTGGAGGGAATTAAAATAACACAGTTTCAATTAAAACAAACCTTGGATTGATATCTGCGTAGATTTTTAAGCATAGAGCATAGTGTGCATTGCTTTGTGTCATCCTCCCAAATCAATCCTTAATGCCCAGAGGTTTCTTAGGTAAGGCGTTGCCAATGCCAGTTACGTGCATCTCTTTTCTCTATTCATTCCTCAAATGCTGGGGGGAAAAGAGATCTAAACAGTAATTTTACAGTATGTTAAGTCTGCTTGCCCACAGAAACTGACTTCAAGACTTCTGACAATCAGCCAAGCATGGATTTAGGTTTTATAATTAGTAAGAGTTCTTCAAGTAATAAGGCTGGTATCTTGCTGAACTCAGTGCCTCTGTTCAGTACAAGATTTTGAAGCAAAAAAATTTGCAAAGGAAGACAGAAGTGATGCTGCAGAATTGAACAACCTTAATCTGAGACTGAACTGGGGATAGCATGACTGCTTAAGAGAATTTTTAAGTTGTCCATTCAACCTGTCTGTTTCCTACTAGTGTTAAGTTTTATTTTGCTTCAGATCAGAAAGTTTAAAAAAACCTACTGATATAGATAAAAGGCCTTGTGTTGAAGAGAATTTCTCCAAATAAAAAATCTCAAGGGAGAAGAGGTGGGAGTGAGAAAATATTTGTATATAAGTTGGAACTTTTGTTGCAGCTGAAATGGACTCAGGCTATTAAGCTTCAGGTTTCCAGGAAGAACAATAGCTCTCTCAAGACTACCAGATAATATACTACCAAAAAAAAAAAATTTTAAAAATCCCTATCCAGACAATATCATTGCACCTGAGGCCTCCAAATGGAGTTTTATCTTTTTGTAACACCTTCTACAAGTCCCTATATAGGAACAATTCTCAGTATGAGCAGCATATAATGAAATAAAACTAAATAGCATTGAGTGATTGAAAATTATGTCTGCCATTCATCAAATGTTAAGATGCTGCTTTCAACTGGATTTCGAATGATAGGGACCATCTGTACATATTATTTTTCAACTTGCATGTTGGAAAAATATCACCACTGCTAGCTGCTACTAAGAAACTGCATTTACTAAAAGTCTCGTTTAAAATAAGAAGAATTTTACTTATAACACGGCTCCAAGTTTTCAGGCAGTGAAATCCTGCCGTGCTGAGCCCTGGCCCCACGAGGGAGCTCACAGTGCAGGGTGCGCTGCTGGACACAAGGGAGCGCTCCGCCGAACAAGCCGGGCTGTCCTTTACCATGGAAGAGAAAACTCACGAACTAAAAAGGCACTTCAAGTTCTAAACACAATTTTCTGAAGAGAAAATTGAATTTGTGTCCCTGGGACACTATTTCAGTTGTTGCAGGGTCATCAGTTTAAAAATAAATGCTTAGTGGAAACAAGAAGTCTAAATGTCTCATGTCTGTGATTACTGGTTCACAAGAGCAAGTAAATGCTGTTCACTGGGAACGGTTACTGTTGTTGTTATCATTATCATCATCATCATTACCATTATTAATAATAGTTGTTGCTGCTGCTGTTGTTTTTATATTATATTAATATATTATTATATACTTGTTGCTATTATTTTAGTAATAGCAATAGTAATAATAGTAATAGTAATAATAGTAACAGTAGTAATTAATAATAATAATAATAATATTTTTTAATAGAAGCAGAAATGTGATTGTCGTGTTGTCTTTTTTTAACCCTATACCTCAAGTGATACGAAAATAGTGGTCTAACAAACACTGATACCTTTTGATATTAGCAATTTATGATCTGAATTTGTCTTTTTATTGCTGCTAATGTGGCTTTTTTTCTGGCAGTCTTGAAAACCATCAGCAGCTGCAGCAGCAGGGCCTGCAAAAAAAAAAAAAAAAAAAGGCATCACTTCTTCAATTAAATAAGAAGCTGTCATTCCTTTTCTGAATAACTTTTACAGATGTTCTGTCATCAGTCTCAGGCTTGTTATAATTATCCTTAAAGACTCTTTAAAATGCCTTTTCTAGAAGTGGAAATTTGGGGTCAGAAAGAATACTTCACATTACAACTTCCCCACAGACATCAAATGCTGTTTCTGCTCAAAATTACCCCAAAACTATTTCTGATCTGGAGGAAAATAGTCATTAGTGTTAATTATAGCTCACACCGTTCCGGTGTTAGTAAAGCAACAGGAAAAATAAGCCTGCCCTGAACTCTAGAAAATGAGGCAAAATGACAGACAATGAAGGATAGTGACATGGAAAGGAAAGTTCAGACACTGTTCCTGGTGATCAACAAATAGTGGATAACTGAAATGAATGCTGTGAATCTTTATATCATCCTCGGGGGTTGCATTTTCTATGATTCTATTATTTTACTTCCTGTGGAGCAGGAGGCTCAGCTCTGACATTTGCTTGAGCCATCTGAGGCTGGAGGTCCCCCCAGGCCTAACTACTTGGTGACTTCCTGCTACTGTGAAAATACCCTTCTTGTTCTGCCTCCTCTCTCCAGTCTTTATTCAGATTTAGCCCACCACTACTGAGGCTAATGGGTCAGACCATAGGAAAAGGGAGAGTTTGTGCTTCCAAACCTGTCATCATCCTGCAGGTTGGAAACCTGCAACAAGTTACTGGTCATGCCACACCACACCTTACTGAAAGCAGGCCTTCTGGATGAATATGGGTGAATATCACTTATCTGAGGGGAAATTTTGCCTTCTGCAAAAGCATTTTCACCTAAAGTTTTGACTTGAAAATTTCCATCCAAAGAAAAAAGATGAAAAAAAGAAAAAAAACCAGACAATTAAGAAATTAAGAGAGCTTGAGGGATGGAAAACAAGAAAGAGAAACAAGATATAAAACAAGTATTGCTTGTTTTAATTATTTTTGGAGTATGTTTAAAAAAGGAGTAATGGGTATTCCACTGCAGAAATACTTGACTGTATCTGAACAGCAGTAGTTTCTTTCCCTCCTGGATGGGTCTTTCTGTTTAAGTAGCTCTTGCTCTGTTGCTCTAGCACAGCCTTCTTTCCAGGACATGAAACAATCCTGTTTGTTGCTTGATATCCATGTGTTTTATACAAAAAAATAATATGCTTTGCCTTCTAATAACTTTCATAAAAGCTCCAGATCCAAACCGAAAAAAAGCAGCTTCTTCTTAGCTCCCCTTTTTGCAGGCAGTAGTCTGCCCTACAACCCCAGGAGTAGGCAGGAAAGCAGTGTGGCACTGGATGCTCATGGATGCTCATGCCCAGGAGCTGGATGTAGCAGCCGAGTGCAGCTATTTTGTTCAAGGTTGCTTTTAGCTCCAGGGCCTGGAACTCTCTAGATCCTCTGTATTTTGTTGTATAGCCTGTCATAAACCAGCATATCAACTTCAGGCCCTGTGCTCCAGTGCTTCCCATCACAGTCTCTGGTTTCTCCATCATCTTGTGTTGTTTTTCCAGACAGAGTACTAAATGGAGCCCAGTAGTTCTCAAATAACACTGCATTGATGCTCCAGGTATGCACAGTCTGGAAGAGAAAAGGGAAATTTCCATCATCTACCATCAGAGATTGGAGACATTTAATTTTTACTCGTGATAGTCCCTGAGAGATGGGCACATAATAGATGGTATTTGTAGGCATGGCTTCTTCAACACCTGGGAGAGCCAGACGAAGATACCAGGTAAAGGCGTGAGATAATGACTGCAGCTTGGGTCAGTTGTTTGTTCCTCCTCCATAGGAACAACAGTCTGGAAGGACATCTGTGATAGCACAAAAATACTCATTGAAGTATTGCATGTCTTTCTGGACTTGCACTTACTTCAGTGAAAAGGGTCTATAGACCAAAGAATGTATTTTTAAAATAAAATAGAATTTCAGAATAACACTTTGAGGCCTTGAAGGCCAAATGCTTGCTTGACTATATGCTTGACATCACCAAGTATTTGTAAGTGAATAGATACTTCCCTAAAGATTTGGGGGTTTAAATTACTTTATTATTGTATAAGGAACATGTCTTTAGTGTCCAAGTCAAAAGACTTTCCTTTTGTCTAAACAGCATATGGAAACAGCCTGTATAACCTCCATATTTATTGGCACTGACCATGTGTCTTGAATTCTTTTCATGAAGCACAGAGAGTAACTTCCATACAAATTAGAAAGATAATTTAAATTTCTAAATTACATATTCTTCACCTACAGCTAAGCATGGTGTTCCTCCATCTAAAAATCAGTGCTTTCAGATATCACCTTCCTATATACAGATTATCAGAGAAACAAGCACAGGACAGAGCAGGAACAGCTAGGGGAAAGGTTGCTGTCAGGAGACCCTCCAAGGGAGAAGGTAGGATTATCTTGAAGACAAAAAAGTATGTTTGAAATATCTTACTGTATTGAAGACTTTACAGACCCACCCTAAGCCACCTGGAAAAAATTATATCTGTGGTGGTAACAATTATCTGGCTGCAATTAACCTGAGCCTGAAGTCAAACCTGATCTTTAGGCTTAGTTACCTCCTGAAAATGCAATTTGGCTCTTCTTCCGAGGCAGGTGAAGTGTAATTAGGTTCAGGAATCCTCAGAATAGGTGATTCAGTCTCTGCTATGTAACTGCTGTCATCAGGGACTATTAGTCTTTTTACTTGCTTAACTAAAGCAAGCTATGGATTAATCATTTCAACACAGTAGAGGGGTATCAGCTGTAGTTAGAAGACTGGGCTCTGTATGGGCTGCCCAGAAGTTTAATGCTCATAGTGGCTTCTGTTGACTACATAATTCTAGGTTTAGGCCCTAGAAGCACCACCACCTAAGGCAAAGCAGTGAGGATGATATCACAATGCATATACATGTACTTGCAGACTATTGTTTATGGTCTAAATCTAGCTGGGTTAGATCTGCTCAGATGTATGGGGGTGGACACTCATAAGGGACTCCAAGAAATGAAGATTACTTGTCTGAGCTGTATTAGAGACTTAATGGAGACTTCAGTAATTTTGCATTGTATTGTAACTGGTTTGGAAGGCTTTGTCCATGTCTTACCTCATTTTATAGAAAGCGGATGGGTTAAACTAATGATAGTATTGGGATTAATGCTTTTTCTGGCAGGGAGGAAAAGCAGCAAGAATTACTTTTACAAAGAGGAGAGTTTTCAAGACTATGCACTTAGTGAAGGTGGGGGGAAGAGTACGTATTTCAGGTCATTGAGAGGTATTTAAATATAGGTCACTGTGGTCCTGACTGGAATTGATGAGTATGTTAAAATGGATGCCTTTAAGGGATGCTTTGCAGAGAGATATGTGCTAGGGTATACATAATGTCAGGAACAGATTTGTTAATCTGGATTAAGGTTGATTGTCCAAAGACAAAATACTACAAATCAATATGAAAATAAATAAATCAAATTATAAAAGCTATATTAACTGGTTCACTAAGAGATTAGGTCCCAAACCAACAAGGACTGGCTGTTTTGGCAGCCAGAATTTGGGTTAGCAGAATTTTGTTTAGCATCTGAAAACATCTCTCAGACTAAATTTAAATTTTGTGTGTCTTTGGCTTCAGACCAAATGACACAGCAAGACCCATGTACTAAATGGCACATAGAATGGCTGAGAGTGGTTTAGGCCTGACTACTGGGACTTGGGATCAATCAAGGACTGAAGTCTGGATGAACATGCAAAATTAGGTTGATGGGGTCACTGGGACAGATCCACAGATTATCTTGGTTGAACTTGGTGGCTGGATGGGAGCACAGAGATAGGGCTGATTCGCTGTGGCTGGAAGTGTGTTGCATGCTTTCATACACTTGGAATGGATCTCCACTCCCCACAAAGCCAAAGAGCATCACTGACAAAGAATGATATTTTGTTATATTTTAATGGACTTGCCATTACTTTGTTTATGTTTAATAAAGGTATAAACTGAAAACCTTCAGCTGAAAATTGTATGCAACCAAGCTGAGAATGAGCTAGAATTTTGGTGTGCTTTGCCTGTCTAGATAGGAAATAAATCAGCATAGGAATTTTTTTCCCTTGATCCCTACCCATAAGTGTTAGTGAAGTTACTGTTAAAAGATGACAAAGAAAGACTATTGATGTCAGTGCTTTTGTTCCATGTTAAATATTTTTCTGGTAGAACTGGGAGCAATGGAAGCAATTCAAGACACTTAAAATAATGGTCTATTTCCTCTCCTTGTGGCACTTAAAATAATTGTCCTGGGGAAGGGTGAAGAGTCATTCCTGGCAATAACTGAATGTTTTCTCTTCATCTTACTCCTTTCAAAGATATTGAGGTTGTCTGTACTAACGGATTCTTCTACACCTGACAAGTTTGATAACACTGTTCACCTCCCATAATAAATAGGATCAGCCTTCAGCTCCACTTTCATTGACATTTATCCTGTGACAGTACGGTTTTTTTAATCAGTGCAAGGCCAAACACAGACCTTATTTTGTTTGTGACAGATCTTGAGCCTGACTGTATAGCTGCTATTGTAGTTGTCATATTTCAGAGTAGAACTAAGATATCTATGTTGGCCAAGAAAGAAAAAAAAAAAACCAAAAACAATCCCTCTCCTTTAAATCTAGGAAAACAGAACTTTAATTAGACTATATATATATTCATATATATATATATGAAAAGGATAACTGTTCTTAACCACAATACACACACACATGCACACGCACGCACACACACACACATACATATATATATATACATAAAGGACCAAACAACAGTGTGTAATAAAACCACTCCCCCTCCCCCCCCCAACGACAAGGCACACAATTAAAAGGCCTTTTGGTTACCCCCAAAAAAAGGGGGGAATGCAATTATATCTATGGACAGCAGGTGGCGATGACGTGCCTCAGCTAGTCAGCCTCTCTCAGGAAAATGGCAGGCACATTCCCCAGGTCAGCTCCCGTGAGAAATCCGAAAGAAAGCAGCAGAAATCCTGTCTCCACAGGGGCAGGAAACTAGCATTCTATCTCTCTCTCTCTATCTCTCTCTCTCTCTCCTCACAGCATCTTCTGTGGTGCCCACGATCGCCCACGGATGAAAACGGTCGAGTTAGGGAGGGGAAGACATAATCCAAGCTATCCAGTGACGCTGGAATCGGTGTGTCCCCATCCTCACTCACTCTGCCGAGAGCTGAGCTCCTGACCTGTGCAGGACGCGCAGAAACCCCAATCCCTTCCCCCACCCAAGCCCATCTTCCCTCCCCCTCTTGGCCTGGGGAGAGATCAGAACAAAAGGTTCTGGCTAAAGCAGTTAACATCAGGTTATGCATATTCATTGTGCCTGTTGTTAACCATCTTTACTGACACTAAAGCGTTGACTCCAAGCTCTTTGGAAGGAATTCCAACACAGTGTTGAAACTATAACAGTAGCGAATAAACATCTGCTCCCTTTATCTAATAAGCAAAGTCTAGTTGACATCAAGTGGTGTGCAAAGGAAAAATAGGGGAGAGACTGCCTTTAAGACCTTAAAAGTAAATCTTTCAACAGCAAGATAAAAAGTGGGACAGCAATATGACCTGCTCCATATGCATTTCCTGACCTCCCATGATCTCGGGACAATGGGAAGCTCTGTACTTCAAATATTGAGTGTGGTATATTTTCTAGGAGAGAGCCTAGAAGATCTGTGCCAGGTCTGAGTTTGAGTTGCTGTCATTTCCCTAGGACACTTATTTGCAAATAAATTCAGAACAGGCTGAAGAGTTGGTAATATGCTCCCAACAGAAGTACCTCTGCCCTAGTTCAGAAGTCAGAACCTTCCTGCTGTTGTCTTAAAATTTCTGAAGAATGAAGGTTTGTCTTATCAGCAAGACGATATAGAGTTAATAGCAGTTAATATACACTATGAAATCCTATAAATCCAAGAAATTACTTTAGTTTATGCACTAAAACAAATCGAGTTCAGGTTGGATGGGGCTTTCAGCAAGCTGGGCTACTGGAAGTTGTCCCTGCCCATGGCAGGAGGGTTGGAAATAGAGAAACTTACAGGTCACTTTCAACTCTATAAGCCTATGAATTCATGAACTGAACTTATAAAATACCAGAATCCAAAGGATATAATGAATAAAAGGACCCAATACATTGTCTTAAAAATTAAACTACTTCATTCACTTAGTAAGGGGGAAAAAGCCATTGTACTTGAAATAAAAATAATCATTTTTCAATAGGAATTTTTTGAGACTGGAAAGAAATCACACATTTAGAAGCTGTATAAATTGGTGCTTTCAAAAGCATTTTGCCCCTTTTCATTCTTGCTTCCACCCACCAGGCCTTCCATAGTGGATGGAAACAAATGTTTTAGATGGAAATTTCACCTGTAAATCAGTTTCTTGCTGACATCTAGGAAAATAGGAATTCTTCCTAGTAAAATTAAATATTGAACAGAACAGACTCTCAAACTTTTCTGCAATTATGTAGGAGTCATGGCCTTGCAAGAGGATGGAAGATCAATGACAAGTGTAGAGACCTATTGAGCTGCACTGCACGGAGGCACTCCGGAGGAAGGGTTAAATGGCAGAAGGAAGTAGTGTTGCAAATGATGATCAGTTTCCTGGGATAGAGGGAGAACTAACAAGAAGCAAGAGGACAGTTCCTAAATTATGGAATGCACAAGCTTTTACATGGATCTTTGCATTATGGGAAGCAATCCTAAAAGAATTTAAACAGCCTTAATAGGTGTCTCAGTGTCAAGCTACTTTCCCATGGCTTCACTGTGCTAGGAATTTCAGTGTGTGGACCTCAATACTTTGTTCATATACACAGAACTGAAGAGCACCTTCTCTAGAGACTGAGTTAATGGATGCTGGGAATAATATGCCTTAGCTTCTGTTGAAATTGTATTGAGCTTTGGTGATACATATATTTTGTCCTTTATGACTGCGATTCTTTTTCTTTGAGTTATTTCTGCCTTGAATATGTGACCAGTTTCTTCTGTTCAGAATATAGCTAACCTGATTTTTTATATATATACTGAAGTATAGAAATGAGCATAATACCAATGATAAACATATAACTAAGAATAACCCTGTCTTCCATTTCTTACATGACAAATGTGTAGAATACTTTACATCTACACTGCTGGAACAACAAAAATAGGAATGAGCAGTTTGTTCCCTAACATTTTGCTAAAACTGAAAATGTGCATCCTAACAATACTTAGTTTCATGCAATAAGAAAGTTTCAGGGTCTTGAATATCGTCATGGTTCCAGATGGTAATACGCACAATTGGCTTACAAGCCAGGAAGTTTAAACTGGCAGTCCAAGCTGAACAAAAAAAAATTGGAATGGCTTTGCAAATCAGGCTCTCCTTAATGAATCTGTCTCATATAAAGAATCTTACACTACTCTTTTTTTATTGGTTAGATTGGCACAACTGCATGTGCTATTATTATGGCTCTCCTTCACATTAATGCTTTCCTCTTTTAATTTCTTTTATTAAATTTATTTAATTGCTATTATTTTACAAATAAACAGACTTCATTTCATTTCAATATAACATGAAGATGTTTCCATTGTAAGCACTCAAGTCTAAGGTAGGGTGTGGTATCTACAGCTCACCCAGCAAGTTCAATCTAACTGGCTTCTGCTTGAACTGAACACTAAGTAGCTGCATTGGCATTTCTCACACTATCAGAATGACTGCGCTCCCAGGAGTAGTTTACTGAGCATATGAGCTCCTTTTAGCAATTCTTCAAGCCTGAGCAGAGTCACATTTTCTGCAGTCCAATTCTATGCCAAGCAGAAGCAATAGCTCTTTCTTAAAATACAGCTTTTCTTCACCTCAGTCCATCTTGGACAAATATCTGAAAACTAATATGCAAATACTAACATGGGGCAAAAATGGCTAGTTCTTAGAAAAATTATTTGTTTCAGCTTCTCAGCAAGTATCTCAGGGGCATATCTTCAGCCTTCAATCTTAATTCTTTCCAAAGTCAAACCACAAATCCTAAAGCCAAAAAATGTTTTTCATTTCTATAAATCTATTAGAAACTCTAAACTGTTTCACAGTACTGAAACAATGACATGATCAGATGTCTGTCCCTTTCCATTAACAAGGCTGAAACTGGAACAATATTGGCATCACTAAAAGAGGAAGCAAGCTTCAAGGGGTAATATCATGGTTCTTCTCAGCTGGCCCAGAGGAATCAGTCAAGGCACTGACATCCTTCTGGCCTGTTGAGCACAGTCCACCTTCAACAATCTTGGGCAAGTTTATGTAGCCAAACATCTAGTAAAATAGTAGATTTTCAT
>JAWWTY010000088.1:42639108-42649563 GCA_035222235.1 Margarornis squamiger | reverse complement strand
ACTGAAAGAAGATCAGGGACTTTTTGAAGGTTTGGGGTTTTTTTCCTCTCTTTGTTTAATGGAAGAAAGGTAGCAGAGATGTGGAAACTCAGAGAAACACTTCTTAACACAAAAAAGAAAATGGAGGAGATACTAGCTAAAAAACCAACTAAAAAACTGACAAGTCCATTTTTCTATATTTGAATATATGCATTATTTTTTCTGCTCATAAAGTGTTGCTACTCTTCTACCACCTCTTGGCTTTCCAAGTAAAATATATGTAATATACATACAAAGGTTGTAGACCTAACTGTTGTCGAAAAGGGTACCTTGTCAATGTGCAGCTGGCTTTCTCTACCCTGAACTCCTAAACCCCTCAATGGCTTATATTCTTTCATGTAACATGCTTCCTCAATAATCAGAGGGTCTTTTCTATATCCCATTGCAACCAAGTGCAATGAGAAGTCTGTCACTGACTACTAGGACAGACAGATAATTGCTTTCGGCAAATCCAAATGTGGAATCAGGTGCCAGGACCAAAAGCAGAAAACACCTCTTTTCTTTATTTGTACTGAGCCCTCAAAACAAAACAAAACAAAGCAAAACAAAACAAAATCAAACCATAACAAAACAACTAAAAAGCATCACACACTCCCCCAAAATATACCAAACCAAAAGAATCCACAAACCAAAAGCTTAGAAGTCAGGTGTAGGTTAAGGAGACAGGAAGAGATTGAGTGGAAGGGAAACAAGCAGACAGAAGATGAGGAAGGAAAGTGTTATCAAGTGAAAAGTGAAGGAGATTATGAAGAATACAACTGCTGGAAACTGAGGTAGAAATGATCTGGGTTTAATCAAAGAGACATGGAAAATAAGCAGCTTCTTAGTCTTACATGATTGTTCTTAATGGCATGGAGTCATAACGGGGAATTTAACAGCTGGCTGGCCTGTAAGTGGAAGAGGAGAAAGAAGGAGAAAGGAATTTTTTTTTTATTTTTTAGCAACCTGGTCTAGTGGAGGGTGTCCCTGCCTATGAGAGAAGGGGTGGACTAGGTCTCTTTAAGATCTCTTCCAAACCAAACCATTCTATGAGTCTATGATATTATTGGACTTGGACTGGCACTTTATTGGCACAATGTAAATTAGACATTCATCACTTAGCTCAGGACTAACAGAGTAAGAAAATTAAGACTGAAACAACAAAGCTTAAATGAGGGCAGGAATTGAAAGACATGGGTGAGAGAAAGTACGTTGAGTCAGGAAGCAATTAAATGTGAAAAAGTAAGATGTGGTTGAAACCAAAGCCTGTGATCACATAATTAAATGTAATACTCAGAATATAGAACAAGGTGATTTGAGTTGTGCTTCACAGAGTTATATTTATTCTTGCAACACTTTCCAAACTTCTGAGTGCTTAATTTTTGGGACTAGTACTGCAGTGGATACATATTTCTGCAGGAAAAGGTAATTTTCTTTACAAGGAAAGAGGTAGCAGGGCTAAATCTTAACTGAAAACTTACACTGCCTAGTGACTGCCCTTTAATTGCAGTTGTTATAGCAGAAAATGTGTACTGAGTTCCAGTGTTGTTATCCATGTGGTTAGAATGTTATCATCATACATTACGTAGGTCTACTGTTTTGTCATGGATATTAGTCTTGGAGATGGTGAGTAAGAAAAGTCTGAAGGATTCATTTGCAAGAGCATGTTTATCCCATGACTTACCTTCCCAAGTAGTTTTACAGAGAAATATTTCTTACATACATAATAGAAAGAAATGAAGCTGCAGTAATAGTCATGATAATGTAGATAGTTAGCAATGTAGAAAGAAAAGTTAAATCAAAGCAACAGCTTTTCACAATTCAAAATTGTAGAATCACAGAATCTTTTTGGTTAGAGAAGAGACCTTCAAGATCATCAAGTCAAACAGCTCACAGCATGGACCGGAAGAGACCCAGTGATTGAACCAGATGCAAGGAATCTGACCAAATAGTTAAAAATCATTGTAGAACAGCTGTTTTTCACACCAGCACTATCCACTTGGGGTACACTGATGTTGGCTGAGATCCTGCTGAGAAAGATGGGGCTGTATAACTGAGCAGCATTGCCAGGTTGTGCCAGCTAAAGCTGAAGATACAAAGGCACAGATATACCTGTACCTTGGCAAATGAACAGAAAGCTTAAAACACAAAACAGAGTACATTAGAAATGTAGAATTTCTAGACATTTAGTTTCCTGGCACCCACAAAGATTATTTGAATTATTGAGCCAAAAAGAATTGCTACAGCTCATGGCCAAGACTCAAGACTGCAATTGAGAATGCAGTGCTCCTGACATATTCTGGGGGGGGGGAAAAAAAAAAAAAAAAAAAAAAAAAAAAAAAAAAAAAAAAAAAAAAAGAATAGGAAAAGAGAGAGATAGTAGAAGATTAGCATGTTCCTATGTGCACAGGACAAATTCTCCAAACTTCTCATTTCTGTTTTGTTTGTAAGAGTAAGCAGTAAACTGAATAATGTATGGTTTCTGAGACCACCGTACTGTACTGTCAGACAACTTGCCTGTTCCTATTCTTTACAAGCTGCTAAGGAATTTTTAGAGGAAGGTGGTGATTTTACTGTTTGAGTTTATCTTGCTAGAAGGACTGAAAGTTGTATCTATAAAAAACTAAACAAAAGCAGTTGTGTAGGTAAGAGCATTTTTGATACTTTAGTGAGATACACTTGATGCTTTCCCAAGGATACATGAGGATTATGTGAGGAAAGATCATGGTGTTCTGGGTCTCACAAAGGTGGTTGAGTTTTCAGTAGGATGGAAACTCCTTCCCTTTATGACAGAGATAGATTATATTTTGGAAGCAAAGGACCAGAAACTGAACTAGTGATAACCTCTGACAATAATAAAATACTTCATAATTCTACATCCCAATAAGCAGGAATAAGGCTTGAAAAGTTTCTAACTGAGAGACCATGTTGAATTCACTCTACAGATAGGGACATGATACATACAGACATAAAGTGATTTTCCTGAAGGCCTCAGAATACCTGGAAAGAGAACCAAGGTTTCCTGAATGTTAATTCAGTATTATTTGACTGTGTTATGCTTATGCACCAAGCTTTTTCCCCTGAGGTTTTTTTCCCTCTTCAGGACAAGAAGCACTCTTCAGGTAACATGTTTACATCAGTGTGTCACAGACAAAATATTGTCCGCACAAATTTTCTCTAAGAAATGTATTAGATATCTTTTGCCTGATCTTTCCACTGTGGATGTTGGATGATGCTTTCTCAAATCACATTCAGGCTAAGATTTTTAACAGAATAAAACTAACGGTGCTTGTGTGTAGGTCCGCCTCGGTTAGCTGTAAACATGAAAATGACTCTAGCAAAATAGTGGTGTCTGGAAATGGTGTTGCAATAAAATAATACTCAATTTCATAGCAAAACCAATCCTCATACTCAAGTTTTATGTTATGACGCATCTGGGATTTTAGAAGGGCAGACAATTAATGGTTTTAGAAATACAACTAGGGAGTTCTCACATTTCCTCCTGTAATGTGTCAGAACTGCAAAAGGTGAGCATGATTCATAGGATGTTGTTATTCTTCTCCTTCATTATGTGTCATATCTGACTGATTCTATAAGTTTGTTTTTTGACGTAAGTGTGATATAACCCAATGCTTGGGCATGATGTGAAGATTTTGGCATAAATGTAAGGGACACTGGAAGTTTTTTGTGTGAGAAAAAGAAAAGTCTTAAATTTAGATTGTTGCATCAACTAGAGGTCTCTTGTTCATTTTATTTGTAAAAGTTACACACATTATTATTTTTCACAACAGCTAAAGGACTGTATTCTGTTGGTGCATTGGGAGCACAGCTCAATTAAATAGTTTTTCAATTGGAGGCTCAAAAAATTTGGGAGATCTGTAAATGGTTTCTTAGGCTTGTTTCACTCTCTGGCCCAAATAAACTACTGTCAGTATAGTTAAAGCTATTGTGCAGTGACGTATCTTTCTGCAGAAAAATATTAAAGAGTCTGCAATTGGGAAAAAAAGATTAAACCACTGAACTTGGAGGTTGTTGAGATGGCTTCATGCTCTTGAGTGTTGCACAGAGTTCTACATACAGTCTCCAGTGTTGTTTACAGCCTTATATGATTCAATGCCTCTGTAACTCTGAGAAAAACTCCTATCACAGCCTTTAAGGTATTTGTATGAAGCTTGACCCATAGGTGTAGTTCAATGTTCCATGTATATTTAAAGTAAAGTGGATTGTATTAATGGTATTTACAATCTCTGTCTAGTAGCAGTAATGGCTAAGGAAATCATGTATGTTCATGGGCAAAGCAGCAGAGAAAGAACAGTAATGCTTTATATATGCTTCTATGTTCTCTGTGTGCAATGATTAATGCCTCTGAAGTCAGTAGGGGGCATTGGTACAATTTGCTGCGAACACACTGAAAAACTGGACCATCTCTGTACGCCTTCAGTTCTGATTCATCTGGGTTCTTGTACAAGCCTGTGAAACAGTAAGTGCAGCAGTCTCATCTCCTTACCTTTTTTTTTTTTTTTTTTAAAAAAAAAAGCCAAGAAAATAATAATCTGTGTTTCTGAATGTTGTTGATGTGTTCCTTTTTCTGTTCTTTTCTCCCAGACCATGGCAAGAAGTTTCAGAAATGGGATTAACAGATTTTAGAAGGTGTCACTGAGACAGTGTGTCAAAACTGACAGAAATAAAATGGCCTGCTACTTTCTCACCACCATGTTCATGTTCCACTATTTCATAGACTTTGGACACAGTGCATTGCATAGCAGTGTTATTCTTCCTGATGCTGCTGTTTAGGTAATAGCCTGTCAGTGCAAGGTGCCCTTGATAACTACTTCAGACTTACACAGTTCTTTTTCTTACAGCTGCACACAGTTAAATTTGGGGAAAACTTACTTTGAGGTGAACTTCTACACACTGACTGCCCCAGATGAAAGTTCTGACTCTGGTTGGCATGACCCAAACTTCTCCTATTCTATAAACATGCACCAGGCTTTATTTTGATAGTGGATTTGAGAAATAGTCACCCTGATGGTTATTAATACCTTCTGTTAGTCTACCTGACCTTACTCATCTGCAGTGGTTCTTTAGCCCTAGAGTATCTTCATTACTCCTAAGGGACCTACTTAAAAACCTCAGCATTACCCTCCCCAAGCAGGAGTCACTCAATGTGACACCAAAGCATGACCAATGAACATCCCTCTCAAAATACCTCACCCTCCTCTGGGTGTTGGTTTGAATAAACAAATAATGATTGCTTCCTAGAAGCATCTGACAAAGAATATTGGCATTGTAAGGTAACTGGCTGAAAGCAGGAAAGGCAGGACTCCTGTCTACCACACCCTGTATTGTCAAGTACCTGGAATTCTTTTAATGCTTCTGCAGCCTTTGAAGACAAGATGAAGGTCCCACTTCTGTAGCCCATACTTTCCCATAACCAAGGGAAGGTTATTGTGAGAAATACATTATCACAGTATGAGGAATAATTCCCACAAAACTGGCTGTCCTCCAGGAAATTAATTTATTTTTTTTTTAAATCCCTTAAACAGTCACAGTCTGATATGACGTAACTGCAGGTTAAGTATCAACCAAACCTTTTGCTGTACTATAGGAATCTGTCTGACACTGTCAATAGATTAAGGAAATAGTAAACTTATATAGGCTTAAGGTACCTGCTGGCTACCTTCCAACATATTCTTCCAGCATAATTTTTATAAAGGGGAACTAACAATGACAATACATGAGCATTCGGGTCGGTACGGCAGAGCATTTTATGTTGGCCAAAAGTTGAGGTCTGTCTGATTGCCCAAATAGTCAACTGAAAACCTTGAGCAGTCTCTGGATTGGGCTAATATTTACAACATCACTGAGTGAAATTCCTCTTGGACGCACTGTAGGTGAGGGAGGACCTAACTATAGGTGTCCCACTTTGGATCTGGCTTTAGGAAAATTCCTACCTTTTAGGATCATATTACAACTAGTTTTTCACTCTAAGACATCTTTATTTACTAGAAATTGAAAAGAAATGTATTGTAAACAACCTGAGTTGCTGTATCTCCTCCCATAAGTATAATATCCCTGTAAATAAATTTGCTTTTGTTTTGTTGTTTTTTTCCATTTTGAAGTGTAGCACTCTTCAATATGCATCATCTTTTGTGGAAAGAAAAAAGAAGGCATAAACTGAGAAACAAGCTTCTCCCTTATCAAACTGTCCATTGTTGTCCTGTTTCAAGACTTTTGCCCTCTGATTTCTAACATGCTAAGGCTACAGCAATCATTCAGGAGCTAAATCTGCAAAGAACTATCATTAAAATAAGGATCCCACCTTACAGGCTTGAAAGTAGTAATCTGATTAAACTACATGTAAAATAATTTCATTTTACTTTCAAAATGTTTAACATAACATCCAGTCTCCAATTTCTTACGCAAAATCATGGTTTGACCTAAGGCAAGTTTAAGGCCATGCTCAATAAAGTCATGTGAAGAGGCTTTTATTCCTTCACTCTTAAACCCTGAAGGAGATGAAAATGAAATGGTGTGACAACAGAGAGTCTGCCCAACAAGAGGCTGAACAGCTTTGTCTTTTATATACACAAGAAATTCACACTTTGTTGGACTGAAATATCAAGACTCCCAGCTACAGAAAGAATGAAGTGATTGATAGGAGGATTTGGCAAGGTGCTCCAAATGGTGACTATGTCTATCTGAACTTAGAACAAAAGCAAACAAAAAAATTAGCTAGCAAAAACTAATCTTATTTAGAGAATTTATTTAGAGATTCAAACAAAAATTCAGAAACTTCTCTCCTGCAAAGAGTGGACAGCACAGGGCTGAAAAAAACAGGGTGATGCAGGAGGACTAAGAGATATTCTTTGCCACTGTAGATAGTAAATTCATGTGGCCAAAGCTCAGTTAAATTCCAAACTGAGTAGCACTGTGAAGGACAACAGAAGTGGCTTCTTTGTTAAATACGTTAACTACAAAAGAAGACCCAGAGATAATACTGGTCCATTACTTTACTAGGTCAAACACCTCAAAAACAAGATGTAGACAAAGCAGAAGCATTTTATTACTTTTTTGACTCTGTTTTTAACACCATTGAGTCCTGATCTCTGTTTTGAAAGACTGAAATTAGGAAAATGCTAAACTCCCTGTTGACTGAAGTTTTTTTGGACTTGCTGTTCCAGCTGGATGCACATAAACTCATGAGATTCACTGGGACCCACGGCAGTATACTGAAATAGCTGGCCAATGTCATTACAGAATCTCTCCATTGTTTTTCAAGTCTTGGGAGTCTAGAGAGGTCCCAGTCAACTGGAAACACAGCAAATGTTCTCCCAGTTTTCAAGAAGTGTAGGAAGGAAGACTCTGGTAATTACAGGCCTGTCAGTATCACTTCAGTGACTGGTAAAATTATGGATAAGCTTCTTCTGGGAGTTAATGAAAAACACTTGAGACACAAGAGGTCAAAGTGGTCACAGTCAGCACTGGTTCAAGGGGAAGGTCCTGCTTCACTAAATTAATTTCCTTTAATGACAAGGCCACCCAGCTAGATGTCCAAGCAAAGGCAGTAGATTTGGGCTCTTCAGTTTTAGTAAAGCTTTTGATACTATCTCTCACAGTATCCTTCTGGATTAAATGTCCAGCACCCAGCTAGTCAAGTTCATAATACATGATTACTGAGCTCAGTAATGCAATTATATCAGGCAGCCAGCCAGTCAGTAGTGGGGTTCCCCATGGCTCAATTTTAGGGCCAGTGCTCTTCAGTAGTTTTATAAATTATCTGGATGCAGGAATTAAATGTACATTAAGTTTGCCAATAATACTAAAATAGGAGGAACTGTGGACTCCCCCAATGGTAGAGAGGCCTTACAGAGAGATGATGACAAACTAGAGAGCTGGGCAAACACCCAGTGCACGAAATTTAACAAGAGCAATTGCCAGACTCTCAGCCTGGGACAGAGTAATCACAATTATATATAATTGGTGAAGTGCCAAAGAAAGAGATCTCTTGGTTTGGGTAGGTGGCAAGTTGGATATGAGTCAACAATGTGCTCTGGTGACCAAAAGAGACAGATGTGCCCTGTGGTGAATCAAGCCCAGCATCATTAGCCAGGTGAGGGAGGTGATTGTCCCACTCTACAATGTGCTGGTGTGGCCCCATTTCAAGTCATGTGTGCTGTTGTGGACACCTTGGTACAAGAAGTACATCAAACTATCCAAGTGTGTCCAGAGGAGGGTGACCAAGGTGGTGAAAGACCTTGAGGATATGGCATACAAGAGCAGCTGAGGTCACTTTGTTCACCTTGAAGAAGGTTGAGGGTTGTCCTGTCAGAGACTACAACTTCCTCATGAAGGGCAACAGAGGGGCATCTCCTCTCTCTGGGTACCAGCAACAGGACATGAGAAAACACAATGGAGATTCATCAGATGAAATTTCTGTTGGATATTAGGAAAGTGTTCTTCATCAAGAGTGGTAAGTCACTGGAACAGGCTCCCCAGAGAGGAACACACAGCACCAAGCAAGAGTCAGAGTCCAAGGGCCGTCTGGATAATGCTCCTAGTCCTATGGTTTAGTTTTAGGTAGTCCTGAAAGGAGCAGGGAATTGAACTAGATGATCTTCATGGGCCCCTTCCAACTTAAGAGATTTTGTGGATCTAAAATGAAGACAGATATGTCCCACTGAACAAAAATGTAATTTACATACTGTTTACTGGTTTTGTTTACTTAAAGAGTAACCTGTTTTCTTGAAATATTTATTAGTTTAGCAAATCTGATAACCCTGAAGATTTAGCAAGGTGACTGTAACATAGGCACATGTTTTGATCTTTTTAATTCACTGACTTGCTAGCTGTTACACTGATGAAAGGCCAATGGGAGGTACGAATCAGACCACCAGATGGTAGAGCATAAATTCCTGCATGCATAGGGTACATTATGAAGTTTACTATCTGAATTATGCTTATCCAAAATAAGAGAAAGATCTTATTTTCCTTATTTTTAGATTATTTACAGTAGGATTTGGGGAACCTTTTTATCACTATGAACATTTTCTTTAAACTACAATAAAACTTTGGACTATTTCTTCTTACATTTTCATTTTAAAAACCTTAATAATCCAGGTCACCTGAAATATTTTTGAAAAGTATTAATCTTTCAGCTTTTAAAAAAAGTATCTTCAAAAAGAAAGTCTGGATACAGTTGAATCATGATTTTTTTAGTGCTTCTCATATAGCAAAGAATTCTCCTTTTATGGTTCAATGTAGTAACAACAGTCATATAAATTTAAACTTTTACTTAACAAGGTGTTCATAGCTCACAGAGGATGAACTTCAGTGTGACCCTTACTAAACTCATCTCTAAATATCCATATATTAAAATAGAATTTTAGGACATATTTGGCAATAGTGGCAGTAAGGAGGAAGATTCTGGTTTTGAGTTGTGGCTGCTTTTGGTTTTATTTTCTGACAAGAATATTGATGGGGGTTTTGTCATCAGAACTGAACATTAAGGCAAATATGAGAGACAAAAATGTCTTTGCATATGTCTCACCCAGAGGATTTCCAGATGGTGGAAATCTACCATCTGTGTCACTACACACTACACTCTGTGTAGTGACACAGTGACTGTCCTGGTCCTGGTCTAAAATCAATGCACCTTTGAGAGTATCAGATACATCTCCAGATCTTTTGCTTGACTGTACTAAACCCTTGGAAAGTCCTCTGATCAATAAATCTTAGATTTTAAAGTACTGATGAAATTATTTCACCAATAGCAATGAGTTTTCTGTAACATTTTGTTTACCCAAGCTCACCACACCACTTTCTGTGATTCTAGTTGCTGCAAAGGATCTGGCACCCATAGTGGCTGATCTCACTCCCTCAGCCTACTTGACATGTCAGCTGGTGCTCCACAGGTGTGGCGATTCACACCTTTGTGCCTAAAAAGTTTTTCAGAGCTGTGGCAGGTGCATGCAGCAGCACCATGGGACGAGGAGCAACAGGACACATCCAGCACTGCTACCTGCACGGTCAACACGTGCCTCGCTATCAGTCAGAGCAACTGGCTCAGGTTGCAAGCTTTGCTTCTCAAAGAGGAAGAGGGTAGAAAAACTATAAAAATAGTAAGGGGAGTGGGAAGGATTTGGCGTGCCTGCAACAAAACCTGTCTGACAAGTGAAAATATCATTCACACTGTACTTATGCTCCTATTCCTGTTAGAAGGGAAGACTATTTTACTTTCTCTTGGGTTTTGGGGTTTCCTCCCCCACTTTTTCCCTTTTACTTTTCTTTTTCCCTCTTTCCCCCGCCTCCTCTCCGCCCCCCTCTTGCCCGCAGGGGTTCCCAGCGCCGCCGCGGGCTGTGTCTCTGCCCGCCCAGCGGGGGCGCCCCCGGCGGGGCCGGGCCGGGCCGGGCCGGGCCGCGCCAGCTCCGCGGGCG
>JAWWTY010000088.1:42610920-42622452 GCA_035222235.1 Margarornis squamiger | reverse complement strand
GTAATTATAAAAATTAAGCAAAATATGTAAAACCCTGAAACAAGAATTTATTTTTTGCTCTCTTATCACAACTTGTTTCCTCTGTAGATCACAAGTTTTTGCCGAGGACTGATCCATACTATGACACACCTTCCCTGTGGTAGTGCTGTGCTCTACCTTTAACTCAAAGAGCAGCTGTAGAAACTGCTCTGAAATGCCTGTATTAGCTCTGATACACTCTGTTTAGATTATTCCTGAAATGCACCTGTTACTGTGCATAATGAATGGAGCTGTCAAACATGATGAGCTTTTGTTGTGTTTAGTCCTTTTAGCTAAACTGTCTTGGACTGACTTGTTTATTCCAATAGTTAGTTGGGTTGCAGCTATGTAAATGAGTAAAACCTAATGTGATTGTGTCTGGGCTAAAGCTGATAAGAGGCAAGAAATGTCATTTCGACATTTTTGTGTCATTGAGCAGATAATGAAGTAAACCATATTAAAGAAAGTACTTGTAGTACTACCTTTTAATGTTTGCTTTAGAAGGAGCATGCTCTTGGTATGGGAGACTTGGGACAACATGGTATCTAGGAAGAGGAGGGCTCTAGTACTCAGGATTGCAAATAATTGCTTCCAGTAAGGCTGTTTCACAAAAATAATAAACCTGTGGGTATATTCAGAGCCGGGAATGATTTCCTGTGAACTGAATCTGAAATACATGAGATGTCTACTTTATCTCAAAGGGACTGTTTCATTAGAGTCATATTGGTGCTAGTTCTGTTAAACATTTCCTTAATCAGCCATTCGGCAAACTTGTCTCCAAGCTTGCTTATATTCAGCAAGTTGCTGAAGTCTGTAGTTGCAATTGAGAAGTTGGGTGATTTACTGCTTTCATGACAGCCTAGTTGCTGAGCAAATGGTTTCTAATGATTTATTAGTAGAAGTAGAGGAACTGGCTTGAGCAGAACAACTGCAAAATGGTCAATCTGTTTTCATAACTTCACATCTGAAACAATGATAGATGGGCAGTATTGTTAAAACTGTGAATGGTAAAGCTATTTTGCAAAGTACCAGGTTAGCAGTGTTAAATTCTGGGATGTTGGATTGAGAATGATTGAGAAGGGGACTGGGTAATGAAAATGGGAGTACATATGACAGTTACATAGGCAGTACCCACTGGCTGCTAACTCACTTCCCTCTCCTCTTCCAGTAGGATTGGGGGGAGAGAATTAAAAGAACAAATGTAAGAAAAACTCATAGGTTGTAATGAAGACAGTTTAAAAACTGAACAATTAAAATTAAAAACAAACAAGCAATCAAACAAAAACCAAACCAACCAACCAAAACAACAACAACAACAAAAAAAGACACAAATGATGAACCAGCAGTAGACTGGTGCTCAGCAAGTCCCCAAGCAAGAGCTGTAATGGAGAGACAAAACTCACAAGTTTTATTGCTAAGCACAGCAATATATGGCAAGGAATATGCCCTTGGTGCATTCTGGTAAATTTTCCCATCTCTCTCCCTCCAAACATGCTTCTCAGTCCCAGCCTACTCACTGAGAATACAGAGTGAAAAACAGAACAGGCCTTGATGTTGTGCAATCTCTGCTCAGCAACAGCTGAAACACTGCTTTGCTACCAGCGGTGGTTTAGAGCACAGCGCCACGCTGATAGGGAGCATCCCAACTAGAGCCAGTTCAGTCTTCTGCAGTATCTACAAAATAGAAATACGTTAAAATAACGTCTTGAACAACTGTACCGGATCAGTGTAATTTAACATACTGAGATAACATTTGAGTATGGAAAGAATCATCTTCAGATTGTACCCTCGACAAAACAAGATACAGTCTCTGCTTCCTAAGAATGTGGACTCCGTTCCAGTCCATTGTGTATGAACAATACAGGTTGCTGTTTTTCTGCCTAACAATTGTGGACATGGAGAATAGAATAAATTGTCTATTGTCTGACATAACAAATCTTACTTGTGTTTTTCTTTATTTCTCAATTGAGTGAAGTCGCTCAAATTTTCAATATGAAGGTGTCACAGATTTTTTTACCAATACTTCTGATGTTTCAGATGAAGAGAAAGCAATGAATATAACCCTTAGGCCTCACCTTTATTTGTCATCTGAAGGGCTTATAAAGTGGTTTACATAGTTAGCCTGTTGAGGAAAACATGAAGTTGGTTAACTCAAGTATGTCTGTGAAATGCAACACTGCAGTATTGTGCTTTACCATTAACACTTCTGTGTGTATGCACAACTAAGTGGGGAAAGTAGGAGTTGGTACTTAATGTCCATTTTTTAGCTAGTTATTTATTTCAAGTTGTTGCTCTGTATCTATAAATGGTTGACTGTGAACTCATCACCTTCATCTAATGTGGGTTTAAATAATTGAAATTTACAGTTTCAATAAGTTCAATATTTCAACACTTAGACATTTATACAGCAATGGTAACATCAGCTCAGGTATAATGTGAGTGAATGTTAAATGTCCACAATACTTTTTCCAAATGATGCACATATGAAAATTTTAGGTTGCCCAAGTAAGGATACCCAAGTAAGGTTGTCATAGTAAGGATAATTTGGGATGAATGCTTGACTGCCTGTAGCTCTAAGTAGCTTAGAGTAATTGTAAGTACAAATGCCGTGGTGTCTTGCTTCTCTGGTTAGTGAAGAGCTATCTCCAAGAGTTGTCATAGCAGTTGTATTTCTCATCTAAATAGCATTGTACCAGTGTGTGAACAAATATTGTCACTGACTAGCGTTCCCCTTTAACTTCTTAGGCAGCCTGATTAGGTTCCCACTTAACAAAAAGAAAAAAGAGTAATTTTTTTTAATCATTTTTGCTTATAGGTTAATCTTCGAGCTACTGATGTGAAACTTATGCGCCAGCTCCTTATCATCAATGAAAGTATTGAATCAATCAAGTGGATGATCGAAGAGAAGGTCATTGCCAGCAGAGGCAGCAGTTTGAGTGGCAGCCTGTGCAGCTTGCTGGAAAGTCAGGAGACATCCCTCCATGGCAGCTGTAACAGTTTACAAGACTGTAGTGATGGACTGGATGGAATATCAGTGGGGAGTTATTTGGACACTTTAGTGGATGATGTCCCTGGTCACCAAACCCCTTCAGATACAGACAAGTTCAGTGATTCTTCTGTTATGGATGACCCACAGCCTCTGCATAAGCATCCCAAAATTGATTCTGATGAATACTACTGTTTTGGTTAATAAGAGCAAGTTCCAGTGGGGCACAAATGCACTTGTACTTATCCTTTTTCTTTGCTGCTATTTTTTTTCTTGTGCAAAACCCCCGAAGTTCTCTTGGAAGGAGAACATAATATGATACTTTGATTCTAGTGCGTAACTTTTCTGTTGCTTCTAATACATTTTCTCCTTGATGGGTTGGGCTTTTCTCCTCCTCACATTTTTTTTTCCTTAATTTATTGTTGCAATTTTTCTTTTTACTTTTTTTTTTGTTTAATTTTTTACAATGCTGTATTTACAGGTCTTTAAAAGTGGAGAATAAAAAGCTTTATCTTTAAAATGAGACATCAGGGAATGAGAGCAACAATTTTGTATTTGTTATCAATAAAATATCTTCTAAGAAAGAAAAATCATCAAGTCATAAATTTTATTGACTACCAGGTTTGACCTTTCCAAAGACACTGTTCTTACTGAGCCTTAAATCTACAAAATGATTTTCCTTTTGTAAGCAATGGTATTTGATTCTGTTAAGCTGTCTTCACTTGTAATATAAAGTATCCTAAACTTTTCTGTGTGGGATTTCTTTCTTTTTGCAATGTTCTAGTGTCTCTTGTCTAATTTTGATGTTAAATTTGTTTTTTAAATTCACCAGGGTTGCCCTGCTGTCCTATTGTTTTCTGTTTTACAAGTAAGGGGTGGCTTTAACCTTTTGATGCCTACTGGTGCAGTTGAGAGCTGCAGCTAGTGAGTTATACTGAAAACAGATGAGAACTAAACCAGCAACTGTTGTGTGGAAAGTCTCTGGCTTTGAGACTCCCCTGATCTTTTGTGAAGAAGACTAGGAGGTAGATTTTTCTTGTAACTGCTTCGGAATCATAAGAAACACCCTAAGATTTTATCCTTCTGTAGTAAGAAAAACTTGGAATAAAAGAAATGGAATTGAACTAGACACTGTAACAGATAATGAATGTGTATTTCCAGCATACAGATAGTGAAAGAGGTGTTGATACTTACACGGCATCCAAAAGTGTTGTTTTGCCATGTCCAGCAGTATTCCTACTGCCAGTAAAGCATGAAATTCCCTCACTGAAGAAAGTAATGTTTTCTAAGTATAAGGCAGTCTCCCATTTAAAAGCTATTACACACTTTCTGAAGGAATAAAGCTAGTACATGCAGCAGTTGATGTATGTTGTGTTAGTTCATTCTGAGATAAAGTAATAGTCCAGCAGTTCTGGTCTTCCAAGCCATGTTTCCATGGATCTGTCTTGTCCAGTCTTGAGCAGCATCAAATGTGAAGAACAGGTTAAAAAAATAAGAAATTGAAAGTGGTAATTTGTGCTTTGTGGGTAGCTCCATTGCTTCTTAGTACAGAAGATGTTTGTGTCCCTCAGAATTGAAAAAAACAAGACATGCATATTTTATTTTGGACATCATGATTTTTCCAGATAGAGTGATAGTGGAGAAATGTGTGGTTTCCAAGAATGAGCCTTCTCAGTTCTGCTTCTGAGGTCAACCTGGGTATTGCATATCCCTTGAAGAAAATCTGAGGCAAGCCCTCAAATAGTAATGCTGTGCTGACTTGACATATTTTATTTTTTAAAATTCCTTCCCAAACTTATGACTGCTGGACATAGCTTTAAAAAAAAAAAAAAAAAAAAAAAAAAGTTTGATTTAAAAATCTTGGGAAACATTATTTGTCTGTGTATCAGTAAATGGAACAGCAACCCTGAATTCAAAATACATTTTACTACTTTAATTTATTTTAATCTAGGGAACAGAACTAAATCCCTGATATAAAACTGTGATTCTCTTGAAAATTTTTCTACTTTTATTGCTTGGCATGGAATTCAAATATCCCTCTGAATCTAATGAATGTGCAATATATACAGTCTTCTCCGACTCAAATTTCGGGCAGTAGGCCAAAATGCACATAAAATATTTCAACTATGTAGAAAATTAAAGAATATTCTAAACATATCTTCTTAAATATCCCCTCAAGTTACACCAAAATTACTTCAAGGAAAATGCAGGTTATAGCTGTCACCCACCCATTCACAGCTATAATACTGGATAAAGAGTAATTACACTGGTGATAGATTTACCACATTATGATTTAAAAGTCCATTTAAATGTGAATTAAAGCTGGGGAAAAAAAAATAAAAAAGCATACTGCTAAAATTGGTGAAGTAAAAGCTGTGTGTTATGAGAAGCTTTTATTCCTCTAATTCTCAACTGAAAGTGGAGAAAGAATACAAATGCCAAAAACAGAGGTGTCAGCAGACTGTTAAAAGGAAACAAGAATTTCCAGGTGGTGTGTGTCTCCAAGAACATGAACACCTTGGGTTTTATTTTTGAAGCATTAAAGCTTCAAAGATCTAGGTTTGATTATGATTCCTTAGTTTCATTAAGAGGATTTCATAGTCAGTATACAGACCATGAAATTTGATCACCTCCTACAATTAATCAGCTTACAACTGAACTACTGAATGCTCCTTAAAAAAGTATTCACATTGGATCTTCAACTTTGCTTTTAAACAGTTTGCGTGTTTCTTTTGGCTCCCTCTACCTGGTTGACATCAGTCTTGCAATATTTTTGTGCAGTAAAAATGAATCTTCTAGCATGAACTTCTGCATAATTTTTTATCTCATTTACAGGACTCAAGGATTCAATAGTATAGAGCAAAGTATCTGAAAACACTTTACAAACCTGTATTTGTTTCAAATGGATAAAAACAACAGAATTTATATTAAAAAAGTATAAAAATAGGAAATATAATTTATTTATTCTCTATAATTTTCTATCACTTTGACTCTTCTGACCCTTAGCTTGCTTTCAGGCATGACAAACAATTTCAAGACACTTGGTAAAATCATAAGTGATGAGCAACACCCAGTCCATTCTTACTTCCATACCACTGAAGTTTTGTCTTTGAAAGACATTCCACTATGTAACCTGTGTAATTCAGACACAATAAAGGACGGTCAAAAATAAGGTAAGTACACTTTCTGTTTTAAAATTACTGTTTCTTGCTAATAATAGGAACCACCTAAATGGATGTGCTCTGGTTCACAAACAAACTGCTGAAGAGGGGGAGGAGGGGGGAAAGCTAACATTTTCACATCTGAAAATTGTGATGCTTTAAAGGTTTTGCCAATACAGTCTAGTTATTAAGTTTTGAGGGACTTTCAAAAGAGCAATTCTTTGAGATCTCTCTGCCAGCTGCTAGGTCTAGTATTGATCTCAAGGTTGTATGGCTATGTCTCCACCAATGCTCTGAAAGTATGAAGAGCCAAGCAGGAGCTCTTGCCTTTTCCATCAGTAGGCCCAAAACATTGTACTAGGAGACCAAAGACGGAATAAGATTTCTGCCTTTGGAAGGTGATCTGCCATTATCCTATGAATAGGAACAAGATGATTAAAAAAGAGAGAAATCTGTTGTATCTTCTTAAAACTAGCCCTGACTTTTGAAGAGACTGGTAAAATGCTGGAAGTATGGTAGAATCGCTTGAAGTTTCAAAAATCTTTCTTTGCATTTCCCTTTGAAAAAGAGAAGTGGTTAATCAAGGTGGGTGAAGTGCAGTCTGAAGTAATGTCTGGTTACACCATGTAGCTGCATCTCATATAACCATGTATAATTGACTGAGAAACTGGGGGGGGGGTTTTGTTTAGTGATCTTAAGCAGTTACTAAGCTGTCAAAAAAGCCTGTGCTAGTATTTTTCGACTTGCCAACACTTCTGAACCAAGTCTAAAATTTGTGTCTTTGATATAAAAAATTAACATATACCCAGTAAACATGAGATCAGTAGAAAGAATCAATCACTTTACAGCAAAGGCGGCTTTGTTTTGCTTTAAATATGCTCTTACAGCAAGTTTGTCTTTCTCAGAATACCTAGGAATTGACTATAGAAACGATATAAGGACATCGTGCCGTGAAACAAACAAACTTTTCCTGTACGTAACTTAAAAAGAGATTAATTCTGCCTGCACTTGACGATCCCATTGGCCAGAGATTAAATTTCCCTACTATGTCTAGAGTGAAAATAAAACAATTTATTTTTTCAGTGCTATGATACAAAACTCTAGAGTAAATAGTCTTCATTAAATCTTTTTAAAAGCATACTCTTCCAGCAAACATGTCTGGTCTTCAGGACCAACATTTCTCTATAATCTTGCTTGGTTTCCTTGGCTCAGTCTCAAAAAAGAAGGTTTGAAGAGATGTGTCTTTTAGTTACTGATAGGGAACCACATGATACAAACGTCTGATAATAAATGCCAGTAACAGAATTTTGGGTTGGGTGGTGTATTGGTGGTGGTTTGTTGTTTTGTTTGGGTTTTTTTTTTAAAAATTGGTTATAAAAACCATGTTGGTATTCCTGAACAATTTTTTTATTTTTTTCCACTCATTTCTATCTGAAATTCATATGGAGAGAAAACAGAAAATTGAGCCAAAAGGTCTGAAATTATGCTTTTATCTGGGAACACCTATCCTCAGTGCAAACTTACCAGCATTGCTGGCTCCAAAATTTTATGGCTGACAGCTACAGTTTTATCATACTTTAAAACCCTTTCACATGATAACTTCATTGTTCGTCTTACCTGTGAGACCACTGAAACCTTTTGAGTTTAGAAAGGATACTGCTTTGATTTTTTTGAAGGAAAATGTTATTTTTAGAACACAGTAAATTTTGGGTTATGAATTATGAACTCAAATGACAAATTAATAATTAAGTTTATCTTTTTGTATTAGGTCTGGCTTGTAGTATACTGTGTTATTTTCCAATGTTGTTGAAGACAGTGTTTATCTTCAGTGCGTATTATATCACTAAAAACCAAAAAGTAATTTACTTTTTTCAGATGGCAGTATGTGAAGTTTTGTCAGAACTATTTAAAGTTTTAAGAACATTAAAAGAATGCACTGAAATAATGCATTAAAAGAGGTTTTAAACTTCAGAAATTTTATTTGTAAAATATTTATTGTTGACAATATGGCTATTGCTACTATTTCATTTTGAAGAAAAAACTTTTTTGACTCTTAAATACTATTTTATTTGAACTCCAAGGCAATTTCCAAAAACCAGCACTATGGAAAGAGAACAGTAAAGGCTATATGTGAGATTATTTGCAGAAAATTACTTGGCTAATTCCTTGTTCAAGTTTTACTATTAAAAGTGTTCCCATCATCTTACTGGATGAATATCTAAGCAATAGCATATGGCTTAACTGGAAAATCAGAATTAATCAGCATAAAGTATTTGCAATAAAGTGATTGTGCTTCCTTTTTAGGAAAAAAAAAAAAACAAATCACCAAAAAAAGCAAACCAAAGACATTTGTCTAGGAAAGGAAGAAAGAGAGACAATAACAAAGTAGTTATCAATCTACCCAGTCCTATGTGCATCAAAAGGCTAGGGGATCTCAATATCTTAAGGATAGATCTGGCCTAAATGTTTTACACTTAGAAAGCAAATCTGAATGTTTCCTCTGCATTTTCGGTTAGCTGCACTTCATGTAAAAGCGTTTGTTAAACCAAGGAGAAAAAAAAGATTATGAACTTAGCATTTGGTAGTCTTGTTTTACCTCTAAGACTGATTTCCAGGGGACAAAAAAAATGCTACAGTTCTATTAGAGTAGTATAAAAATATAAAAAGCTTTTCAACAGTCACTCATATTTATTTTTCTCTTATTTATTTAGAGACACTTTTTTTCAAAAAGGCAGTCTTTTCCTGTGAACATGAGAGGATTATCCCAACATTTGCATATTTTAACAATACAATTATTTTGGCAAAGTTATTAACTGCCCAGTTGATATCACAAGTGATCAAATTAGGGACAACCCATTCACCTTTTGTGCATCTCTGGAAATTTTGATTGCTACCAGAAGACCATCTCTTTCTTTCAGGAATACAGTGCCCTTTGTTCCTGACAACTGGCTATCACACAGTTTGCACAGTAAAGTAATCCTAAAAATATTTTGATGAGGGGGGAGGAGAAGGGTAATTAAAATGCTCTTCGCTTTTTTGCACAGAGAAGCTGTGTTTGGAACACTGACATAACTCTTAGGACAAATATGGCTTTCATTATGCCACTCCACCTCCCCACTGTCTGAATTCATGTAAATATTTGCTTCAGTCCACGAAGCTACCCAGAGTCATTGCTGGGTCACTTTGTTTCTGGTATTCAACATGCTGATATCAGCACAGAGATTTTCAAAATGAGTCACAGGACTGTATGGGAAGCTACCAACCGTTTAATCTTCACACAGAACAGATTGCCCTTCAGAACACTATCATCAGGAAAGGTAGAGTTGAGAAAAGCTTTCAGATAATAATTATGGGTTTCTTTTTTTGGGGGTTGGTTTTTTTTTTTTTTAAATAATGTAAGCCTAAGGATTTCAGTATTATTATTCCATTTGTCATACTGTAGCTTCAATTACTCTAGCCACTGAAGAAAGCTGAAAGGTGAATTTCAGTTTGTTAGAGGAAGATTGTGATTTTTGATGACCCTTTATGCCAAAGCATAAGTAAGAGAAGGATACCATCAAAATGTTCTGAAAATATTATTGTGCTACTTTTTGCTCTGAAGTGAATTAAAATTCAGAATACTCATTTGGATTTGCTGAATTTTTTTTTTTTGTTATTTTTATTTTTAGAGAACATAGGCTCTCTGGGGAGTGTAGTTACTTGATGAACTGGAACACAAAGATGAGGGAGTGAGTGAATATGGAGTCAGTATCAGAATAAACAGGATATGCCGCTGACCCTAGTATAGTGAAGTATGCACTAGCAGTGGTCCTGGAAGGCAATTGCAGTCTGATTGACTTTCAGAGGCGAATCTTACAAACAGGGAATTTGACAATATTTGTGGAGACTTGCTTATGCATAAAGGTTTGGTGGCTGTGGGATTTAGGGTTTTAGTTGTGGGATGGGGTTTGGTTGTTTTGATTATTTTGTTGGGTTTTGTTTGATCAGGGCTTTTTTTCCCCTTTACTGGATGGCAAGGTAAAAAACTTGTATTTGTACCAATCTCTGGTTTATGAAATCAGCTTCCCTTTTTCTGTCTGTACTTTCAAGTGCTTGGCTATTAGAACCACTAAGACATTCACTGAATAATGCTAGTCATTAAAACCATGCCTGGAGTTGCATTTTCTGTTTAAATGCTGACATTTAAATGTCACATCTTTAAATGAGCCTGCATGAAACATTTTAGTATATATTTGAATTTCCACAGTATAAAATCAACTTGAAGGAGTTTACTGAGGAAGTCAATCCTTTACCAAGGTTTCCTTATATTTCTGAACAATGTGAAATCTTTGATTTTTGTAGTTTTCCATAACGTAATAAATCTGTGATACAGAAAATTATAGAGGGGTTTTTTTCCCCTTACCTTTGGGCCAACAAAATTCTAGCAAGACTTTTAAGTTATTGTTTCATAAAGATGTAAGAGTCATTTAGAAAGGCAAATTTACTACTGTTTTTCTCAAGAAGTTAAAAAAACTATATAGGACTTAACAAGACAATATCGATGTTTTCAGATCCTTTACCATTAGGGCAATTAGCAATTAGGGCAATAAAAGCAACTAGTCTGGTTTACTTCACATTTCTAAGTGGATGTTAATCTTGACATTATGACAAAAATATTTAAGGCCTGAATTGCCAGTTTTGCCATGTCATCAGGCTGATGAACCATTGACAATGTAAACATGATATATTGTCATATTTTAAGACTAGGTGGCATATGATTTAGTGTGAGAAGTGCATTCAGTGAGGCATCCTAGGAATGGCTGATCTGTGCTATGAATCCCAAGTTGATTCTTATGCTTTAATACTGATAAATATTAATCAGTAGGACCTGAGGTGGTATCTGGAATGTACAGTACAAAGAAGACAGTACCATTAGACTCTGTTGTGAACAATGTACAATTCATTCAATTTATTTATGGTCTGTTTCCCCTTTAGGCAAATCATTTTGCCACTGTGTGGTAATAAAGGGCTTCAGTCAGACAATTTTGACAAACTTGACATGTTATTGGACAGAAGCCATGTTCTCAGATAAAACCCATGGCTTGTTTTGCTGGATTTTCTCACAGCCAGGCCTGGAAAAGGAGCACACATTTTCATCAGTGCCAGGTTATTTGATGCAAAACTTAGCATATGTCTGATGTTGAAGAGAACTGTTTAGTGCAAATGATTAGGAGCTGGAGAGGGAGGGGAGAAAGTACACAGCCAAAGTCAAAAGATGCTGTTGTCACGTAGGTTTCAGATAGTGGCTAGGAACCAAAGGCACAAAGCAGGATCAGTTATGAAAGACAGGAGCTAGCAAAACAATTGCATCTCATTTGTCCAATCTAT
>JAWWTY010000088.1:42580223-42599183 GCA_035222235.1 Margarornis squamiger | reverse complement strand
TTGCAGTGTCTTGAGGTAGCTGGCAAAAAACAGAGAGCAGGGGACACAGCTCCAGTCCTCCAGCGATGTCAGACCTGAGGTGTGTGTGTCTGCTCCCTCTCCTCTGTGCCGAGCCGGTGGTGTCCTGACCTGCACAGAAAAAACCCATATACCCCGACCCCTTCCCCCAGGCTCTCCGGGAGAGGTCTGAACAAAAGCACTCGGGCTATAGCTATTAACGACCGAACACGCATATTCATGACATCCTTTGTTAAAACCTGTTTAACCTGTTTTCAGTACCAAAGGCATTGGCTCCAAGCTTTTTTTGGAAGGAATTCTGAGTTTTAAAACTGTAACAATCAGTTTTTCTTTTTTTTTTTTTTATTCTGTTTCCAGATGGTATTTCAAAACTACTCAAGTGAAAGAGACAGAAAAATATTCCTAAAGACAATATACTATAGCCAAAGCATTTATTATATAAAATAATGAATGCTTGTTTGTAAATTGCTTATGCAAAGAAAGATGATAAACAATATAGAAATATTTTTTTTTTTCATTTTATCATTTCCTTTGGCTTATATAAAGACAAACATTTCTGTTTCCTGACAACACATTGGCAAGGAACAACAAAAACTTTGCTGCCAGCTTGTACCAAGTTTAATCCACATACTTAGGATCAGATAAAGAATTTGTTTGGAGGACATCTTATAGAAGACATTCATCTTAACTCAGTGGAGAATCAAAAGTTGTTTACTTATATAAAAGCTTTCCTTTGATATTCATTTAAAAAAGGAACAAGAGCAACTCCATTTCTTGTACTGTTTATCAGTTATCTCTGTACAATGCTTTCTTGAACACTAACTTGAGAAGAAAGGAAGCAGCCACACTCTCATAAAGAGTTTTTCCCCACATCTATGTTTTACTGGCAGCAACAGGAATATAGTTTCTAGATGATCTTTACAAATATGCATGGTGATTTCATTTTATGCTAGCTCAAAACTAAGAACAAAGCCTCATCTCTAATAAATGATTCTGTTATTATTTAATAGTGTGAGTTTAGGTCTTCCCTTCATTTCCACATTGAAATGATATTTGCAGGTGAACTTTGTCACTGTGAGAATTCCTGCTGAGATCAACATTACAGTCATATCTGTGGTTCAGTTTCCCTTACTTTTCTCACAGTACACACTTAGGTGACATGAGGATTTTAAAGTCCAATGGTAACGAAACACATTTCATTTTACAGCATCTGTGTAGTAAATTCAGGTGTTTTATCTGCTTATCTGCAAGAATTTATTTTGTCCTCAAGAAGCTGAGCAAATCTGAAATCATTATCTTTCAAAAATTCATTAAATGTACAGCAGAATGGTCACTGTATGTGACCAGCCTCAATACAAAATACAGCAGCTTTGAACAGAAACTGAACTATTTATATTTTGAGGAAGAATGTTCAGGAGCGTTTAAAGGGGAGAATGCCACAGAGAGAACATACTGTTGAGTGTTCTGTCCTTTTCCTCCTTTCGCTCCTCTCCCTCCTTTGCTCCTCTCCCTCCTTTGTGACTTTCCTTCTTCCATTGCCTCTCACACTCCCTCACTCCCTTGCATTATTTTGCTGTAGCTATTTAGATCAAAATCGAGAGAGAAACTACAATGCTTCAAGGTTACTTTATAACAGGTTAAAACAGAATCTTAAATGTACACCTGTGCATTAATCCTTGCTTCCAAAACTCACCCGTGATAACCTGAAGAGCCCAGATTTGCTCTCCATGAGTAGCTGCCAGTAACTATTTTTGATCTTCTGGTTTATATATCTGTTTATGTCTATAATTCCCAGGATTAGCCTAAGCCTAAGGTAGCAAATAGTTTTAATTAAGAATCAATTGAGTAGACCAACGAATTGTAACACAAAATCCTTGTGAACTAAGAGCGATACTGAATCTGAATAATGTTTTTTTCCTGTTTAAAACAGGAATGGATTTGCTCTTATCACTGATCCTTGGTTTTAGAGCACATAGAATGCTTCCTTGTTGTATTTTACTTCTTATAATTTGTTCCCAAACTTAAAATGTTTTGATCATGCTCTGGAACGCTAAATATTTGAAGTCCCATAACTCATCTATCTGTCCTCTGTAAAACTGTGTTTCTTTGTCCAGCTCTGTGAAATGGGTTTCTAAGGCTGTACAAGGATAGGTACAAGGTCTATTGTAAAAGAATAACAACAAAAGCATAATATACTGATGCTTATTAAAAGAATTGTAAAACATTAGAAATTCTGTTCACAGCATATCCTTGCATCAAAATCTAGAAATACAAAAAATTACAAGATTGACAACTTTCTCTGGATGAAAACAACAGTCATAGGTCTCTTCTTCATGTATATATCTGTACACAACCCATTTCATAAGACAATCATGTAATAGCATGGTGAAAGACTTTCAAAGTAAGTAAGAGTTATTCAGCCATCTCAAGGCAAGACAGGGTTGTTTTCCTGTTCACCAAGCTTTTATATAACCTATTTTCTTATCAGTTTCTGCAGTCTGCAGTTTCTTAAATCATGAGTCCTGGATCACTAGACTCAGAAATTAAATAAGTCAATGGCAGTATGAAAATGTGGCCTCACAGTTCTCCCTTACAGAATGAATAAGAACACTTTGACCTGTATGCTAGCAATGCATCTGACTCAAATGATTAGTGTTTCAAAAAGAAATCACAGAGTACGTTTCATCTGTGACAAATAATTCTGGTTTAGGTCAGGGATCCTTCATGTAAATGTAATTTAAGTCTCTAGAAAACAGTACTGGGATGGGGGTTTTTGCGAAAAAGATGTCTGTTTTCTTTTATAGTAGAACAGGCTTTGTGAATTCAGATTTGTAAGGAGCAATATTTATCCCTATCTGATTTTCATTTTCATAACTAGTGAAGTTTGGTATTTGTCAACTGTCATTTCCATTTTTTTTTTCTCCATCTTAAAGGAGTAACTAGGTATGAGGACAATTTTGCTAGTTTTTGTAGTAAGGGGCACCTTGTTACAAGTTAACCGCATTTTCTGCAGGACATCATGTAGTATCTCCCTGCAGCTCTTAGGCAGCAGAACTTGGTACAGCATTTTCCAAGTTTTCTGTCATCTGAACAGGCACAAATGATTAGTGAGTATCAGACTGAGTAAATTTTTTTTAAATAATTGATCAATAGCATATATATCTAAAAGTATTTCACACCTTGTACTTGATTGTAGCATAGTTCTCACATGCTGGTTTAGACATTTTAAAATTTACTCTGATGAATTAGAGTTAGGAGTGAAGAAAATAACCATGATTCTGGAGGGAATTGGTAGGAGAAAAAACCTGACTAAATTAACTGAAAATTGATGACTGCTTTCTCTACTAATGCTAATAAAGAACTAACTGTGTTTCAGACGGTTTTACTGCTTTCTGTTCCTGTCAAGAATCCTTAGCTTATATGCATACTGTGCTTTATTTCTTTTAATAAATACAGTTCTTGTGGAATGAAAACTACCCTTTATCTTTTAACTCTAGCAAAACATATAGCTTTAAAATATTACAGAATTCCTTTTTTTTTTTTTTAATATTATCTGTGAACTTACATGGTTTTGTTTTGACACTGCTAGCATACCTTATAAGCTCACCCTGAAAGCCTCTAGACAAGAGTAAATGAATCAAAGATATAATCAGGAGAAAAATTTTATAAAGTCCTTTCAGAACTCATTATCATACATATAGATCTGCACATAAAAATGACACAGTTTTAGTTTCTGTATTATAATTCAAACCAAGTCTTTAACCTTCCTGAAAATATTTTATCATTAATAGTAAAATTTTTCACCCTTTTCTGTTTCTCTGCATTTCTTCAGATTTGGTCATGCTGATTTCAAGAGCCAGTAGCAAAAATTATCAGACTGTTATATTAGGTTCTCCTAGGAGATGCTGGTGTCATTACGCAGGGAATCCAAATGGATTACTGCTGGCACATTAGCACATGAACACATGGTTGGTACCTTAAATGATATGAATGAAAGGAAGAAAAATTTTAGACAAGTACATGCATTTACATGTTTAAAATGGATTTAAGTTTTTGAAGATTTTTATTGCCCCCCTTCATCAGAGTTTAAGAAGAATCTTGATGTGCACTTCTAAGACATTTCAGTGCAATTGAGGAGTATGTTCAGACCAAGTTAATCTTGAACACTTTCATGAAGTTAGACTGCACACTTTTTTAAAAGTTACCATTCACTTAGATACATCTTTCAGTGTTTAAGCACCTGGTAGCTTTAAGCATTTGAATGTTTAAACACCTTTAATTACTCAGTAATATTTGGACAGAGAGAGTAAAGCAGGCAGAGTTTCCTTTCTTTTGAAACTGCTTTTCAGTTTATACCTAAAAAAGCTTTTCTCCCAGACATACCTTTGTCTGAGTAGCTTCCCTTTGCAGCCCCATAAAGCCCATCTACCAACCACTGCACCATGAAGTGCTCCAAACCCAGTCACTTCAAGGGCCTCTCACATGCACCTCTTGCAAATTTAATTCTCCCTTTTTCTCATTTGTCAGTGGTCCCACAGCCACACACCATTCCACAACATGTGGCAATGGAAAAATATTCAAAAGGACTAAGCAAGTGTTGAGATTGTAAATGTTCGCCAAATATCTCTATAAGGATTCCTTCAAAGCATCGCTATGTCTAGCTGTTTGGAGATGCACCAGCCCCACAGCTGAACAATGTAATAGGAAAAAAACCTTTTGTCATTAGGATAAATGTGTTGTTTCTTTCTTTATACTTTGCTTTTGGATAACTAATGCAGTTCACTGTGGGAAACTGGAAGTCTGAAAGGCACACAAACTTGGTACTCTTTTCTATTGAATCACATGGACAGAAACTCCTCTCTATATAAACACTAAAATACCAGAAGTGCCACTGCTGAAGAAGCTTATCCATCCTGAGTGTCTGTCTGACTGGTTTGTCAAAGAGATTTGCAGATAAAACAGAACAATTTTGATGCCAAGTTTCTCAAAACATCAGTCAAAGCAGTAGGATGTGTGTAAAATAAATCAGACCATGAAGGTTTCCTAACTTTTCCCTTTTCACTTTTTCCCCTTCTTTTCCAGTTCTTTGGCACATCTGTGTCTCTCGAGCAGATTAAGTTGCAGTTTTCTGAGTTTAGATGAGAGGAAAATCTAAACTTTTCCACATAGAAAGGAGCTTTTGCAGTCTGCAAATGAAGTGTATGTGACATAACTGGTTTCTCCATCACTATGACTTTAGAGAAGCCTGAATTTTATGAGTGTTTTTTATAGCGTAGAATTTGCCAGAGGTTTCCAGTTTCCCTAATAACTGAAAATCTGAAACAGAGAGGCAAACTTTCAAGATAGCTCAGAAGCTATTCTAAATCTGTAAAGGGAATATCTTCAGTGTCTGATCAAGGGGACAGCATTACAAAGAAATAAAGGAGTAAGCTGAGGAAACTTTTGGTTTAGTCACCTGAGGCTGTCTGTTCAAAAACAGTGTAATCTCTGGTTGCACACAGTGGGATATTTTGTAATTGCACTAAACTGAAATCAGAGCTGAAAGAGTTGTCTGGAGCTCATGAAAAAATAAAATACCGTTTGATTTGAAAATCGAGGTAGAGGAGCTGAAATGCCATGGCTTCAGAGAGCTTAAGTGACCAAGAAGTTGTGGGAAACTGTAGAACAGTTCATTCAGATTTGAAGACTGTAAAGCAGGAGAGGAATTGGGAGCATAAGGCAGGCAGCTGCCATGGATGTCCTAGCTCTCTGTGCTGCAGCAAAGGGCACAATAATCATCCTCTCCCTGACCGCTGGTGAATGAAAGACTTCAGGGTGAACTCAGGTGAAGATGTGTGGGAAACATCTACTCCTCTATTAAATAAATATATTGAGTAAGTCCCATGCATGATGACCTCATACTTTGTACAGCAGTTTGAAAATACAAAATTCTTGCATGATTCTTTCTAACTTCCACAAGAAATATGCATTAATAAACACACTTTTATTAATATCCACATGAAGAAATGTTTCCTATAACTCTTTTCCTATCTACTCATCTATTCTGGACTTAAAGAATGCAAACACCATTAAGTGAAACATAATCAATTGTAGTTAGAATTATAGGTATATATATAATTCAGCTTCAGAACATTCACTATTCTGTGGCACAAAACTAATCACCAAGATGAGGGTTAAAATGATAAAAATTACAATGTGCCTCAGTCCCGTTTCTCCTTTGGGCTGATAAGAATATTCAGCTCTCACAGCTGGAAAAAAAAACGCAAAACAAAATGTTTTACATGTGTTTTGAAAAATCTTTTATTATAACACTCTTAAAAAAAAAAAAAAAAAAAAAAAAAAAAAAGTGGGACATTCATTGAAAGTAGAAGAACCAGAATCTAGGACACAGCAATTATTGTGCTGAAAGAGCAGTGGTGTGGTGGTGTGGATGAAATATTTTGCCTTCTTGTGAGCCAGTAGTGAAAGTACAGACAGAAATAAATGTCTGGGTAGCAGCAAAAACTTAATAAACCCTAAAGTTTCTCTGTAATAAGCAACTTTGAAGAAATCTTGATTCTTCTTCTTGATCTCTGACAAAAGGAATTAAATTTATGCTACCTAACCTAGATGTTTCTCTCCATTTTATGTTATGCATTCTCATTGTAGAAAGAAACATTAATGTTGGATAAAGATTTCTGTTATTAAAAAAAAAAAAAAAAAGCACTAAACCTGTGAAAGGTTTTCCATTGATCTGAAGTCTTTTATCATCTGCAGAAGCACGAAATCCAAGCACACTAACCCAATATTAGCACTCTAGGCTGTCTTGGCCTAATAATAGGACTTTTAGCACTAATAAAAACCAAAAAAACAAACTACATCAGTCTTAAGACATGATCTTTTCAACATACCTCTGAATTTATTGTTAAGAATGAAGAGAGATTGTGATACGGAGATATTTACAGGGTAAAACCACCATCTATGAAATCAGGCATCAGTTAGCAAATAATAAACAGATACTTGTTTAATGTATTTTTGGATACAAGCTATTGCACACAATTCCTTCAACTACAGTAATTTCTGTACACAGTCAATTTTTTTTTTTACTATTTACCTAAACTTTTGACCTTTTTTTTAATTTATTATTTTATTTTAATGGAGCAATATATAATCAAAATAAGACATGTTCTTTGATGTTCTTTTGTTAGGTACTGTAAAGGCAACAGAATTGGAGAGGCTCAGTATTTCACTTCAGTGCCATAAATAGGGGAGCTGAAATTATGCTGTGCATGCACATGTGTATCTGCACTACACAAGTGAAAGATAAACCTATGCCAATACACTGTGAAGATTTCAGAACTGCCATCTATTACACAGCCATGCTTTCAGCCAGCAAATTGCAATAATGTACAGGAGCCCTTCTCCCAACAGATTATATTTCTTTTTTCTTCAGAGATCTGTAAGTGACTAGCCCATGTTGCACAAAACTAACATATCTTACTGCAGTGCAGCTATGAAGAGCCTATAGTTTTTCTCAGTTGACTACAGTTCCCAAGGTGATATGGCAGTGGGGAAAATGGTAGGCAATATCAAATCTTGAAAAAATATTTGCTCTGCTTAAAGAAACTTCAGTAACTTTTGAAAGCTAGATATTGCCTTATTAGCTTGCCTGTGAGCTTTACATACGTAAATCATTTTAGTTCTTAGCACACCTTGGAAAGATAAGGTAAGTTCAACCTGTGCTTTGTGTTTGTTAATGGATGTCCTATGTTTGGGGTTAGGAGAGGGAGGAGGAGGATCTGATCGATCAAAAACATTCAAACTTCTGGACAATTCTGCATTCTTCGCCTGTGTCTTCAACATGGATGAGGGACCAAGGGGGTCTCAGTGCCCTGAGCTGGAGGACCACAACTGAGAGTATGATCAAGTCTCAGCTGACACTGAACTTGTGCAGGATCTGCTGTTCAGGCTGGATCTCCACCCTCTAAGGGGCCTGATGGTATTCATCCAAGAATCTTCAAAGACCTAGCTGATATAATCTCAAAGCCTCTCTCAGTGATTTTTGGGCTGTTTCAGGAATGTGGAGTGGTCCCAGCTGACTGGAAACTGGTGAACAATGATCTGATTTTCAAGAAGGATGAGAAGGAGGATGCCAGAAACCATCCCCATTAGTCTCACTTCAGTGGCCAGTAAAATCATGGAAAAGGTTATTCTGGAAAGTATTGAAAAACACCTGAAAGACAATGCAGTCACCAGTCACAGCCAACATAGCTTCATGAGGGGAAAGTCCTGCTTGTCGAATCTGATTTCCTTCTACAACAGGATAACCCACCTAGCTGAGCAAGGGAAGCTTTTGATACTGCCTCTCACAATATCCTTCTGGACAAAATGTCCAGCACACAGCTGGATAAACATTTTACACAATGGGTGTGCAACTGGCTTACGGGTCAGGCACAAAGAGTTATAGCGAATGGAGTAACAACATCAGGCTGGCATCCGGTCAATAGTAGAGTTTCACAGGGCTCCATCCTCAGCTCAGTTCTCTTCAACATCTTCATTAATGACCTGGACACAAGACTTGAAGGAATACTAAGTAAATTTGCTGACAGCTCTAAATTGGAAGGAGCTGGACTCCTTCATGGGCAGAGAGGCCCTGCAGAGAGACCTTGGCAAATCAGAGGACTGGGAAATCAGCAACCATATGAAGTTTAACAAGGGGAATTGCTGGATTCTGCACTGGGATGGAAAAACCCCAGATGTGCAGACAGACTGGGGAACGAGATGTTGGAAAGCAGTGCCATGGAGAGGGCGCTGGCAGTCCTGGTCGATGGCAAATTGAACATGAGTCAGCAGTGCCCTGGCAGCCAGGAGGGCCAACCCTGTCCCTCAGGGGGACATCAGGCGCATCAGGCAAATCATCACCAGCCGGTCGAGGGAGGGGATTGTCCCGCTCTGCTCTGCACTGGGGTGGCCTCACCTTGGACATTGTGGGCAGTTCCAGGCACTGCAATATAAGAAAGATATTAAGCTCTTAGAAAATGTCCAAGGGAGAGCAACAAAGATGGTGAAGGGTCTTGAGGGGAACCTGTATGAGGAGCAGCTGAGGGTACTTGGTGTGTTCAGCCTGGAGAAGAGGAGACTGAGAGGAGACCTCATTGCAGTCTTCAACGTGGAGGGGCAAATACCAGTTTCTTCACTCATGACCAGTGACAGGACTCAAGGAAACAACATGAATCTCAGTCAGGGGAGGTTTAGGTTGGATATCAGGGAGAAGTTTTTCACCCTGAGGGTGACTAAACACTGGCACGGGCTCCCCAGGGAAGTGTTCACAGCACCAAGCCTGTCTGAGTTCAGAGGCTTTTGGACAACGTTCTCAGGCACATGGTGTAACTCTTCAGGTGCTCTACACAGGGCCAGGAGTTGGACTCAGTGATCCTGATGTGTCTCTTCCAGCTCAGCATATTCTGAGATTGTATGATTGTATACAAATACCCGTCCCTTGAAAAAACACGATGAAAGATGAAGCTAGCTAGGCATCATGGTGGAAATATTTGCTACATGAGTTATTCCATACAAGAATTAGAAGATATGTAGGGCTTTAAGTGGGTAGAAATAATTGGGTTTTTTAACCTTTTATATAGATATTTATAGCCATCATTACTGTATGTATCAAAGTTATTGTTTCAGTTTTTTTCCAGGGAGTCTGTCGAAAATAGTTTTGTTTTTTTCTCAGTCATTTACATTTAAAAAGTATGGCTAATGAAGTAAGTTTCCTTTCTTGTTGTAGAAACACACTTTCTGTGAACAGATATTCATCAGAATCACCAGCTTCATTGTTTCTGTTTGTATTCACCAAGGCTGTGACTTAATTGAAGAAAGGTTTTAAATACATTCTAGAAGGTCTGCTAATAAAGTTTCCAGTCAAATTCGTAACAATCTTCAAAAAGTTTCTGACGTTCAAGAAGGAAAAAAATAAGTAAACATTACAAGAAAGCTATGAAAATCTTACTACTTTTAACTTGAGGGCATTTAATTTTCAAACACAAAAGAAAAATCGCTTTCTAATACTATCTTTTATGATCCTAACTCGAAACAAACCAGAAAGAGTTTGAATCTGACTATATTGTTATTTAAGCAGTTTTACTTTTTGGGTAACACACATGCAACTTTGTCTTTTCTCTCTGCTTTAAGACTGCAGAAATTAAAACTGCAGAATAAATGAGAGTTTTTTTCTGGCCACAGAAATGCAAGATCTTAGTGAGCACAATTTTGAGGCCTGCTGTTGTCTAATTTCAGTTTATCACTGTCACATACACTTATGGAGATACAGGGCATAGCACTAGCAGTTGATATGAAAAGCTAGCAATGATAGCTCTCCTTGACAGCCAAAAAGAAACGGAAGGGAAGAGTACCAAAACCTCATAAAGTGCATTTTGGACACAGAAAATATTCTGTTAAATATATTTCTATTTAGGTTTGGGGCAAAAAATACTATAAATTCAAATTTTTCATATTTTCTTTCACTTTGTTTTCAGAGTTGCATAGAATGTAATTGTCTCTAAGGAACAGATTTTACCAGGAAGATGTGCAGATGAAACAACAAAGGTTCGACAAGGGAAAAAAGAAGTAATCTATATTTTTTGGCATTTAAAGAGTGGTCTAAGATGTAGATTTTGAGATCTAACTACTTTATTTTATTTTTATTCTTCACTTCAAACAAAACTGGCCAACTTCACTTTCAAATGAATTTTGCCAGTGCTCCTCTTCAGTCCCTTGCCATTTAGTCTGCTAACATCTCTGACAATAAAGCATCTGGAACCAAAACTACCATTGCTGTTCACTGAGATATTTATGACCACATTTAGCTGTCCTTAATAGCCATGTTACATGTCATGGAGGAAGAGGTCACAAAATTAAGTATGTACTAGCTATATTAATTTACACAGTATAGCAAGAAAGTGCAGTGCATGTCTACATTGCACTGGAGTTTTGCAGTTTTATCATGTCATTCTTTATAAGGAATTCTGGTTTTAGGATCCTCATGGTCACAGATGTTGTCTTACTTACAGTTTTCCATTCAGTGCCAAAGTATGCAACTTCTGTAGAAGAGCATATGAGAGTAAGAGGACTTGATGATCTTAGAGGTCCTTTCCAACTTGAATTATTCTGTGATTCTAAGAACAGTTTTTCTATTCCTCATATTCCTCTGGTTTTGTCTTCTGCAATATCATTTATTCTAGAACCCTTGGCAATAATGACGTAACCTTGCTTTCTGGTTTGGTCTCATTTATATAGATTTCAGTTTGGGGAAATAGGATAGCTAATGTTAGCATTAATCAGGGTTTTCCAGCTGTCATAGAGCTCTATTTATTAGATATTTTCCAGGTAAAGCAGAAAGTTTCTGCATGATCAATAAACATTTGAGCAGCATTAGTTTATATTCTTTTGGGTTTTTGTCTCACAACAGTTCATTTATCATCTGAAGGTGATCTGTTGTAGGGTAGCCTGATTAATAACATTTCTGTTCCTTTGGAAATCTGAAGTTCAGCATGAAATGAACTGCTTACAAAATGAAGACAATGAGATGTATCTTCCTTCAGAGTTGATTTTATCTGGAACAGCCAAATTCCTCTTTACCTTTTTTATAGAAGATAGATAGATAAGTAGGTAGGTAGGTAGGTAGGTAGGTAGATAGATAGATAGATAGATAGATAAGATAGATAAGAATACATAATATAATACATATTTCTTACCTATGGTTATATATATATATATATGTTTAAACACATAAAATGAGATTGTATCCTTATGCCTCTTTACATCTTGGCTGCAGATTACAATCCTCAGGAAAACTGGCAGTATGAAAACAATATGGAGGGAAAGACATGCTAAATTTCCCCCAAAGCCAATGCTGAAAGAATTTTGAAGGGATTTAACAAAGAAATTGATGTTGTCAATTTGTTAAAGGTTTGAATTGCTGGTTCATTGGAAAATTGAACTCTGACCTCAGAGCACTAGGTGTTTTTTAAGATATCTTTCCTGTGGTTCACGGTTCAGTTATTCATGATTACCCAGAAGTCTGTCGTAGCTTGATATCAGCACAGGTCAGAGTTTTTGATCAGAGTGGGAGATGGGACTCCATAGATGGGAATATGGGACACCATAGGGGAACGCTGTGTAACCTTCCACTTTTCTTCTGTTACTTTCTGGGCAATCTGCTGCTTTGTAAAATATGGCCAAGGATTAATATTTCCTAAATGGATCCCTCATGAATTATTTAATATTTCTAGATATGGTTAGCAAATTCTTAAATGTAATGATTATTAAAGTGCTTTTCTTACATTTCAGTGGGATTTGTTCTTTCTACAAGAAACAACCTGAGGCACTCTCCACCTGCTATTAAATATTTTAGTGCTTTATAAATCAACTTTGTGGAAAAACTGTCCTATAATTGTGCACTATGCCAGCATAGATCAGCAGCAATTCTTTACTCAAAAGTTATGGCATTTCAGCTTGAGGCCAAAGATTCCCAGGTCCTTTGTCTATGAAACCACAAAGATCATTTGCAGGACCATTTAAAATGTTACTTGACTAGTTATTTAAAAATTTAATCCTTATTTATGTTATTACAATAATCTTAAAGAAACCAGTTCTAAATGTGAAAGGAAGACTTGCTGAACATAACATCTTAATACTGGTAAGAAGAGAATCTGTTAATGCAAATAGGGAAATATTCTAGATCCAGCAGGAGGAATGTATGGACTGTGTGAGCTAGCAGTTTACCTAGATCTGTGATAATTTAGTCAAAGTTTTGATAACATTGTATAGCACAGTCTGAAGTCTTACATTTAGATGTCTCATCAAAAAAACAAAACACGTCTTTTACTCCCTTTTAATGGGCTTGCTAAGTGCCTCAGTTTAGGAAGAAATAAAATCCAAAAGCTTGGTATGTCTGACCCTGGAGTTAAGAAGACTGAGTTATATTACCTGTGATTGACTTTTCCTAGTGCCACTTCCTAAAATGGTATGAAATCAGACTTCCTAAGATAAGTAGGATATACATAATATGTCAAGATCTTGGGTTTTTAAATTAGTTTATATATTTAGGTCATGATTATGCTTCTAAAGAGTCACACCAACTCCAGTAAGAAGTTATTTTTATGTTTGGAAATGCATTTTCTCAAAACTGGTGGAAGGATCAAGTTCAGTTAAAGTCCCTTTCCTTTTTTTGTAGTATGTATATATATAGAGATAGACGAGTACAATACGCATATCTATGGGCTAAATAGATACATATGGGAAATTATACAGTTAGTTATTTGCTTTTATTTATATTTTTGTTTTGATAGATGACATTTAATGAGTTAAAGCTCTAAAGGAGAAAACCTAATATTACAGCCTGAAACATGCTGTTACCTACTTTGTCTTGCCCCTCTCCCCTACTGCTATTTTGGGATGGTCTTTTTGTGCAAACGAGCCCATTAGCTTTTTTAGCTAAAACATGAAATGTTCAAGGTGAAACTGAGCAATGTACTGAATCTCTCTGATATACTGATGTACTTTTGTGGGGAACTGTGCTCTTCAGTGTAGAAACTCCTGCAGTAACTTTAACAGGTATCGATTAGCCTTGTTAAAGCAGTGTAGCACTGCTGTCAGTTGCATTGAAACACCCCTGAGACATCCTCTCTTGGACATATCCTGAAACTCCCTACGAAATTTATGCTTAATTGCTTCTCTGGGAGTTGCTTGTAGGTCACGAGCAACACTACCTTGTTAATTTTCCTTTTTGGTACATTTCTTTGATATTTACAGCCCTTTACCTAGCTAGTGGCAAGGGCTGGTATGTTATAATGAGAAACTACATTAAGTCTAGTCAGTGAAAGCAAGCAGGTTGCTTGTGGCAGGTTGCTCTGCCTAAGCAGGGATACAGCAGCTCAAAGTTTGTCATGTTTACAAGCTATCAGTGATGGATTGAGCAAGGACAGTCTGCTGTTCGGTGCAGAAAGGAGAATCTGCTTATCAGTGATAAGATCTAGCAAGAAAGATCTTCTGTTCTTAGTGTTGAAGAATGCTGAAACCACCTTGATCAAACTATCAGACCCACCACAAGGACATGCAAGACAGATGCTTCCCAACTGAGACTGCGAGCAGCAAGGATGTGCAGGCCCTGATACAGAAGTGAGAGTCAGAAGTGTCAAGCTTCAGAAATAAACAGCTGATAAGAACTTTTTCAGAAGCAAAGCATATTTTTCTAAGCGTGATAACAGTCTAAAAATGTATATAGCTGACAGTCAATCACTTCATACTATAAAAGGCCACTTTCATTTTTGCAGTCAGGACTCCCTAAGGTGCAAACATTTAAATAAATAATTTCATATATTTCAAATCATTTATACATAAATATATTTGAGTTGCCATCCTTAATCCTGTGGATAAAGTTGTATAAAGGTTCAGTTACACCTGTATAATCCTTCAGACTTAAACTGTTGACTAAGTTTGGGGATCAGATTGGATCCAGCCTCACCTAGACTCCTCTCTGAGAAGTAGTTTAGAAAGCAAAGGGGTCCTCTCTGAACCTTGTGACTCAGGGGACAGCTTATCTAATAAATATTGTTTGAAGCTTCCTCTCTGCCCGCAACACTCCTATAAGCCTGACTTACAGCTCTTAGCAGTGTGGAAGCAGTGTCCAGCCCTCTGCAGAGAGGAAAACTGCTACCAAAAGCTATTCAGCACAGTCCTTACTAGTGTGACTGACACCACACCAGTGCCTGTAAGCTGGTGCCACAGCTGCAGACAAGCTGCTTGATACGGCCCAGTTAAGGCTGACCTTTCTGAGCAAGTCAGAGGCTGACTGACATCAACATCTGTAAACATAATGAGAGTCGGATAACCCTTGCAAACGAAAAACCTGAGGTCAAATTGATTCCCTGGGCTCAATGCTACAACTTACCTTTGCCCTTTATGCACAAAAGTTTCTTCTAGCAGCAAAAAAAAACCAGAACACTCAAGCTCTTGAATTTTTTATCAGACAGTGAAGGCCACAGTCTGTGAACGGTTTGTGACAAGCAGTCCCAACAAAGACATGACAACTGTCCAAAGTTATCTCAGCGCTTTTTTAGCACCATGCTTACCTAAAAGAATGAATGAATGAATGAATGAATGAACATATGAATGAATGATAGTTTTTCCTTTGGATACAGACAATGAACAAACTCTTGTGTTGACCCAAATAGCAAGACTTTCATCCATTTAGTACTAAACCATGTCTTTGATTAAGTTAAATTGACAACAGAATCATGTAAGATGATTATCAGTCTTTTAGAACTGTTAAACCCAGTTTCCTGTCAAGTTATGACTCTTTTTCACAAAGCTGAGTGAAGGTTGATCTATGATACCTTTGCTGATGTTACCTTCTTTTCCAGATCCAGTTTGTACATAACAGTGCCAATATATGGAGGAGCAGGCACTGTGGTACTCAGAGAGGATGCTAGTTGTTTACTGGTTTAGTATTTACTTTTTGTTACCCAGTCTGTCTTTCCTCAACATTGAAACCATATTATTTTTCCCTTAGCTTAGAATGGGCTGTATGGCAACATAATCATATATTAATACAGGGCTTAAGAGCAGTAATAATTTACAACTTATACACCAGGGGTTAGGGCTGAGTTCTTCTCAGTTAAATTCCAGTTACTGATGGCTCAGTTTTACAGGGCCTGAACATTAGCAGGACAGGAAGGATTTCTTAAATCCAACACTTTGCACTAGGGGTGGTGTTGGTCTCATTCAAATTCAGCTGTGTAAAAGGACATTAACTACCTGGAGAGATTCTCAGTTTAGTCATTTTCAAACATAATATTCAGTATCTTAGTCATCCCAGCCTGAAGTAAGCAGTCACAGGAAGTGCTAAACTCAGTGATTATCTCCAAACAAGAACAAGATCTTAGGGTTTGGCATCTCTTACAGTATCTTGCCATCCTGGAAATGCTCCAGAGCAACAAACACAGGCCTACAGTGCCTTTGTAGATCAGCCTTGAGACAAAGGTCTCAACACATAGAAGGTGTGCTCTCTCTGAAGGTTTGTGTCCAACAGTTCCTTCTCCTGATGTGCCTATCCTAAAAGTAAGCTATGATAACTTAAGTAACATTCAATTTACAGTTTTTCTGCAGTTAAAAGCACATAAACATAGGGGCTGAAATTCTTTTCCTCTTGACTTTGGATGAATGTTATATCAATTTTCCCCAGTTATGATCTCATTTGCACAACAAGACTGATTGACTGGTGTCAAGGAGTAATATAATTTGGTAAAGATCCAATGAAAGACAAAAATTTAATATATTATTAACAACATTGGGCATAACAGCTTCAGTTGTTTTATAAAATTTCATTTACAGACAGATTAAGTGAGAGATTTTTCTGTCAGTATATAGAAGAGCTATATGAACACAAAAGTATAACAACTTTCAACATGTTGCAATGGATTTCTTAAAAAAAAATTATTCTACTTTATATGATTTATATATATATTTATATATATATATATATATATATTCCAGAAAAGTAAAAGTAAACAAATACCCTAAGAAGATTTTGTCTGCAGACAAAGAAAACATTTCAACAATTAAAGTCTTCCATAGGTGTTGGGAAAGACTTCTGGCACAGCATATGCAGAGCAGAGACAGAGGATTATCCAGACTATACATCGTGGAAAAAGAAGCCCCTGGATACAAGACCACCACTGTGACAACTTCCAAAGACCAGAGACTTTATAATTCAACGTTACCTGTGTCTTTTATGTGCGGCTTTTCCCCTGTTTAGACTGTAACCCCTAGAAAGCCCTGCTCGCACGTGAAAAGAGTATTCCTTTTTCCCGGGTATCCACCCCCGCCCCCCTCCCGATCTTATTGGATGTATCCCCTGTCATTCCCTATCCCTGAGTTCCCACTTGGTTTTGGTCCTCCTGCTCTCTTATTGGCCCCTGTGCCCCCCAAACCACACCACTCCCCCTGAACTCTTACCCAATCACATCCTACCTCCCAAACCCCACCCAAAGGGCTTAAATACCTTGGACACAGGTAATTAAATGCTTTCCTATGACCACGCAGTTGGGGATTGTTGCATCTCTTCACTCCTGACTACGTGGGGATTTCACAATCCCCTCCAGACCTCAGTAGGCTGGGGAAGTAGAGGAGCTAATCCCCCACCACAGCTGTTACATAGGGACTTTGGAATACAAGAAGCAAAGCAGTAGGTAAAAATTTTAAGTAGCTGCTAGTCATAATATATGCAGAGAGGAGGCTTTTTGGATAACTCAGTAGAAAGAACAATGGTTTGTTTATCTAGGTTTATGGTCTTAAAATATTGACTTGGGACATATGTAATCCAGACAAATTTCGCTGCCAGAACTCCCTGGATTCCAGAAGGGCTCGATATTTTAAGATAGTGTCTTCTAATACGAAAACACATGAAAAAACATATGGAAAATAACTAAAAAAACAGTTACTCATAGATCAAGACTTGAACATGTTTGTTTACACATAAGTGCTTGAAAAACACTAGTTGAATTTACTAAATCGCATTAGTATATTTTCATACTTGTCTTAAAAAGACATACCCTAGAAACAATCGAAAGCCATAATCATGATGGAAGATATGTTGCTGGTGTCTTTAGATGAAGTTTCTTGAGCACTGAGATGCCTGGCTAAGAATATCAACCCCAAACACACAAGAAAAATCTCAGTAAGAGTGAGACACTGCTCATCACTGTTTCCCAACATTCAGATTTACTTAGGAACACAGTGAGCTGGCTGTGTCATGATATTTACTGTTAAGGTCTATTGCTACTGGAACTGTTTTAAAAAATAAATGATGACTATAAGATCAGCAGACAGGAGATCACTGTCTCTTGCAAGAGCTCTCAAAACATGAATGTGCCTCTTAGATGACTTTTCCTCTAATGCTGACAACTAATGTAGTACAGACCAAGCTACTGGAAAAGAAAAGGATATACTACAAGCATCGTTTCAGATAAAAACAGATTTTCTGATAATCAGCCAAATTTGTAATCTCACTGGAATGTCCCCTCTCCTGTCCTACTAACCCATTTGCAAACCCTTCTCTGTTACAAGTGATTCACCGTCTGCTGTCAATCATATGTGCTTTTCTTTACATATTACCACTATTTATTTCAAAAAGCTAAACCTGCATAATGGGTTTGGGGGAGGAACATAACATTTTTTTTCAGAAGTATTCCCTCCCATTAACCACTTTTCTACAATGAATATAGTTGTATTTACTGGTGTCTGGAATTATTTCAATGACTCATGAATTGTTTTCTAGAATACTATTTGAGTAATTATCTTTCAGGACAATTTGCCTATGTTCCTTTCATCTTTGTCTATTTCGTGCATAGAATAAATATGAAGATGCCAAACTGGACAGCATAGTGGTGATGCACTAAAAGCCATCCTGAAACACCTGTCAGACAGAAAGAGATTTCAGTAGCTCTTTAATCTCCACTGTCATAACCCAGAAAACATTTTTAGGAATAAAGGTCTGAAAATTCATAGTATGCAACTTTTCAAAGGTTGTGAGAAATAGAATGGTGAGTCTCTTCAACAATGATCTGACTCATAATCATACTATAATCCACTGGCTAGGTGGAAGAGAAGTTGTAGCAATGAACTACCAAACATCACAGAAGCAGTGGTCGAGATCTGTTTGCTTTTCTTCCCTGTACCTTTGTGAGGTACAGTGCTTGAGAACTAGGTCACTTCCCAGGTCATGTTTTTGAAGAATTCACCAACATTCTCTGCAAAGAGATCTGAGAGGGGTTTTGCCTTAAAAATAAAACTGCCCTATGACATTTTTTGTATCTGTCTTAGTTCAAGGGGAGAACTAAGATATCTATGTTGGCCAAGAAATGATCCCTCTCCTTTAAATTTAGAAAACAGAACTTTAATTAG
>JAWWTY010000088.1:42555990-42572468 GCA_035222235.1 Margarornis squamiger | reverse complement strand
TCATCTAGGGTCAGTTAAAGTTTTAGCCTGATTTTGAACTGAAGCTCCCAGGGGAGCATGGAAGCAGAGTTGCAAGCCAAGCCTCAATTCATTGTGTGGAAAGGCAAACAGTGAACTCGTTCTAATTAGATAACGTGAACCCTTTTAATGACCTGCCCATATGTTTTTGCATAGATCGTCCATTATTAAGTAAATATGCTCTCTGGGACTTGAGCTCAAAAACAACATCAGGTAGCTGTTTACTAATGAAGGGAAGTTTTACAGTCAAAATTTACTGAAGTCAGGTCATATAAGGTAAAAGCCATGATCAGTTTGCTCTTTAGATAACAGTGGAGTTAAACTGTTATTTTTTCCTATACTTAAGGGGATGTGCTCAGAGAATTCATTTGCAGTCACGAATAACATGACATTGCTGTTAGAGGGTAAGAGTAGTGAAAGAAAAGCAACATTCACTTCTGAAAAGCCTGTTCTTTTAGTCTTCACCCACATTGTATGGGAGGATCTAAGTACTAACACTGTTCCAACTTTACTGTCCAAAGATCTGTGTTGTTAGATACAGGCACGGGATTTAAATGAGAGTGACCAAAGTCATCATTCCTTGCAAAGGGATCATCTGCAAAGCATAGCTCAGTTGCCAGCTCAGGGACACTTCAGGATGACTGAAAACTCAGGTGAGTGCTCAGGGGTAGCTGAAAGTTATCATTTGAAGTCAACTCAGACTTTTAAAGTATGCTTTGAGTTACATGAATTAAAGTTAATTTACTACTAGATGATGGAGGAGCGAACGGAGGTCAAACACAAGCCTTCATTTTTATAGAGGTCTTATAAACTCAACAGCATTTCACTTTCAGTGAGACTCTTCCAAGTGAACCAATACCATAAGCGCTGAAGAGATTTGAGCAGCTTATTGTGGTTGTGGCTGCATTTGAATTTGGACACTCTTCATCCTGCATATTAGAGCTCAGTGCTGATACCTGAGCCTCGTGAACAGTCACAGTTTTTTGCAGAATTTCTTCATCTTGCTATGGAAAGCTATATACACCAAACACAGACCCAGTACTTCAGGTCAAATACAAAGCCTAATAGCTTCCTCAGGATTCACTGTCAGCAGAGCAGGTGTCCCTGAGTACACTGCATACTGACCTCTCTTGGTCAGCCACAGGACTGTGCCTGAAGTTAAATGTACCCCTGTGCCCTGACTGTTGCACAGAAGCCATCTAAGGAAAAGCTCAAGAGCTGCTCAGGCATAGCTGCAATTTTTAAGAAGCTGTATAATTAGTCTTGGTGACAAACTCGTAAAAGAAATGAGCTGGCATTGATCTTGCTACTGGCTTTAAACAGAGACAGGGGCTGTGGACAGAGAGCCACCATTTGAGAAACCTCAGCTGCCCAAATAATTAATCTCACCCTCCCTAACCCAGTCGGGCTGGGTTTGTGCAGGGTCTGGCAGAAGGTGAGAGGACAGAGGGTTTTCCCAGTGGCAGAAATCTCCATCTGTCCACCACCGCCAAAAACAGCAAGTCTAGAAGGTGGTGCAGGCCCTCTGCAGCTTGATATCCTGCCTGAGCTTGGTTTCTTTTTTTGACAATCCTGTAGCAGGATTGGCCTCCCTCTTCCCTCCCCAGTCACGTGACAGACAAATAAGACCTACCAAGAAAAAAAGAGGGAATTATCATCCTATATTGTGTTTACATGGCAAGGTTTGGGTAGCAGGCATTTACAGGAGTGACTTCTGTGAGAAGTTGCTAGAAGCTTCCCCATGTCTGAAGACAGACCCACTGCTGGAAAGGTTGAGCCTAACAGTGATGCTGGTAGTGCCTCTGGGGTAACGTATTTAAGAAAAGAAAACAAAAAGTCCTTCACAAATTCAGCCAGAAAAGAGAGGAGTGAGAATATTTGACAGAAACAGCTCTGCAGACACCAAGGTCAGTGGAGAAGAAGGGGGAGGAGGTGCTCCAGGCACCAGAGCTGAGATACGCCTGCAGCCCATGGTGAAGACCACAGTGGGGCAGACTGTCTCACTGAAGCCTATGGAGTATGTTGGAGCAGATAACCCCACCTGCAGTCCATGGAGGACTCTACACCAGAGCAACTGGATGTGCCCAAAGGAGGCTCTGAGCCTGTGGAAAGTCTGCGCTAGAGCAGGCCTCTGGCAGAACACGTAACCCCATGGGAGATGCGCACTAGAGCAGTCTGTTCCTGAAGGACTGCATCCTGTGGAATGGACCTATGCTGGAGAAGTTCATGAAGAACTGCAGCCTGTACATGTTGGAAGGAAGACTGTCTCCTGTGGAAGGTACCGAATGCTGGACCAGGAGGAGAGTGTGGGAAGTCCCTGGGGTCAAAGGAGAACCAGAGACATGTGATGAACTGAGCACAGCCACCACTACCTGTCCCACTGCACGACTGGGGAGATGGAGTTAGAGAATTCAGGAGTAAAACCTGTGAGAAAGGGATAGGTGAGGGCGAAGGAGTTTTTAGATTTAGTTTTTATTTCTCCTTTATCCTGCTCTGATTTGACTGGTAATAAACTAATTTGCCCAAATAAAGTCTGCTTTGGCTGTGATAGTAATTGGTCCTTATCCCTGTCCTGACCTTGGCTCATAAACATTTTGTTATATTTTATCTCCCCTGTCCATCTGAGAAGGGGACTGATAGAGTGATTTTGGTGGGCATCTGGCATCTAGTCAGGGTCAACCCACTACACATCTCTCTTCCAGGAGAACTCCTCAACCATTTCCATCTCAGAATATAAAAAATTACCACTGACCCTTCCCAGTCCTGGTCGTCATGTGAAAAAGCCTCATATGCTCCCACATCCCTCTTTTTTCCTTCCAGCCTTTCTTCCTCCTTCTCCAGGAGGGACTGACTGACTGACTTGCTATCCTTGAAAAATAGGTACTGATGTGTTACTGGCAAGATCAAAATTCACATTTTGATGACCACTGAAAATTCTTGTGTAATTTATAAATACACAAAACAGTTTTAAATGGAGTAGTAATGCTAGTGGTTTTATGATTACTGACTATTGGGCAAAGATCTTCCTGAGTAAACCTAGTTCTGCTTTGCAGAACCATACTGCAGACAAAACATAAGTTCCATGCAATTTCTCAGGCAGCATATTCAACTTTCTGCTCCCTTTTGCAGTAATGCTCATGGCTGATCAGTTCCTAGTCTAAAGAGAAATATTCCTTCAAAGTAACACAATGCTGATGACAGAGCAAAAAAATACCCCTATTGCTAACAAAGCACCTTCTTTAGTCAAGTCAGTCATACTCTTATGTCTGGAGGAACTGAAAATGAAAAATCCTCACACATGGACTGTTGGCAGAAGCATCTCAGATGAGAACCCTCATTTTAGACCTTGGACTGAATTCAGGACTCTTCTTGACCTACTACTACTGGAGCCAGTAATGAATACTGTCACCTGTATGCCCACCAATCACACAGATGTTTAGTAATAACACAGCATAGGCAAAAGCTTAAAATAATTTTTCCATCTTTACTGAAAACCTTCCTCATCTGATAGGTTCCCACACCATCAGCAGGGAGACCGCTACTTTTAGAAATCTCTACACCATCCTGGAAGATGAAAGAGGTGGTCTAGCCACTGTCAGGAGAATAAGGTTATTCCTCTTATAGCAACTGAAGCAGAGAAGATCCCTCTGTTTGCAGTCTTCTGTCATGACTTAAATGTGAATGGAAGGTTGGGAATAAAAAAGATTGTTGAAGCATATTTCACCACAGTCTGCTGCTGCTATACTGCTGGTAACACTCCTGCTCTAGTCACAGAATAAGGGAGTTTTCTTTCAAGCTGGTTTGAGTATGTGCAGCATACAGATGTTTATCTTACCTTATACTCAGTGGGGAATGAATGATTCACTTTGACTCAATGTTTTTTTAGTCAGTGAAGAGAGATGCTGTGTATTTCCATTCTATGCCAAAGACCAATGTTTAACAATTGTTATGGAACAGTTTGCCTTGCTCAGAGATTGTGAGATGTTAAAGGAAGAGAGAGGGCGTAACAGTACTTTACAATCTACATACACAATATAGAAATGCTCTCAGTACACTGGTTGTCAGCACAAAGCAATAAGACGGAAATCTGAAAAACTATGGTCAAAGTCCTAAAGTTCTTATTACATTATACACAAAAAAAAAATCTAAGGGTGCTTCATAAACACCCATTTTGTAGCTCATCATACAAAAAATAGGACACAGAGTCTGCTCACAGCTCTAACAGGATAATCCATCTATTGGTCTTGAGTATAGCTGCTGAATCTGGCTAACAGTGGCAGAAAATAGATAGAATTTTATATTACATTACGTTTTTACTATTCAGGGGGAATTTAAACCATGCCTTTGGGCCTGTTGAAATTTCCTGCTCGTGCAGCACGTGCTGAATACCAGTCCCACCTCTTCTCAAATGCCTTTTCCTTCAAAAGCTATGCTACATGACTGTGAAGGATCATTATTTTCAAACTTCATTTCTGTTGTATTTTAAAAGCTGTCCCTGATGCCCTCATGAAGGGAGATAAAAGTTATAAAGAACAAACACTTGAAAAAATTGTAAAGCTTTTATTTCACCCCATGGCCGAAACAGTATGGAAAAGACATTACATATTTGTTAAATACCAGATTTTAATCAGGGGAAATCTGTGGAAAAAAAGCAAGGCAAAAGATGCTCTTCTGCCATTCTACTTCTCCCAGTAAATCAGCATTAACATTTATAAAAAGAGAAAAGCTATTAACCACATGCTAATAATTCTGCCTTCATTTGGCATGGAAATTAGTCCCATTCATAGGAAGATTTTTACCCCTTTTCATACAGATTGCCCGTGTTCACAAGTGGGAATTAAACCCTGGCAGACCTTCCCTGTAGAGATGCATTCAACCTGAAGGGCAGAAGCCACCATGAGCTCAGTCTATTTCACCACACCATTCTTACATTGTCCCTCTGCAGAGCACCTGACTGTCTAATATGTATGGCATTAACACACTCCAAACTGTGGAGCTGCTTTTTGTACTCTGTTCCTCTGCAGGATGGGAAGATATTCCCATGGGATTGTTACGGAGTGGTGCTTACAGTGTGTCATTGCTTTGAACAAAAATGCAAGCTCAGCAGACATTTAGTGCTGCTCTTTTTGTGTCAAGAGGTTTGCTGGGAAAAGACAGCTGTACTTTACAGTCTACTCCATAGGCCTCTTGTTAACTCAAAACCTAAGCTTTCTTTTTTTCTTTTTTTTCTTTTTAAAGTAGTTCATGAAGCCACAATGACTGTAAAGTGATTTTGTCTAAGTTCCACCGAAAAAAAATGTAAAAAATTACCATAAGTCACGAGATCAAACACAACAATCAGTCTTAGTGTAGCTGTCTATTTGGGAACAGCTGCTACAATGAAGTGTGAAATACAGAGCAAACAATAGCTCCATGTTTAGCCATTACTCATTGACAGTAACATCTAGTTAGCTTGTTAATAAAATGCAGTTACAGATGTATTAACTTAAACCACCAGGCCTTCCCACAGTAGCACTGCATCAGCATCAAACACTGGACACTTGAATAGCAGCTTCTTAATTTCCAAGGCCAGCAGTATATTTTTATTGGATTGATTGGATTGGAATTAAATTATAGAGTGAATTAACTAATGTGTGACATGCACTCTCTGTTCAACAGGAGTGAAATTGCTTCCTGCCAAACCTTCCACAGCAAGGGCTACTGACCGCGTCTTGTTTGTCTGTATGGTTTTCATATGAAATTCCAGGTATGTTTCAGTGCTGGTGTGCTGTTACACTAAAAAATGATGCTAAATATCCTGACTATATCCTGCCCATCACCATGCAATTTGCATGCCTATACAAAGGAAGAAAATAAGGGATTACTGTTCTCAGTTACAGAAATCAGCCTGCATATACTAGAAGAGAATCTGACTGAGACTAATATGGTGGTAATTTTTGAGATTGTCACCACGTTTCCCTATGCAAAACAGTATTGTACTCAGTACAATAATGCAATCGAAACACCAGTATTAAAACAGTCTTGTCCTTTGTGCAGCCCCCTCACTTCCAGCTGGAGCTCTTTTCCCTCATAGCTCTTCACCCGCACAGCAGAATATTGTCAGGGAATGCCAGAAAAAAATGAGATGCCCCCATGGTATCCAGGATGATATCCTTTCTATTGATTTTAAATGTTTATTTCACATACAAAGCTACTGACTGCATCTTGAGAAAGCCTTGATGTTGTTAATTTAGTTTAGTTCATCTGCCCAATTTCCCTTTTGCTTTGATTCTACAGTGTGTAGTCTGGTACTTAGATGCTCATTCTTCTATGTCTTTTGGTTGCGTGATTGTGTTTTATGTGTAAATAAATATGCTCACTACAGTAGGTACAGATGCTTTTTTATCATTCAGGCTTTCATACAGAACAGGGCCTCTACGTAAACGGACTTCTCATTTCCATAAATCTGAAGTAATAGAGTTTTTATAGATCAGCAAGTATTATACCACCACAACTCCCCCACCTGATACAGTACAATGGCTAGTGAGGAACTTCTAAACTTGTTAACAGTAAAATATCACTTCTGCAAACATAATCTGCTAACTGATATTTCAGAAAATCAATGCAATAACTAGTGCAAGACTAGTTATTTGCACTGCTTAAAATATTTAAAACCTGATTATTTTTTAATTCCTGACAAAATATGTCTTTAAGAATGTTGTGTCTGGGATAAAATCAGAAGACTTGAGGTGTAAATCCAAGTGCATTTCTCCATTCTCCTTTCCTCCCAAAAGCAGCCTTTTATTTCTTTAAAAATACCTTAACCCAAATAAAATTATCAGGGTTTTATGTCAAGAAAATACTGAATTGTTTCAAAACAGAGTATTTTGTTCCATTATGCCAGTCAGCAACCAAAAATTTACAACCTCAAGGTATAATAGAACCATAAAAATACAACTCCCTGTTGCTGTAGTGACAAGGCAAACAAAAACAAGGCACTGAGAAACACTTTCAGACTGAGATTTCTTTCTGTCCAAAGTACACAGGAGGTTTTTTGGCACCTGTCTTATCACTGGGGTGCTCTCAGTGAGATGGGAACCTGAGCTCCGTGGCAACACAACAAATTACTGCAGCCAGCAGCCTCACTGTCTTAGAGTCACAATCAACAGCTGCAAGGAGCTAGCGGATGAAATCTGTGCACAATCAAGAATTCATTTGGATTTTGGCATGTAATAAAAATGAAAAGGAAGATAAGATGGAGTCCTGCAGCACTTCACCTTGTGGTCAAAATTGTTCACCTGGTGTAAATTATCTCCAATAAATCAGTTTTCCCTCTTTTTTCTATTTATGTGATTAAATAGGTTAAAAAAAATAGCAATATAATTATCAGTGATGTCATTTTGCCTAGCTTGAAATAAATCCATCTTATGATAAAGAGTGTTTGAGTCAAATTTTCATTGTATGCCTTGCTACCTGACTGATTGCCAGAGAATTTGAAGTGAGTACCTGACATTGATTCTTTTTTAAATTCAAATCATGTGATCTATTATCATTTTGCCCAGTAAAGTCACACTAGAATTAAATCTTGTCATTTTACCCTGTGCAAACTATTTCAACTTGAGTTTATTTTTATTATTTTGTATTTGTTTCTGCAATTTCAGAAGATTTGTCATGACATGGTTGCCTTACTTGGGCACAGATATCATTACAGAACTTTTGAGAATAAGCAATCTTCACTTATACCTGACATTAATTTAAAGAAAACTTGATTTAAACAGAAAAAGATATGTAATTCATCCTGGCCCAAAAAAACAAAACTGGAAGAAACTGGAAAACTTATGATAGTGAGAATACACCTAACAAGTAGGACTTTTTTTCTCTGACTTAATGAATATGAAAAGTTTAGGATTCATTCTAACAAGGTTCTTTCATTCAGCAACAAATGCTCTAATTAAGACATTTCAGGCTTTCACAGGCCTTTATATTCCCACACATGCTATTTAATTTTTCAGAAGTACAAGAAGCTCCTTCTGTTATCAGAGTTTGAGAAGCAAAATGCACAATAAGGTATACATTGCACAATTAATATGAAAACATGCACGTAAAATGCAAAGGTATTGAGAAAATAGGTGTATATATATATATAAAATATATATATATATATATGATTTTTTCAGAATTACATAATAAAAACCTGAAAGTTGCTCATTCTTTTTTCTCTCATCTCTGTAATACTGCTGATCAAAAGTTTCATGGTCAATTGCTATTTAAAAAGTGAGGCAACAGACCTTCCTACTAATACAGTCATTGAACTCTCTGTTTCTAAACAGTAATACAAAAAAAACACTACCAAAAAATAGCATTTTAAAAATTTAAAGACTCATAAATTTAAATACACTCTTTAGCATGTTATAAGTTATAGAGACATTTTAGAGTCATGTAATCCTTTTCAAATATTTCTAGAATTCAGGCCAGGCAACCTTAAAAGCATACTTTATCTAACAGACATCCTAAAAAAATTATGGAGAAATAGATATGAGCTATAAAAGAAACAGAAAAAATGTAAGCACTCTGGTCTCTCAGCTGAGAGCAGATTATGGTGCCAGTGGAGTGGTGTGAAGTACTAGTATACCAACTCCACTAAAAATATCCCAAACAAAATAAGAGAGGTATGCGATTGATCTGGTGGCAGAACAGATATAATTGAGAAAAAATATCCATCTGCACACTGTCAGTAAGTGCAGCTGGTCAGGAGTTAGCAGAGTGCATCTCAACAGCCAGCACGCCCAGCTTTTCTGCTTGACATTTTGTGGGGACTTTGCCCCACTTAGTTGCTTTCCCATTCTTTCACTTGTGGGCAGATGTAGTGCATTTCAACCACTTCATTCATTGCAGCCTTACTTGACCCATGCATGTGTCTTCTTCCCCAGAGCATCTCTTGCCATGCTCCATGATCAAAAGATATTAGAGAGCTTTTGTCCCTTGGAGCCCCAAGTGTATTCATTATGTTAATGTGGAGACAAACTATGTAAACTATCCCCGATGCTGATCTAAGAAAAAGACTTAAAAGTAGCTGTCTTGAAGTCCTATATATTCAGCAGAACTCAGTTGTTTTAAAGTATTTGCTTCAGTGCTCATTTGAATATGAAAGTCAGAGATGGGACTCTAAATGCTTCTTGCTACTAAGAGAACCGTCCAATCTGAGATCTAAGAAAGAGTATACAAGAATCCAAAGACCAAAACACACCTTTCTTTTATATGTCAGATACATCATAATTTTTCTTTGTATGAGAGAAAAAGAAATAGTTAGAGTTGATTAAATTGCTCACAGTCCCTACCTATAAAACTGTATTGTGTTTGTCTCACGGGCAATGTCAGCGACTAAATGGATTCTATCAGCAAACTGATCAGGACCTGGCCTGATCCCGCTTAGGCTGCAAATCTGCTTTCAATGGAATAACTCGAACTTCATGGAAAGAATTTTAAAAAATTACCTCTTTTGTCTGTCATTCATATTACTTAAACATCCCTCCCATGACTTCTCTTGATTTTTCATTTTGATTCCTTTCCTCAAACCTTGGTTCCACTGACAAGTCACCCAAAACACTATTCATAAAGCCTGTCAAGACTACAGTATTAAGCACTATACTTTCCTTGGAAGTATTCTTTGCCAAGGGAAGTTTTCCATTTGAGTAACAACAGATCACTTTTTGGAATATATGTCAGTTTTCTGCAGTAAATCTTAAAAAGTCTATAGCGGATTCCAAACAGAAGGAAAAAAATAAAAATAAAACCAAACAAACAAAAGAAACCAAATCCATGTGAGAAATTCAAACATTTATCTTTATCCTATTTATTCACTGAGCCCTGTTCTTACACTACTATTATTTTTCACTGCAATCTATATGTCCTCTTTCCCATATCTCAACATTCTTTTTTGCCTGAGCATAACCTATTCTGAAAAAGCTTCCTTTTTTCACCAAGCCATATTTATGCTAAAAAGAGATGCTAAATCTTTCTGCAGTGCATCTCACTAACCTTCACTGTTTTACTTAAACCATTTTATAAAATTATCAACTCAGAATTAGTCAAAACTTTTATAGCTATCAAATAAATTTATAAGCATCTGCTATTGCAAAATAATATCCAGGAAAAACGCTTACATTTGAGTAATTCCAACAGAATCCTAGATTTTCTGCATTGGTTTCCATGGAATTACTTTCAGAACCACTCCTGACTCACAAGCATTTTATGTTGTATTTGAATGACTCACCACACACCAGACTGCATTGTCTGATGCAGATGGTATGTCTATCTATATACAGATAGATATATACATACACAGGTATGCATATATCACCTTAAGAATATTTTCAGATGACTATCCAAAAGATTTTTTTAATATAATGATGCTTAAGTAGACCTGGATCACTAAGATTCAAGTACTTGCATAAATTTATACTCCATGAAAATAAGAAGGGCAGGATGGAAAGATACAGTGGAGTAAGAGATACAGTGGAGCAAAATCAAAAGTCCATTCTGTCAAAATTTTAAGCATTGTTAAGCTATTGTGGCCATTTTCAGAAATAGCTGTGTTGGAAAAAAAAAAAAAAAAAAAAAAAAAAAAGGCGCGAAAAAAACCCCAAACCAAACAAACAAAAAAATGAGCTTTTACTCAAAACTTGCATCTGCCCTAACATGCAGACAGCCTTGATGGTCCCATGTGTATATTTCATTCATTCCCCTTCACCACACACTCTAAACTAAGAAAATTACACAAACTTTCAGAATCTTTCATTGTCCTGACTTGGTCTGTACAGTCTAAAGGAATTTAAAAAAATCTTGTAGTCAGCTAGTATGTATAAGCAGGGACTAACTAAATTAAATAGGTTTATGAACTTACACAGACAGTGCTGCCTTCTAATGAATTATTTTCTGCTTGACATAACTTGTCCCCTTTGATTTGAAGATTCTTCTCAACATCTGCTTTTATACATTTTTATTTTGTATAAAAATCTGTAGGCTTATTTTCTCCTTTTTTTCCTCATATTAAAAGCTTTGATCTTCTCATGCTTATGCTAGCATGTATTGAATTAAGAGGGTCTGGCAAGTTGCATTACAGATATACTGTGTACATTTTCCAGTGCACTTTTCCATTGAAGTCACTTGCTGTCACTAGCATCTCCTGGTAAACACCAAAAGCCAACAGTCTCATTTTCTGTATCCTGTGCAGAGCACTGGGAGTGGAAGTCTGTACTGCCTCATTCCACATGGATATGAACTCCCCTTTACAGCGTTTACCTTTAATGGCATCCTGTGCTCCTGAAAATAAGAATGAAAATTACAGAATTCTCCCTCATATAATACATTCAATAATTTTTTTATATTAATCATATAGAGAGGAGATAAAACTACTCAAGCGGAGGACATAGAGAGTTGCACCTTAAGACTGAGAGAAGGTCTTAGGAGACATTCAGGTTTAGGAAAACGTAGCACAACAACCTCTTCAACTCATTTTGGAAGGAGAGACTAAGACAGAGTCATGACTATGTCCACTTCCACAATGACAAGCCACTTACAGGATTATTTCAGTGAATCTCTGAGATCACAGCATTTGATCCATGAAAGCTTTTTTGTGAAGCTATTCTCAGCCTTCTCTGAGATTTGATGCACCCTTATTGTAACAAGACCTAACTTTGTTTGCCAGGTCAAGGCTGTCATATCACATAAAGCAGAACTCAGGAGGAGAGGAACACAGGAGACACCAAGATGAACACATATGCTTAATATCCATAAATATTGACAGTGCTCTCTTCACAGTGCAGAAGTGTAGAAGTAATCCACATCTTTCTACATAAGAGGGAAACTAAAAGTCTGTGAAATTCAATAGCAGTGTAACCAGCAAGTCTAAAGTCTAAAAGTATATCAGACAAATCAGATATCTCTGAGTGTTTGCCCACTGTCTTAACCATAAATCCCTAATCTGTCCAGTACATCCATTTGGTTACAGGTAGTAAGAAACAGATCTTTATGCCTTAAGGAAATACTTCCATAGTGACAAACAATCTTTTTATCTATTGTTGTCTCTCTCTAAGAAATAAGTCCTGAGAGACCTAAGAAAGAAAAGAATGATCTTAGTAACTTGGAAATTTGTTTTCTTATTTCACTTCCACATTTGAAGAAGGTTATCCTGTGAATAATGGGAACTGATATGACCACTCCAGCTGAAGGAAAGGCTTATTTGTTTCTCTACCTAGTTCCCTTTTTTTGCCTTCCATCTTGATGGTAGTGCTTTATGTCATTATGTGATTTTTTTTTCAGTACTCTTCTGCACCCCTACAACAAAGGTTTTCATTGTTCTCCAAAATGAATTAACAGAAACTTCAATAGTAGTTTACATTAAAGAAAGTAGATAAGAGAAGTGTTAGTACATATAAGCACAGAATCATCAAGGTTGGAAGACCTTCAAGGTCATCGAGTTCAACCATCAACCCAGCACCATGATAATCACCATGACACCATATCCCTAAGTGCTGCATCCAGATGCCTCTTGAACACTTCCAGAGATGGTGACTGCCACCTCCCTGGGCAATTCATCTCAACACCTAGCAACTCTTTCACTGAAAAAAATTTTCTAATATCTAACCTGAACCTTCCCTGGTACAACTTCAGACCATTTCCTGTCACCCTTTCTCTTGAGATATAGCAGAAGAGACCAACCCTCTCCTCACTACAATCTTATCTTATGTAGTTGTAGAGAACAATAAGGTCCTCATCTCCAGAATACAGAACCTCAGTTCCCTTAACCCTTTGTCGCAAGACTTGTGCTTCAGACCCTATGATGTCCTTCTCTGAATTTGCTTCAGCACCTCAATGTCTTTCTTGTTGTATGGGGCCCAAAACTGGACACAGGATCTGAGGTGAAGCCTCACCAGTGCTGAGTACAGTAGAACAATCACTTTCCTGGTCTTGCTGGCCGTATTATCTTTGATACTGGGCAGGATGACATTGGCCTTCTTGGCCACCTGGGCACAAAAGGCTCATATCCAGCTGGCTGTCAACCAGCACCTGCAAGTATGTTTCTGCGGAGCAGCTCCCAAGTCACTCCACCTCAGGCCTTCGATGCTGCATGGGGTTGTGACACCTGACGGGTGACACAAGTGCAGTCCCCAGCAGGGACTAACTAAATGAAACAGGTCATTGCATAAAAATTCCAGTAATATAGGGGGTTTACAAATTCTGTTTTTATTGACAATCAAGTCTAGAGCACAGTAGAACTTCTGGTAAATACTCTCCCACAGTGGTGTAGGCTTTCCTAACATGTCTATTTTATTCCTCTGTGTGTGTGTAACAAATTAGTAGCTGCCTAAAATCCATATTAGTAGAATAGTGACCAAACATTAAGACATTTAGAAGCTGTTGCACATTTGCAGCCAAAAGATGATTCCAACTGATTCCCACATTGTCCTGCTCAAGAGTATATTTAAGACACTAATGTCCCTAGAGATGGCCATTTTCTGTCGCAATTTTAAAAACACATTGTGATCTCAACCCTTGGCTTAAAGATTTTGCATTCTTCCACAAGGCCCTACACAAAGGCTTTTGTACTTGAAAATAGATGCCAAAGGGACTGTGTCATTGTCTTCAGAGACAGGGCTAGAGAAAGCCACTTCCCTGCAGAGAGCCTGAGCTCCTGGTGCTAAGTGTGGAATCTGTGTCCCCACTCTTCTGCGAGACTATGGGAGACCCAGGAGCCATTGGCTGGGTAGCAGGTTTTCACACAATCTGTCTCCGCTGCCAAGAACAAGTCAAACAGGTTCCTCATCAAAGGCTGCTTTCATGTATGCCCTTCCCTAGCCAGTAATCCCATATACTAGCAACAGAGCAAATCTTCCAAATTAGTAGTAATCTGAAGAAACTAGTTCTCCAATTCTCTTCAGTTTAAGAAAGCAGAAACTATTCATATGCTTCGAACATGTCACATCTGTACCCTGTATATGGGTGCTGGCTGGACAGAACAAAAAGGGGTCAAATATTGCCAGGTCATTCACAAGAAAGTCTTCTGGTACAGCAAAAAGGGGAAGTTCCTCTGGAGGTGATTCAGTATCTCATTACTGCTCTTACCATGGAGTTATCTCTTTCAGTTAGGGACATCTGTGGAGCCCCTTCCAGTAAAAGAGTCTAAGGTAAATGAAAATTTATCTCCAGGATGGTAGAGGAAGATGGTCATTACAAGTTTTGAGAACTGACTGATAATGACAAGGCTCTGGCACCATTTGTCTCTCCTCCCACAACCTCATTTTGGTTTATATTAAGTGGCAAATCTGGTCTCTTAGTAAGATTTTACCTACATCTGCAGCTTCACCACAGTATGTCTAGGTCTGCTCTTTCAAGATTTCTTCACATCAGTAATAGTATTTCCAGCAGGACCATTAATACCTATGAGCATAGACACAAGGTGTGCTGGATTAAGTTCTTACATGAAAATACCATGGAAAATCCAGTCTGGATTTGCCCAGATAAACACACTAAGGAAACAATAACTAGACAGCTGGCACAGCTGCCACAACAATAAGAAACAAAATAGAAAAAACAAAAATATCACTCCATATTAAGTAGTGCTGGTAGGATCTTCCATAGCAGCTATTTCACAATCCACCTTCACCATCTTGCAAATATTCAGCACCTTTCTCAAACCAAATACAAATTTAGTTAATACTGAACAGTTAGGACACAAAAGGCAGTCATTGCAGGCCAAATGTGCCTATGGTACAGTTTTTACAAGTTCCGATAAAAAATGTGCATTGTGGTCATCCCTTGTTAAATTTATGCAATAGCTCATCTCTCTCTCCTCACACTGAAGAAAGCCTCATTTTGTACTCCATTTCTGGGAACAGAGTGAATCCAGGACTTTTTTTCCCCACACAATTCTTTTCTTTTTATATGAATTTTATGGTACCCAAGGTATTAAGCAGGAATATATAATATGAACACATTTGTGTAGCATTCTGCCAGGAATGTTCAAATCTTCTGAGGCTTTCATCATCAGCTATAGGAAGTCCTTGTCATTTTTTACTTTATTCCTTCTGTTTCTTGCCAAAAGCAACATCTGTCAACATCTCCTAAAGATGGAGGAATTCTCCAGGAAGCGTCCATTCACTGTCAGCAGCAGGTAGTGATAAACCACAGAGCATCATCACTGACAACAATGTCATCACTACATCTAATGCTGAAGAAAAATGGTTTTTTGGAATATCACATAAAATGATCAGCCACGCCATGATCTGTATCATGGTACAGTCTGGTGATTTTTATGCAATTCTATTTATTAATCATGAGTTGATGAATGACAAATTACAAGTTCTAATGACTTAGAAACTGAGGAGATAAACAGCTTAAAATACTTTTGGTGAAATACAATTCTAGTTCAAGGCAAGAAGATCTAAGTTTTTCCCAGTTTTCATAGAAGGATTTTCACAGTTTGAAAGGCAAACCTTTGTATCTTGCTAAAATTAACATCACCTGACTTATAACTCTAAAATTCAAAGCTAAGCATGTGCACTGTTTTCTATGACCGGTTTTTCAGGCCAGCTGCAAGATCAGGAAGAAAACACTGCAATATGTCATATTTGGGCATTTTTCCAGGGAAAAAGGTCAAAAAGACATCTCTCAGGCCATGCCTAGCTAGGGGAATATAAATACATTCTTCAAGCATAAGATTAGCAGCAAGCCAAATGGCAGAGGAAAGAAGCAGTATACTCCATGTCAGCATTGGGGAAAAAAAATGAACTCTCTTTCCAGAGTAAATAGCTTTCCATCTGAGTCCTGAATTCTGGTATTGTGTTTACTCAAATCATCTGTGTGAAATTAGAAGAATAACAAATAAGCTCTCATCAGCTAGGTTTCAAATCATTCCATGGCCATCCTCTAATAACATACATCAGCCAGATGCAGCCAAGGCCAGAAGCAAAAGTGGTTTGAATCGAATTCCTCTTCTGCCTTGAGCTTTGTGTCTGGGTTCCAAGTGCTGTGGGCAACACATGAAGAGCCAAAACTGTGCTGCAAAATTCAGTGTGTTAAGAGACATTCCAAGCATCTGTGGCATATTTTTCCTCCACAGTGCAAAGCCTCACAGAAATACTGAATATTTTGGAATTAGTAACTGCCATATTTGACCCAACAAGGGGAAACATCACCATGAATCCAGAGTCTTGAGTATCATCCTCTCAACAGAACAACTCAGAACTCGTTAGGGTAATGTGTTAGATTCACAGACCTTGTCCACCCAAATATTTTGGTTGCAATTTCTTTTTGGTTTTTTTGGATGGATGGGAGGGCAGTAGAATGCTATAGAGTGGGGGAAGACTTACCTCAATGTGCAGGTATCTTACAGCATCTCTTAATAAATAGGGTGCATAAGAGAAATGCCCAGCAAACAGAGAGAACGGAAGAGGTACAGGTCAAATACGTGCTGTCTTTAA
>JAWWTY010000088.1:42529378-42547161 GCA_035222235.1 Margarornis squamiger | reverse complement strand
AGATACAAGGACTCCCTGAAACAATACTTCAGCCTTGGCCATATTGACCACCATCAATGGTCCACTCTGGCCTCCAATCGGGAGACATGGAGACACAACATCCATAACACCGCTGCTTCCTTTGGGAACACACACAGAATCAGTCTGGAGGAAAAAAGGCAACACAGGAAGAACCGTGCCTCACCAGTAGTGCTGATGGAGACTTTCCACTGTGCCTTTTGTAATCAGACTTGCCTATCTCACACTGGCCTTTTTAGCCACCACTGTGCTTGTAGCAAGCATGGGTAGAGCCCTTGTAAATCTTCGTTCATGAAGCCTAGCCATGATGATGATGTTTCAGATTATATTTACAGCACAACTTCTGGAAACTTTCATTGAGGAGATGATAATGGGTGCGTTACTTTTAGTTGGTTTGGCTACAAGGAAAATATATGCTTTACAAATCTGATTCAGATCTGCCCTACTTGACTTGATCACTAATGCAAAGATAGCTGCTTACTATAGCTGTCTTAACTCCAGTTACATCTTTTGCATACTAAAGTAGTAATTATAGGTCTTTGGTAAAAAGCAAGGAAGGAAACAATAATTATACAGATAGAGAGGGAAGATATTGCAGATGAAATTCAGATTTATATTCCCCACATCACCTAGCTTATGAGACTATCAATAAAGCATGTAATATATATACTACATCCCTACAGAGCTGTGCTTAGTTTTAAACATTATCTACCTTTCAGCCTCTCTGCTGCTTGCTTTCAGCTTCCCTCATCTCTCACCTGAACACCACAGCATAACCCGAAGACAGTTTTTTGGGGTGACTCAATTTTGCAAAAGACACCTTCTCTTATTTTGGTGATGCCCCTGATTAATCTTAACTGAGTTTTAGGGATTAAAACATACCAGTCTGAATCTCTGGTGTGTCTGTAAGATGAGTAGAAGACAGTCTGCTGCTTAATGAAAAACAAACAAAAAAAAAATTGCTTAGCACATATCCTCACTGATTATTAAGTAATATAGCACAATTTCTACAAACTCCTCGTTATCAGCATAAACACCTAGGCAGAAATTTTCTTGACCTTGGCCTTACTCATGCACTGTAAGCACTAGCACAGTGACTCCAGAGCACTAGAAAGGCAATGCCAAGCCTTCCTGCATCTCTCCTGAGACAGGATAGCATAGTGATGTGTGGCTACTTAAGTTTTCAGTCAGACACTTTTGTTCATGCTTGCATTGTGGGTTGTCAGCAACCACACAAAGCACTGCTTAAGCAGTGTTTCACCATCTGTCTTGCACACACTTTCCCTCTGCTTTTTTTGGGAACCACATGGATTGTTGACATGGATTGTCTTTTCCAGCTTCCATCTCCTTCTGCCAAGCACATTTCCTTAATTAAATAATGCTTGGCAGTGCACACAAGCAAACAATTACCCACACAAATTTGGTGCAAGCAAGTGTAAGACCACATCAACAGTGGAGAGGAAGTCGGGTTTAATCATTAAAATGTGCAAAGTGTTGGTTCAAACAATTGTTTTTGTTCGATAAACCATACAATTTTATTGTGTGGTTAGCTTTTCTGGGCCAAGGCTTGAGCCTAATTCAAGCTTAGGCACAGCTTTTGTGACAAAATGGAGGACCATCTCCCTGTTTCTGACCCTTCTCCCCCTGTTCTAACCCTTTCTTACAGATGAGGGCTGAATTACCCATGATTTTGAGAATTCACTGCATTGAAGACACAGCTAAGGCTGCGTTGAGGATCAGATAAATTAACAAGGAGGTTGTGTGTCTTCCCAAACATTCAGCACCAAACAGGTTAAGGAAATTAAGTCTGGCCCTCCAACTTTTTGAAGCTGTTTGTATTCTGTGGTTTCTCACCAAGCCTTACTAGTTTCCCCAGCAGGTGGCCATTGCAATCTGCTTGACTAAACTTTCAGCTACAGCAGCGTTCCTGGGATTTTAATTAAGAGTTAATTCCCATGCAAAAAGTGAAACAAAGAAAAATTTCTGCATGGTAATTTGGGAAGCAGTCCTGCATCTAAATTAAGACATACCTAGTGCTAATGAAACAGCTTTTGAAACTAAATGAGTAACCAAATACCTTAGGCCATTTTATCATCTCAGGTACACAGGAGTAAATATGAAAGGTCTCTGATGTAGATTAATAGGTATCACAGATATGTAAATGATGTCTTAATTTGGCACACTGTAGCTTACTTGCTCTTAGATCTTAAAATACCCTAAAGTGTGACTTTCTAACTCACAAAAAAACTGTTAATTTCCTAAAAAAACTACATGCAATTTTAAAATAGTTAATCAGAAAAAAAACCCTTGTAAATACTTTAAACTATATATTAGAGATCAGAGGTTACTTGGAAAAAAAAATCTTGCTTCAGTTGTCACTACAAATGAGAAATATTAACCAGAAAAAGAAAAAGAACTAAAGCATCAGTTTTGTCTTCTCATTTTTCCAATTTTGCACTGATGCAATCCTACAGGTCTCAGGAGTGATAGTTTGTGCTAACTCCAGTTCCTCCACAAAGAATAGCGTCCAACAGCCCATAATTTCAAAAATAACTGGCTAGAATTGTATTTTGGCAATTCAATTGAATTTTGCTACCTGCAATAAGCTAAATGCAGGTTGTCTTTTGCCCAAGTACATGTGTTGCATCCCTTTTCCTTTATTTAGGGATCTTCTCAGCTCAGGCCGCACACTGGCTTCTGGGCACAGCCTCACTATTCCTCTAGGTTACATGAAAAAGATTCTCAGTGCGTTGACAGCAGGTCCCCAAAACAAGGACTGTCCCCACAAAAGAGCTATTGAATTTCATAGCTCCTAGTCTGCAAGGCACAATCCACCCACCCCCTTGAGCTAAAAACAAAGCAGTGCAATAGGCAGGATGCTGCAGAAAGGTTTGTGTGATTGTACCATAACCTGCCTGGAACTTGCTTATACACACATGCACGGACAGATCCATACAGAGGTTTTACATGTCTCTTGGCCTTTTCACTTTCTGGCTAGAAGTTAATGGATTGTGAGAACAATGTCAATATATGCCACTTTAAGAACAATGTTTTATGTAACTCAGATTAAAATTTAACTGGGCTGTTTCACTATTCAGTATGTGCAGCCTTTTCATCTAGATCTGATAAAGATCAGTTTTGCTGGAACTTGTTTTCATAGCACTTACAAAAGCAACTTCCCTGCTACTGGCGCTTGGAGCAAAAAAACAAGCTGCAAAATCTGCCACATTTGAGATGCTTAGGATGGTTTTATACATGAAATAAAAAAGGACAAAAAGGGGCCGAAAGGATTTCTGGTACAGTGTGAGTTAATAATCTTCCTTTAGCTGCATTATAACATTAGCTCACTTCCTAGTTCTGTAGGTAACCGCTTCATTGGCCTAGCAACTGCAAATAGCAGTCAGCTACTAAAGGATCCCTGAGACAGCCTGGAAGAGTGATTGACAAACCTTACTCAGCTCTATTATGTTCACTTAACAGACTCTTGTTACCAGAAAGTTCAGCCCTCCAAGCTGCAGTTGAGGGACTGGCATGGGAGGGAACAGGACAGCTGCAAAATCTTCATTTATGTTGTGGAGAAACAGATGATCAACCTTCAGTTCCGTTATGTCTCTTACCTTAAGTAAGTATGTGCCTTAAGTAAGTTTAAGTATGTGCCTCTCACATACTGATGAAAAATGGTGAATTTATAGAAAGCTGGTAGGTAATGATAATCAGAGTGTACTGTAAATGCAAGAAAGACTCAAAGACAGCCCATGCAACTCCTGATAATAGGCTGTCATTTCTGCAAGAAACAGCTCACTGGCTCGAAGAGTTCACACATGTATCAGCCCAGTCCACTGGGAATTCCTGCGAGCCTTTATCAACGACAGCCAAGACTGAGGTCTTTGAAGTCCCTATACGTAAGATGAAGCAGCCTGTAGCAAATAAGCTGCAGTACAGTTCCATATTTTGGTATCAGTCTGTTTTATGTACTTTAGAAGCAAGCCACAAGAGTAAGATGCCCTAAGCTGATTAAGAATCTGTCCTTGAAGAGATGCATTTCAAGACCATCAGACTTCAACTTTTAGATCCTTGTCAAAAACTCTTAAGACATGTTTCAAAGTAAGATGTGACATTTGGGTATAAAACCCCTGTCAATAAATAACAGAAGAGTTTGTGATCACCTACAAAGTACTTTGAAACTGAATTGAGGAATGCAGTTTTCAGAGCAGATACGAAGTTTCTTATCTTGCACAGTGCCATGCACACTTGTGCATATTCCTCAGGACTGCCACAAAAAACTCCTCAAGGATGTGCAGAAAAGTACTTATGTGCATTAAGTATATGGTTTGCAAAAGGACTGCAAAACATGTGAAAATGCACTGCACATGCAGGTAGAAACCCATGACTTTCTCTCAAAACCTTTATGCCTTTCCTAATCCTTTAGGAAAAAACTTCCTATGGGACTTCTTGAAAGGCTATCAGTAAGCAGGTAAAAACTGTGCCGTCACTGCTGTTCATAGCAGAGATTAAAAAGATCAGTTCTTTGCCTCTCACAGAGGTGGTCAATAAAGATTTCTTCATAACCTTACTAAAAATCATAAACAATTTTGCAAAGCTTAAAGTTATAGACAGTGACAGGCATAGATGACTTTTTACTCTCTCTGCAAATGAGTTCTGTTCAGGATATGGTTTTTTTGGAGGCATAGTTTTGGAAAGCATCTATCCCTATGGATATTTTTAGAGGCTTATTCTTATTTTAGAGCATTCATTTTGTGATGGCTGGTATTAAACATTTTTGATTTAATGCACATTTTGCTGAAAATCATGGCTTTCAATAAAGTTCAAAAGCACTAAAAAGAGGCTCAGAATAGGGTAACTGTTCAAGCTACTGCTATGTGGGTTTTTTTTGTTTTGTTTGTTTTTTTTTCTTCGGAATATATCAGTGCAGACATTTTAAATACACTAGAAGTTAACATAACATTCTCCTGATTGAATAATTTCCCTTAGGTTGCTGATATGAGCTGAACACCAATGACAGGCTCCAGTAGCTGTTTGTTTTGGAGTGCTTAAGTTCCTTTACGTCTCTACAACCGATGCCGTTTGAGATTTACCTTGATTCTCTAGTGCTATCTAGTGGCTACTACTGAAAATTATTAATGTGTACAAATGCAGCTACACAAAAGTCAGCTTCTATGGACCAATCTAGGTCCCTCTTTCATGGCTAATAAACTGCCGAAGGCTGAAATACCAGAAAACATTCATAAGTGCTAAAAAATTCAAAGCCTCCCATTTTTGACAAAAACCTTTCACTTGTATGTCTATGGATAAACCTATGGACATCTACCTGCTAGCACTTAAAAAATCCAATACAGTACTTGCAGCTAAGAAAACAAATATGGGGTTTTTTTTGGTATGTGATTCAAACACTCTTGAAATAATTAAAAAAATTTACATATTCAAATATGTACGTGAAGATCAAAAAAAAAAAAATTACCAGAAAGTTGTTTGGTGAGAAAGACTAAGTGAAAACCTGCTTGGTTCACTTTCTAAAAAAACTTGCTGCTGCAACTTCACAAAAAATCTTGAGTTAAAAATTAATAATTTAGGACAATTCTCTTCAACTCAGCTTTTAGGATCAGCAGCTTACCAGAAATTACTCACCTTTCTCCTGAAATAAGAGAAGCAACATCCAGATTTTTTCCACCCATTTCTAACAATCATTTTCCCTGGGAGTAAAAGGGAGAATGAAAACACAGCGAAATGACAGGAACCTCAATCTACTTACGCATCATCTTCCATTAGGTATATTCTTCTCAAGAGTTTGAAATGGATCTGTCTAACCTTACCAGTCCCATGAATATTGGTGGCACAACTTCACTAAAATGCATTATAATCAAAATCTAGTCATGTGTTGAGGAAGATGCATTATCTCAATTCAACAACAAAAAAAATCCACACTGCAGGTATTGAATATGCTAAGGACAACACTATTCACTGTTTTAATACCATTTGTAAAGAAGTGAAAATTTTAGTCTAAGTTCTTAGTAGTTTCAAGTAGTGCCTAAGACAGAATTGCCCTCTGCACATGAATATTTAAGATCCTTCAAAGAATTTGTTTTTAAAAAGCAACAGAAGGTGGGTGTGGAAATCTAATACCAAGCCCTTTCTAATTTCACTCTAACTTTGAGGCAAGGATTTCTTTGTAAAACACTGTTAAAAGTCCTAAGTTCCTCCACATTATTTGCAAATCTCTGTCAGTAAACAAAACATCTTTTTGACACAACAACAAAGACAACAACTTTCTTCTTTGTCTAGATCTTCAGAATACATATGTTCTTTTTTTGATAGAGTAAAAGGAAGGGGATTATCAATAGCTGCTAAATTTCATCCACTCTCCCAGCTGACAATTACCAAGACCATTGCTTCCATGAAGCTAACTCAGAAATAAAATACAGCAGAGGAATGAACAGAAAAACAGCCATGCCAACGACACCAGCTCACTGTCGAGAAATGAAATATGTGCATTTCCAGGAGCCAGCTGTCCTTTGTCCAGACCCATGCTTATAAAAGGTAACAGTCTCCTTCACTAATACCACTGTAAGGTAACTTTTTAATTAACATCACTCTGATTACGCCTCAGCATTGAACAGCTGAGAGGTAAGCAAAGTTAAAGGGCTGGACATGGGTTGGAATATTTAAGATGTCACACCCTTCAGCTCAAAACCTGTCAAGTTAACACAGATTCATGGAAAAAATGTAACCAAGACCATAAAAATAGGTAGAACTGGGCCAGAGTACCTAGAATCTTACAGGACTAACCCCTGTGATGGGAAAGTTGCATTGAATACCAAATGTTAAAGAACACCAAACATCCTAAGTCTGCAAAGTTTATTACACTTCCTGGACTAGTACATGGTAGCTACTACGCAGTGGTCAGGCAACAGCTTTTCTGGCATGGGACTTTGGGGAGATCCTGTTCTCCAAGTTGTAAGCTCCGTGGCTCACTGTTTTGATCGTCATGGCAAGTCCCATGCCTGAAGGAATGCCTTTTAAACAGACTGAACAATGACTAATGCTCTCTGTTCAAAAAAGCAAGACAGCTTTACAGTTTCATTGATTTGCTAAGATTTTGCAAGTGAAGATAAAATCTTAAAAACAAAAATGAATTTTTAGCAGATGCTTTATGGTTCACATAAACAGTAGTATCTTTTCTTAACTACTAAATTATTTTTAATTCATCTTTCACAACAGAATTAACAATGCAAGCATGCCATTGTAAAGCAACCAGAAACTTCACTTATTTATCATGACAGTTTGGAATTTATTAACTTAAATCCCATATTGAGACACAAAAGCAGTAACAAAATAGCTGTACACTACTTCTGTTACAAATATAGATACTATTTAAAGTGACTTTACATATTCTAATGTAGGCATTTCCCACACTATGCAAGGAGTAAGCATAAAAGAGCAATTCAGTAACAGCAGTGTCCAGTAATGGTACCATCTGGTTTCTTCCATCTTAGCCTATCACAGTGTAACTTCTAGAATAGTTAATAAGACAAAGAGGGTGGGATTTTTGTTAATCACTTACACTATCGATTTGTTAATACTGTTTGACAGTCACTTCTAATATTGTTTTTGTGACCCCTCTAAAACAAATGTTAGTCTTTTTTAGTCTTCCATAATAGCCTGATCATTGCCTGCATTTCCAGCCTGGATTTCACTTAAATGACAACTCATATAGTGGCCTTCTTGCTACCTTTTTTTTTTGTTTTTGTTTTTGCTAGTTATCACATAGGATCTTTCTTCTAATTAGCATACTAGTTAGCTAGGTATCTTTCTCCCTCAAAAGACTCAGCAAAATTTTTCTGCAGGAAAATAAATCATGGGAAAAGCATGCTTTATCTGCCAGACGCCTGGGAGCAAGGCAGGTGAAGGCAGCAGGCTACAATCAGCTAAGATTGCAATTTTTAGATAAAGTTTTAGCGAGGAAAAAGTGATAGGTTTACTGACCACACTGCTGAACAAAGAACAGCTCCGTGGTTGCACTGCACTTACTAGACACCATCTTCTATTTGTGCCTCTAAAAGTAATATCCCCAAAAAATAGTTGTGGCCCTCAAATCTCCTCTTCCGCTTATTACTGATGCAGAACTTCATTGTTGTCCTACTACTCACCTCCATGAGGAGGAATTTTCAGGTCTTTACCCATCCTCAACCCATTACTCCTGGTTTTATGTCTCCTCTGTTCAAGGATGACTCCACCTTTGCTGCTACTGTTAATGGCAGCAACACCAGAACATCAACTTCTTCCACACTGGCCTAACAAATATCCAGACATCTGTCAGCAGCTAAGTAAACCTGCTCTGAGGAGTTTGTTCGTGGCTCTGATTCAAGCAGCTTGAAGAAATGTCTGCACTGAGCCTGTGGTTCCGCGTTGAAAGAGGACAACCTTTGCTTACAGACATTTCATATTGGGAAGGTTGTTTTCATGCCCATATAGACTAGAAAATACCACTATTATAGAAGTCTAGTTCTTCTAATACTGCAGTTGCTGGGCATTCTCATTCACCATGAATAGTTTCCACTAGCAATGGATTTTTTGGCCCTGAGCACAAGTCCTCTCCTGTTGAAACAAACACACAAACCCCTGCCTCAAAAAAAACCAAAAACCCACATAAACAGAAGCCCCAAAACCCAAACCAACAAACAAGAAACAAACGAAAAGATAAAACAAACATCAAAACCAAAACCCTCAAACCTAAGACAAAATGGAACACAGTTTTTTTGGGGTTTTTTGGGTACACCATGACTTTGGAAATTTAAATACATAAACAGACAAGCAAATTAAGTCACCCAACTACCCATCCAGCTCCTTGTACTTGATCATAAAATGGTTTTGGTTGGAAGAGGCCTTAAAGATCATCTAGTTCCAAATAAACATGTAAGTCCATTAACCATCTGCCTCCAGATTACATACTTTTCCTTCTACCCCCCTACTATTTTATTAGTACTTTCTTTCTTCAATAACCTCTTTGCTGTTTTCTGACTACTGCTAACCTCTTGCTGATTTGGTGAATTTATAATTCTTCCAACACTATTCAAATATACAAAGTCTCTTAGCGAAACATTACAGTTTTGGTGTTTGATTATTAATACAAACATTTGTTGGGGTTTTTTCCCTGGTGAGTTACTAATAGGAAAAATATCCATCTCTTTCCTTAAGTGACATAACTTCATCCCAGTGGCTTGACAGTAAGAGAAGTACTTCTACTGTATACAGAAATATGGTTAAATGTTACTTTTCTTCAGTGTTGTAACACAGTCCTGTGAATCTGGAAGAGGAAGAAGACTACACAAACATTTCCATTCTCCTTACTATGTGGAAAGTAGATGATACAATCTTATTGACCCTAGCCCTTCAGGCAGACAGTTCATGACAATACAGTCAGAGTGACTGTTCCTTTTGTCCTTTTCAGAATAGCAACTGCTTCCTCATGAGTCACCCCTTCTAAACTCTGCCCATTCACAGCAATGATTTGATCCCCTCTCTTCAGGCGTCCATCCTCTGCTGCTGCACCCTGAAACGATACAATATGCAACTGCAGACTCATGCATTTTTTCTTTTCTGACAGACAGTCCTTATGGTCTAAGACTGGTACAGTGTACAAAACCCCTTGAAACATTTCTAATTTTCAGTTATTCAAATACAGTCAATTGTAGTACAGACTGCTAGTACTGTGGTATACCCTACCCTGTCTAAGTTTCACATCTACAAATCAGATCTACAAGATTGTTTTGTTCCCTTTACCCTGTTTGTACAACTAGTGTAACATTTAAACACTACTATCACAGAAGTAACATTTGCAAGACCTGAAGAAGTTTTCAGCAACTTGTGTAAGAAACCAGTCACTAAAATCCACTTGTACCCTTTGATTTACCATAAAAATTTGGGGATCTTAATTTTCTCTGACTCAGGGCTGCTTCCTAGGGCAATCGAAACTCCAAATATCAAATCCAGGTCAGTACCTGAATTTCTCCAAAGGTCCAGCCTGAGTTCAATAAAACAGTTCCCTCTACTGCCTGAAGAAAACATACTCTAAATTTGAGGCAAGAGAACTGTTTTTCTAAGTATGTGAACAATTCCAGTTTTGAGAGGTGGAAAACACTGCCATATGTATTTGGAAATTCTGAATCTTTTGATGATTACAGACATTTTGACTAGCACTTGCACTAAAAAGGAAAAGCTGAAACAATCTTTTGGCTGAAAATTCAAGTCACAATTTGGCCTGAGTAAACTAATAAATGGATTGACTGGACAAAACTTACACCTACCTTTGCAAACACCGTCTTCACATAAATGGGTAAGTCTCCATGGGGACTGCCATAGCCACCCACAATGCTAAAGCCAAGGCCGTCTGGTCCTCGATCCAGAGTAATGGTCTTGTACTGAGGCGGTCTAGGAAAAGGGAAAAGAGTATAGTCATGTTCTCTGAACTTTGGATTTAGCATGTATAATATCTAGGAAAAAAAATTATTTCCTCTAAGCTAACCAGTACATTTCCCTTTCCAGTATAATTACAAACACTTTTATTATAACTAACTGTCTAATGCCTATGTTATTACATAAAAGTAGCTATTTCAAACACACAGCTCAGGACGTGTGGCTGTTACATGTCACAAAGAGTGCTTACCAGTAAAGTAGAAATGCAGTACCAGTACCTCAATTTTCCATAATATCTACTTTAAAAATCCTGTAATGTCTAAAATTAGGCCCAGTAGTTTACACTGTAAGGTTTAATTGATTCTTTTCTCTTCCAATAGATGAACATGTATTCATATGTACATATCATTTGTAGGTCTGTTTTCCCACATATACTTTAATTGTAAGAAATTCTGAAATTCTACCTTTCAAAATAGATGTGTGTCACTATAAATGCCCATCCTCTCTTTGCCTGTTCCTAAAAGGAACATGCCTCATATTTACAAGAGAGGTTGAGGCAAAATAGTTTACATAAGGTACTCTGCAGAAGCAGTATACCTTGTATATCAGAAACATCTGATACTCCTGATGGCCAAGCATTAAAAAGCAAATTATGGAAACACAGGTATTACAGTGGAAAGGGACTTTTTTGGCTGTATCAATTAATCCCAGCTACCAAGTCTCTGTGAAACAAGGGAGGATGTAGAAGAAGTCAAATCACATGACATCATAACTCTACAGAAGTTTAAAAGAACATTTGCACTGCAAATCATATAATGCAAAATGCAGAAGACGATCTATGGCCTGCAGGTGCCATGTATGCCAAATGTGTTAACTATGATTATGCCAAACAAGTAATCCATTATTTGCCAGATTTTGTACATTTTTTAGGTTAAGTTCCATCTAAAATAGCAGGCTACAGAGCTTGTATATTCTATAGTTACTGACCCTAAATCATCCTGAAAAATGCCGGTTGAAGTTAGTCCCGCAAATGAAAGACTGGATGTAGGTGGATCCTGCTGCTGACCAGTTATGACACTCACTTCTCCTCCAGCTACAACCTAGGAACAGAGTTCATAAACCAGTAAAAGAAGAATGCTGACACTAAAATGATTCATTGTAGCAGCTGGCAAAACAGTATTCAGAAAACATTCAAAATGTCACTGAAGATTTTTTACCTGCAACTCAATAGTGCCTGAAGCATTTTTTAACATATTAACAGCTTGGGAATGAGTCATGCCCTCAGTAGAGGTTCCAGAGATGCTAACAATCCTGTCCCCAACCTGCAGAAGAAAATGTAGAAAATCTAAATTAGTCACATAGATTTGTCACTTTTTTCAACAACAGCAGATCTGTTTATTTGCATTTAGCCAGATTTTATCAGTAAGAAGAAATTAGCAACTGTATATTCATGATGCATTTCTTCTTGTAAGCAAATAATCTTTTAAATGCATAATAACTCACTACAAAGGTAGGAAATTCAACATCAGAATGAGCAAATCTCACCGATTTAGTGTATTCAGTGTAAAAAACTAATGATGCTTTACAGAGTTGATCCTAATACTGTAGAAATGCATAACATGTAAAAAACAGAGATGCATTTTGCATGTCACATGAACACAGACAGACTGAGGTAGCAAATTATCATCAGAGATTCAGTGTTTGAATTAATCTTGAAGTAACACTGTGCAGTTTCCAAGAAACCTGAGTCAAATTCAACCACCTCTGATACAGACTGGATACAGTACACATTTAAATACAGTATCAGAAAGGACCTCTCACTTCAACTCAGAACCTAAAACATACTATCTCTGTAACATGAGAGATAAAACACACTGCATACCTACAGTTACAGGAACAACCACCACACTCAGTAATGGCACTCACAGAATGCATCCTTCTGAACCACTCTCTATGCTTTTAATTTTCACAATCTGACTACTTCTAAAATCCAAGATTGCTTTAGGACTTCCTTTCTTAAGTTAGCAGATTTCAGCAATTACATTTTCCCATGCTACCACTTTGAGTTGCTGTTTCATCAATTCAAACAGCAAGAATTCTTGACACAGCCAGAAGCACTTACAACTGTATCACCGAACTCCTAATTTATTGCCTGTCTAGAGTAATTACTGTGCATTACCCATGCAATCTTTACAGCCTTCTAAACAATTAACTTACTCTTAGTTTCTGAGTCTGAGCTGCAACTCCATTTGGATGCATCATGGCAATAAAAATAGGAACATCTCCTAGAGGACTTCCTACACCACCAGCAATGCTCACTCCTAGTGAATCTGCAGGGCTCTGTTATAGTAATGAAAAAAGAATTAGATTTTTCTGGAAAGAAAAACAAATACAGAGAATTTTACACTTACCTCAAAAAAATTAGTAAACACCCTGTCTCATGAAAATCACAATTCCTGTATCTAAAGCCAGTTAAGCTAATACACTGAATCACTTCAAAAAAGCATGGAGGTCACAAAAGATGTTTCTACTTCTTAGTGCTACATGGAAATTTACTGATTTAGTTGTACATTTTATCAAGTAAGTACAGAATTCATCATCAGTCCCTTAATGTCAGCACAGGAAGTCTGAGCAAGGAAAACTGAAGAGACGGGATTGCTGTCCTTAGTATTGTCTATAGCAATCTCCTGTTATGAACCTCCCGAAGACTAGAAGTAAGCTTTATGCTCCCCCTAGCGTTGAAGAACAAGACCAGCTGTTTACTACTGCACCACACCTGAATACTTGGCTGCAAAAACTGATATTGTAAACTGGTATTTACAGATTCCACTATAAAAAGAGAATGGCTAAATACAATTCATGTAATAAAGTGACCTAGATGCCAGGCAAAGTCAAATAAATATAAATATTTTGGACAATAAGAGCAGTCTGTGACTAAGCTCACATGCATAACAAAGGTGACCAAATTTCACATTTGAAAACCTGGCAGCTTCATGTCATTAAAAATGTATGTGAAGAAAATTATCAGCCTTCCACCTTTGTTACAGTTCCCCTGACTTCACCAAAACAGAGTCTGGATTTAACTCAGTCTGGTAATAAAATTAGGTCCCATTCTCTCTTACTAATCCTTCCTTCTTTTGCTTTCAACAGAGCTCACAAAACATGACAGTGTAAGTCACACTGATTTAAAAAAATATATAGGCAGTGGAGATCACAGAATCCTAACCTGAAAAGACAGACAAATTTGTTTCTACTGCCATATCAATTTCTCTCTCAAAACAATGAATAGGCCTAGCTTCGGACTTTCTGACAACATCTACAAAACTTGTTCCTGATATATACTACTTCATGCTATAACTTACCTTTTTTATTTCAACTGTTCTTAGTCCCTGTATTTCAGAAGCTGCTGTCAAATGAATTAAAATAAATTTTAAACAAAAGTTAAACCAGCATTCCTAGAAAACTTTCCTAACAAAGTTGTCTGAGTCATTATGATGATTTTAATTTTCTGCTGGTTTCTTATGTACATTTTAGGCTGATTTTGAAAGTGGCTATTATTACATTAATTGGATTGAAATACTCCTAGAGTAGGTGAAAGAATCAATCTTCTCTCCATTTAAGTAACTTTTGGAATAAGCTTGTTAAGCATGCTGAAACAGAATAGAAAAAACTATTATTTACGAGCAATACTTCAGTCAGATGTAACTTTGTTCTACATTTAAGCATGAGACAGCTATTCCACATGTGTTTTCATATAACTATACAGTATCTACATTTTTATGAATGAGACAGCTTGACTGAAGACGTATTTAGATTAAATAGAAAATTATGGCTCAACTTAGACTCTCAATATTTCAGTTGCTGATACAAAAAGTTTCTAGTTTCTTTTATAAAAAGCTATTACAAGATATATATCTGATGTACTGAGCAATAACCACCCCTGCATCATTTTAATGACTAAGGATCACTTTAAGGCCTACATCACAGAATTACAACATTTCAGAGAAAGTAAAAGATCTCAGCTACCAGTTCACATGTATAGAATACTGAAAGGACAAAAAACCCCCAAACTTACTGGCATTCTTCTTTGCACCACTTTCAAAGACCTCGGGGGCACTGGAGCCAGAAATGGGGAAACTGAACGATGAGAGACTGCCACTTCCTTCACTGACCTAACACAATGTTAGATTGGGATTAGAGAGCAGCTTCAGTCATCCAATTAATAGAAGTAAAATTGTAACTCACTGTATTCAGTGTATTTTCTGCTGTATTTTATTTTTTCTGTGCCCAGTTAAAGCTGACACAGAGAATCTTCCTATATTTTTTGGTCACTCTAGAGGCTCCTTGTTTGAAACATCATTAGACCAATTTAGAGATTTCATGTCTACAATCCCATGCAAAGCTTTGAAGTGCTGCTTCCAAGGGCCTGACTAGGCCCTTATATTTGTTTGCACTTCTGTCACCTCCCAGAGATCTTCTAATACAAGTTAGCCATGATGATTATCACAGTAGGGAGAGAATATAAAAGACAGATCTTTATACATCATCATGTGTACTCTTGAACATTCACCCACTGCATCAGCTAAAACTAAGATTAGGCTCTTCACTCATTTTTGCCTGCACAATTTCAAGAAAGATCTTCACTATACCGGCAGGGCAAGTAAAGGAATAGCAAGGTTCCTGGCCAGACCAGTTCACTGACTGTTACACGCTCTTCAAAACATTCAACACTGTGAGCTTCATCTTAGAATAAGACCAGCCAGAGTCTACATGTTTCCACCTTGTTTGACAATATCCATTTTGAAGAGACCCTACATTTCAGTCTTATCGAGTCTTAATCTCTTCACTTGAAACTGTTTAATTATGACTTCTCTCAGAACTATTCATATTTAGTACTTGAGATCTGCATACCCATTTTACAAACAGAGAAAGTTCTAGGGTAATTTGTAAGCTCTCAGAAATGTACCTCCTACTGGAGAGAATGACAACTGCTACCACAAGAAAGATGCTTTCAAATACAGAAACTGATGTGAGTTTGTAACACTACACCATTAGACCAACAATCAAGTAAGAGAAGCCTGATGGAATGCATGCACGTTTTCTGCTTCTGGTGACCAAGATTACAGTAAGAACAAGCAAGGAGTGGGGAAATTCACTATTTACTGAAATAATAATCTATTTCACGTCAAGTATTCCGAAAGTAACAAAGATGTTTTAAAGTTGACTCTAACTTCTTCTGGTATTGTGAGAATTGGAGTTCTCTATATTTTTCAGGCTGAAGCCTGGAGCAAAGACATTTCTGGATTACATTTTTAGCTGGATTCTGTCTATAAGCGATAAAATATGCTAATGTGAACATATGAAAATACGTTCTGAAAAGCTGCAAAATTTCTGTATCTTGGATCAGGTATTTGGAAAATCATTGTCACCATAAGACTAAATTCTTTTTATTTGTTTCCATTATTTAACCATTATTTCTTCCAAACTAACCAATTTTACAGTTACGTACCTGGCTGCTCTGGGATGTTCTCCTCTCAGAGTGGAATGGCCCAGCTTTTATTCTTCCAACCTCTAGTCTTACTGTACCTAAGGAACACTAAAGAACCAGTCACTTATAACACATCTCTTCTATCCACAAGATTGAAGCCTACAACAATATTTAAGTCACTTATTAGACACTGGAAGAGTTAAAAAATATGGACAGAAGGGAGGGGATGGACTAACAACCCTGAAATGAGCACTTTGCAGAGAGTTCAACAGCAGGACCAGAGACACAGAGACTAAGTACACCCTGATATTCAATACCAGACCAGGTGTTTTTTTGAATTAACCTGTATTACAATGTAGACATGAAAATCACAAAAGAGGACTAATTCTGTTACCTTGCAGAGTACCTTAATAAGAAGTAGTTCTGTCTTCTTGCAATGTCAACATCTATTTTCAAATTGGCCTTTTTCAAGGAATAGTGAAATTCCTTGTGAATATTGTGGAAAACTATTTTCCACAATAAAGACTAAAAACAGCATAATACCTCAGTCTTAATTGCTATTTTTCTTGCTGTGACTGCGAACATGGTATTTAAACTGGAAGATACTCATCTCTGTCACACTTTTGAAATTACCTGTTACTCTGGATAGACATCAACACCACAGATGAAATTCTGGGCAGGAAATTTTCTAAACGTTTATCTGTAGTCTAAGTGGTATTTCTGCATTTGACTCCCAGCAAGAAGGTGAGTGAAATGGGCTGACTGCACACGGTAGTTCTTTCACTACTCTTCAAGCTTTTAGTTATACTGTTAAGTATCCACACATCTGCATAAAATCCATGTCTTAGAAGCAAATTCAAACATTTAGAAACCAAGATATAATTTTGAAGAGACAGGTAAGTTATTATCACAAACAAGCTCTAAAAAATTTGATCTCCAAAATAATAGCGTCAAATGAAGACGTCTATCTGCAATGTATTCAAATACAGAAATTTCAAACTTTTGTTGCTATTTTGCTTTTTCTTTTTTCTTTCACTAGGTAGTTGTTAGTGTGAACTTCTCTATTCCAAGAACTTAATATTACAGAAGTTTGCCTTTATTTATCATGTTTTAACTTTATTATACTAAAAGAGGCTCATGTATTTGTCAGAAAAACTCACAGTAATACACCAATGTATCAAAACTGACAGGACATATCCATTCAAACAGGGTTTCCATCCCTCAGAGGGTTGACACTAAAAGAGATTTATTACTAAATTGCTTTTTATTTTATAAATAAGGTTGACTTCTCTATGTCCTGGAAAACACTTGATCACAGCTTGGGTAAAACCATTCTTTCCTGTTTGTATGAATTGACTAGTATTAAACCATATGGACAACTCCTTTACAAAATGGAAAACTGAGGAAGCAATTTATGTACCTAAAATTACCACATCCTCATATAAAATGCAAACCCAGAAATGAGATTTTAAAATTACAATGTGTGAAAGTGGGAGGTAATACTTTCCAACCAAACTTGTGAATAAATCAATTCTCATTATGTTTCATTACACCTTTCTCTCTCTTCCTGAAATTTCCCGTTCGATAAATCACTAAGTCTAGTGAGGGGAAAAACTGATAGTCTTTTCACATGTTTTAGGGATACTTCAAAAGAAACACTGCAAGAACAGGTAGAATTCTCAGACTGATTACACATTCTATTGGTCCCGTGCTACTTAAAATACACTGGAAGTTTCCAAAGACTAGAAATAGTTTTCTAGCAAAATACATTCAAGGCAGCTCAAGACAACTGACCTGTAGGTCTTACTCTCATGAATGAAAACAGAATGGATACCTGAAGTGGACA
>JAWWTY010000088.1:42508006-42529368 GCA_035222235.1 Margarornis squamiger | reverse complement strand
GAAATTGTGCCTGCCTACACGCAAGTGGATCAGGCAGGATGAAGTATTTAAAACACAAATATATGAATGGTAAGTGGGAACTAAGCATCTTTAATTAGATACTCCAACATGCTTGTCAAAATGAAAGAAACTTTCCACAAGAAATGGCATTTTTATTTGGAGAAGAGGTAAAATTATAGCACATGAAAAGAAATGATGTGTTCTTAAAAAAAAATTTAAAAGTATCAGGTAAGAATGGAACAGTACTATTACCACAGAATAGTATTCTAATGACTTCACTGTCACAACACAGACCCAGTTCTGGCATTCTCACTAATGGGCACATGCTGAAAATAGAGAAGTGCTCCTACATCCCCCCCTTCTAACCGCTGCTTGCCCCCAAGGACCCCTTTCTCTCCAATAAAACCAAAAACTCAAGAACTGTTCCAAGATCTAGAAACCTATACTTTTGAATGTGAGTGTTAAGAAGCATGACTGTGTGCCTGTGTATCGAAGCAACAGCTACAATTAGTGTCTGTTAAATTTTATCTAGTGGAACAGTTTTCATTGGAAAATGCTGACTCAATGGAATCCTTACCATGCAGCATGAATGTCTCAAAACTCTGGAATGCAAAACAGATATGCTGGCTGACCAGCTGGACTTCCTGCCAGATAACAGGAAATGTTGCATATCTGACTTCATTCTGATTTGGAATTAGGGTAAGGACATCAGAAGAACAAAATCTATTGAGAATAGAAACTCTGACTCCAAGAGCTGCAGTGCTAAATGCCATGGTCACTGAGAAATGCATTGTACTATTTAATGGATGTAAAGTGGCAACAGACATACGTAGTTACAGAAAAAGACTATCATCAGGTATCACAGAACCACATCCACAGCTTCTCTGGGCAACCTATTCCATGCTTGACCACCCTCACAGCAAAGAATTTCTTCCTAATATCTAATATAAACTTACTGTCTTTCAGCTTAAACCATTTCCCTGTGCCCTTCACCACAGGCCCTTGTAAATGAACCATGTAAATGAACAACTACTCTGATGAATTCTCAGTCATTTAAAGCCAATTCTGCCTACGTTTAAAAAAATGTGACAGTTAACCAGTTACCAGTTTGCTGAAGAAAATACATTGTTAATTTTAGGTTGTTTTAGGAAATGGTCTTCTATTGACCTGTAGGCATATGGCTTTCTGTACCACCACTACTCCCATTTCCATCAGGCAAAGTTTCAAAATCTGAATGGGCTAGATTTCAGGAAGCTTAAATTTGAATCCACAGCTATCCTCACTGACATTCCAGTAACATTTTGAACTAGTCTGAATAAAATTAAAGCTTTCAAAAAAATATGGACTTCTATTTTTCACTCTTATCCACCTTCAGTTTTCCCAATACCTTTAGCAAAGCTGCAACAGCCTCCTGGTTAGTATTTCGGACATCTTCTCCATTCACTGTTAATATCTGGTCTCCTTGCATCAATCTCCCATCTGTATCTGCTATTCCTCCTTTGACGATGTCTGACACAAACACGCCTGTATCATTTCTGTGAATACACACATGGATTTTGCATTGCAGCATTGTTTGAGGATTGTTTTTATGGTCTGCTACAGGGAAGACAATAAACACTGTCTCCTTTTCCTGTTGAGTAACACTGGGCTAGTTCCTTTAGGAAAGACCAATTAGCTTAGGCACAAAAATGTGTTCAGCCTTTAAGCCCACCAGACCACACAACAAAAACACAAGCATGCCCAGCAAGTTCCGGACATTGACTCTGCAGTTACATTACTTACCTTTTCCCAACAATACTCAGCCCAAGGCCTTTGCCAGGCTTCTTCTGAAGCTCTATATTGAGCACATCATACGTGTCTTCCTCCTTGTACTGGGCTTCATCTCTGTACACAGTCAGACGAACTTTTTGGGGAGTCTGTCGGAGGACATTTATGGCTTCATCATGTGTAGCATTCCTGAGGTCAATTCCGTTCACCTGCAATAAAAGCATACAATGGTAAATTGTGTAGCACCTTCCAGCACATAAGCAGAACAGACCTTTTAGTAATGAAAACAAAAGCAACTGTATTGGGTTTGCATGGCCAGGCTTTGGAAGCAGGGGTGGAGCTAAAGGAGTGGTTTCTGTGAGAAGCCAATGCCAGATGGCTCCAGGATGGACCCACCACTGATCAAGGCCAAGCCAATCAGGAATGATAGTAACACCTCTGTAATAATGTATTTAAGAAGGAAAAAAAAGTTACTGCACAGATGAAAAACTGCAGCCAGAGAAGAGGACTGAGAAAATGTGAACAACTCTGCAGACACCAACGTCAGTGGAGAAGGAGGGGTAGGAGGTGCTCCAGGTGCCAGAACTGAGGCTTCCGTGCAGCCTGTGGTGCAGACCATGGTGAGGCTGTGCCCCTGCAGCCTGTGGAGGACCATGGAGGTTCAGGGATCCCCCTGCAGCCCGTGGAAGACCCCACGCCAGTGCAGATGGATGCCCGAAAGAGGCTGTGACCTTGTGGGAGGCCCATGCTGGAGCAGGGTCCTGGCAGGGATCGGCAACCTGTGGAGAGAGCCCATGCTGGAGCAGGTTTTCCTGGTAAGACTTGTGGCTATGTGGGGGATCCATATGGAGCAGCCTGTGCCTGAAGGACTGCACCCAGTACAAAAGTGATCCACATCACAGCGATTTGTGAAGAATTATTGCCCATGGGATGGTCTCACAGTGAGGGAGTCTGTGAAGGACTGCCTCCTATGGGAGGGACCCCACTAGGAAGAGGGAAAGGACTCCTCTCCCTGAGCAGTGCCAGAAACAAAAATTGACTGTAACCTCCATTCCTGTCTCCTTGTGCCAGTGAGGGGAGGAGGTAGAACTTAGAAGGAGGGAGGGGTGGGGGAAGGTGTTCTTGAGATTTATTTACTTCTCATTATTCTGCTCTGGTTCTGATAGTAATAAATTTAATTAATATCACCATTTTGAGTCTGTTTTGCTCATGATGGTAATCAGTAAGTGATTTCCCCCAGTCCTTATCTCAGTTCATGGATCTTTGTTGTATTTTCTCTCCTCTGTCCTGTTGCAGAGGGGAGTAATAGAGTGGTTTTGGTGGGTACCTGGCATACAGCCAGGATCAACCCATTATAGTGCCAAAGAAATCACCATACCTCTAATATCTGATCCCCAGCCCACAGTCTCCCATCTTTAGATGCTGCTCCTTCTTCATACACTTCATGGATAATGATTGCTCCCTGTGGACAAAAAAAAAAATTAAAAAATCACATACTAAAGGAACATGCCCTGTTTTGAAACAAGAGCAACTGGAAATTTCTACTATTCATCAATATACTATAAATGCTAGAGAAACAAATGACGAAAATATTTCTTCTATCAGAAATTTTAATTTCATTACTGTTACTTCACTTGAGTGATATACATATTTTTCCAACCAACCAGCAAAGTGTCTGCTCCTCCAACAATGCTCAGACCGAGACCAGTGCGCCCTTTGGAGATATCTATGGTTGTTTCACATCCAGGAATGATGGGACAAGTAGCTGGATCAGAAGTTAACATGGCTGGAGTCGAAGATCTGCTTGTGTCTAAAACAACAATTAAACACCCTAGTTACAGTAAGAGGGCTCAGTATTAGGAAAGTGACTTTAAAACAGCATTTTTCAGAGTCCATTGGCAGCTGTACAGCAACAGCTGAACAGCTGGCCCACAGAGAAAGACGTTGCCAAGTCTTCCTTCCCCTCAGACCAGTACTATTCTGTAGTTTTATTTGCAGGTGTCCTGTTTTTATGCCACCAAGTATCTGGATCATAGTCCGGACAGACAAAGAAGATATTGCACACAACATATTCTATTTACGATAAAATTTAATTTTAACATCTATACGATTGTGTGCATTACTCAAGTTATTATTAACTTCTTAGAATTGTGTTGCTTAACCACCAACCTTCATCTATTAGTAACATCTTGACTCTCCATTCTGAAGATGACTCAAATGTAGCTACTTATAAATGCCAAAATCCCCTTTTTCTAGGAAAAATGAGATTATTTTTCTCCCTCATTTGAAGGAATGCCTCTCAGTTCTAGGCAACCATGACAGAGGCACCCATTGCCCAACATTTGGGCATTTTCCTGGCTGTACAACTAGCTAGTGGGAAGGCAAAAGGTAGGTCTTGAGTACGGTGGGACAATGCTTCATTCAGAAGATCATGTAATCCAAAAGTATTGGAAAACGCAACTCACAGGGGAGTTGAGTGCATACAAAAAGAGAAAACTTACAAGGTGGGTCTTCCTTTTAATATTACAACCTAAGTGAAGACAGAGACACAAGGAAAACATTACTTTTGACTGCTTCTGGTTCTGGTGAGCTGGAAGCAGGAACACTTGCTGGTGCATGCATATTCCTTTTCTCTGCTGGGGCAATGCTGGAAGAGACTGGTGCTGCAGTCAGGTCATCCGTCTCTGTGGAGTTGATTGTAAGCCTCACTGTACTTTTGGATGTCTTCAGAAGACTTATAAACTGAACAATAAATTGAAAAGCTGATGAAGAGTGTGACTTAATTGTTCAGTTGCAAACCGAAAATAAAGCAGAATAACTGTTCTGTAAAATGGAGCTACTAGTCACAATTCTGCAGGTTTTCTTGGTAAGGAGCAAAGACAATTATTGATTTTTTTCCAAAGAAACTTTTCTCCATGAAACTTTGCCATACTACACCAGATGAGAATGAGGCAGTCTTTCAATGTCTTCTCTGTGCACAATATTCTATTCACAGCAATTATTAGAAAAACAGAAAAATAGTGTTGTCGTTTAATGCTGGGTGAAGCCCAATTCTGGTCTCACAGAAGTCAATGCCAAAACATCTACTTACTTAAAGAAGCATGCTACTGCCATTCTAGAATGAAAACCCGAAAATATTACCTGAACTATGGGAAGGAGAGAAGGATACCAGGGTGTAACACAAAATCTAGTTTAAAGAGATACTGAAAAACCTTCAAAATCAATTGCCATTTTACAGAGAAGACAAAAAATCCTCTTGGAACTTCACATTTCAGTAGAACTATTTTGAGAAGTTACTTTATATTCTCTGTTCTTCCAAAGCCTATCTACTTCCCTACAGACAACTTCACTATCTCTTATTTACTGCTTTAGAGATAGCAGTGCATCAAAGAGTAAGACTGATGCTCTCCTAATTGCCCTTTAACAAACAAAGTAATCTACTCCTGCCTGAAGAAGGACATTTCTCAATAGCAAGGCAAGTGCTAGAAAAAGGCCTCTGATTCATTAAAGAACCCAAACAGAGTTTGCAGAGACAGAAGTCAGAAATAAATCTTGTTATTCAGAACAAAGATATTTTTCTCCAAAAGGTTGAAATACCAAGCCTGAAATATGAGACTGTTAGTACAGACAGTCTCCATGGATAAGCAGAGTTCATGAACCTGATTTACGACTGATACAACTTGCCAATGTAAATTTATACATATTAATATTACCAGTTCTAATACTTTTAAATTGGAGTAGCCATGCAGAGTCATTATTGAGTGAGAGTTCATGGCTTTTATTGCACTACTAAGTGCCTCTCAGTCATCATGTCTGAACCACAGAGAAAATAAAATCACATTTGTAGCACAGAGACAGATGATTCATGTAGTTCATGAACGTAAAATAACAGTTGAGCTTTAAATATAGGCTTTAGCTTATGCTGGTTTAAGACACAATCACCTCCTACACTAAGCAGTGTAATTTCTGCAACATTCTTGACACTTCAAAAGCACCTTTTCTACAGGATAGCCCACAACAATTTCATCATCCACTGCCAGAATCTGATCTCCAACTTTGATTCGTCCATCCTGGAAAAAATACAGAATTTAAAAAAATGAGCTCTGGATGCTACTCCAAGGACATGTTTCATTCCCTAACTGAATTTTAAATATCCTCACACCTTTGCTGCTGCACCATGATCTGTTAAGCTCTTAATAATTACTCCATTAATTGTGTCTTCTTCACTAATGGCAATCCCAAAGCCTCCTTGATCCTGGGGCAAACAGAAAAACACAAATAGTAAAGTACTGTGTATATTAAAATGTCAAAATACATTCACTAAAGACTAACAAAGCCTGCTGACATAACAAAAGTTTGGGTTTTCACAATGCATAATATTTTTGTTTTACATTAATCTGTTTCTGAAATACATTCTGCCAACCTACAAGTGGTAAACTGCTACCAAGATAAATCTGATCCACTTCTAAACTGAAACCCACTTCTTCAAAACTTACAAGGTCAGTAGCAATTCAGTTGTTATTTTGGCAATTAAGGCAATGATTTTACCTGAGGAACCACCAGCAGATGGTTACCAGAAGTTCTGCAAACAGAACAAGTGAATACCTCTTCCAGAGGCACAGAGCAATTGGCAAGTTTATGTAAAGTTAAAGCAACCCCAAAGATGGTCATTATACAAGGAAAACTTTGGGATCCATTCACAAATAGGAAGGGAAGACCTCTAGAAATCACTTTTCTGAATTGTAGTAACTAAGAGACACAGCTGGTTTGCCATAAGAGGGACCCCATTACAGAAATGCAGGCTAGTGAATAAAAACGTGACTGACATAAATTTAATTTTCATCACATACCTTAGGGAGCTCCACATACTGAATATTTTTACATGAACCCAAGTCAGAAAAAGCATTAGAGTTTGCAACAGTGATATCAATCTAAAAGAAAAAGAAAATGTAATTGTAAATAATAAAAAATGAAACAAAATTAAGCAGAACTGTAATAAACTTAGTAGCTTTACTAAACTCTCATATCTTTTTCTATCAGATTTCTTTCTCTTTTATGGTATATGCTAAGCAGACAGGGCTCTCGTCTATACAGACCAATGTTACTATCTTCCCCAAGTAAGAAAAACAAATACTGACTTTACCTCTTGATGCTGAAGTGTCCCTGAAGTACACTGCGAAGCCTCTACTGACTTTGCAGGGCAAACAGCCATCTGATTTACTGCATCTTTATTTCTGCAGTGGATTCAGTTAAAGAACGTAGTAAGAAGGCAGTAGTACAGCACCATATTTCTTAGGACAAGTTAAAGTCTAGTGCTTTATTTTACTTCTGGCACTCACAATACAAGTATCAAAACAGAAAACTCCAAGGCATATTTAACAACTACTAGGCATATTTAGCAACCTAAGATCGTGATCAAAAGAACACCTACCTTACCAAAAGTCAAAACAAAACAAAAAACTCTGCGCAAAACTTTAGCACATTAAAAAAAAAAAAAACTTTTTAGCCAAACTTTTAATCATAACTTACCTGATAAAGATTACTTTTACTTTAGATGGTGCACATTTGATTATTGAGGAAGCATTCTGATGAGTCCTTCCATAAAGGATTTGCCCATTTATCTAAAACAAGGCAGCAATTATTTATCAAAATACTTGCATTATTTATATTTAAACTAATTTTTAAGCCTTAGAAAAAAATATTCTTCACCATTTGCTAAAGCAGCAACTGTATTAAGAGAGTATGTCATGTCCTGCTTTTACTCCATTCTTCCAGTAAAAGTAATCACTATAGTTTTATTTCAGACTGTCACAGTGCTAAAAACGTCCTTCTCTCAATTATACAGGGTTGATTTGGCACATCATCTATTTTCACTTGCCATTGATCACTTCATGACTGATGTGGTGAGGAAGTATGGCCATAGGAAATTCTAACCATAACAAATAAATTAATTGCTTATATCCAGCAATGAGATTGCTATTATTTATTGAATCTCAGGCACTTTGAATTCCTGAGCAAGGCACTTTATACACAGAACTACGAACACTGGTACATTTAACAGAGTTTAAAACTACATTTGGTGGGGGAATGTACTTTTTTGTCTCAGAGAGGAACCAGAAAACAACACTTTAAGATGCATCAGGAAAATACCTTTAAATTGTCTCAAAGGAATTAAGGAAGGTTCCTCTCAAAAGGGGAAGAGGTCAATAGCCCAGCTCAAGTGCTTTTACACCAGTGTGTGCAGCATGGGTAACAAGCAAGAGGAACTCAAAACCATGATGCAATTAGAAGAGTATGACCTAACTGCTCTCAGAGAAACATGGTGGGATGAGTGACAAAAATGGAAAACTGTAGACAAGGCCTACAAGCTTCTCGGAAGAGACAGACTAAGAAGGAGGCACAAGTGCATTGTGCTCTGTGTTAAGAAATGGATAGATTGTGAACAGCCGCCCCTGAGGAACAGTCACAAACAGGTCAAGAGCCTGTGGGTAAAAGTCAAGAACAGGACTAACAAGGGACACCTTATGATTGGTGACCATGATGGGCTGTCTGATCAGGGGGAGCCTGTTGACCAGACTTCTTGCTTCAGATGTAAGAAGCTCTGTGCTCATAGGCTCTCATTTGATGAGAATTTCAACCACCTATATGTCTGCTGGGAAAGCAGTACAGCTGACTACAAGCAGTGCAGGACACTCCTGGAGTGCACTGACGACAACTTCCTGCTTCAGGTATTGGACAAGCCAACTAGAGGAGAAGCTTTACAGGAGCCCGTGCTCACCAAACAGATGAGCTCATTAGAGAGATTAAGACGGGAGGCAGCCTGGACTGTAGCAACCATCCCCTGGCTGATCTCAAGGAATATGGACACGAAAAAAAGCAGAGTCAGGACTGATCGTGAACCTTAGAATAATGAAATATCAGCTGTTTAAAGACATAGTGGAGGAGATTCCCTGGGAAACTGTTCTTAAGGACAGAGGAACTGACCAGAGCTGGCAGCTTTCTGAGGACGCTTAGAGCAAAAGAGCTTTCCAACCTCACGTGTAAGAGATCAAGCAAGGCAGGCCAGAAAAATAGCATGGCTGAGCAAGGACTGGCTCTTTGAACTGAGGAATAACAAGGAAATGCACAGCCTCAACCAGGCACAGATGACCTAGGAAGAATACATGGATATGATTCAGCTGTGTAGGGATGGGATCAGGAAAGCCAAGTCTTGGAATGGGGCTTGGCAAGTGATGTGAGAGTTTCCAGAAGGGCAGAAAAGAAAGGCCAAGGAGAGTGTACCCTCCTGACAAATGAGAAGGGACAGCTGGTGACAATGGATATGGAGAAGACTGAGGAACTCACAAGTTCTTCACCTCAGTCTTCATTGGCAGCATGGCTTCCCACATCTCTCATGTTCCTGAACCTCTAGGGGGGGATTCGGGGACCAAAGTCTCTCCCGCTGTAAGCAAAAAGCCAGTTTGAGGCCACTTGATGAAACTGAACAGGGACGAGTCTATGGGGCCTTATGACACGGATTCCAGGGTCCTGAGGGAACTGGCTAATGTAGTTGCCAAGCCACTGTTTATCATACTTGAGAAGTTGTGGCAGTCAGATAAAGTCCCCATTGACTGGAAAAAGGAAAGCATCATTCCTATTTCTAAAAAACAGAGAAAGGAAGACCTAGGGAACTAGTGAGCCTCACCTCTGTACCCGGGAAGATCACGTAGCGGATCCTCATGGAAGCGATGTTAAAGCATACAAAAGACAAGGAGGTGATCTGAGACAGCCAGCAAGGCCTCACAAATGGCAAATTGTGCCTGATCAATCATGGTACCCTTCTCTGATGGAGTGACAGCAACGGTTGACAAGGGAAGATCAACCAATGTCATCTACTTAGGCTTTTGACCAAGTCCCACACAAGATCCTTATCTCCAAACTGGAGAGACTCAGATCTGAAGGGTGCATGATTTGGTGGATAAAGAACTTAGTGGAGGGATGAAGCCAGAGAGTTGTGATTAGCTCCATGTCCAGGTGGAGACTGGTGATGACTGGTGTCCCTCAGGGCTCTGTCTTGGGACTAATGCTCTTTAATGTCTTTATCAATTACATAAACAAAGGGATTGAGTACACCCTTAGCAAATTTGCAGATGAGTTGTGTAACTGACAGAACAGAAGGACAGGGGATCTGGACATGCTTGAGAATTGGGTCCAAAAGTACCTCAAGAAGTTCAACAAGTCCAAGTCCTGCACCTGGGTCAGGGCAATCCAAGACATGAGAACAGACTAAGAGTAGAAGTCATTGAGAGAAGCCCTGCAGAAAAGGACTTCAGAGTTCTTGTGGATGAAAAATTGGACATGAGCCAACAGTGCATGCTCACAGTCCAGAAGCCCCACCACATCCTGGGCTGCATCAAGAGGAATGGGCCAGCAGGTCAAGGAAGTCGATTCTCCTCTTCTACTCTGCCTTCATGAGACTCTGCCTCAAGTACTGCATCCAGATCTGTAGTTCTCAGCATAAGAAAGATGTGGCCCTCCAGAAGAGGGCCACCGAGATGACCATGGGGCTGGAGCACCTCTGCTGTGAAGACAGGCTGAGATCTGTGGTTGTGCAGCCTGGAGAAAGCTCTGGGGAGACCTCATTGTGGCCTTCCAGTACTTAGAGGGGCTTCCAAAAAAGAGGGAGAACGACTTTTTACATGAGGTGAAAGAGGTATGACAAGAGGCAATAGTTCTAAACTGAAAGAGGGAAGTTTAATATTAGAAGTCATGAAAAAATTCTTAATCCAGAGATAGTGCGGCAGTAGAACAAGTGCCTCAAGTTCCTTAGCTTCTTTCTTCGTCTGCAACTGTCAGCCTATATTATTTACTCTCTCAATGTCACTTTGTTCAGACTCACAACTGCCCTCCCAGTACCATCTCTCTAGTACATCTGCAAACGCCTCCACATACAGCTCTGAAGTTACACAAAGCATTTCTGTGGCAGTAATGCTACCTACTGCTATAAGAAAGAACAGGAAAAGGTATAGTAGAGAATACATCTACAAATGTCATCAACTGAGCTGTGGTAATACAGAAATACAGTTTATGCTTATGTACATACTGGAAATGTTAGCTACATATTTAGTGGTCTGGTCACTCCACTGCACTAGAAAACAGTGCCCAAACATGTCATGAGTTAGAAGTCCATAATAAAAATCGATCTGTTCCTGCTTCTCCAATTTAATTTCCATGTTCTGTGTTACACAACATAAAAATATTCTGCTATTATCACACTTCTAGTAAACAGACAAGTAATTAAAAAGGTCTGAAGCACTCTAAAGATGGATGGACTGAAGGATTTCAGTATTTTTCATGGTCTGCAAATCACTGCCTTTCTATAGGTCTCCATAATCCAAAAACTGCTGTCACCCCCCATTTTTATCCATTTTAAATACACAAACACACCTTTACTTAGCACCACTATAACCAGGAAAAAAAAGTTGAAACTAGTTGGCATATATCATAAGGAAAATCTGGAAGCATAGTGAAAAACTGGATAAATAGGGGATTTCAAAGTCCACTGAAGAACATCTATACTGCAGAAAGATTCTGGTATTTTAGCACATTTTAAGTCAGGGTCTTTGGGTTTTAGTATAAATTGCAAAAACTCACCTCTAGCAACTCATCTGCAATCTGCAACCTGCCATCTTTTCCAGCGGCTCCATTTGGATCAATTCCCACTATAAAGACACTCATCCTGGATCGGTCTTTGTTACCAGCAAGACTAAGTCCCAGGCCTGTCCTTCCTTTTTCCAGCTCAATCATGTGCAGCTCCCCTGACAGATTTCCATAGCGCTGCATGATCTTTTCTAAATGTGAAAGTGTGGGCAGCAGAGGTTGGATTTACATTAGAAAGTTTCACAAGTCACCTAGAGTCACGATCAATGTCCAGTGGGCAGTATCTGACAAAAAAATCCCAAACTGGATGAGAAAATTTTCAGTGTAAATCACACCTTTTACGCTAAGCCTTAGGCGATTTATAGTAGCATTTCCAGTTTCTTGTTTTCCTTATAACTTCAGAAAGCATTAAAACTTTTCTTATAAGAAGAGTTTTCACACATAAAAGCAACGACCTTCTCTTCAGTGGCACCTCCAGGTACCAGAAACTATCACATCAATCACTGCCATCAGTTACCAGGAGTGCAGTGAAATTCTTCGATTAGTCCTATGCATGAAACAGTGAATTTAGACGATGCATGAAAATGGACTGTAGTGCAATGAAGAATAAAAAATTTATATTTTACCATGAGTATCTGACCAAGCACAACTAGAAGAGCAACACTTACCACCCAGACTAAAGCACATGATAAAGAAGTCCCCAACCCCACGTCTTCTACAGTGCTATTTTAACACTGAATATTTAAAATATTATCACAAAGGATAAACTTACTCCAGCTGTAACCGAACTCATCCTCCTTCTCCACATCTTCTGGCACTCTGACAGAAGATGACTGTGCAACATCACAGCTCATTCCTGAAAATGCTGAAGGAGGAGGCAGAGGCAAATTACAAAGCGAAGTCTTTTCTGTTTCGACATCAGACTGACCGAATGCCTGAGGAGAATAAATAAAATGCAGTGGCTAAGAAAATGCAGACTCTTTGTAGGGCAAACTATTATACAAAAATGTCAAAATTATAATGACTATGGCTTTGAAGTTTAAATACCAAGCAACTGAAACTCTAAATAATACAGCATAGAAAGGCTGAAGGAGATCATACACAGAAACAAACACCAGGCAAGGTAGGAGATAACACCACTCCAAAATGTATTTGGAAGCAAACAGAACTCACAATAAAAGCCCAATTCAGTAAAGTTTTATGTGCCACTTCATAGTTCAGAAAAAGTGCCTTAAGAAGAGATTTTTTTTAAATGCCATGTTTGTGAAAGACTTACAACTCTTTATTTTAAAAGCCATTGCATATAATTTCTTCCTATCATATGCTTTGGAAGCCAAATACGAGGAAAGAGAAAGGAAACAAAAAACTGTGTGCTTTTAAAAATGCCTCCAGCAAAAATAAAATAACTGGCATATTAATTGAAAGGACAATTAAAACCCAAAATGAAACAGATGATAACTGAAGAAATCTACAGTGACTGGACTTTTTCAATCTTATTTACTAGTTTCCTATAAGCTGTACAGAGGAGATCAAACAAAGGAGGACATAGATTAAGCCACAAGAGAAATACTTTTAGTCTCAATGTGGTCTACTCATATTCACAAAAACTTAACAAGTATAAACACACGACTACTGCAATGTAATGGTTAAATGCCCAAATCCACAATCTGGCAAGCCTCCAATAAAGTAATTTTCCCACAGGAATATGGACTCTGATCAGGAATTTCACAAAGTGTTTGCCATTTGTATTATTTTGCCTTGCTTAGTGTAAACATCTAAGCAAAAAACTTGGGTCTGAATATCATCATTCTGAAGTTTATGCATGCCCAAGGGATCATCTGTTGATGTAAGCAACAAAAACTTTAAATGAAAACTAAGCATTTTTTCAACATTAGAATTTTCAGGTGTGTTGCCCTAGCTTCACAGTCTTCTCATCATTTCAGCTTTTACTACTTCCAAAAGCAAAAGTCTGAACACAGTATTTCAGATGGTGTCACTAGGTGCCAAAAACATTCAGATAATTTCTTCATCAAAGGCAACAGTGAAATGAGTAACATACACCTTCTAAATTAAAGGTGTTGAAAAGGTAGGAAATTACCAATTTAGTCACACTGAGATTTAAGAAAGGTCCCATCTCTCAGTGAAAATGACTTTTTGAATTCCGCAATTCCAAAGACGTAAAGAAATTGCAAATGCCCTACATCAGTTCTCTAATTCTGCTTCTGCTTGAAAAATATTTTCTTTCATTTAGGAACTTGTTCTAGGAACTTAACCAAGAACTTATTAAATGCCAAAAGTGTGGGAAGTTTTAACACCCCAACTAATAATTTTTATAAAAAATGCACATAAATGCTATATGACTTTTTTTATCTATAGTCACCTAGTTTCATGCTTCCAATCTAAGACAAAGTCATCCTGCTGAGATGATACCTAGAACCTCTAACTTGAAGCAGCAAAATTCTAGCATTGTCTCCCATCAGAATGTGAGTAGGGTGGAAACACTACCTAGTAGCATTCAAAGTGATTTTTCACAATCAAAAATTCATGTGTCCACCATAAAGAAAAGTTGGTAACACACCTTCAAATCAAGGAGGGTTGGAAGGGAGAGTATTTCCAGAAACACTACCTTTTCAGCATGCTTCCTAGAGTTTAACTGGAAAGCTACATAACATACTGAAAACATGACGAAATACGGTGTTGTGGTGGGCTGACCGTGGCAGAAGACTAGCTGCCCAACATAAAGCTACTCTATCACTCCCCTCTTCAGCTGGACAGGGGAGAAAAAATAAGACAAAAGTTACCCCATACTCCTCCCACCTACCACAACCTTATTATGCAAACTCAATATAAGTGTGAGAGCAAACCAGATCAGCAAATCTTACAGTAGTCTCTGTGTTTTAAAAAACAAAATTAACGAATTAATTTAGGGATACTGTTTGTAAATAAGAGTGCCCAAGAAGAGCAAAATTTAAGAAAAAAAAAAGGGGGGGAACAAAATATTGGTGTGTCAAGAACCTCTGGAAGATCTGTAAGGTATGGAGGTATGGCTACATCCTGACAGATTAGCATTTTTTTAACTGCAGCCACCATAATCTGATTGACAAAAAAATGCTTCTTTCTGCACCTTTGTGCACATGTAGGTAAATGTGAACATTTCTGATATTTAAGGAAATGCTGAAATTAAGGTAAAGGAAGGCTCCTTTGTAGGAAGGGTAAAAAGCATGCTAAAATGCCAGTTGTGTGGAGGGGAACAAATCCTGCCTGCAAAATTTGACCTGACACACATGTATAGCCAGAAGCAGAAGCTGGTCCCCACAGTTTACACACACATAAGACTTTTGCTCCCTGAATCGGGCAACACACAGAAAACCTAAAATACTTTAACTCATGAAATACTTTCAGTGACACAGCACAGTATTTCATTTAAAATGCAAAGCATCAGAGAATGCATGAACCCACTCAGCTACCAGGGTCATTCTGGTCACAGCCAAGCAAATATTGAAAATGGCAGGAAGTATGGAGCTTGAAAAAATGAAGGCACAGGCAGAGGAAAAAGCAATTCTCCAGAAGGTATCACAGGCCATGTACAAATGTAGAGCACACATACAGTAGGATCCACTGATGGAAATCAAGACAAACCTTGAATGGTGTGGGAGCAAAAGGGTTAGTTGGGGAACAACGGAAGGTAACCCTAATTGGATTCGATATCTCCTACAGTGACAGAAAACAGCAATCCACATGTTACAGCACCTTTGGCAATACACAGTACTGTTAATGAATAACTCATTTTCAATTATGGATTCATTTTACTAATTGCAGCAACTTTATTAGCTCCATTTATAAATGGACAGAAGTATTTAAGGACTATTAAGGACTCTGATTCAGCAAATTTTTTTACTACACATGAACCTTAGTTCACCAAGAGGACAGAGATGACAAAAAGCTATTCTTATATTAATGCTTAAAAAAAAATTATGCAGAAACTGCAAGATCATTATGTATTCTTTTAAAATATGTGCAATACTTTTCAGAAATCCTTTTGAAAATATAGAAAATACAAGCCAACATTTATGTTACACATCTATGCCCTCAGATACAAAACTGTAACAAACACAAAACAGATTTCAAAAACACACATGCAATTATACACTACATGTCATATCATAGATGTTCATTGCACATATGATGTATTTGACAATATGGGAAAACAGACAGAGGGCACAATCACTTCCAAGATGTAAAACCAGCTAAAAATTATTTAATTAAAATAGAAATGCACGCACATAAGAATTACACTTTTATTATTGTGTTAGACGTTAATTCTGTTCCCATTGAAAACAACATGCAGTAAGCACTAAGCACAAAAAGAATCCAAAAAAACAAAAAACCAAACAAACAAAAAAAAGAGAATCTAACTTTGCTAGTATTTCCAAATATGTCAGCATCTTGTTCATGGTGCATTAAAAGTATTTTCATGAAGCAAACAGAAAATATTTTAAGCATCATAAACCAAAAGCTGCCAATGTTGGGGGGTTTTCCATGCAAAAAGAGAGATAAAAAAGCTGGAAAGTCCTAACCACATAAAAGAAGTACATAGCAGCAAAACACCTCACACTGATGAGAGAGTTACGCTCATGTGGACACTTTAACATATACCACAATGACTGATCTTGTAACTGAAAACCTGCTCCTTTGGTAGCTCTGAATAGATCAGATTTAGTGGTTATGGCTCACGGAGATGGCGTTTTTCCACTTCTCCATAACTTTCCTATGTGTATGCATATCTGTGTCTTTTTAATTCATTACACAGAATTCTCACTCTCATCAGCATAGTATTTTACCCAAATTGGTATAAAAGAATTTAAATGCAGAGAGACACAAATGGCAAAGAAGCACACATCTTATGTTTGGTGAGTCAAAAACAGAGTATGTCATCATCCAACCTTGGTAGTGTTGAACTGAGAAGAATCAGCAAATGGGTTAGTGCTGCTGAAGACAGATGGCCTACAGAAAACACTGTTCTGCAGGAAAGACAGGGAAGGGTTCTAAAAGGAAAGCAGCATAGAAACTAAGCAAAAACAATTTTCAATTACCCCTTTTCACTTATGAAGCAAAACATATTTATGTAGTTATCTGGGCTAACCAAACAAGGTCCACTTTCTGCACTTTGCTACAGATACCTGAAGATGGGCAAAACTGTGTTTGCCCTATGTTTCTATCACCTTTGTTTAGCATAGCAGAGGAAAAGCACTGATTCTCATATCTGCTCTAGCCCACAAAGCAGATCAAGTATAGAATTAACCAGCATGACGACAATAAGATTTATGTGCTTTGATATTTGTACAATTTTGTCCAAGCATCTCACTATTTATTTTGTAAAAGAGAGGGTTTGGTAATATTAGGCATCTCTAAGCAGCTTTCATATCTAATAATAACTTTCACTGAACACTTCGTATATGTGTGCATGCAGCTATAATTGTCTGAATTTATAGTTCATTGAAACTAAATTCTCCGGTCTTCCTTTTAGCCGTGAAAGATACTTCCTCATTATTATTTAACACAAAAAGAGTTTACACATTTAGACCAAATTAAAGGATGTAATTTAACTATTTATATTCCTTACATAGCTTTTGTACTTGCCCTATTTTGAGATCAGAATCTGCTTAATTGAGAAGAAACAGCTCTAATTTCACATGGTTTTACTATGTATACTTAAAAAGTAATTTCTACGCTAGGTGCATCCATCTGGCAATTCCTGTAAGTCTTAGGGCTCTAAGTTTAACGGTGCTGGAAAATAAGAAGTATAGTAAACGGAAAGGAATGTGAAAAGCTTGCAGGACCATTTATATCAAAAGTAATTTAATTCAAATGTATGCTACTGTTTAAAAATTTTCTTAAAGCACTTTTGGTTTTTTTCTAAATGCTCCTGAAAATAGTAAACACATTCCTAAACATTTCTTTTCAAATATTGTGTTGCAATAATGTAATGTAATTTGGTAAGACAACATATATCTTGACTTCACTGTATCTTCAGCAGTGAAAAGTAGTGCCATGCATGAAAAAGGTTTCTTCACTCAAGTCACTCTAAGTCAACAGGCTGTATCTCTAAGGTAAAACAAGTTTTTCTGTTTACGCAGGCCCTTTACAAAGAGAAGTTTGTGTAAAGTAATTTGTCACTGTAATGATCCTATTACACTTGAACCATTACACTTGTCATCTGCCTAAAAATTTAAAATGTATCTTGACAAAATTTTAGGCAACTAAAAAAAGCATCACAAACATTCTGTATATCAACAGTGAAATCCTAGTAAAAGAGGAAACAAAAGATCAGCTACAGTTTTTCAAAATCGTCATTTTCATGATGATAGCTCCTAAAATACTAGCCCAAATTCTAATCCATGCAGGAGCATTGTATCTACATGGACTGACTACTGTGATAAATTTTAAGCATTTGAGTTTGCCTGAACAGTTCAGTTTAGCATAGCTCCTTGCACAGCGTAAGAAAACCAAATGCTAAAATAACAAGAAATTTTTCCTTTTGTTGTTTTTTTATTCAAATCAAAACCCAAAATAAGAGGTATTTATTTTACCTTCTTTTTCCTCCCTTTTTCAACTAACTTCTGTTCAGAATTTTATTAACGTGTCCAAGATGCTAATGTATCAGAAACTACATAGCATTTCATATAACACAATGCTGTAAAACTACTATGGGACCATAATCATGGTGAGATATTATTTCTTACTCAGAAATAACCAGAGGAGTATTGGTATGAAACACAGACTGGATGAGTAACTCCTTATTAGCAAAACTATCAGTTACCTTTTCACAGCCCATTTGCATTACTTGGGCTGTTCTGGAATCCACTCAGCATCTCTTTACTAGATAAGCATGAATCAAAAAAACAAAGGAGAACTGGATTCCTTAGCTACATGTCACTTCAAACTGACTGCCTGGCTAAATACACAGCAGTACCATATTAAATATAGCTACTGTGTGCAGACAGCTAACAATTTGGGTGACTGCACATGAATGAAAGCAGGAAATTCTCCTGTAAGATGTTATTATAAAATACAGAATCAAGTTTCAAAAGATGAAGATAATAAATATGCCATTTATGTAGATCACAATGTAATATACAGTAAGAGCATTGCAGTTTCTGCTTACAGGTTTGTTAGTACAGCCAAGAAATAACCAACAAGCTTAATAATTTGAAAATAGAACAAAGAACTACAATTAATAATAGCAAAGAAGCATTCTCTAAATAAAACTAAGTTGTGATAAAGTAATGGCATCACTCCCATCCCAAACTGGCCTAAATATTCAGCAGTGGCAATTCTGTTCGCATCACAGCAAACACAAAAGCCTTACTTTAGTAGCTTGAGTATCAATAATCAACATTCAATAGAGCTTTTTCATGCAACTTTACCTTAGATGACTGACGATAAAATGGGTTAGTAGTTTTCTGCCCACAGGGAGCAGAAGCTGAAGAAGAGCTATAAAGAGACTCTGGCTGGGGAACAAGAGTTATGAGACAACTAGTAAATAAACACGCAGCTCACACAGACTCTACAATGAGGAAGTTTAGTTTCTAGTGATGCAAGCAACTTATATTAAAGCTCAGTAGCTTTTGTCTGCAATGTCCATGCAGCTTAGTGACGGAAAACTTCCGTGTACTTCTAGGTCCTTTCATTAATGTCCAAAGCATTTTTTAACAGATGCTGTATTTCTGCATGCGCTCCTCAGACACGCTGTCAATCTCTAAGAGTTGATTTTAGTTAGACTCCTACTCTGCCCCTCAACAAATTATCTTTCTTGAGGCTTTTCAAAATAGTTTGAGGACGGCGTACTGGAGGGTAATTCCAAATCCAAATCGCTTTCATTCTAAATGGAAATAATACTTAAATCAAATCTTTGTTCCTAAAGTAGCTGAGATGGCACTTTCAGGATTAAATAACCCATTCCCAAACACTACCATCTTGAACATTTGTTTCATTCATTACTATGTAATACATCTCTTTCAATATTCTGAATGCTTACCCTTGGTCTGTTTATAATGCTCTGTACCATAAAGACTACAGGATTGCCTGCCTTCCGTATGGCTTCCACAGCTTGTTCATGGCTGGCATCTCTGAGGTCAATTCCATCCACCTGTAATTGGAAGGCCTCATCTTAACAATGCAAGAAGCTACAAGAATCATGAACAGTTTTGAGTTTTGGTTAGGAAACTTTGACTAAAACCTAAGTCCAAACCTCTGTTTCTGGTGAAAGTTTCTACTGACTTGGCTGAGGTCCCTCACACACAGGTTTGAGATTTCCAAAAGTACTGAAATGACATTAAATAAATATTCCCTTATTCTTCTGTTTTAAAAATAGGATTTTCAATATTCTTGGTTCAGGGTCTATTCATTTTTCTCACAGGTAAAATAACAGAAGAGATATGATAACCTGAAGAGAGCAGTAGCATTCGTCAAATACTGCTTCCTGTAAATCCTGTCTCCCAGGACTTTATGAGGTTTACAAACTGCAACTTGTTAGGTGCTGTACAGTCTTTCACAACGTTTTGTTTGTTTGGTTGGTTGATTTGTTTTTGAAAAGCAAGGTAAGACCAATTTTAGCTACTGGACACTTTCTTCAGAAGTCAAATTTTTAGGTCACAGCTGAAAAGGTTTCTCTCTTCTAGAAGGAGGCACTCACAAAGGATGGCTAAGGACAATTTTTGCCTGGTTGCTTCTCTTCATGTCTTTGTATGTATTGGTCTATGAAAGAATTTGTCTTGCTATTCAGGTAATAACGTTAAAGTGAGGTTAGCATCAATTAAGTATTCTCACAATGACCATGACAAAAGCTAGAAGCTAACACAGAAAGGTTACTTGTTAGTGGCAATTCCTGCATGTAAAGTTACATGATGAGGATTATCCCTACAGCATTTTGTCTAACTCTACCTTAAACTTAACCATCCAACGTAAGTTAAGAGAGCAGAAAAAGAATCTGAGAGAAATTCTAAACCTGTGAGAAATTAAACAATAATAGTAAGGCTCTCCAGCTCCCCATGTCTGAAATATTGTATGCAATCATGGAGATAGAAATTTAGATATGCCACAACAGTCACATGAACATTTTCATTTCACTCACCCATTCCAACTTCTGTAAGTATCACTGTCAGAGACAACCGCACTCATAAAAATCCAGTTTTTCTCATAAAATGACTGTTTCTAACTTTGTGGCCATCAAGCAAAATTACAGCTCCCAATCAGTTACAGACTGAAACTGTTCCATCCTGTTGTAGAATGTGCTACTCATATCAAGGCATTATTTCAAGATCCTTGATAGGGCTCTTGTAGCAAACAGCAAAATGCAGATTCAGCACCACTGCGTAAAGCAAGCCCAGTCAGATCCACAATCCCATCACCCTCCTTGTTACATTCTTACTCATGGACAGTCAGCTAAGGACATTCAGCAGGATAGAAGGCAGTTTCTGAGAGCCTGATGCTGAAGACAGGATAATGTCTGACACTGATAATCATCGCAAAAAAGACGTATTTTTCCAGTATGTTCATTCTTCAGTATCTTTAAGTAAGAAAGTGGCTGCATCAGCACAGGACTGGCTAAGTAGAAGAGAAATCTAGATAAAATTCTTACTGCAATACCACTGGCTACCTTACGATCAGGCATGGACAGAGTGTTCTTAATTTCTGAAACACCAAAACCAGATTTCTTCATGTCAGGAGGGAAAAAAAAAGCCGTGTCTCCCTTAATTCCTCCACAAGATGTACGAGAATGATGTGATCTGATTAAGACTTAAGAGGGAAATAAGCTTGGTATTTATTAGCATGATTTGCACTGGTCATTTCTGTTGCTACCCAATACGCAAAAGTGAAATCTTTTAGCTTCACCGAATGTAAGCTTTTTCCTACACACGCTGGCTTTAAAACAGGCAGATTGAATTGCTGGGTTC
>JAWWTY010000088.1:42477056-42502362 GCA_035222235.1 Margarornis squamiger | reverse complement strand
ACCAACAAACCAAATAATGAAGAATGGAAAACGTTCAGGACAAATTGCTCTAATTAACATTTAACGTTTACTTTGAACCTCTTCATACATGAAGGAAGTAAAATGTGCCACAGAAAATATGACACTGAGATTAATCCAGATATCAGTACATCATACTCATGCCAATTCTAGCAGTGAACCTTGTACACATATACACACATGCACACGTGCTCTGAGTACATCTCAGGGGGCTGTTATAAATGAAATTTAAAAATATTAGCAACAATTGTTTTAGAATACTGGTATTTTCATTCCAGACTTAAAAAGTATGCTCCAATCTTCAAGTTTAAAGCCATACATATATATACACAAGTATATACACATAAAGTCATATCCTTTTTTAATAAAAAAGACAATATATATACATCCACATGTGTAGCCACATGTGTGTGCATGCACACACAAACATACACAAGGAGAGAGAGAGAGGGTATGTACCTATATCTGGATATATCCCTGACAATGCTACTGATGTCATAAAAGCATGGAATGATTTTACAGACAAGTTGCAACATAGAGCCATAACGAGTTTCTGAATTGCCAATACTCACACATAACAGAGGGCCTGATCATCAGCAGGTGCTGGAGAAGATCTAGAATGTGAAGCATACGATGCAGCATCTTTTTACAATGGTGTTAACAAATGTCAATGTCTCATACTGAATGTGAGACTCATGTTGTTAAAAGTGTGAGCAGCCTTTTTTTCCCCCTCCTTTTCTTTTTTGTCCCATTCCACCTCCGCTTCTTCTGTATCTAACCCAGAAAGCATCTGCTTTTTATTATTGTCTATAGCAGTGATTATTAACAGACATGGAAAATGGAATTGCAATCTATCTTTTTTCTTGATCAGGAATTCATCCCCACACTTCAGTCAGGTGAATTCTAATCCATCCCTGTAATTATCTGACAGATGCTACAAGCAGCTGCTGCTGAGTATGAAATGCTGGCTATTATTGCAAAAATATAAAAGCTCCTGGCTAGGTAGAGTGAGAAGTGAAACAACATGCATTCTGGTAATGCCACACATCTGGTTTTCCACACACAGAGGGGGAAAAAATATTAAATACGCAATCTGAAATTCATATTGCTGAATCTTGAACTATTCAAAATCAAATTTCCTTTAACACAATTAAACAAAGCCTTAACATAGCCAGTAAGAATGGCTTAGTGTTTTCTCTGCAAATACTGTTTGCAACTGAAATACAGGTTTGAAAGTAAAATACTTCTGTTAAATCACTTTTTTTGGGGAACCTGCTACCCTCAAAAAGGTCAGTCTAAAAGTTAAGGTGCCAATATTGCAGTAAGGACAAAGAAGAATGCTATCTCAATGGTCACATCTAAGTGCTAGTGTACTCTTGTTTCCCATGGAAAACACCAAAGAGATTCAACTTAAATATTTGAAACGCTGGCCCTTATATTACAAATGCTGCAATGTCATGCAAATTTCTGGTTTGGGACACTACCCACATATTTGTATAACAGTATTTTTCTGGGATCCTGTGTTGCTCCTGGAATTTAGAAATCAGAGAAAAGTTTGATTATGTTGAATAATTTTACAGCAAAACTATGTAGTCCCAAAGATACTGTCCTTATTCTTGCAAAACTCTCTTAAAAGCTAGCAAAGGGTTTAGTCTTATGTTTTTTTGAAATGCAAATGCTGGCCTCACTTTAAAACCTTATCATAGGAAGACAATGAAGATCATAAATACAAAAAAAAAAGACAAAAATCTTAATTTAGAGTATGAATAGCAACTGCCCGTTTTCTGCAAGGTCTCTCAGAAAGGGGATGCACTTTTCTCTGGAAAATATGAATATCCACATCTAAGGTAAGATTTTAGTATTTCCAACATATCTGCAAAAGAGTAGGACTATAAAGAAAAACTTATAGTCAAACAGACCAAAAACCAGCATCTATAAAAGAATAAAAACAATTAAAGAACACATCTGCATTTGATCATGTCACTGGAGCACTAACAAAAGACTCCTCACAGAAGAACGGTGCTACAGCATTTGTGCATCTAAGCAAATAAACGCGCACAATCACATGCACACACCAACTGATTTCAGTCATGACAGAATTATAGTTTGGAAGCCTACAATAACTTAGGACACATTTTATCAACACTGACTCATGTCAGTGTATAAATACATGAGAGCATTGACAATAATGTAACTCATTATATGAGCATAACCTTTTATTTCAATAAGCCTACATTAAATCATAATCCTAAATGTATGATAGTTGTGGGGCAGGCAGTTAAATCTAGCACCCACAGCGAAAACACTTTGACCACTTGTTCCCAAAATGCCAGGTCTCTTCAAAGTAGAATATTTCTGCAGAAGTATGGAATGCTCTGCTGTCCATTCTGAACTAACAGAAACCACAGCTACCTGTAACCACACTGGGACTGGACTTACCTCTTTCAAGGCCACCCTCTTAAATCAGTAGAGACTTCTATTACCAATAACTTCATTAATCCCATTTGTTTATCTGACCCAATCCATGTTACCACAGGTTTGAGAAAAACAGCCACTAGATTTTGAAGATATACACCGGGCACTGGTGTATCTACAGTACCATCCACAACTTCAAGAACAACCTCATTTCTAGATGCTGCATGTGGGCAAAGTTAACTCCACAAGCACAAAAGCTAGAAAGAATTGTACTTTAAGGCAGAGTTAAAATTCAGCAAATTGTGCGAACTTTAGAAGAAACTGTCTTATTAACTGGGTATATGAAAATCTGTATTAGTCACTGCAAGTTTAAAATAGTACTCCCAAGAGCAGATAGTTAGGCACAAGAGCAACAGCTTTCTACATACTAATAAAAAATTGGAAGTGACTTCAGGAAACAGTGTTTCTGCTGCTTGTCACAGATGTACTGAGATGTTTTAAGCATTACTTTTTTGCATTAATGTCACGTGTCATACTTTCTGTCTGGCAGTCAAAACCAAAACAACATTACAAAGATCAAATGAAATCACTTGTGCAATGGCCAAGACAGTCTACCTTTAAGAACCAGAAAGACCCTGAGGAAATCATTACTTTCTTTAGAAGAGTCATATTGTGAATGCAAAATACTGACTAAACCCATTCTTCAAAATAACAAGGCAAGCCGATAATAATGATGACTGTTCGTGACAGCAATAACTTTCCTAAGAACATCCAAAGCCTCTCACACCAGTGATTTTATCTTTGAAATCCATGAAAATGTAATCTGAAGGTGAATTTTTCATCTGAAACTGCAACTTAAAGGCAAATTTATGTGTAAAAACAAACAAAATTTTCATTTAAAATACTTGCATGAATAACCAGATTTCAATTATCATCTTTTTTCTATCGCAACGCATCATCTAGTTTTACCTACTTTATATCTGGTCCAATGAGTGAATGCCGTCTCAGCATAGCCCGGGCTTGTGCATTGGTTAAGCTAGTGGTTGACTCTTCATTAATGGACAGAATGCAGTCCCCCACACCAATCCGTCCATCACGACTGATTGAGCCTCCATGGATGACACTGCGAACTATCATTCCCAAGCCATCTTTATTGGAACTTACTGTCATTCCTATAGCGAAAACATATGAAACAGTTAACGTTTTTGAGACCCTGCTCTGGGTTCCAGCCTGGGGCACATGGGGAGTAAAAATCGGTCATCCAACCTTCCAGTATCAGCAAGTTTATAAATTTTGCTATTAAGTCTCCTCTGCATTTCTTCTATCTAATAGGAGACAGAAATTACAAATCGCAATCACAGTATCCTTACTTTACCTTGCTGTCATTTCACATACTGGGCTCCGTATAAAAAAATTAAGACAGTAGAAAATTTAGGCAAAAAATAAAGGTAATGAAATTGTTAGTTAAATTCAACACTCTTCTGATGGTTCACTGAGTTTATACACCACATTTCAGATTAGTTAATGACGACTCCCTTTGGAAAGAAAGTGAAATGATTAAACAGGTAATTAGGAGCCTACGCCCAATACAAAGACACACTTATTTTCAATAGAAAGCCTGAATCAGATCTCAGAGAGATAGCAGCTGCCTTCCCACTCTCCTAGGTGGGCCACAGCTTAGGCCCAGAAGAGCATTCTGACTTCTGTGAAAGTCTGTGCATTCCTTATGGATACAGTCCACTATTTGAGTTGTAACATGATCTTGCCTGTGGAATAGCAGGACACTAGTTCCCAGTACTTACAAACACCCCTTACCTACACTTACTTCTCACTAATGGGGAATGAGACAGATATGTTCTTGTCCCTCCTTCCCATGGGGAGCCCATACTTGTGCTGGGCTTCCCATGTCTTTGTGACTGTTCTTACACGCATGAGTTGTCACTGTTGTTTTCAGGGCAGATGGTGCTCATGAAACAAACCCTGATAAACAGTTCCAGGAAAAACTGTTCTTCACCAAGGCAGTGGAAAAGAAGCTGCCAGATCAGGACCCTTGAAGTCCATCCAGCAGACTTCCATTATCTTAATGCTGCCAAACCTGGTATTTTTCTTTCTTTGTGCACTAACATGAAAATTTTCATTTGATAACAAGGTAAAGCCACTGGGATAAGAGCACCTTATAGAAGAATATCTACTGGAGAAGGAGGTAGTGGCTACCCCACTGTGTTCTCCTGGTTTCACATATAAAACATCAGTCTAGCATGCACTGGTAGCACAACTGTGTCTGCATGCGCTTACCTTACTGTTTAGACTGAGTGGACAGAAGATGATACCTACCAGAGAAAAACCTCCAAGAATACTAACCAAAAAAATTCTAACCATTTATATATAGACATGACCACAGAAGACACAGAGTGAACACTTTACTCTGTAAATTTATACTTGGAAAACAGGCTGGTTGAACAGTTTATAAACTGATAATTCTAGGCTACCCAGACTCAGCCAACCATACAAGTATCTGCCTATATATCTGTCTCAGAGAAAAAAATAAAATACTTTAACCATTTATAGAATACTGTAATCCAGATATTCACGTGTGTTTTTTAGGACTCTTTTCAGAGAACAGAAATCTCTTAATAGTGCTGTTTTTTCACATCCACATCCACTATGTTGAGATCAACACAGCTGTTTCAAGTATGAGAAATAGCCCTGACTAGCAAGGAACTACCCAATAAGGTTCTTAGACATAGGAATACAGTTACCTCTCTATTTTGGCACGTAAAATCCAAGGTCCAACTTCTGGAAAAACTGAAAAACCCACTTTTGTGACGACCCTTTACATTAAACTGCTGAAAGAATACGGCATTACTATTGACTGGAGATTTATATTTAAGATTTGCCAGTTAATAATGTCAGCAGTGGACAGGTGTGATTTAGACATGGGTGTATCAGACTTGTAATACAGACAAAAATGCCACTGATTTACTGCCTTGTTACTAGAAAAAGTAGAGACAAACTGCATATCATCTACTCCTGAGACTAGTAACATTAAAATACTGAGCACATCAAAGATATTGTCCAGGGGTGAATGCCCCATTGTTTACACTCACGTGCTCCTTCCAAGACCCATCTCTTGACAGATCTGCTCGTACAGGTTACTCTGTCAGATCTGAATTCACACACAACTCTGCAATAGAGTGGTCTCCACCAGAACACGAGCAGTATGCACACAAAACTGCCAAGGAGACAGCCAAAATGTGGATTGAAATTCTGAACCTACCTTTGCTGTGTGGTTAAAACAGTACCAAACATACATTACTGAGAGTAGCATAACAGCACTTTAAAAAACATCAGACACACATACACACAAATCCCTCCCCATGGGTCTATGCTGACATCATCATTACAAATCTGCAAGGCTCATGTCATAGCTTGGGCAGCTACAGTTTCAGGTTAAAAATGCAAAGGCCGCTGGCAAGCTGCCAAATGACTTACACAGGACAATGGCATTTCAGCTCTTCTGTATTTGGGTGCTGTCTTCTTACCTTTTAAAAAAATCAGCAAAAATGTCAGCACTCCAGCTGTGGCTGGATTTAAAGAGCTGCTGCAAACTACGGGTAACACCACTTAAAAAGGAAAAAGAAGTGCCAGTTCTCAACTGAAATAACTGACACAGCTACAGCTTTCAACATCATTCACAGCTCTTGATTTAGCTCCTTTGTAAAATGAAACTGAAAAGCAGTGCAACCATGTGTGTAAATTGGTCACTGTGCCCAGCCTGCTTCCCAGGCTACAGCATACTTACACTGGAAGAAAAAGACCAGTCCGAACCCAGGAGAAAGCGATATTCATATTCATATTTTGTATATATGAGAGACCAGTCTTAATTTCATGCATATAATGTCTGCCAGTGTTTACCCTGGTCCAAATTCGTATTTTCATGCTGTATTACACTTGACATGAAATTTGCTTTGTATGTTCACTGCATTTAAAATAGTCATATACATAAATGAAAATCTGCTCCACTGACTTAAGAGTTTATTGCAAGTAAAACTCTTTTCACAAAATCCAGATGCCTGGAAATACACTTTACACAGCCTGGCAATGAGGCCAGTAAAATTAGTAGTTAGCCAAGCACCTCATACCAATGAAAGGTAAACCTGAGACCTGTATCAGCCTTTGCTACAGCTTTATATTTTGAAGACCCTGATTTTAAACCAGATCAGTTCCCAATTCAGTTTAAAGGATGGCTGTATTATGAAGGTGATATGTGGCAGACTGAGCATCCAGTCATCAGAGGGCAGTTTAATCCATGTGAAAGTGTCCACTGAAATACAGCATCACAGCTGTAAAAATACAACACCCATCTCTGCACAGCAAAGGAATCCTGCAGTGGGCACTGTTTATAAACATGCGGTTCTGTGGACAGCCCATTTTAAAGCATTTGAGGAGTTACTGCAAACAGCCAGTACACGAAGCCCCTACCAACTCCAGAGAGTCTTCAAGGATGTGCAGCTGGTTGAAAGAGACACCATCAGGAAAATAAACCAAGGCCAATGAACACACCAGCCATGAATGGGAGGGATGCACTACTGCCTCTCAACACAAAGCCTTTCCCACACTGGCTCAAGAAGGGTTCTATTCTTGTACTCCCCTTCACACTGCCAACAGCCACACCAGAGACTAGAAGAGGACAATGAAAACCATTACCATCTGTTGTGCCAGTTTGCTCCAAAATTCTAGTCAGTATGCTCAGGAAGCTGCAGGTTACAGATATTTAAAAATTCTGAATTTCACTACAAAATGACAATATGTTTGCCAAAAATACCACCTCTTATGATATTCAGAAACACTGCAGCACTTCAGATACAAGTACAAATTCACAGCAAGGAAGTAAACAGCTTGTTTAGGGCCTTTTGACCATCCTCAGGAAGCAAGATCATTTTGTGCTTAAAAACATTTGAAAGTCTAGTCTGCAGTTCTTTGGCCAAAGTGTTCTTTTACAGCATTCCTTTGCTATATCTTTTTTTTCGACTATATTATTACAGACATTAAAAACCAATCCATTAAAAGTGTTCTGTTAGTGTTTAGGAAAGACTAACCTCCTTTATGGAAGCACAAATTCTCAGTGAGACTGGACGCTTTTGTGTCCACAGTGACAGCAGATGGATCCAGTGCCATCACAGTCAAACAGGGAAAGAGCAGCAAAGAAAGAATACTCTGACCCCACTAAATGGAAAATATTTCATCTTTACTTATAAAACTGAAAAGGAAAATGCAAAGCCATACTCCTGACAAGGTTAAAAAATGTTAGCTAACTTACCTAGACTTGAATTGCCTTTTGCAATAGTGATCGTCTTCTCATATATGTTTTTGACTGAATTTGGGATTGTGGAACTTCCCTCCAAAGATCCTGGGCATCTCTTTTCCATTAAAAGCAATTGATCCTAACACAAGGGAAAATAATATCAGTACAGAATAGTGAGATAAAACTATGACTGGTCATACTGATCTCAACTCACCTTACACAAAAGCTATGTATATAATTAAGGCAGATTTCTTATACAGACATCGGAAAAGTCAATCCATCAGAGATCATACCCGAGGTTTCTGTTTTCATTCAGGCAATATACCAAATCTGTCACAAAGTATGCTTTTAATCTAGGGACATCAGTTACACTCTTAAAATTAGTATGATGAATTCAAGGGCTTCAGACTCATTCACCACAGATGTCTGACAGTCTGCCAGTACTAAAGTAAAAAATCTTGTAAGAAACTGCAGCTCTTTTAAGCTTTCCTTAATAAATCACTGAATGGAAATAAGAAACACATCACAGTGACTATCATGCAAAAGAATATTATGTGTGCACACTGTAGCATCACAGGTCAGTCTGTGAACTGACCTGGACAGGCTTGCAAGAACACTACGATGCAAGACATTCACACCACTCCCCCTTGGCTTCCTAGGTCTGTTTCCAGCTCTGCACCTCCTCCTTGCACTCATACCTCTGTGAAGGTTAACAGGTGGTAAGAAAATCCCTCTGTCCTGCCCCATGGCTGTGGTCCAGCACCATCTAATGATATCTAATGATATGAGGTCTGAGCAGACTTTTATACACCACTGTTATTGTCAGCCTCTGAGAAACTAGTATCTCGGTGCCATAAATTATGTTCCGTTTGGGAAAATCTAAATTCTGCAGTTTAGATGTGAGATAACACATTTAATGGACATTAATAATCAAAGAACTGTGCATGGCTGTTGGTTGTGACAATTTCTGTAGGAAATTCTATGGTTTAATATGGTCCTTTGGTAGGTTTTTATAAAGTATTATTTTAAAAAATAAAGCAATAGCTTTACTTTTCCATGGGGATCAAGTTGCGTGGTAATGGCAAGATTTGTATTTAGTGCAATTTCTGATGCTGTCTGAGATCCAGTCCATGTTGCTCCATTTGCGCTTTCATTTTGGTTGATATTCGAAACATCCAGAGGAAGATCATCTGTTTTAGCAAAACCAGCTGCACCTTCCAGGCTACCGCCCACGACGGACTTTTGCTCTCTCAGTCTCTGATTTAGATCCATGTTGTACAGATTCATGTCAGATACACTGAAAGCAGCTGCATTATTTTCACATTCCTCTCCAACAGACTGTTCAACACAGGAGACAATGAACAAACAGCATTCATTTGTAGTACAATACAAAAGCACATTTCTTGCTAAAATCTTAAAAAAAACTCATCTCACAGAATGCAAACATATCTGTTGTATGATCAGTAAGATCAACCTCATGTTTAGTTCCCTACAGGCATTCATTCTTCTATAAAAGGAACTTGATTTCTTTGGCAATTTATTCTGTTTTAAAATACCAGTCATCAGTGAAAATATGCTACTGATGAAGGCCAGATTCTAACTTGTAACTCTTCAATAACTCTCTATTGCCTTCTGAAAAGAAACATCCACTCACACATTCTTAAAATAGACATAACTCCAGTAAGTTTTTAAAATTAAAGTATCCAGTTGTTTTCCTCAGGTCAAAGAACTTTGCAAGACCAAGGTCTTTATTTTCAGCACACTTAGCAAGAAAGAGGAATTTCAAGCAGCTTAGACAGTAAAAATGCAATCTAATCATTCATTTAACTGAGCAGAAACATATTTAGATATCCTTTTCATATAAAGAGTGACAAGTAAAAACCCAGTCAAACCTCAGCAAAAAATGAACATGGAGGATTTGAAGTGGGACAACAATTAAATACAACGATGCAGTTACAGAAGCTTAGCAGTTAGTACTTATTGCAGTTCTACCTTTTATGGCTACACTACTACAACTAAGTCCTCTGCTCATTTGTTTAAGATTTTGAGGATTGTGAGGCCCTGCCTTTAAAATGTCTCAAGGGGTTTCAATATACACAGCGTTCAGAAAAAAATCTTCAAATATTCTCCAGCTAGGCTTTCAAAATAAGCTGGTTTAGAAACATGTAGGCCATTAGATATTAGAAAGATACATCAAGGTCTTAGAAGTTGGACTTAGAGGCTTCTATATTAGTATTACGGATTTTTCTCCGAAATTTAATAAAACTAGCCAAAACCAACTACCTCTATCTCTCTTAGTTGTTATCCACTGGTCCTATTAATTCTTCTCTTACTTTTCCAAAAAGTTGGGGAAACATGCTTCCCAGAATCTGGGGATATTTTGCAACATTTTGTCTCAAGGGCCTTAGAATTAGTTTTTGTCAACTTTCATTAAGTATGTACATGCTTGCTCTGTCCTCAGACAAGAATGAAAAAAGCTTTACCTGTAAATAAGTGGTTTAAGTAACAGCTGAGAAGATAATTGAACATAGCCTAAATACCACTAATCTGCATGATATAATCAATGACATAATTCCTACGTTTCTGAGAACAGAACACCAGTACTACCATCTCTTTAAATAATATCATAAGGTTTCAAATACAGCTGGGACATACGCTTTTAAGCCTGTTTTGTATCCATTTCCAGATCAGTGAAAACAAGTCCTAGGTCATAGTCAACATTTATTTCACGTGCCATACATACATAGAAGAGTCACAGCACATGCTCATTTTTACTTTTGTTTCACTTAAAGAAAAGCCAATACAGTAAATTTCGAAGAAAAACTCAATTTCAGGAATTTGTAACTACAGCAACACGTGGCCTGAGCATTTGTATTAGTTTAAGTATGCTTTCCATCATCTATTTTAAATGTAGCACCAATGACATTCAGAACCTGTCAACTGTCCTGCAGCCAGAAACAGATGAAATACTTCCACATTCCTCATAGCATCAAATAGAAGTTTTAATTTTTACTGCATTTCATTTGATTCAAGAGTCTTTTATGAGCAGATTTTCTCACTGTGTTTGTCTTGTGAAGTCACTCATAACCAGAGAGTATGTTACTTGATGAGAACTTAATACTCACTTCATACTGGTGCACCAACGTAAATATGTAAAAGTCAGGACCATACTATTTTATACAAAACATGTGAACCAAAGCCATCTTTAAGTCAATGCTGAAAATAACTTAAGACTTTCTAGAGCCTCTCAACGTGATACATAATGTAAATCCAGCCTCTATCTCATAAAATGCTCCTAAGTATGCAAAATGCATAATCCATTTAAGTAACAATTACAGACTTAAACAATGCAATCTGTCCCACTGGCACAACAGAGATGTGCTCTTCTGTGGATTAGGAGAAACCATTAGAAGATGAATCTGGCTTTCCAACCAGTGCGTCATAAAGGCTGAACATATTCCAGAAGGGCTAAAGGGAATCACTGCAGCTCAGGTGTGGCGGAAAAAGCAGCAAGTACTTTACTCAAGTCCACAGACTGCAAACCCAAGAAGAAATCTCAAAGATGAATACTAGAATGGAATTGGAAGGCTCTGGGTTAGCAAAATAAATCTAAAGACTGCCAAGAAAAAAGAACATGAAAAACCATGGAGAGAAACAAAACACAACTCTCATAACAAAAAATCAAGTCATTATGGGTATGTGACCAGGAACAAATAGCTACTGATCTTTGTAATGCTCTTAAATAAATCTTCATTTATTGACTTTAAATAGAAATTATAAGCTATCAGAGTTTTGATATATACAGATTTATTTTTAATTACAGTATAATTATGAAAATTTAATTAAGAAACACAGAAACATACTAAGTATGAAGCATAAAAGCAAAACTTAGAAGGAAAACTTATTCTTGCTTTCATACTAAAATACTGTAGAACAATGCAGTCATTTTGTGTTACCGCTCTTTAATATGCTTTGAAAAAACAATTAAGTTTTTCTAGCAGACTGCTCACCACAGCTTTAATACTACAAACATCTCCTCACACTTTCTCTGGCTAAATCATCCTTAACTAACAAAAATCCAAGCTTTCAGCCTTTTATCTGTTTCTCTTCAACACAGACAGCTGTAAGACATCAGCACTACCCTAAACAAAACTTTAATCTGGTAACAAATAGTGCATTTTGAACCAGGATGACATAAAAGATTTCCATCTAAGAATACAACCTGTTAACACTTAAAATCAAAGTTTATCATTACTAAAACCATTCTCCTTTTTACCTTGGAAGTCGATAATGGAAGAGAGAAGCTGTCGTTCACTTCACTGCTACAGGCATTGTGATGCAGAGCTGTCACTGAATGCTGGAAGACGTCTCTTGCTAGAGAATACTGTGATTCAAAGGTGGACTCATCTGCTAGATCTGCCTCTCCGGAGTCCACCTAACAACAAAAGCAATTCAATCAGCCAGGCTGCTACCATCACACCACATAAGCCTCAAACACATGCACATCAGCCACTACATACTGACTGACATTTTTCTTCTTTTAGGTTTTTTTTTCTCCATGTTTTACACTGAAATTACATTTGTACATCACCGTAGGAAAATTTTCTGCTTCAGTAACAATCTGTGTTACTACAACTTTAAAGGTTGCAAAGAATATCTAAGTAAAGTAAGAGTCTCAACTAGAATAAGTTGCAGGGCTGAGGCAGTCTCATGCCTGTTAATAGAAGTACAAAGTGTTTGGAGAATTCTGTTGTACTCCCTGATGTAAATATCTGAATTTCTTTACAGCTTATTTTTATTTTTATTTTTAATTTTCTGTTACAAAAATTAGCATGGAAAAAATAATGAGTTTCACATGGTACCATCTGCCAGGAATGTTCCCTTCACTCAACTTCTTAGATTTTTAAAAACAATCATCTGGAAATTGCAATACTTCACAGTATATTTTTTTTAAAAAATAATACATGATTTTTTTATGATGTCTAAGATATTTTACATTTGACAAGATTACTATGGGCATCTCTACATTCCTCTGGCATAAGAAATTAAATTTTTTAAAGTTTCAAACATGGGCATGGGTAGTGTTTTTTACCTTGTTTTTTAAATGAAACATTTTTTTTTCCAAGACTCACATACTTTCAAATACTAGAATAGAACTAAATCCTAAAAGACTTAATTTATGGTGCTTCATATACACCTTGATTATAATTTCGTCTCCCCTGGCAAGTTCAAGAAAGTAGTGTATTTTAACAAAAACAGTCAGTGAGTTTAGAGCCATGACATACCATGAACTCATATAAAGCAGACAAGTGCACCCATCTGCAGAGATCGAACCTAACTTATTTTTCAGCCCCTGTGGTTAATCACATTGTGAATTCATTATATCAAGTGCACAACAGCAATAGCAACAATATGCAGTGATTCAACACACTGATTTCTTTGCAGGGTAAAAAGGACATTTTTCTTTTATTATTTCAAGTCTAAAAACTTAACACCTAATTCAAATTGCTCCTTCGCTGTAACTTAACTCTCAGCTCATTGTCTGGCAAACACAGACTAATGTCACCAAAGCTTATGCCCTAAAAAAAGTACTGTGAAAATTCAGGACAGATCTACAGAACCTGAGTGCAGATCTATCTACAAAAAACAGGATCTCATAAATGCACTCTGTAACCACATTTTACTGGGTGACTACATTTTTACTTTCATATTTTGTACATTTCATTGGACAGTTGACAGAGTTGACAACATAACTCTATTATTAAATCCTACACTTTCATTACTTTTTTCACAAGTTTAGTTTTTTTAATATGAATCACAGATGAAAGTAACTTTTTTTTAAATATTTTAGTTTTAATCAGATCTTTTCAACATATCTTTAATTAGAGGTTATTTATAGTAAATAACATGGCATCCTCATGCTTCTTCTCAATGAATGGAGTAAGACAAATACTATTATCTAACTACTCTACAATGGTAACAAACTGCAGAATTAAAAACAGGCAGTCTTGTTTAAAGGCAAGTTATTAAACCAGCTTGTCACTTGCAAGTGTGAAAGAAATAACAAACCTACTAGAAACAGTAATGCAAAGATTTTCACCCTGGAAGGATCCATTTCAGGTTCTTGTTTGGTTTTGGGGTTTTCTCCTAATGAACTAAGTTCTGGTGTTTAGTAGAAACTACTTCTCTGCTCAAGTCCTCAGAAAATGAGGGCATAACTTCAATATCAGACCTCCATCAGTACCAACAACCATGAGAAGACACATTTGGACTACATAGATAAAACATACGTATACAGTATATAGATATTCTGGGTTGCATGTTATGGGTTTTTTTTGTAGGGGTGAGGGGTTGAGGGACTTTTTTTTCACTTTTTTATAGAGTCCTATTTCCTGTATCTTTTTAATCTGAGTTCTTATTGGTAAATTCTGGGCTATGTAAGGCATGGAACGCTCAGGTAAGCCACACTGTTTGTACAAGTGAACACCTTTTGACCTTGCAAATCTTATAATCTCAATTGATGCTGAAGGCTGAAGAATATTATTAGGAGGAACTATTTGCAGCTTTTGAAGACAGACAGCATTCCTTGTAAGGCTGGATTACATGCAAAAAGGGAGTACCAAAAACTTTTCAAGGTAGAGAAGTGATACACAGGAAAATAAGCACATGAACATTTCTCTACACAAGGTGAGATTTCCAGAGGGATTCTTAGTGCATGCAAGCAGATGTGGATAGCCATGCACTTTCAAAAACATCAGAAAAATCCCCCTTTCCCCCCAGCAATTAATATATCATAGGCCAGATTCACAGCTCATGCAAACATCTCTAAATGTTAGTTTCTATCATGTCATTCCCACCTATGGTAGATGAGTAATGTGGTGAGAGTAAACACTAAAAAATAAGCATGAATAGTGACAAAGCAACTCCTTTCATTACAAAATGCAAATACTGAAGAAATCTTTGGTAAGTTGGGCCACTAACCAGAGCCAGCTCAGCATGGAAGAGGGCTGCATCAGCTGGCCCCTCCTCCTCAAGTGACTGGGCAGTGTAGAAAAAGCAATCTTCCTTAGCAGAGACATAGCCCTCCTCGGGTGAAAGCTGCAGAAAGAACGAAGCTCTGAGTCGGATGAGTGGGCTGGACACAGGAGGTGCAGAGTGCGTTCTGAGGGGAGGGGGCAGGAGTGTTTAGAAAGGCAAATGGATTTCAAAGGCACCAGAGTTCATTTTAATCACAGTCACAGTACTGGGTAGGTAAAGAGACGTTTTTATTTTTTTTCAGATTTACCTGAATTGATTCACCTTCACACCTCATTTTACAACCCCAAATAATGAAAAAGGCCTATTCAGGTACACCACAGAGCCCAAAATTTGAACTCATTTTCAACTTTTGCTCTTAATAAAGATATACTAAAACTGACACCACAGTTGCACCAGAGAAAGAGCCTAACAGCAGAGTTCTTTATAATCTTGCTAGCCAGAGAGCAATCTCATTTGTAGACAGGAAGACTTCATCCACTGTCTGTGTTTTACTACTGTGTCTGCCAGGTGGAACAGCCTCTAGAGGACAAAACATAATTCTGACTATAAACCAATAGCTTTTTCCAACATAATTTGATGGCAAATGCATTTGTCCAGTACCGCAACAAAAAACAATGTTTAATTACTTGGCAAACATAACACATGAAATTTCGAAGTGCAAATGCTGAATGTTTACAACTGTTTGGAACAGAAACAAAACCCCCATGCATTTTCTCTTTTAGACTGACATATTAAGTACGCAATTTTTGACTTGTAAGACGCTTCATTAATATAGTCTCCACTAGAAAATCTGAATTTAACAGACCAAGTTACAAGCACCCTCTTATTATGAAAAGCAAACTTTCTAGGAACAGCCATTCCCTTCCACTCTCTCCACAAAGATCTACTATGACTTAAAATTTGGTATCTGCATCCACAAGGGTTACAAGATTATCAATCCATGAAAAGCAAGAATGAACCCCTAAGACTGCACTTGGGCTTGCTTACAAATATAGAGACAGGTATCCTCCTTGTATGTATGAACTAATGCCATTCTACTGGTTTAAATTTAGCGCACCAGGGATATTAGTTCACTAGCATCCTTACTGATACATTATCTCTCTCAGTCACCATAGGTCTCATTCAGCCCCCTTTTTGGAATTGTCAGACTACCTTTTAAAAGCAAGCCTTAAATAACCAGTTAGATATATACAAACTGAAGACTACATACTATTACATAAACAAAGTGTGCAGTCTAAATACAAAGACTGTGTATATACTATGCCTTGAAAAGCAAAGGAATGGGTAAGTTCCAGACAAACCATATAAAAACAACTTTATGTCACCATCTCACACATTCAGAGAACCACGTAAAGTCTACAGGGTACAAAATTATACCTGTCAACTGTGTACTAGGTGTACTAGGTCCTGCAATCACTGCACCAGTCACACACTACCCAGGACACATCTACATGCAAGGAAATAGGTACGCCACTTAGCTATACCTCCAAAACACACAAAGTGTATGCAGAAGTCAGGATCACCATGTACCAGCTTAAATGACATGAAAAGTACTCATTGAATTCCCATATCCTTACAGGCAGTGGTTTGGAAACTCCTATTTTAACTGTTCCTGTTGGGGCTCCTTTCAGTGCTTGTACCGCTTCCTCCAGGCTGCCGTTTTCCAAGTTGATATCGTTGACAAACATAAGCCGATCTCCAGGAAGAAGTCTGCCATCTTGCTCAGCCACACCCCCAGGAACTAATGAGCGAATCACAATTACAGTGTTTGCTGGATCAACAGGATCCTAATTAAATAATAGGAAGAAAAAAAAATTCATTTTATTTACTCTTTTATGGCTTGAGAGGCAAATTCTTATTCACAAACTTTTACTAACCCAAAAGAGTTGGGTTATTAAGAAGCTGGAGCTCCTCTCCAGTTGAATCCTCAGCAGGAGCAAACCCTCCTGTCCATACTGCCGATACATTTAGACTTCCATCTATTTTTAAGTCTTTAATGTGAAAATTATTATTATTTTCTAGGTGATGTCCCATCATGTATCTCCAATATAAAATATTACAAAATTGCAGAGTGTTGCCTGTACACATCAGAAATTCAAGTACGGCCTACCGCAGTGACAGTGCTGCAGACTCCATCCACCCTTACACTCAGCGGTCTGCAGATACAGGCGGGCAATGCAGATTGGGGCAAAGGTAACACATCCATTCTAGCAGACCAAAGGACTTATTTTCAGTAACTCTCTTATACTTCACAGCACTAGATCTTGCTCAACTGAGAAAGCACTTTTTATGAGGCAAGTTGAGGTGCGTGGCTAATTAAACATTTTATATGAGATAGGAACATATCAATAGAGTGCTCTAATTGACAAGACAAAACAAACTATAGTGTTTGCTTTAAAAAAGACTACTTTGAAGTCCCTATCCAATAGTGCACTGATTTTTACACAAAAGCTAGAATCAAGTACTAGTAACAGAAATGTTTCTGTTATAACAACTATCACAGGTGCAAAACATTCGTGTGATTCTTACAGAACTACATTCACAATGAACATCATGTTAATACTTCCAACACACAGTTCACTTGACTGCATGCACAGAAAAAAGTCCCAAGAAATGTAATTATGTTACAGCTTTACTGATAGGAAAGGTAGGAGAAAAGCAAACATCTACAAACGGGCACAAAGCTGTAACAAGTTTCCACACCAAGATGTACATCCAAAGGAACGAACACCATCAAGGCAAGATGCAAAAATCACAGGAACTGGGAGACTGCTGAAAGCTGGTGTGAGAGAGAAGTGTTGAGGGAGGGAAGGACACTGAAAACACCCTTAACACTTTAGGGCAGTTAATGCAGTAAAAAGAATGCCATGGAGCAATAAAAGACAAGCGAAAATATAACCAGCATTGCTGGAGATAGTGCTTGAGTCTGAACACTGACATCTTCCTCACTATTTTAACAAGAGATATTTACATTGTCACTTTAGATGACACTGAATATCACTTTTTTTTTTAAATACCTCTCTAGTCTATGTGATAGTCTGTCTTAGGGAAAGAAACTATTCAGATTTTTCTACAGGCCTGCCACTGTACAAAACATGACGAATGTAACTAGTATGAAGGTAACTGTCCTTAACTGCAGCCACTGTTCATTAAAAATTGATTGAAAATTTAATGGAAACAGTAGAATACAAAGATAAATCTCACTGTAAATTTATTGTTCACAGTCTTAGGTGAAGGCAGAAACTTCAATGACTTTTTTTTTTTACTGTATTTCAAACAAGAGAACATAGGACAAGACACAAATAACATGGGACAAAAAAAGGTAAGTTTCAGAAAGCTGATGAGAGCTGTAAGATAGACTCAAATTCATATTTGGAAAATATATTAACTAATTTAAGGCAGTTCCCACAACCCTTTAGTACTATTATCCATACACAAAATTCGGTCACCAACCCATCATTTGTGTTAATGCTCAGAAGAGGTTGAAGCAAAAATATGCTTTACTGTGTACTGACACAGTCTTCAAATACTCAGCTCAATTTTGATATCTCACTGCAAAGATAACACATTAGAGAGTAGTCACTGTTTCATAAAACAGACACTTGACTATGCCTTGATCCTTCGTATTATTACACCACACATCTCTTCACCTTTATCAATGTGCAAATGCAAAATCTAAGGCAGAGATTAATTCTAAGCAGTGCCATAGGGGCATAATTTCCACCTGGAAGTGATGTAAATGCATAAACTCCTAGGGACAACATCCAGTAGAAACCCTGAAGGAGACTGGGTCCTGCAGCACCACCACACAGCTCAGCAAAAGCCTACATTGGCCACAGGGAGAAATTACCTGAGGTCAGACTAAAAATTGTCCTCTGGACAATGGGGAACAGGAGGAACATTTGTACTGAGATCCTGACCGAGTACAGGCAAGAGAAAGGCACTGAGCTGTTCAACGGGACACAACAAGAATCATAGCTTAGATATCCAGGAATTCTGAAGTCAAACAAGAAATGAATGGGGTCATTTAAGCATGTCCTGGACCAACCACAGCTAAGCAAGGGATTTCAGAATTGCAGTTTTGGATTTTAGTAAATCCTGCTTTAAGCGCTTAAGTCCTTTATTGGATCTTGCCCTCAACACTTCAGTGCAGGTGCAAAATACATAGCTAAATGCCTGAATATTCTGGCTACATCATTCGTTGTCCCTGGGTCACTAGAAGACAGCTTTCTCAAGACCCTAGTATATAATGGACTATCAAGTTTCTCTGGACCAGTATTACCATCGTCATTAGAACCTGCAGTCTTAATAAAGAGGAATATGTAATCCAATTAGTGGAATGCCTACCAGCAATGATTAGTTTTACTCTATTGCTTGGTTTCCATTAACATTTACCCCTAAAACACATATTTAGAACATGCTGCAAGATCCAAACAATACTAAGTATTTTGTCCTCTATTCAAAGAAGTGCAGAAGTTACCTGATAGTCCAGTATGCTAAATCCAAGCCCCATACTCCCTTTCTCCAGCTCAATGTGCTGTACTTCTGTTTCCCACATTGCCAAAGATGAGCTCTGCACCTCTTCCATACTCTGACCCTCATCAGCTGTTTCCAAAGCAGTTCCCTCTGTCTCTGAGGAGCCAATGAATCCAAGTTCTATGTGAGCCTGAGAAAAACAGTAAATGTTTACCAATAAAATGTAAACCCTTGTGAATCTGCATCAACAAAACTGTTTCCAAAAAGCAAGGTTTAAATTAAGTGATGTACGTCTAAAACACAAGAGGAAGTGTAAGCACTTGGCACATTTAACAAGCAAGTCTGACAAACCTAGCACAGAATTCACACATCCTTTTAACAGAACAGCTCTTCTGCAAGTGTATGAAAGTAGTCACTGGAAAAATATTTACAAAATGGAATTTCTGTCAAATGAAAAATCTCAAAAAACTTTATTAGTACATGCATTCAAATATAAAGGGAATATCTGTTATTAAATCATATGCCTAAATTTGCTTTCATTAAACATAGTAATACTGACAGTAGGCAAAATTTTTAATAAAAGAAAAACGACACAAATACATACAGAGACATCTATGTTCTTCACTTGGTTTCATAGAAAAGCTCAGAAATTACAAACTGAATTTGGTGCCTTGCCCAGAACCCAGAATTAACTGTGTCTCTTTTCATACAAATCCTATTGCTTTGTATACTACAGTGTAGGCCACTCCTACATGTTTAATTCATCAGGCTGCCCAGAGCTCTCCACTGACAGTGACAGATGCATCAGCTAGTGAATGCACACACAGTTCTGTGGAACACAAACCCAGAAAGCAAAGTTCAAAACCAGATCAAATATATTCAGATTCTAAAGAAAACACAGTTCAGTTTGCCATATCCCTACATCTCACCTACAGAACAGAAGAACATTTACTTAGATAGAAAGCCGCACATCCCAGAATATTTCTGTCCATGACTGACCAGGATTGACATCTTCTGGTAGCCTAAAGAATGGTTGATAAACATAATTTGCCTTTTCCTATTTGTCTGGAGTCAATTCCTATAATATTAAAACATATTTCTAATTTTGTAGAAGAGCTTTATTTGTTTTTCTCTCAAGGAAACAGTCGTTTTCAGAGATCTTTTAACAGCAAAATACCTTTTCTGTGAGCTGAATCTCGGATAGACTTAGACTCTCTAGTACTTCTGGTTGAGTGATGAGGGGAGCTACAGGACGACAGCACACCATTGTCACCTTAATAGGCAGCTCTTTCAAGATACTGACCACATCCTTGTGGTTTTCCCCAAGCAAAGAGATATCGTTCACCTCAATAAATAAAGAATACACAATGGTTAGAACTTCACAGAGTATTTAGAAGTACAATGAACAAAAACGTGCAAAAAACCCCAACACTAATCACCTCATCAAAATAACAAAGAAAAACTCCCATGCTAATGGACACTGTCAACCCTTAATTTCTGTTCATTTCAGTGCTTAGAATCAGCAACAAGTACTGAACTGAATGTATAGTCTTTTATATATTGCATGACACCACCAAACAAACATCACATACTCTGTAACTTCCTGTTTCTTGCATTCACATAAACCAAATTCAAAATTCCAAGAAAATAATTTAGTAAAATAATTAGGTGTTTAGTCCTTCACTGTGTATGGATACTCCTATTAAATCCTAATGCTTTTGCTACGTATTCTTTTTTGGTGACTGTCCTGGTTTCAGCTCAGATATATTTCATGTATTCTCAATAGTTGGTGCAGTGCTGTGCTTTGCATTCAGTATGAGAACAATGTTGATAACATACAGGTGTTTTGATTGCTGCTAAATGCATTTATCCTACGGAAAGGGCTTTTTTGTGCCTCATGCTCTGCCTGTGAGGAGGTACAAAAAAGAAAAAGCAGCTGTGTGGTGCTTAATGGCCAGCTGAGCTTAAACCACAACAGAGACCTTGGACTGTATTTTAAAAATCTGTTACTAGCTAAGAAATGCATGTAAGCACATGCATTTACATAAATCCAGGTAATTGCATATGAAGTGACTGCTCAACCACTAACTGGTATGCAGTTAGACATGCTACCTTCCCAAGGTCATAACCCATGAGAAGCAACTTACTGCTCAAAAACCTTACTGAACGCACACTAAGATAAAGTAGTAATTTTTCTTACTTCCAGCAGTTCATCTCCACTGAACAATTTGCCACTTCGTCCAACTGGCCCTTCTGGTAAGACAGATCTGATGAAATGATGTCCCACTGTAGCTTCAAGGCTTATCCCTAACCCACTGCTTTCACTAAATTTGTTAACTACAGCCACCTAAAATAAGATTAAGACACGGTTACTTTTGACATATTTACAGCCATACCTGTTACTTTTCATTTCAATTTACAAACGACAAGGTCAATATTCCAGAAGTGAGAAACCACAAGTATTGTCACATGTAATGGGGACAGTCAGGTGAAAACTTACACTTTTATTACATACCATTTTGCAATACATATGTGGAAACTGTTTATGACAACAATATATCCAATAATACATACTTCTGCAGACACTAAAGTGATGCCCTATGATTTTGCAGTAACTCCTAAACTCAGATACCACTTTTCAACTATATCCACAGTGTATGTTCTATGCGTTATTTACATCATTACAAAAAACCATTTCTTCTGTATGCAGAATGGGTATGAAGTTTCAAATTCTAGCTAATGAAGGGAGCTTTGAATTTCATGCTAAATATTATTTTATTCTATAAGACACCTTTACTCTCTTGAACCTAGGAAATAGATGAAACAATACTCATAGGCATAGCAATCTAACTAAAGTCTATGACTGTTTTGCCAAAATACAGAAAAATATATAACTACACTCAAAATTTATTAAAAAAAATAATCCCAATAGACTAAGAAGCATATGTGTAATTTTTATACATGAAGGAACAAATACAATACAAACGTATTTCTATCTGTATATTATCAACATAATAGATGGGCAGATGAAAGGGCTTTTAACAACAGTGAAAAAAATTTACCTACCACTATTTCATAATTCGAACCCATAATCCTCTGCCACTTTGTCTTTGTAGCTGCTTCTTCTGCAGTAGTTAGCTGGAAATCTAAAAATTATATCTGAAATTACTGTGACAAAATAAAACAACTAGTCTACTCCTATAACTGAAAAAGCATATGGAACATACAAGATGACATAATCAGGAACATACAAAATGACACAATCATTCTCATGATGCCAGAACTCTCCTAAACATGATTAAAAACCTGGCATGTTTTGTCTTACCAACCTTGGGTTTAGCCAAAGAAAAACCTGCAAAATAATATTATACTCCAACCCTCCAAAACTAACTGCATTTTGAAAGACATGAAGTTCAGTCCCATAGTTTGGGAGGTGTGGCTAGAAAGAAAGGACACATATTTAAACTAGTCTCAGAGTTGAGTGAATTTATTGCAATTTTTCAAGATAATAGGCACAAAGAAAATTACAAAGTCGTATTCATGCCCTGGGCATGTGCTAAATTAGACCTTATGCAGGCCAATCAGACTGATTCAGACGGATGGCCAAAATACTGAAAAATGTAAACTGCATACTGATCCTTTTGGATAGACTCTGCATTTTACAGAGACCATTCAAAGACCCAGTCTGGAGGTTTTGTATTTTCAAAACCATGAGCACAACTGTAAAGGACTTTTCTGAAACTGTAAGCCCTAGAGTAAAGAGACAGAAAGCAGGAAGTCCCACTTTTTCCTTTTTTTGTTGTTGTTTTTTTTTTTTTTTAATGTTAGACTCACATGTGTGCACACATATAATGACACAGAATTGTAATAGCTAAAGAGCAGCAATGAACTTGGAAAGGAAGGAAGGGGGACAAGTATTGATGTGGTGAAAAATACAGTGACAGGCTAGGCAGCAAACTGTGGCAACTCTTAAATTGATTGAAAGTTTATCTGCAGGCTGAAAAAACTGAGAAATGCTTTCTTCCTGCTCATTTCTCCCTCATTCACATTGTCTAGGCTCTGTGGCAGGAAGAAATAAAAAGCGGTATTTAAATACCACAGCCACCAAACACTGTCGTTTTAACAGGATACTACATATTCAAGGTCCATGGTCTAGGCTGTCCATATAGTAAATATCCAAATAAACTCTTCAGATCTGAATGTTCATCACAGGCAAAGACAATAACCTTCATTACAAGGTTCCTGAATCTCACTGATTTTAATAATAATATAAAATGTCTAACAGCCTTGGACAGTGTTTTAAGTCTAGTCATTGATCAGAAACATTACTAAATACAAAGCCAGATGTTGTATGCCATTCAAATACGACAATACACTTCCCAAAGAAGAGACCTGGCAGCATCTGAAGTGAAGATTAAAAAGAAATTCTTTCTGCTACCCAAGATAATTGAAAGCATGAATCATGAAAAGATAAATATCACAAAACTTTTCAGTTTCCCTCTTGCTCTGGAAGTGGGAAAATGCTACAAAACACACCATGTGCTGTCTCAATCTGGAAAACATCACATAGGACTTCTGAAATGCAGAAGAGTGTTTTAAGAGCTCAAAAGGGAAAAAAATACCCAATAGAAAATAAAAATTTCTACAAAGGGTATGGGAGATTTCAGAGAATATCAGTGCACCAGAACTGACTGAATTTCAAGCATTACCAGAGAACACCGATTGGAATTAACCCAAGCTCAGGAATTTGTGAAGTTTATCAGAAGAGGTTGGAAGTCCCAGAACTGTAGCTGTGCAGATGCAGACAATTGGAAAGATAAAACATATCCTTTTTTTTCTGGACTAGACAAAAAAGAGTAGATATACAAAACTAGACTATGAGAGGGCTGAGCAAGTAGCAAAAGCATTCTGCTTCATATGACATTTTTGGCATATTATCATTTCCAGACACATGTAATAGTCATGATCCTACAGCACTCATGATCAAGAGTACATGATTAAATGTATGACTACCTTGACTTACTTTCTAGTTCTACCTCAGCTACAGAGGACCCAGAAGATGGAAAGACATAAAAAGCACCTGAACTTTGTGTAAGCACACTCAAGCACATTTTCACAGAAAAAAATTATGAAACCTTGAGAACTTGTCTCCTGTTGTTTCATGTCATCTCCAGTATTTACCACAGTGGCACTGCATGGCAGGGATGGGGATGTCTGTTCTGTTTCACTGTCATCTGGAAAAAAAGAATAAATGTTTTCAGCTATTTATGTTGCAATATTCATCAAGCTCAGAGGTAAGCTTCAGGGCTCAGCTCTCTCTTCCACTGAAGAGTATTCTTATTTGACGAATGGAATCTGGCATGGGGGACCCAGAAGAAACATCACATTTCAAAGACATTGTCTCCTTTTAATACTTTGCCTTTTCCACTGAGTTTTCAATGAAACAAACAAAAAAACCTGCAGCTATCAGTACCTGCATTTCTATGACTGAAAGGAAATCTATCTAAATATAACATTTTTTACCATTCTTGTATCAACTTCTTTTTTTTTCCCTTCATGCAATTCAGGAAGTTGACACTGAAAATGAAAATGCTAGACTTGGAAACCTGGATAACTGACACAGTCTTCATTTGTAGAAAACCTCTCCTACTACAAAGTTCTATTATGTAGGTTGTTGGCTTAAGATGTCTTGAATATCTATTGGCTCGAGAAACAGTAATCTGAGTATTTTGTCTGTACTTTTTGCTAGAGGTGGCAGTGAGAGGAGGACATACAGATAACATGCTATGGGTGTTTGAAAATCTTGTGCAAGATGAGGATTATGCCACAGTTGATGAATTGCAACATACTTTTACTGACATCAAACTACAAGACAAGCAGATGTTTGTGCATTCAGCCTCTGTTCAGGTATCCTGTGTTCCAAGCACACTGACTTTCAAGAGCTGGCACACATACTTCAGTACATGCAGAGTATATAGGATTAAGCTTCACTAACCTCATGCCATCAACAGCAAAATTAATACTGGTCTGTAGCTTCTGAACATTGTACACATA